>CM036556.1:5691740-6291740 GCA_020745685.1 Tautogolabrus adspersus | reverse complement strand
ACTGTTGGTAACCTTTCATGTAACGTGTACGAAAGTACTCACAAACTGAAACTGACAACGAAGTGTTCAAGTGTTTCTTTCTAACCCTCTTAAAAAAATGACGACTTCGCAAAACGTCATTTTGTGATAGCTACTGTTCTTTGTAAATGTTCCTTCACAGCCCATTTAGTCAAACCTGCGGCTGAGTGTACATGTGTCCATGGAAACGTTTGGTTGCTAGCAGAGCCTAGGGCACTGGTTGCTAGGGGATACCCGGAGTGCGGTAGGTTGTCTGGTAGGCTACAGGGCAAGAACTTCGTCTTCTCTCGATTAATTGGAGGAACGCAAACAACTTAAATGTGCATACTGGCAAGATCTCACCGTTATTAAACATTATAAAGGGGCACATACACTTACCTCTTTGCAGTGGTGTTTGGCTTATATATACGTATATATATTGAAGTGAATAGGTCTATATGATTATGAATTGCTAATACATTAGGGACATTTTTTTTTAATTATATGTCAACATTTTAGGTTACCGGTTTGTTAACCACTATGAGCTTTTGATAGGCTACCCCATGTCAAGCAAGCTCAGTTTATTAGGAAGGCCAACTAGACAGACATCTCCTGAAAAGGGGCTCAGTTAATCCAGACCAAAATCTGTTAATTAAAAATATCCTACATTAATTGATACAATAAGTGTTCAGTTATAAAATTGATATTAAACGTATATTTTTCTACTTTTTTTTGCAGTAGTAGGCTACTCTTCTACCATTCATTTGTTGTTGTTGTTTTTTAAGCAAAAAGTTGTACAAGTGTTGGAGTAGGCTATATTGTAAATATGCAGGGAAGTAGGCAAAGCCTGGCATTTTCATGTCTTGCACATCCGCAGGCCTGAGTCAACACAACACAGTGAAACCTGTAGGTCTCCCATACAGTGGTGTCTCAAGGTGAGGAAGCTATGCAAGGTATGGATGCAATTTTACACATACCAAAGGGTGCAATTCTGGCAGAAACCATGCAACAGTGTTTGTGGACCTATCAACAATAATAAAAGTGCATATACTTAAAACAAGGAGGGAATTTTAACAAACAGTTATATAAATGCATTTAAAATATTTAAGACACTGCATATCCTACTCATGGATGACAAACAGTATGCCAAATACAGTCAAATATAAAAAGAGAGTTTTCTTAACAATACCTATGTCCCTCTATATGTAGGCCTATTAGTGAGGCATTCATTTCTACATTATATATTCATTATAACAAATCTTGTATTAAATTGGTTTTACATTTCAAAATCCTTGTCCTACAAACTTTGCTCTTTATATCTTTCTACAGTCCTACAAGCAATGGTTTATCAAAGCACAGCATTCTGGGTCGCCATCTAGTGGCACAATGACTGAAATGTCTGCAGGATAAAGGGGGAACAAGAGAGGAGAAAAAATGTAGGCAAATATTTTAACTTTAGTATTCTTTTCAAAAGTACAATTTGTCATTATCTCTAAGCTACCCAATTGTTTTCATTCAGTTAGATATACAATTTAAGTCAGATACTTCATGTGATTGCATTTCTTTGGGGGGGAGAACCAGTTTATGGCAGATTGTCTGTTTTCAGTGATTAAAAATTCCCTTCAGACTGTTTAACTATTTAATTCATTACCTTTTATCCTCCGTAAGATACCTATAATATTTTCAAGTAGGGTCCAAGGGTCTGTTGGAGGAAACTCACAGACAGACTGTCGAATGTTTCGTTAAAAAATAAATTCCTTTGAACATGGACTAGAAATAGGAAAACCACATTGAGACACCTCAAGTTGAAAACTACTTCTTACAAAGTGCATTTGGTCCTTTCATGCAGATTTTAGCCAGATAACATATATTCTTATTCTGGTACACAACATTTTTATTCACTTTTTAGAAAATGATTTAATCTCATTATCATTTTTTTGATGATGACAAAGACAGCATAGAATTGCCTGCCCAGAGAGCACTCTCTGGTAAGTAATGCATGCCTGCTTGATGGTTTAAGAGTGTGAAAGTATTTTGAAGATCATTTAATCTCGTGTAGTGTTTCATAGTGAACGACAACCAAGGTCCTCACAACCCCCTACAGAAGTCTAGCACGTTTGATTTTTCTTTCTGTCTTCTACTATATAGTCCGACTCAGCAGAAACGTTGAATGTGTGTATGATTGTGTATGTATGAATGGGAATACTGACGGATACTTTAAATAGCAGCCTCTACCATCATTAATGTGAATGGGTAGGTGTGACCTGTGGCGTAAAGCGCTTTGAGTAGTCAGAAGAATAGAAAAGGCAAAGCCAAAGAAGAATGATGAAGTTGGTGCTGCAAAAAAATGAAAAGTATGTTAAAGTCAAAGTCAAGACAAAAGGTTTTTTTTAAATGTTTTCAGTCTTCTTTTTTGGGTGTCATCTAGTCCATGCCCCTATTGCACATCACATCAGTCGTGATGATTAGTTGGATATCACCGTGTAGTCTGTCATCTCGATCGGTCAAGTCAATTTATGGCTCTGTGAACACCTAATTTCACAAAACTCTAACAGAAAAGAGTTAACTCCTTTGTAAAAACTCTACTAATGTCTTGCAAAATGAAACACAGCTCTTAAAACCACGTACTGGTTTATGAGACCAGGTTCATATTCCAATGCATACAAATGTAATGATATACAGTAAGTTTCCTTTTTGTTGTTTTGGTAAAGTGTGTTTTCTTTCCTGAAATAGCATTAACATTAATACATGTAGGCCTATATGCATATCAATATTTGACCTATTTGATGTATAGTATGTATAAAACTCCTGCAAGTACAATGAGGAAACACTTCAAAGAAAATCAGTGGGCAGACAGAAAAAGTTAACAAAAGACATAGTCATTTGTTACTGAAAGTGTTAAGCTGAACTGACAAAAAAAAAAGCAAAATGCAATGAAACAGATCATTCTGCACCTGAAGAAGTCCCTTGAGGCCTCTTTTATACTCTGACATATGATTGAAGAGGTCTTCCAATTGAGTTTGCACAGGCCATTAGTGTTCAGAGATTTGCACAAATGTGATTTAGAATGATATTTGAGTAAGAGACCACCAAATTGTTCTTAGAGTTATAATACTTTAAAAATATTTCCTGCTAGTAGTTAGTAGTTATTTTTTGCCCTTAATTATTTGTATTGTTTGAAATAACAGATAGTTTATATAGATTTGAATAAATAGCTTGCTTTTGCAGGAGTTTTGACAAACAGGGCCCTAGTTTCAGAAACTGTGTTTATGCAATAGCAAAAACTTTATTACACTATGATTAATCAACAGAAACTGGCTTTGTTCATCCTCCAAGGACCAAGGTACAGTAGTGTCCACCTGATTAACAACTACTCAACCCATAACTATAGGAAAGAATAAGAAGAACTTCAAGCTGACCCAAATGATCTTTGCTCACTCACAGGCGTTAACACAAAGATACAGTCGGTGCCCGACTTTATAGCCCCTTGCACCAGGCTGACAGCACCCTGCGTTCTTTCCACAACAGGTCTGGTGATAATGAAGCCAGAATGGAGTGTTTGGACAGAATTACAGCTGGAATGCTGCCAGAGCCCCATAACTGTGTGTGTGTGTGTGTGTGTGTGTGTGTGTGTGTGTGTGTGTGTGTGTGTGTGTGTGTGTGTGTGTGTGTGTGTGTGTGTGTGTGTGTGTGTGTGTGTGTGTGTGTGTGTGTGTGTGTGTGTGTGTCTATTGTTGGACAGAGGAGAACAACGAGTTCAAATCTGCAGAGCATCCAGGCAGAGTAATGGATTAATCCACCTTTAATAACAGACCACTGAGTAAGCACAGAGACAGTCTGACAGAGTTAGAACAGATAAGGGTGTAAATGCAAAGCTGTAACTTTTCCTATTTGCTTCCTTTTCTTTTGTTTCTATCTATCTTTAATCCTGACTAAGCATGGGCTTTTTTGCCTTGTTTAATTCAATGCAACTCATTCTCCAAAGAGCTGCTCTCTCAATATTACTCCTCACTGTATGAACTACAGAGAAAGCAAAAAGTCAGGCAGGAGTTGAGAATTACAAGCAAAAATTGAGATTAGTTCAATAAAGCACAAAGTAGCCTTGAAAGCACATGATTTGAAATGTTGTTGTTTTACGTGTTGTGAGAGTCTGGCATTTTTCCCCACAATGTTGATACGAGATTTCACAGTAATGACTATGAACAGATATCTGCATACTGTATGAACACTGAAGGTGAAGAGGGAGGTGTTCTGGTTTCTGTTTGTTGTCAGAGAGGCATGGACCACTAAGGTTTGAGCTAGCTTTGTATGCAAGGACCCATGTGGAGAACAAAAGAGGAGTTGGCATTGTCAAAAATGCATTCTCAGAACATATTGAGGACTATTGATTTAGGTTTTTATTAACCATCGTAAAAAATCATGCATGTTGCCGCTTAACTTTACCTTCATTTTCTCTCTCATGTTGCAGTTAGACTGTAAATTGATAGCCAGTAAATAGTCGAAATTTGTTTGGAAACCTGAATTATATAATGATACATGCTTTTGAAATAACTGACAGGCAGAATTGAGGCAATATGGCCGATACTACATGTAATATCTTTTATATGTATATGATCACCCTTTCATGTAAACTTTCCAATTTTAATCCCATCACACTTCAGATTTCTCACCATACGGTACACAACTAAACATACACTTTTAAAAGTTTTGAACTTAATACAAATACACAATATATGTTTGCAAACTCTCCAATGTGATATTAGCCCCAGCCTCTTTGTTACCCAGAGGTTTACGCAAAGTGGAAAGAAATAGTACTCTTTAACATAAGAAAGACACCAATAAACATGCAAATTCAGTCAAATGTAGACACGCACTTTCTCATTAGTATTCGTGTACATTTTCTTCCTTCTCTGCCAAAACAGCAACAAAAAACTAAAAATTTCATGCAAATAAGTTTTAGATGCTGTAATTGAATTTTTTCAATGTTTTTTTTACCTCAATTACTGAGATTCACTTTTTTACTTGATCTTCTTTCCCCCCCAAAAATAATTTAAATAAAAAAATAAGACATTGCAATAATAGTTGCTCTGGTTGAATCTTAATATGTGTTTTAAGTGTATTGAGAGCTGAGTCATCTATTTCACTTAATGAAAGCTGGATCACGTGGACTGAAAAAGTCTCTTTTAAGCCTGCTTTTAAAAAAATAAGAAATGGCATTATACCTTCTTCTACCACCAGCATGCCCATCCCTGAGTCTTCTGAACATTTTTGTTTAGAAATGAAGCGAGTGGACACGGGTGCCTGTGTGCATTTGTGTAAGTTGTTAAATGAAAAAAAAAGAAGGGACTAAGTGTTCCTGTCAGTGTTCATCAAGGTGTCAATGTGTCTATATTTGTTTGGCTGTAATAATCCTGTTATCCACATGGTGGTGCTGGCACTCTGCGACCATCTGGCGTAGGTCAAACTTCAGCAGCAGCAGTGCGCTTCCTCAATAAATACACGTTTTTGAGAACATAAATACTTACTAGTATATATTAAAAGGAAAACAGTGTTTTAAATATAGCACCTTTATGGGCATATTTTGAATCCGAGGCAGAATTCCAAAATTCAACCTGTGTCAATGTATGTTACACACATATGTGCTCATATTTGCATACTTGAGGAGGAACTTTGTCCAGTGACATTTTGCTCTTTTACATAAGCTGTGGAAGAAAAATATGTCTGAGTGTGTGTGCGTCACAGTCTCTTCTTGAAGAGGGGTAGGTTAATGGTAGCATCGCAAAGAAGTCATTGATGTTTGAGCTTAGAAGACTGCTATCTCAATGATCTGACACGACCTTCATATTTGATTCCAGCAATGAGGTACTTCAGTGCATCCCAGGGACTCTCCTCATACTCATCTAGGTACAGACTCAGTATACTCACATAACGGAGCATCACAGCAATGGTCTTACCAGTCATATTTCTAATTCTAATTAAATGATAAAAAAAGGCAAATAAAAATTCTCAGCTGCAGTAAAGACAGCACAGTAAAAATAGACCGTGGAAGAAGATATTTTTACAAAGTCTGTGAGTAGTATTCAACATTTGAAGTACATTGTCATTTTTCATTAGTCTAACTGGCCCTCACTCTGACAGGGTATAAAAAGGCCTTTCTGACTGAGTTAAGTCTACAATGTGTTTTAGTGCAGATTACTGACAAAAGGCATCAGCAGTGAATGCATTCTGTGCAATTGCCACAGCCATAACCATTACCTTATCACCGGCACCCAATCCTTCAGCATTTGTACCCACCAACAACTTTATCGCACTGATGATGGTCTATATGATGGCAGATATGCCAATAATTGTAACTGTTTATTTGTTTCCCCCAGTATGTTATTCTGCTATTAGAAGATCGATGTTCATGATTGCTTTTCTGTCTTCCATAAATATACATTTTTCCATTCATATTGTAGTATTTTCTTACGGTTACGTGGAGACATTTGAAGCTTGTGTTGCACGTTTGGCTAAAGAGCTGATCCAGCAGCTTGGCCAATCAGCCATCCAGGACAAAGGGGACAAATGTATAAAGAAGACTAATAGCGTGAAAAAATACAGTAGGAATGTAGGAATCAAGAAACCAACTTCAAACAGAATAAATGCTGTTTATTTATCCACTGGGCCACCATTCTTAAAATAGACTATTTTCATACATGTGTTGTGGAACATGAGGTACTTACCTCTGTCCTTGTTTTGCCTTTATTCAAAATTAATGAGGGAGCTCATTATCCAATCAAGCACATAATGTACAGAGTGTAGCAGTCAAGGCAAGGTCAATGAACTTGCAATGACTTGTTGTATAAATCCAGCAATTATGTTTCAAGCTATCTTAACAAAAAGATTGGTTAGCACTGTGTCTACTTTGGCACCAAACAGGAAGGGTCAGGCAATAGACTTAACCAGCATTTGACATGTAAAAGTGAGAACAAGTGGTAAAAACCCAGTGTGTGCTGTGTGTCGTTGTCAATAAATTATAAACAAACATGTGCATGTATCTATGAAGTTGGCAACTGACCTGTGTGTCACTTGTACCCAGGCCATTATGGCATCAAACGTAAAGATGCAGGAGGATATGGAAGGAAGAAAATGAATCGAAGGATGAAAATAAAAATCGACTTCCCCAAACAAACAAATTGTTTGATGTATGACAGTGACATTTCCCTAGTTACAGAGAGGTGTGTCTGAAAAGCAACAAACCATAGAAAGTGACAGTCAGTCCTCCACTGGTATAATAAATAGCTGCAAATCATGCTGATGAGCATGAGCGAACAGGGAAACAGTGGGTCGATGCAGGAAGCAAAAGATTTGTCTGAATAAACCAAATCAATCAAATATTCATCAAGTATTTTGTGCACTTTGTCAAGCACAAATGACACTTGAGACTACAAGAAACATTCGAGAGGGGAAGAAAACACACTGCTATGCAACAAAATAAATCAGAAACTGAAGAGCAGTCAGGGAGTTTGAGAAAAGATGGTTTTATTTTGTTCTTCATGCCCTTGTCTGTCATGTGTTTGGCAACTCAAGACTGGTTCTGGCCTTGAGAGAAACAGCATGGAAGTTCTCGCTCATGCTAGAGGCCTGAGCTAGCTGCAGCAGGGCTCCTGTGGGGTCCAGACCCAGAGACAGAAAACAGATCAGAGGAGTCCTGGAAGTAGTTTCCTTAACAACCCAGGGAAAGGATAAAGAAGGTGAAGATGGATGAGCCAATGTGGTGTAACTCACTTGACACTTAATAGTAAACAGTGTTAGCATTTAGTGAGCTTCTGGGTTGTCAAGTGAGCCTCAACCTAACAGAGTTTGAGGACTGATTCATGAAATGTATTTCATTTAAGGTTGATACAGTTTTCAAATCAAAGTCAAGAACTGAGTATCTCTGGAGCTATTTCTTCCATCAGACTCAATCAAAGAGGGGCTTATGGTCGAGTTTAGTTGGATGGCTGAGAAAGCTCAGTCCAAAAAAACAAAAACTGGAGCGAGAGAGAGAGAGAGAGAAACATAGAGTGAACCACATGGATAAAGGAGTAGAACAATACGTTAGAAACAGGGACAGCTTGCGCATACAGCTTTTAAAGCAGGTGGCTGTAAACGAAAAGCCAATGCAACATTAGAGGGGGTTATGCTAAGAACAAGTTCTGACACATAAAGTACAACCATAATGTCTTCTTTTGTTCGTTACAATGCTCCAAATTGTTCTGAAGGTGAAGCAACAGAGGGGAAGAATGTGGCAGTGACGGGTTTAAGAGACAAAATGGATGGTTTGATGCAAAAAGGGCAGGTGAGCTGTGTCTGAGAGAAAACTAAGTGGAAAGAGAAGGGAATGCGTAATATAAGGAAGTTAGTGCAATCATGGACTGTATATACATGTGCAAAGACTCAATGACATCATCCATTAGTTTCTGAATTTTGAAGCCCATTGATGGCGGTTGCCATAAGAGAAACAGGCAAAGAGCTGGCGCTAAGGTGGGCCTTAAGCCTCCTGACAAACAGCTACAGTGCTCCCGCCCATCAGTCAGATCAGCCATGCCCCTTATTATGAATTACCCTTATCCTTAATAAAATCAATACAGACTAGTTTTACAACAATTCAGCCCCCCGTAAAGTGTGTGCTGACAGAAACACGAGCTGTTAAGACCAACATTTTTTGTAGGCTTTAACATGTTTATTTCTGCTGTCAAAATTGACAATTTAATATGGTGTGTGTGGGACTACACTCGAGTAACTGCAGGTGTTTGCACTTCTTCATTGGCTTCATTTTCCGACAGCAGAGGATGCTGGGGGGCAACAGTGATGGAAAGGAGGGGCTAACGGAGTCCTCAGCTACTCCTGACAAAGGCTGTACCCCCTCTGCAGAAAGCCCCCTTCTTCCCTTAGTTATTAAAAAAAATCTATATAAAAGTCTAATGTATAAAAAGACATTAAACTGGCTCATATAGACTACAGTGTTTAAAAAAATCTACTTTTTTAATTCAAGCCTTTGTCATGCAGTCCATTAACACATGCAATAACTGTTGACCTTTGTGGCTTGTTCTGCGGTTTAATTGGCTGCCGCTGCAGGTCTATTTGCATTGCAGGATGACGTCAACATACTAGAGTTAGTCTAACAGATTACCACATACTTGTGATGGAGTTTGCAGCACTTTGAACGGAGCCGGATTTTGTGACTCCATTCGTTTAAAAGAGCTGTTCAAAAAACATTTTTATTTGTTATGTCATGCTGAGGGTGGGGGTCATTCACAACAAAGAGGCCACACAGCAGACACGCGGAAGAAGCGGGATAGAAAACAAAAACAAGGAAGAGACGTACTCTGGCTGCATTGAATACAGAAAAATCCTATCTTGTAATGTGCAGTTATGTGACTGTGTTTGTTTCCGCTGTACAACATGATATAATCAGATTCAGGTTGCAAAAAGTGTGTTTTCGGACCTGAACCTCGACAACATAGCTGCTCTCATGACTGACTGATTCCCTCTGCTCATGGGAAGGGGAGTGAATGGGTGGATTAGGACGGATGAAAATTGGGCAGATCATGTTAGCGATATAAAAAGAACAGGTCCGAAGTTCGACTCGGATCCCTTCGTTCTTGAGCCGTTCAATAGAAATGGGTTGGTCGGGAACGTCACAACACTGCTACATACTTGTAGAAGCTTAAAGTTGATCCAAAAAAAGAGAAGCAGTTCTTTCTATATGATAGAGCTAATAAGCTTATTTGGGATTGCTTTTCTATGCGATGTCTGTGTAGGTTCTCAGTCATCCAGGTCATGGTAAATTCGAAGCTTGATCCAAAGGCAACTGGACTGGTTGAAGATCTTGAAGACGTTTCACCTCTCCTCCGAAAGGCTTCTTCAGTTCTAAACTATCTGGTGGACGGAGCTAGAAATGTAACCCTCTGAGGATCATCAGCATGCTAATGATCAAGGATGACTCACATCCGAGTCGTTAGCTGAGTCGTTAACATAGTTTCGCCTAGAGTCGTTACCACCCCCAGTGGTCTGTGGGTCGTTGGAGTCACATGTTCCAAGGTGGGACCGGGGCTTCAGTTGTTTTGGGAGAGAATTCAACACAGCATTGTAGGTTGGTGAGAGATGGTGTCTCAGACCACCACCTCGGTTAAGAGATGGTTTTCCAAAAAGTCGGAAAAACCATCTCTTAACCGAGGTGGTTAAGAAAACAACTGAAGCCGACTTTGGAACATGTGACTCCAACGACCCACAGACGACTGGGGATGGTAACAACTCTAGGCAAAACTAGGTTAACTACTCAGCTAATGACTCGGATGTGAGTCATCCTTGATCATCCTCAGAGGGTTACATTTCTAGCTCCGTCCACCAGATAGTTTAGAACTGAAGAAGCCTTTCAGAGGAGAAGTGAAACGTCGTCAAGATCTTCAACCAGTCCCGTTGCCTTTTGATCAAGCTTTGAAGCTGTTCTATGAGCTAAAAAGCAGCTGATAGCAAGTCAAAGTTGTGTGCTTAATCCGTAGTAGATAATTATGTTTAACTTTATGCAACCAAAGGTAGGGCTTCAGTGAACAGCAGATGAATTTTGTAGTGACCATGATTTTGGATTGTATTTTTTTGTGGTTGTTGAATTCTTTTCATATATTTCTGATTTGTTTATTCTTTATCTGTGAATTAATTTCTGCTTTGGTTGTACATTTACTTCCATGCTTTTGTAAATCATACAGGGATAATTTGATCTTGTATTACCTTAGTAATAATAGATGTAATTGATTGTGAAAATAATTAGTGCCAGCTATAAACAGTAGAATTCCACAATAAGTCCCCCAATCACATTTTCCTGGCGCTGCTGCTGCTGGCATGAATATAAAGAAATAGGTAAGAAAGTAGGGCTTTTTGTATATTTTAAATCACAGTATGTAACAGTGAAACTTTTGTCAAGCTAGATGTGTAAAAATGAGTCATAAACCGTTGCCCTACATCATTATCTTGACTAAATAAACACAAGACTCCACTCTTAAGGGAGAGGAAATCTTGGCAGCAGCAAAATCCTCCTGTGATCACATTAATATTGAGCTCGACTTTGTCAAATCTAATTCCCTCTGATAGAATAAAGCAACTGAAGTGACTGACAGATATCCACAAACCCACACACTCCCTTGCTCACTTTCTCTTCACTCAAGCTGCTTTGAATAGATTCTTGTTTGTCAAAAAAGGAGACAAGCAGACAAGTATTCATTAACCCGGGTATATAATATTCACACTGCAGGGGATTGTTTTTTTGATCAAATACAGAAAGTATACAGTTGTTCTCAATCGTCAGTGTCACACTTAAGAAAAACCTTGAAACTTTCCACAGCTACACAGCAGAAAAAGCATTAACATGAGTTTCCTCTCTACACCTGAGTTCACGTTAACTTTATTGTTACTAGTTCGAGAAATATTCTTTCTGGAGCAGGAAAATAATAAAATCTTCCAACCCCACAAACTTGGAGGCAATGCAATGGTTTCTACCGGAGGGGGACTGATCAATGGAAGTTGTTGGACATGTAGAAGAAAGCGATTTATTTATCTCTATGATTTTGTACAAGCTTGGTGTCAATCTAAACTGCTTTTTCAAGTGGTCCTAACAATCTTTCCATTAAAATATCAAGGATGAGACAAATATATCTACAAAACAACAATACAATGCATATATAATGTTCCTGGTTAAAAGGTGAAATGAAATACAATGTAAGTGGTAGTTAATTATAGAAGTGTTTAGCCCACGACAAAGACCTTGACATAAAAAAACATACAGAGCTGTCTTGGAGCTGGCTTTGATAGAAAGTGTATCTTCAACACATTTCTACATCTGAATCCACACAGGAATTCCTTCTGGGGTATTAAGTCTGTGCCAAGCTTTTGAAAATAAAGGTTCGGTCTGTTGGAGTATCTCAAATCAAACGAGATGAAAACAAGATGTTTGTTTGTCTTCTGTGTGTTCCTCCTTGGAGAAGGAAGCTGGACTTATTCTTGCTGAGTTGGCACAGATCTGGAAGCAGAAAAGCAGCGTTTGGTCCTCAACAGACCACGGCTTGTGTTCCTGCAGATGATAAATACACAGTTTTACTTGTGTAACACCGAAGAATCACTATGATTACATTCACACTGCAGGCAAAAGCGACCCTGATCCAATTCTGACAATATTCATCAGCAGGAATGGTTTTGAAATGTTTCACTAAATATTCTGTTATCACGACAGGTGATCTGCATGTGTTGAAACGTATTGTTGATGATGCAGGACATTGCAATGATCATCCTTGTGCAGGCACATGTGGGATGTACCGACAAACTATCTGTCTCTCTCTTGTGATTGATTGACTGATGGATGGGACTTTATCGTCAGACAAAGTCTGAAATGTGTCAAGCATAACAGCTGCTTCATTTACAACATAAAAATTAAAGACAAGCTACAAAGATACAAAGATTTGACACAACATTCAAACACCAAACAATTATTCAGAGGCCGTCAAAGCGCTTTGATCTGGGATTCAACTCCATATTCAATTTTAGGATTGACTGGTGTACCTAAGAGTGTTTCAGTCTGACCTTATTAAAATGTTGGACCCTGTATCTCAGTTTTAATGGTTATATTTCAAATGAACTGTACAGGGCATGGTTAGGGTCAGAGACAACGCTGTTAGCCAACCTTAACATGTTTTTATAGTAGGCTAATTCAGGCGTGCATAGATGGAGATCATGGATTTAAAAAAAGGTAAAAATGCCGTAAACATGCCCATTCCCCCCCAATGCTTGACATGTATGCAACTTTTTAAAACAAACTTATCAAAACCAATCCAGTGCAAATACAATCAGGGTATGTCACAAAACAACCATGTTGAGTTTAAAGACTGACATGTTTGCGAGAGTTCATTCTTGCACTGCTAAAGCTTTCTTTCTGTAATATTAAGAAAAAGCTGACTTAGAACAAAAAAGTTTGATCCCAGCAGAGTGCTTAACAGAGGTTGACTGAGGGGAAAGACAGAAAGGTAGAGAGGCAGAGGAAGGGAACAAAGGGGAAGCAGCTAATAGTTTGGAGGCTCTAGAAATAAAAAATTTATAGGATAAAATAAGGTTCCTTTAGTCCATCCGTCAGCATTGCTGCGGTAGAAATTAGTCTTGCTCTACTCTCCACCTTCACTGTGCACTTCTCCAATAGGCTCTTCTGTAAAAAAAAAAAAAAAGTCATTCTCTTCACAATCTTTAGTCTTTATTCTTTTGTGGTGGACCTTACACGTCTTTTTCATTTCGTGTCAAGGTTTTTTTTTGCAGTTTATTTTTATACTTTACTGTTGGATTTGTGAATCTGGAAAATGCATCTCTGTTACCAATGTGTAACTTTTTGAAAGAGTACTATGAGATTACAGAACCTTCAGCTGTCATTTATTTCCAATGAATTCTTTCAGATTATTATCAACCATTAACTGATCCTTCCTCAACTCACCCATTCTATCTCTCTATCCCAAATGATTTACATTTTAAATCAATACTCTACGGAAGCGCATTGCATTCACCAAAGAAAAAAAAATTAGACACATTATCTCGTAATTATGAGATCCTGATCTCATAATTATGAGAAAAGAACTCGTAATTATGAGATCATGATCTCGTAATTATGAGATCTTTTCTCCATTTACCAATATTATGCCCCAAGACATTAATATTGATTCTGCAACAGTGGCTTATTGGTGTCCCAGTCTGCGAATTCACACTGCGTTGTGGTTGCGCAAGAAAGCAAGGCACTGCAGAAGCTCCACTTACACAAAAAGTCAGACATGCAAACACACACACAGCAACTATTCTCCCCTGCTGGCTTTGCAGATCCCGTCTCGCCGATCCCATTTCGCCCCTGTAACTCCTCTGTTACTACCGCTGAAGATGGTACAAAGGGGGGATTACATCGTCCCCCATTATGCCTCCCTGACATTCATATTGAAGGCGCATCGTAACAGGGATGTAAATATCGCACATTGAAATGGCAGCCTGAATAGGAATTTTGTTGATCTTCCTCCTTTGTCCTCTTTATAAAACAAATTCTGAATGTAAATGAATATGGTGGTCTGCATTTAAAAAAAAAAATCAACCAGTGTTGATTTAAGAGTTAAACAACCCTGCTTCTTGTCTCTTTTACTTTTTCCTCTCCATATACCTTCATCACCATCCTCCTTATTTTCATTACACTGGAACTCTCTGATCATTGATATCGTGGGGTGTCTTTACTGTTTAAAGCTGCACTAATCAAGTGTCTATTCTTTTTGCATGGTTAACATACACCAGTAAAATGAGCTTGTAAATATAGAACTGGAAGCTAAGTTCAAAGCTGTACAAATCTTGAATTTTCTTTAAATCAACATACTGTGGCAAAAAAATCATTTAAACCAATGCCAATTGCAACTATATGTTTTGCATTAACTTGCTATTTAAATGATTTATTTGTATGGGAGTTGCAGCAATTTACAACTTCTCTACCATAGCTGATTGGTAGGTGGATAGACAAAGGAAAAAGAGGGATATGGATTATGGGCAAGTCAAAAGGAGCTATTGACCAAATATGTCTCTCTGAAACGCTGCAGTCGCAATCTATAACTGCCATGACTCAATTGTCCCTAAATGTCACGCTGTGGCTATATTGTGAACTGGCCGCTGAAAGATGTGGGAGCAATGAAGCAGAGCAAAGACCAAGCGACAAAGAAAGAGAAAGAGGATGAAAGGTCAGAAAGGCGAAGAGTTAGAAATGGCCTGAGTGGCACCGACTGGGAAGAAATTGGCCAGTCAAAAGAAAAGAGCCAGAAGAGAGGTTCTGTGGAGATGAAGCACATTTTGAAAAGAAGGAGGAGGATGAGGACTATGATGACCTAAAGATCACAATGGAGAAGGTACTACTTGCTCACTTATTCTCCTTTGTCCAGCCCTGTCCAGCGGGCACGGACTATGTGGAAATTGGTAGTTAGATTGAAATATCTAGCTGTTTGCTTTCACACAAGCAGCTCACCCCGAAAACGTCGGAAGTTGCCAACAGTTTTTGCAAATGTGAGTTTGGGCATGTGATTCATGACTAAATTAAGACAGTTGGTTTGTGTATGAAACATTTATTAAAAATAGTAAGGAATGTGAGCAAATCAAAGCAAATGCTATCATGAAAATGACAGAATATGAGATAATTCCCGGAGAAATCTGTAGTAAAGCTTTCTATTTTGTTAACAAATGCAGAAAAGGCAAATGAAGACACTGACACTTTCTTTCTGTGTTTTTGGTTAGTTTTTTCAGAGTCAATAGAATCTTGACAATTTGTGTTGTTTTTTTAAATTTATTTTTACAAATGACTCAGTTAACCCAAACATTTCTGACCATTTCTGACCCTGTTGCCCGAGAGATCATGTGTGTGTCTGCACGCAGCACGATGATTGATTTTCCAATGAAAACAAAAAACCCTATCACTGATATCCTTTAACACAAGGTCCAACATATTGTCCTTGTCAAGGTTTGCTAGCAATCTGATAAAGTTTACCTCAGGTGTGAAACATTTCAAGGGTACACGGACCAGGATAAATATTTTTTTCTCTGATACCTTCATTGAAAATTATCAGTTTGATTTATTTCCGAATCTTAGTTGTTTTCAGAAGAAGAAATATGTTTCCTTGTTTTGTGACCTTCCTTAAACTCTCCCAAAATCACCCTACTGCATAGTGTTTTTATCATTTTCTATCATATGGGTCAGAAGGGAGACATTTCATCTGTAAACTTGAATACTTCAATATATTTCATTGCAGTTGAGAAAATGATTTCCTATAAATCCTATCCTTTCTTCTGTATGCAGCATCTAATTAAAAATGACAATATTGTGAATGTGTGACTTTGAAACTCATCAACTTTATGGCAAATTTTACTTTACTACTGTAATTCTCTGGAAAAAAAAAGCATAAAGCAAAATGAGATATTAAAACACCAAAAAAAAGTCAATTATCTGGCAAGGAGACGGAGCGCTTTCTTGACTTTCTTCTCAAACAATTAGCTGCAAACCCCTGCAATTTATGAACCTTTTTCATCTTTTGGCAAATGTTTGGTTTATGCAATAATAAGCCAATCGTTTTCTTTCTAGATAATGTACTACATTTAGTAATGATCCCATCTTTCCCCCCTGTAACTCCTTGATGCCAGGTGTGAAGTTGTACAATCATTTTTTCCCTCATGTTACACTCTGCTCAATTTGAAGCCTATTTCTCAGGGTTTTCTCACTCACAATCTCCTGTCTCCTGTAAGGCATAAATGACTCTGTCTCCATGCATCCCTCCTTCCAATTTCCTTCCATCTTGCGGCTGTCTCTTACCCAGCCGGCTCTTGGACTCCGCCCAGGTGGGCTCTTTGCCCCAGAGGATCATGATAGCCTTCATCAGTCTCTCCACCAGTGATGGAGGCCAGCCATGGTTCTTGATCTGTGAAGTGTCCTTTTTATTCAAAGACTTCATAGCAAATGAGCAAGAATAGAAACAAGATGAATGGAAGACAACTCCTTGGTGAGTCACATTTTCATCTATGGTGTGTTTAACAAATTCTATTGCCTGTTTTTTGTCTTTTTATTACAGGATTGTATTGTGTGTGATGTATGATACTTATCTCTCTGAATGGTGAGATGAATATACTTAAAAAATGTGTCAAAGGCTGACAGATTTGCCTTGCCCAAAAACTTTGTTAAAGAAGAAACATAGGTGCTAGCTTGTGCAGATCTAAGTTGTGCTTTGAGATGTTTGTTGAGATTTGATCCCTCAGGTTTCAAAAGATCAACAATGAGACTCAAAAACTTTCAGCTGACTCAATCAATCAATCAATCAATCAATCAATCAATCAATCCATATTTTTAGCCCCAAATCATAACAGATGTTATCTCAAGACACACAAAAATCGCAGGTATACTGTACTATTTATTATATTTTATATTGCACTATATAATTTACAGAGACCCAAAATGAATCCACCATGAGCAAACAAAAGGGCAACCGCGGCTCACTGGTAGAGTGGTCGTCTCTCAACTAGAAGGTCAGAGGTTCGATCTCCACCTTGTGCAGCAACATGTCGATGTGTCTTGGGCGAGACACTTTATTCCAATGTGCTCCCATTGCTTTGTCCGCGATGCTTAAATGTGAATGAATGGGATTAGCTAATACTGATGGACACTTTAAATAGCAGCCTCTGCAATCAGTGTGTGAATGGGTGGGTGTGACCTGCTGTGTAAAAGCGCTTTGAGTAGTCAAAAGACTATTCAAGCTCAAGCCAATTTACCATTTACTTGGCAACATTTAGCAAAGTAGCAGTGGCAAGGAAAAACTTCATTTTAACAGGCTGTGACCTCGTACAGAACCAGACTCATGTTGAACAGCCATCTGCTACAACTGTGTTGGGCTTGGATATCGGGATATTTCATGACTATTTTAACTATTTCTTCAAGTATCCTGTTTCCATCAAAGTAAAATTCCCAAAAAAGAACAAATAAAAAAAACTAACATTAATTAAGACATTTTTTTTCAAACATTGCAACAATAAAATTGTCTTCCTAAATTTTGTGGAGTATATATTCAGTCTAATAAGTCGATAGCTACTTAGAAATTTCCAGTTCAAGGTGTGAAATTTACACCCCTGTTTTTCCTTGTTTGCAATGAGTAACGAATGGAGGGGGAATGTTAGGGCCAAGTAAGAGACCGAATAACAAGACAGAACAGTGCTTTGTGTGCGCATATCTTAGTGTGTATATGTAAAGCTGTTTGTTTAAACATCTTGTCTCTCATGCATCTGCAAGTCCATACAAAATGTGAAATTACACACGGGGACCATGGGTGGCGCCAGGGTGGGGCTAGGGGGCGCTGTAGCTATCCCTAGGATAGGGATAGCAACCCCTAGCATCCCCAAGAAATTTGGGGGGTTTATTTAGAATTTTCAATATGTGAATTCTATAATTTATATTTTGAAAAATGAATAAATACATAAATAAAACAAACATATTGGAGAATAACAACATAAAACCAACACAGGTTATTTGGCCAATGGGCATTGAACGCATTGAACTTTTGACCTTACTTCGCTCCTCTTCCTCCCCAATTCACACATAGGCCTACTCTGTGCACGCCGCGGTCTGTCAGCGCAGCGCACTACGCCGTAGTTCGCTGCCACTCTCTTTCACACAGCGGTCGCCGCGGCCCGTCTCCGTAGTGTGCTACCAGAGCCACTATGCTCTGCTCTGTTTCAAATACGCTGCGAGTCCTCACCTCAGGTAGGCTTGTGAACGTACAGTATATTCTGAAGGCTGAATATCTAGCCTTGTGTTTACCACATAATGTTGCATGTGTGTCGCGCCCTCGCGAACGTTGCAGTAGAAATTGAACTGGTAACTGGCATGGGGGAACCTGAAATCTCAGAGCACCCTCTCTGAAAAGTTGAGCAACCCCATAGCACCAGCAAAAAAAAAATCTCTGGCGCCGCCACTGACGGTATTACACAGTTGTGGATGGTAAATGCACATGAGCTTGTGAAGCACTTTTATAGTCTTCTAGAATGCAATGTAAATGTCATAATAAGTCATAATGATGGTGCAACGTTGTTATGGCGCTGTTCATTAAATCAACCAATATATATATATATAGTACCTATTCAATTATAGTTCAAAGTGCTTTACATTACAGTATTGCAATCTAAAAAGGGCTTATTATAATTAGAGCTGAATTAGACAGATCATAAACTAAACCAAAAATGCTGATAAGTGTAGGTGCTAACAGTCTGCACCCTCACTCCAAAATTAAATGGCATTTGCTCTATGATAAAGTGTTGCGGCTAATTTTCCTTAAACTCTGTGTAATGGTGTTATAATTCTGATATTATGAGAGGTGTTTGGCTCAGCCGAGAAGGCTGTGTTTTCATTATAATATACTGCAGTGTCAACATGTAAAGTATTTGTAGAAATACTTTCTCAACTGCATATATGTTGGAAATCAGGGTCCAGGTAACTCAACTGCTGAGTGGTCACTAGAGTAACCAAAACAAAAGTCCAAAAAACACTAGAAAATTGTACAGCCCATCCTTAATACCTGAACATGTCTGTAAGTGTACTGTTTGAAAGCCATTTATAGAATTGTTATTATGAATATTATGACTATTATGAGAACAATTGAAATGGAAGGCTTCTGCTGCCCAAACATTTTAAGTGAGCCAAAGCAAATTGAAGCATTGTGGAAAAGGGCTTCCAAACCCTAATTTAAAGGGAGGTCTGGCTGAAAGGTTTGCAAATGCAATTAAAATAAGGTCGTGTTTACTCATGGGCACACAAATGGAAGCCCCCTTATGTAGAAAGCAAAAAAGGCTCTCTTTTTCTGTTTAGGAATGTACAGGATAATGCCTTAATTTCAGAAAGCAATCCTCTTCCTCTTCTCTTTCTTTTTCCCATTCAAAGGCTGCTTCTCTCAGGTTGGCAAACCTTAAAGTCCCCATGAAAAAGAACTTCAAGAGTGTCTAACTGCTGTGTCATGACGTATTTCCAACTGAAACGGGATAGAACCAATCACAAGATAGAAGAGAATGGAAGATAAATAGATATTAACACAGAAACGCTCGATTAAAAAGTGGTTCCTATTAGTAAACACAAATTTCTTCAGGATAGTGATAATCATTATAGCACTGTTAACACAGAACCTGTCGTTACCTTGCATTAAGTAAGTGTCAAACTATAGGATACTTTTAGAAGTTTGACAGTCCACCCTGCAGTTTTTTAGATGTCACAGATTAATGAGAACATTGCACCTTAAAGCAGAATGACTCAATTAAGAACTACCGTAGAATTTGAAGTATAAAATATGCCCATGGTTTAAGTCAGTAGGTTTAGCCATTTAATTGGTGAAGCAGGGCTCCCAGCGCTCTGGCTGTGTGATATGGATCATGCTACAGCTCGTGGTCAGGGGGCCAGGATGCCTCATCACCCAGAGAATGGTGATTAGCTCTGGGTAATGGTGCCTGCCAGCCCAATTAGCAGCATTATGTGTGACCACAACCCTATGCCACTAATTACAACCAGGCCGTGAGTGTGAGTGAATCACAAGAAGCAAAGAGAAAGTGGGGTTCTGTGAGACAGAATGTGTGTGTGTGTTCATGTGTGACATCAGAGCGAAGAGAATGAACTGTGCATGTGCGTGTGGGCCATGTCTCAGTGTGCAGGCAGCTGACCCTCTATGCCACAGCATCTACCCTGTCATTTCTAATTACAGTGAGCCTCAGGTCTGTGCTACAGCATCACACAGCTTACAAGACCTCATTTGCTCGAAACCAAGCGTCAATCACCCATTAACACACTGATTCATGGTGGGACACGACCCCCTGTGCTAAATGTAATATTAAAAAGCTTAGAAGAACTTTAAGGTACAATTACATGCATTTTAGGGATGTAAGACCAGTGTGTACTTTAATTGAATCTTTTTCCCTGAATCATCATGGCTATTATTCATACAATGGACCTAATTATAAATATTACAAAATGTTGAGGAAGCACTCCAGAAAACAGATGGTTGCAAACACTATGCTATATATAAGGGTTTACTTAAAGGTTGAAGTGTAGCATGCAGCAGAACAAAAATGTTTTAACATTTTGTGAAGTGTTGTAGGCATACTACATCATATTGTTGTGCCTGTTGGAGTGCTGCAAATAAGGATAACAAAGACAAACTATGGACCATTAACAGCTTTAAAAAAAAAACAATAAAAGTGACCAATTCCTGCTGAGAAAACAGCTTAACAGATCCCACTCGCCAGTACTGCTGAGCATAGCCTAATGCAGAAACACACAGAAACATAATTACAGTGACAACACTGGACTCTTCTACTTTACATGTACTTGCTAAACATTAACAATAAAAAATCAAATTATCTGTCTCCTTAGGTTTTCTGTAGAATTTTGCTCTTCAAAGCTACAAACACAGCATTGAGATCTGGCATGAAGTGGTCGACATTATTCAACAATTCCAGCCCAAAAACTTTGAGTGTCCATTTATGTGCATGTGTGCTGCGTTTTTTACTCATCAGACCCTTATGTTCTGTACATTGTGAAGCCCAGTTGTTTACTTGAGAGTATAGGGTTTTTACAGGAATATTAAGGTGCTCCATTATGTATCAAAAACATACAGTAACTTCATGTAATCTCTTGTTGTTAGGGCAACAATTCAGCAACGGCGGCAAAAGGGAAGCTGAAGAGTGCCATTAAGAGCCGGGGCTCTTCAGCTTAGAGGCACAGCAGTGTGATTCATACTGTGCTCCTTTTCATAAACCTGTGTGTGGACGGCCTGGCAGTTGGTGTAAGCGCACAGTGAGTACCTAACCAAACACATTAGCAGATGAAAATTTCTGCTCTAATTACGGTTGTACAAGCAGGGCTATTCATCTGTGTTAATGTACTCAGTGAGGACTACAGGTCAGAACAGTGTGAAACAAGAGAGAGAAGGATTCTCAAAGAGAGAAAAGTGAAGAGTAAAAGGAGAGGCAGGAAATGAACGTTTAAGCCAGGCCTATCATATGAAACAGTAACTGGGAATAATTGAAATGTTGTTGATACTTCAATTTAATTCACATACATATTTTTTAAATGTATCAGATGGAATTCAGGAAAAAATGTATGCAATTGGATTATGTGATAGAATGGCTCTTGCATGATGATCCTTTATGCAAGATTCACTATAATTTGATGAAATTGTGATTTTCTTCATTTCTACATTAAGTGTATTTCTAAATTTGCAAAAAAAAGCTAGTGATGTCAGTTGATTAAAATATAGAATCAAGATTAAGTTGATTAGTGAACTATTAGATCAGTGTGGCGGCACTGACTGAGCAGTATTGGTGGTGACCATACCTGCTTTTTCAGTGTTTCCTATACATTGAGTTATTTCACTGACCTCGTTTACCTGGCCCTTGCCAAGGACGGCAGGTTTGCTATGTTCCACAAGCTCTCTCAACTTTTTGGGGTATTGAATAAACAACTTGGGCTGGACTCCAAAAATAGAAACTAATTCTGTTCATCAGCCTGGGGCCTTTATTTTATGACTGAAAAACGTACATAACTTCCTTTGCTGACCCCTGGTCGATCTCCAACTTCACCCACTTTACCAAATATTATCTCCCCTGGCTTTAAAATAAAAGAACTAAAAAAAAAGCAACTATCGAAAAATCATTCCGCAACCAATCGGTGATGTCACTGTGGCTTTGTCCAAACACAAATTTATAGTCTATGGTTGTCAGAGAACAGAACATAAGCGCTGCTGATTGCTCAAAGCTGCATTTTCAAAGATTTTTTTGGGGCCATTTTTCCTTTATTGGATAGGACAGCTGAAGAGAGACAGGAAATGTTGGTAGGAAAGAGTGGAGGATGATATACAGCAAAGGGCCTGGATCGGATTCAAACCCACGGCTATAGCCTCAGTACATGGATCGTGCAAAATAACCTCTAGGCTACAGGCGCACCTCAAAGCTGCATTTAACTATGTTCTGTTCTTTTCAGAGACATGCACTGTCTGGATCCTGTCTAAACCTTCAACTGATCATGAGGCCTGCAGTCCAATTACTACAGGACACTTACAAAACTATAGATGAAAAAAAGTGTAAAGCTGTAAATTAAAACAAAATATTCCAAATATTCCAAAACAGGTGGGGTGACAAGTGACAGAAAATATCCTAAACTTGCATTCCAATCCCCACCAATGGTGATGGGTCCAGCACAAGCTGAGTAAGGACTGAGTGTGCTGCAAAAACTGTATCATACTGTACCTGAAAGGCCATCCCACTGGGCTTATCCAGAGAAGGTTGAGCAATTGTTCATGATTCACTCTTATTCATTATCAAAGAACAAACAAAGAAATATGCTAATTAATTGGAATTAATTCATTTTTCTAAATGATTTCCTTAATCACTTCACAATCTTTATTTAGCCATTGATACAGTTGTGGCTGGTGCTGCTCACGATGTAACATGTAATTAATCTTTGGTTGAGTGTACACATTTTTCTGCCCATTATGAAGCCTATACTTTATCTATTCGTTTATAAGGATTCAGTATTATTAAAGAGGCAAGGGCGTGCAGTCAAACACTTCAAGAGTTAATTTCAATACATCTTGAAGAAATTGAGATAATACTGAGAATATGGGACATTCTAAAACTTCATCTAAAGGTTTGCCCAGAACATTTTTCAAATATCACAGACTTACTTACCTTGGTGTTCCAAAAACAACATGTTAAACTAAATACCAAACTGTATTTAAATTCACTTTACAGAAATATGTATAGAGATTTTAAATAGGCAAGTTTATAATTAAGAATAGAGACCAACAAGCTTCTTGATGTCTGATGACAAGGGCAGAAAAAACACCTTCTATAATGTAAGAAGAAGCACAGTTTGCCAACTCCCCTGGCAGTATAAGCATAGCAGCATAAATGGGTGCTGGTCCAAGCCTGAGTCAGCCCTAACTATAAGTAAAGAGGCTGTCTGCCTTCTGGACCCTGTCTGGTATGACTCCAAAGGAGTGGGGACTGATGAAGGCTGAACCTCCCATAGAACATTTAAGCCCCGTTTCCACCAAGCGGTCCGGTTCAGTTTAGTACGGTATTATTGGCGTTTCCACCGTCAAAAGTTGGGAATGCTCTGGTTTGCTATACAGACAGCCCGGTTCTGTGGACCTGCCTGACAACAAAGAGCATGGTCTAGACATAGTCTTTTTGTAAGTGTCTTTAGATTTTTTTTTTTAATGAATTGACGCTATATGAATAAAGATTGATTGTGTCTTTGAGCATACACAGTCTGCACAAAACTGTTATAGTACAGCCTGATACCGCCAATAGTAGAAGAGTTGATGGATTGAGATGAAATGTTATCAGTTGCTGCAGTGAATATGAGCAGCAGTAAATGTTGAGCAACATGCTACTCTAAAAGGCAGAAGGGCTCCTTCAATCTTTGTATAAAAGTCGCAAGTGAACAGAGATTTATAAATAATAACCTCCGCATTCACATTGAAACAGCAAATAACTGTGATAAATTGCATCAGCTTAAAATGTTCCATTTAGTTGAGATCAGCAACATAAGTCTTTCGTCTGAAACAATTAATGTTCAGACAGTTGTGGTAATTTTATTCGCTGCATTTTTGCACTCATTATTTTGCACATCTGAGGCACAACACTCCTGACCCCTTCTGTCATAATTATTATTATTTTTATTTGTATAAATACCCCTTATTTTTAGAGAACTATGCAGTTCTCTATGTGGTAAAGAAACAGCAGCATGGAGAATGTGCAAGTTGATCCAGGGTCAGACACAGAAGACTGACGGAAGTTATATGAGCCCTTGATTTGATGTAATCTTCTTTAATATCCTTCTTCGCTTCCAGTTTTCCTTGTTATAATTTCTTTGAGGTTAGGGTGATTTCCACAGTAGACATCAGACACAATCATGTTCTTTCTCAAACATCAGTGACTGCGCAACACTGATGTTTGAAACCTCTGCCTGCTGTGCTGATAGGTGACCTCCACCTGGAACATCATGTACTTAGAGGCAGCCAAACAAGTGCACACTGACTCATGCCAATATCATTAGCCGTTTTCACATATGCACTTCTGAAAATATCTAGGTAATTTCAAGAGGACTGCTCCGGATATTCTCCTGACCTGGCTGTTCACATATGCTCCTCACAGCGGGAGACTATTCCTGTCAGACAGGAGGGGGGCGAAGACGTTACATAAAAAAAAGGGGGAATTAACGAATGAAGAAAAGAGTCCCCTGCTATTATGAAAATATTTGCCTTGATATCAATGCTACATGTAGTTCAACATTATCACACTATCAACAAAAGAGCGGAGAACATACTGGCGAACAGAAAACGTAATACAGCCGATTAATTACGTGCATGGACATCATAGCGGTCGCATGCAGACACTCTATGCACTGACTCCAGTTACAGGATATAAACGTGACTCCCCCATTCCATTGGCTTGAGGTGAATTATTTGGATAATATCCTGCTGCATTCTCACAACAGCTCACTCGGAAGTCCATACGAAAAATCACACATACAGCTCCTCCGGCAAATATCAAGCGTTTTCAGGAGTTTTCTGCAAGTGTGAAAGCCCTTATGGATGGCTATCAAAAGAGCCTTTCTGCTTTTAATACTATCAATGTAGACGTGATAGAGCACAAAATGCTATTGGAACTTTAAACAGACAATGTGCATGGACAACATAGAAAGCAGAATGGCTATTGAAGATGACTTTTTAAAACTGCCAAAGGCTTCTGATCGATGCTAGAAGATTATTTTTCAGTGTGGTCTCATGAATAAACTTCAATTGAACATGATTTTTTTTAAACAGCAAGGGCAGTGGTGGCATAAAAAATGTGTTGAACAAACACGTGGGCACCACTGAACAACACAAAATAAGGCTGAATAATAATTATAATAATCATGATTTTATTTGTTACTCACTTTACACTTTAATAACATTTTAAAGTGCTACTGCTACAGAGTACAAACAACAGAGAGAGCATAAAACGTTGCTATAAGCACAAAAACAAGCAAAATTAAAATAACGCTCTTAAAAAAGCAATATCTTAAAATGTACACTTGTCCTCACTGTGATAATGTTGCACAAACTAATATTACAGCAATGGCTGATGACATGGCCAACATGAAGAAGGTGAAGAGAGGGTTTTGCCATTGAGGATTTTTCAAAGTTGACATTCTTTAAAAAATCATGTCAAGTAGATTAAAGTGCAATGAAGTCCACAGGACTTTCACAAAAGACATTTGAGTTCAGTTGCCTTATACTTTTGGTCAAATACATTATTATAAGTAACTATGTTACTTTGCAAACTTTTTTCAACCAAACCACCATCATTTATCTAAACCAGTGGTTCCCAGCCTTTTCCAACTCAGGGCCCACTTTTAAGTCTCAAAAATGTTCGCGGCCCACCTCCTACCACATAAATACGGAGGCCATATAATGCGTTGTCTGTCTATGCATGTCTAATACTTGAAAGAAAAACAAAACAAAATAATGAAAAGAATATTTGAACATTTTTAATATCCTTTTAAACGTAACTGAGTTTTAACATTTAAAACATAATGTTTTAAATGTTAAAACTCAGTTGCGAATAATGATTATTCTGTCTATTTTTATTTTTATATATTCCCCCCCCCCCACACAAAAATCATACTATTTTGGAAATGATTTGGCCCACTTGCAATACCTTGGGCCGCAGCCCACAGGTTGGGAAGCACTGATCTAAACCATAGACTGTAAATTTTAATGGACGAGGCCTGGGTGATGTTACCCATCTGTTACGTCAGGTGACTCCCATTATGACAATTACCATTACATCGCGCCCACCTCATGTCAGCTACGAGCCTAACTATGGATAACACGTATCATTCATAAAATCAAAACGGAGCCATTTAAAAAAAAAATCACCCCCGTAAAGTTTGTGCCCATAATAACAATAACTAATCAGACCTATTTGTTTTTTAGGCTGTAAACAAGGTAATTTCTGCTGTAAAAACAGGCTTTTTTGGCTGTGGTGTGTATGTGACATGGAGCAAGCCTCAAGAGGACACTCGACGAGCTGCAGGATTTTGCTCTTCAGCGTTGGCTTCATTTTTCAAGACCGGAGGTTGCCACTTGATCTAAACATTACCGAGTGGCTTTGGATCCAACGTTTACCAAACCCCAACCGTTGCACAACATCAGTGTAGTGTTAGAGCTTCTTATTCTCTAATAATACTGTACATTTGCATTTGAGCATTAACACAGAATGTGTTCACCACATTATGCTGTGTAGAGGGGCATTGGTCATTTCACGTATACTGAGAGATCATTGGCGTTTTGTACTCACGTAACAGGGCCTGAACCCGGCATACGCCACTTCCCTTGCAAAGTTTGTGTTCTATAACAAACAAATCTAACTGTAAAATGTGTGCACAGGTATGCAAACTCTTTACCAGTTGGCGACAAAGATGGTAAGATAGTAAATTGAAGCCAGAATGTATATTTATGTCTCTCACACAATTAATTTCACCAAACTATCAAACTCAACTGACAGATCCACGTCATCATAACAATAATAAAACGTGGAGAACAATTAAAAGCTGTTGTTCATCAATCAAACTTCAGAATAATATCCTACCCTGAGGGATTCTGACAGACGTTAGCGCTCAGATATTATATGTAGAAATCCGTGTCACATAAACATTGCAGATAAACTTGTTTGTCATGATGAATAGTGGATGTTTTGGAACTTCAGGAGGACTGCGTTGATGCAGAAGCAACATGGTGTCACTGATTTTTCTGGAGTTTTTGACCCTCCTTCTGTAGCTAACAAACGCATGTTTATAAATCTTAATTATCATGGACGCATGCCATTTTCGGGTTTTGGTATATGTACACTTTTAGTACGGATTCTATGCACTGTTTCATGAATGACACCCCAGTTTGATTTTGCAAGCTATAAAGCCTGCTAGACTTTAACAATTTTACATAAACTGGCAAATTCCCAGATGTTTCCGTAATCAGTGTAGAATCTAAATAATGTTACTTCTTAAAATTGGTACAGATTTCTTATGGTACGGCTCCACTGCTTCAGGCGAGGACGCTAGGGATCGTGCACGAGCCCTCAACTCGCCGTTTGATGGGCGTATACCTG
Source organism: Tautogolabrus adspersus (assembly GCA_020745685.1). Taxonomy (NCBI): domain Eukaryota; kingdom Metazoa; phylum Chordata; class Actinopteri; order Labriformes; family Labridae; genus Tautogolabrus; species Tautogolabrus adspersus. The sequence goes on along the minus strand of CM036556.1, from coordinate 6,264,002 downwards.
TTTTATGGCGGTTGGCATATGTTTTTATTTTGTTTTCCCTCCTTTTTGCTGAAGGTTACGCAATAGGTGAAGTAGCCTCAATGAATGCACCTGATTGGTTGTTGGACTCATTTGCATAGAATAGACTTCAGGTCTATTCTTGTCCGGCGAGAGCGCCGGAGCCCTTCTCGCCGCGCGCCGCAAAGATCCCATAATGCATTGCGCGACTGCCTATAGGAAATGGATAGAGAGTGTCGAGACGCTATCTGTCGTCGAAACCAGTGGAGCCGTGCCGTTAATGAGTGTTGTCAGTGTAAAAGGAAATTAACATCTATCAAAATAAATAAAATCCACAGCAAAAAATACCTAATACAGATGTACTGTGTACAAAAGCCTTCACGTTGAGTCATGTTGTTTCTTTAGTAATCTAGTGCTATTGATTTGCAGTGGTATGTGGTAAAGTGGTGCACTGACAGACAGGTGTAGAGAGCTGAGCCTGCAGCTGAGAGGCCTTCTCTCATTCAACTACAGGAAAGCTTTTAGCTGCTCCTCATGCTGTGCTTTACAAAGGAGCTTCAAACTGGGTCCGTATCATAAAACTGTCAAACAGTGAACAGCAAAGACACATCACAGTACAGCAGATGTGGAACTCTTATATTGATTGTGGTAATATACTGGATTGACTGGACAGAAAGTGACAGGTGGAAGGGACTATAGGGATTGATGTATCAAGGGATTTCTTGCAGTGTGTCTACGAAACTTGTGTGTATGTGTGTGTGTGTGTGTGTGTGTGTGTGTGTGTGCGTGTGTGTGTGTGTGCGTGTGTGTGTGTGTATAGAGGGGTAGAATTTCTTCTGTTGCCATGTTATCAGTTGCTGCTCTAAAAAGCAGCAGGCTAGGGTGACATGTCCTCTAGGTGGGATATTATTTTGGTCTTTATATTAGAGACCCACTTGGGAGATCATTTCAGACATACGCAGACGAATCAAAACATTAAACATAAAACTGATTGATTTTTCAAATGAAGATTTAAACTCATGGTGAAGTGAAACAAGGTATCAAAATCTGTTTCCATTTTCCTCTCCATTAACCTGCCGTGACAGTGATTTTCTTTAGCACCAAGCTAGGCCTGGGCGATATGACTAAAAAAGTTATCACGATAACAAATTTCATATAAGTCGATATTGATAATTATCTCGATAAATGTTAAATCATTATTCCTTTTCAAATTGAAAGTCTAATATTGCTTCTGAGTGAAAGTTGAAGAAACTAGATGGTTTATTGTGTGTCAAATAATTTATTGCCAGACCAAAATAAACAATACTTGAACAGAGGAACATTTCACAATGTTTGCTGCTGGAGAGTATACTGGCCCGGTGCTTGCTGAGGGTCCACTAACACTTGTTTGGGATGTTTAGTCATTTCTTTCCATAGGTGTGTTCTAACGGGTAATATTGTTTTAAACGGTAGAAAAAGGTTAGTGGTGTTGCCCATTTAAGCTGCACTTGTCTTCCGCACAGTTTACAGAGCACTTACTATGTTTTTTGTCTGACTGTAAATATCCAGAATATCTGCATGTTTTCGCCCTGCTTTTTCTTCAGTGTCGCTATCGCTCAGCTACTCATTTCAGCTTTGTTTCCATTCAGCTCCAAACGCCTGTAAGCACGCCCACCCATATCCCTGCAACATGATTGGCTGTTAGTCGTCTTTTTCTTCTTCTCTTTAATGTTGGGTCGCAACTACCGTTCAAGGCGCATTAGCCCAGGCCTACACCGAGCGCTGTCTACTGTCTGCTCGCATGCACACTGTCCCTTGGCCGAATGTTTGTGTCTGTCACTGATTTTCATGCCAGTGTTAAGAAAACAATAAAATAAATAAAAGTCACAATCAAAATAATCTTGCATGCCACATACTATTTGGGAGGTGACACCTCAAATTGGATGTGTTTCCTTGTTTCACAGGCGCTGATTTGACATATTGTATCGTCAAAATTAGCTGTATTTCCTTATTCATTCTGCGGAAATTCAAAATGTTCCCAAAGGGGAGAAGTTACATTCGGTTTAGGTACCAGTGCAGTTGCAATTGTTTCCGTATGAACATAGGGTGGGGTGAGGTGACTTCACGCGCATGCAGTTGTGGCAGGTTGCCTCTGTTCTCTGCGGTTGGTTTGCTTATACAGCGGAAATTCATTTTAGCGGTTACCGCAACAGCCTTAATCCAATACTGTCCTCTGTTACATGTCTGTGCCAAGTTCAGATTTGTACATTTCCCTGTCGCAGCCTGCAGGGCTCAGGAATTTAACGACTGTTTCATATTCTGGAATAACCCACCTGAGCAGGGAAAACATTTCCTCTTTGAAAAACAACCTGACATTTATAAAGGATGATAATCATGTTTCTGGTTGATTATAATAAGCTATTCTGAGACACACTGCTTTCTCTGAGAATAACATTTGAATGAAGCAAAAATATTACAATGCACATTATGTAATATTGTAGTCTGTGTGCAGCAGTAAAACTTTCTCTTTCTTGTCTCTCCAGCTGTCGGAGCCAAACTGTTCACTTACGCAATAAGTGAAGTAGCCTCAATGAATGCACCTGATTGGTTGCTGGACTTATTTGCATAGAATAGACTTCAGGTCTATTCTTGTCCGGCGAGAGCGCCGGAGCCCTTCTCGACACGCGCCGCAAAGATCCCATAATGCATTGCGCGACTGCCTATAGGAAATGAATAGAAAGTGTCGAGACGCTATCCGTCGTCGAAACCAGTGGAGCCGTGCCGTTAATGAGTGTTGTCAGTGGAAAAGGAAATTAACATCTATCAAAATCAATAAAATCCACAGCAAAAAAATACCTAATACAGATGTACTGTGTACAAAAGCCTTCACGTTGAGTCATGTTGTTTCTTTAGTAATCTCCTGAAATTGTGTAATACATTTCAGATGTCATGTGTAAGGTGCAAAGAAGGCAAGTATAATGTTGGCTACTGTACTGTATGTATATGAATAAGGCAATAAACTCTTTGAATGTCTCACAGAATGTTGTAATGTCCTGACTGATGTAAGAGCACGACAATGCAGCTAATTTTAATAATAGCGTTGTCAAGCTCCCGCACATGGAATTAGGTTTCAAGGGTCCATTAATGCTATACCTTCCAACTAACTGTGTTTCTACTGTATTTATTTATTGTCCATTTTATGTTGTATGCTGACTGGAGGTTGTATGTATGTGTGCATTTATTTAATGCTGACTGCAAGACAAATTGCCCTCTTGCAGGGATAATAAAGACAACCATGAACCTTCATCCAAATAGCACAACAACTTGCCTCTTAACAGACAATCACTTCTTTGATGAATTTGAATTCTGATTTCCCTGTGCTTTCAAGCCATTTCACGGACGTCCACATGTTCTTAATATAAGTTCAGTGTGACCTACTTAAAAAAAAAACGTACTTTCACTTAATAAAAAAACTCAATCATTTATTTACATGTTTAATTAAATATTTTATTTAGAAAATACAAACAAATTGTAGAGAAATAATTTTTTTATTGAAATGAAACATACAGAATCAGAATCAGAATCGTGTTTATTGCCAAGTACATTTACACATACAAGGAATTTGTCTTGGTGTATTGTACTGTATGTATCATACTAAAATGTACCTGGTCTCCAACAGGGAGTAATATACCCATTTCATGTAGTCCACTTCACATACTCAAGAGGCAACTCTATAAGTATTTCCTGAATAAAATATGCCTCAAAAGCAAATTTATCTGATCTCTTTATTCCAGCAGAATATCAAGGAGGGCAGAAGAGAAGAAAAGAGGGACAGAGAACAAATAAGAGGCTGAAAACTGGGAGTGTGAATGGAAAGAGCCGAGGACAAGTGGCAGAGGTACGACGGACCAGAAAAGGTTGAGAGGAGCACAACATCTGAGATGAAAGACTGCCAGAAAATTGAAAAAGACTGAAAAGAGACAAGAGGTGAGCTGGAGAGGGAGAGAGCTTCAGTGAAGAAAGGAAAGTATGAAAAAAGCCAAACGAATAAAATAAAGGAGAGAAACAAAGAGAGACTGAGGAAAGCCAAAAAAAAAAAAATGAGACAGAGGAACATTTGTAGGTAGCCTTTCAGTCAATCATAATCTCCTGGGTGTTGGATATGAGAGAGAGTGCAATTTCGTAGTGGTTATCATTATCATCATGGCTATAATCATAATAAGGGTAATTCCAGTATGGGGAGATGGAAAAGGTGGATGGAAAAGGGTGATGGAAGAGGATAAAATGTCAGACAGGAGGAACAAGGACATTACCAGGTGTAACCATGGTAAAATACTGTACACAGACAGTGATACAGGGGGCGGATGAGCATGAAAGACAGACAGAGGGCATAGAAAAGCGATTGAGATTGCTGAAATTGGAGACTTTTAATAAAATCATATACTTAATTACCAGGTTTACAAAGGCTGCATTGATAACAGTTATCTTAGTTTTTAGGGCATCAAAAAGATTAGGAAAAGTAATGACACCAATGGCGTAGATATAAACAGTGCAGACAGTGCAGTTGCACTGGGGCCCATTGGATAGGGGGGCCCGTGGAGGTGGAGAAAGCAGGCCCCCTCTATACCAGGTCGATATCTGACTTGACTTGACTGATAAATGTCAATTAAACTTGTAGTCAGAGATACATTTGTGTCCAGTGAAGTACGTGCTACTAATTGGACGGTGCTATTCACTATATTGCCTTGAAGAGGCAGACCGATCTCCATCATGTTTTTTTTGTGTTATAGTCAGTCACAATCGATAACAAAATGATATGCTTATTCTACATAAACTATAAACAAACTATATTAAACGATTCGATGAAATGAATCATTTCACATTTTCTTTGGTATTTTGTTTTTTTATCCAAATACGCTGTGATGATAATTGTGATGGTAATATTTGATCATGTGATGTAGCTAGTTTAGGCCAAAATCTGCGGCGAGCATAGTGCATCACATCACAGCCGACCGAGCAATTCAAAATGCCTCTCAAACATAAAAAAAGCGAAAGTCAAAAACGACAGGAGAGAAACGGACAGGAGGAGAGCGTAGCAAAGCTCCCTAAATTAGACTCTTTTGGTTTCACAGTCGCCAGCCCACAGTTGACCCCCTGCCCCTTCTAGCAGCAATGCAGCAGTTCAGCCCGTGCTTCAACAGCCATGCAGCAGGTACTATTTCATGACAAGTTATACAGTACATACATTTTGGTAGGCTTACTACAATCCAACACATTGTTGCTAAATATATAGCCTGATTGTGTGCGTGTTTGTGTGTGCGCATGCGAATGCACATGATTATTATTATTTTTTCTCTGCAGCTTTGGCCACATAACAATATTCAACTGTAACAATAGCACCCCCTATTGCAAGGACTAAGTACTACCTCCCATATAAAATGTCAGATTTTCTTCAAATTTCACAGGAATTATGTCAGTCCTGTCCTGATCAGATCTACCCTTCTACAATTATAATGTCAACATAGCGCCACCTACTGGAGAGAGACGGTACTACATCTCAAATATAATGTTAGATTTGCTTCAAATTTCACAGACAAAGGTTGGCCTCTGAACACAGTCACAAAACAATACTAAACTGTAACCATAGGACCTCCTACTGCAAGGAGTAAGTACTACCTCCCATATACAATGTCAGATTTTCTTCAAATTTCACATGAATGATGTCAGTCCTGACCTGATCACATCTACTTTAATACACATGTACCCTCCACATAGCGCCAATTACTGGAAGGAGGCTGTACTACATCTCATATACAATGTTCAATTTGCTCCAAATTTCACAGGTATCATGACAGTGCAAGCCTGAACTGCTCTACATATAAATATTCTGTGATCCTCATAGCGTTGCCTTTTTGAACTTGCTAGTGCTACGACTTTTAAACAAATCGATCTGCCTGCATTCTCCTTGGCCCCACCTCGCTGCTGCTGTGTTCCCCACGGTCACGACACAACCCGACACGCACAGGGGCGCGAGGGCCCTTCATCACCGCTCGCGGTTTTAATTAGATTTGCAACACTTTTACTGTCAAGAGCACTTTAAGCTTTTTGTAAACATAGCCCCTCTACACATGAACTGCAGTCCTGACATTGTCTGGGTGCACTTATGAATGCAAACAATGAATCTGCTCCGCCGGACTTCAGTCTGTTTTATTGTCCTGTAAACCCTCTGGGTGAGCTGATGTATGAGTGCAGCAGGTAATAGTCTGGAACATTAAGCACAAGCGAGTGATGACATTGTTCATTATGAGCAGATTTTCTCTGCATTGTACTCTTAATGGTTGTCAGTTTCTGCTTTGTTTGTCAGTATATTGTTTTCCACTGTTGTGTTTGTCTGTGTTGAAGTTTTAGTAATACATAAACAGTAATCATTATGGAAGACTTCTCATCCTCCTGCATGTGCTACCCAGCTGCCCCCTGCCAACATGGCCAATATTCCAAGTTGTGAAAGTGCATCAGACACAGATTGTCTCATGCTGTGAGGTGCTCCTGATAAAGGTAAGTTCCTGAAAATTTCAGGGCTTGAATTTCCTTATGCTGAGTGAATACAACATTAAAAAGAGTCAAACACTTCGTCCATAAGTCATTCAACTGGTTAGATAGGCCAACATACCAGTAGATTTAAGTGTTTCCTACAATAACAAACCAAAGGATTTCCCCCCAAAGCTGACCAAAATCAATCCAGACCATACAGTATCTATACATTTCTTGTTTAAAATAATACTTTTTCAAGTCAAAGTTCCTGGAAGCAACACCATTTTTTCAACAAAACAGAGGCTTTGGATAAACATGCTAACATAGGTGTTAGAGAAATAAAATCCATGAGGTGGAGATGGATTGATGCGAGTAAAATAATTCAAGCCAGGTGAAATGCATCAAATAGAGGAGAATAAGATAAATTGAGCTATTAAAGGAGGTGCATGACTCTGAGAAAAAAAGACGGAAGGAAGAAGGAGAGATAAGCACTTGCAGAGACTAGAGAGAGACAGATGAATAGATGTGCTGATGAACAGAAGGAAGGAGAGTGAATGAAGGACAGAAAGTTGGAAAAGGCAGAGAGGAGAGAGAGAGCAGACAGAGAGAGAGCAGGTGTAAGAATTATAGAGAGCACTTATCCCGAAATATATATGAAGCCATGGCAGGAAATGAGACAGATGCAGAAAAGAGAGGAGGGAAAAATGGCAGGGAGAGAGCTGCCAGGTTAGAATGACTCTTGTTCAGAATAGTTGCATGGGAAAGTTTGGTGCTAATGGTGATAGATGTGGAGGAGGAGAGGAGGTGGGGGTTTGTGACGACAGATGGTGATGATGGTGATGACGGTAAAGGTGTTGGTGGGGGTGCTGAGTGCGTCCATCATCCCTGGCTCCTCTAATAGCCCTTCATCAGAGCTGTCCAGCATTGATGTGACTCAGCCTAATTGCGGTGCCTTCAAGCAATGCCTTACTTTTAGTCTAATTGTAGAGAGGCTGAGATGGAGGCTATATTCAGAGTCGCCACGTGGTTGGATGAAGGCAGATGGTCTCTCACACAAACACAAAGAAAAGTGGAACATGCACACCCCACACCTGCACTCTTTCACCTTTACATGGCTCCATTTCATGCTGGGAAGGAGGATGGCTTATTGAAAGTAATGTATGTGTGGTTGGCCTGTTCATATGTGGGTGGATTAATGCATGTGTGTACATCTATAGATCATGTTGTACTATACAATAAAGTAAGACGTGCACACACTGATGGACAAACATACGCACTTTGACCTCATTTGATACTAACCTAAATAAATAACAATGATTTTCATAAAACTGGGGAACTCACAAGACCCAATTAAAAAAAAAAGTAAAATCCTATGTAAGATTGAAGCATTTGAAGCATAAACATTTCTACATTTTATAAAAGGAATTTGGAAAGCTCCAAAGACATTGCATCCTATATTTCCCATAAGCATGCACCTCGCACATAGAAACACACAAAACAAGCTGCAAAGACAATCAGCTTCCAGCATCCAATCCAGTAAGAGCACCCACTGAGAATGACCTGTCCTGTGCCAACTGGTTCAGTAAGCAACACTGGGTACTTACCCACAGGGGTTTGCCCAGACTTTTTTTTGACAGGGGTGGCCCAATTCCTGCATTAATTTATTCAGGGGTTGCAGTTGTATGTGCATATGTAAAATGTATGTCACCACTTATCATGTTCACTTAAAAAACTAATATTAAGATCTTTGGGAAACTTGAAAGATTTGTTGATTTTTTTTGTTTCTCATTTAAAAAATGACACTGATTCAAAACTTTTTGGGACAACATCTTTCAGATGTACAGTGACATATATAACAGACAGCTAATTCCTGACAGCCTGTCTGTGTTATTGGGTTTCTTCAACCATGTTTTGACTCTTCCTTCTGCTTTACAACAAACTTTGAGGTTTGGTCTGGTTTTAGCAAAAAGAGTTTTATCAACCTCAAACCATGCAGGCAAGTAAAACTATTAAAGAAAGCCAAATAATAGAAAACATTTTGCATAAACTCCATTTTTTCTTTCAGAATGTTTCAACATAACATGCAAAAATGTTAGCCCATACTGCAAATTTACCAAAAGCCAGCACTCTAACTGACATGGCATTCAAGGTCCCCCAGCACCATGTCATTTAAAAACTCCAGCTCTACAGAGTAGGCTGCATGCTAAATGCTAGTGACGGTACAACGGTACACACACACTTGGAAGTACACTTTTTAAAGTATTAAAAACATCAGACTATTAGCACTCTGTCCTTTTCCGTTTGTGTGGTCCATAAATTCTTCAATGTTCTCAATATGACAACAATGATGTATTATTAACCAAGAAGACTTTGAGATTTCTGTGTCTGTATTACATTCAGGGCACATCACACTTGCAATCTGTACCGTGTCTAAGCATGCTTCACCCCTAAAGTCCAGTTCGTTTGACCAGTGTGATCGCTCCTGGCACGCTTCGGAGAGATGTGCTTCGGCACCGTACGGCGTGGAGAAATCCAGAGTGTTCTGGCTGTGTCTGACTAAAATGACTCAAAATAAGCCACAAAATATCTGTCATGTTCTCCGTGTTCCTCCCGATGCGAGGACGCAGACTCGACCGTGCTTGTCTTTTATTTTTTAAATGTATTTATGGCTGTATCTGATTAAAATGACTCAAAATAAGCCTCAAAGTCAGTAAAGTAGCTGTCATGTTTTCTGTGTTTTTCTCCGATGTGCAGACGCGGAATCAACTGCGCGTCCCTTTTTAAAAAAAAATCTCGAGTCCGCCTGTTTTGTAAACTGAGCACGCCTTATAATATATGTATATAAAGCTATGCATGTGTTGTATTACGACATTATGTACAAGAGGTAACCGTGCATAGGCCCGGTTTGCCCTGGAGCAGTGTGAGCGCAGGCCGTGCAGGCCAGCGGGGGAATGGGGTGGGGGGGGGGGGCAATCGTTCTTAAGCACAGTTCGGGACAACTTTGCTAGTGTGAGTGCGCCCTCAGAGTAGTGTTCAACAATGAAGTACTACTAAAGAAATCAGAGGATAAAAACCCAGAGATGTGCTGTAGATATTAGTTATTAAAAGTTATTCCATCCATTTCAAATTAGAAAGTCATTGTGGTTTGACTGCAGAAACTGTTGCTTGGTGGGTTTTGAAAGTGACATTTTGTACACTGTTTAGGCAAAACTGTCTGTGATAAGCAGTCAGTAAAAGTAACTAAACTGACAGACGGGGAAACGGATGAAAGGATGAGCGGAAAGAGGAATGAGATAAGACAGAAAGGATAAGAGAGGAGGGATGAAAGCATGACAGGAGAAAGAAAGACAGGAGAGATAAGGGATGAAGGGTAGAATAGAGGGAGACAGATGAAAGCATGAGGGGGTAACAGGGATGACACGATGAAGTGAGAGATGTAAGGCCGAATAAGAAAAAAGGAACAGATAACAGGAATAGAGACAGAGTTGGAGGAGGGGGATGGAGAGCAGCCTGATGCATATGAGGATGAGGGAGGAATGAGTAAACTCGGGTGAAAAGGGTAGGAAGGCAAATTAAACACACTATACACAACCTGACAGACAATATATGTTTGAACTTTCAAGTGAAGAAAGTCAAACCTATCTGACTTCACTGAGAATTATCAAGATGATTTTGAAAGGAAACTGACACTTTTGACAAACATACTCACTTCTTGTGTTATCCATGAGTCCTATATCTTTATTTCAGGCAAAACTGAGTCTAAAAGTCAATCTAGTTAGAGAGCTCAAAGTGTAGATCGGCTTCTGTTAGAAATAAGTCCTGCTTTATTTTATAGAGGACATATTATACCCTTTCCCACCTTTTCAAACAGTCCCCTATGGTCTAAGTGAAACATCTGTGCTGTTTGGTCAAAACATAAAATGAATCAAGCACCAGAGGAGGTTTGTGACCCTGTATAAACCAGCTCTCTCAGAACACTCCGTTTTGGTGTGTGTCTCTGTAAATGCAATGAGCACCCCCCCCGAGTTTTCCCGGTATACATCACTCCTGCGCTAGCGAGAATAAAAATGGCAGACCTGCGCAAAAGTTACACGCCCCATGTGCAGAGGCTTTTCAGGTTCGACTCACAAAATTCTTTCCCATATGTCATTTCCCACCACTCTCTTCCTGATTGTACTATACTATTCACTGTCCTTTCTCTCAAATAAAGGCATAAAAAGTCCAAAATAATTCAAAAAGGGAAAAACAAATTGTGATAGAGAAACCATCCATCTTGTAAAAACATTCATGAATCCATATGGGTTTTTAAAAAAGTGATCCATTCCATAAATTATAGGTATTTGATTCAGCTTTAATATCAAAATACTGATTGTAGCAGCTTTAAGTACTGTTGATGTACTGCTGCAATGTGAGTCATATTTCTAGAGCCATGCAAATAGATCACCTCATGCAGAGAGAAAAGTGAGAGACTAAGGAGTTCAAGAGTTTCAACATGTCTTTGTTGAAGTATGCGACTTCCACAAACCCACTGCCGGGATCAAAGACACACGCACGCACCCACGCACTCACACACACACACACACACACACACACACACACACACACACACACACACACACACACACACACACACACACACACACACACACACACACACGATGCAAGGAAACAAAGAAATTCATGGTTCTTAAGTATCTACTTATATGCACTGCTTAACTTAACAGCAAAACAAGTCAAACTTCTCCCCAAAGTTTTCAGATACAGAAAACAAACAGCAACATGAGGATTTTATAAATAACATGAAAGGTGAACTACAAACATTTGATGTTCATGTTATTTCCTTTTCATGACAAAGAAGATTGCAGATAGAAAGGCATAGATGACGCCACAGAGCTCAGTGACAGAAAATGACGTAAGTGTTTAGGTTTCCGAAAATTCTTTAAGATCTTTAACAACTTTCAGCCCAAAGGGTACGGGCAGAAGCTGAAAAATAAAACAAGTATATAAATTAGAATGGAGTTTGATTTAGGCTTTACTTTATCAGAGGTCAAGCTGTGTTACACTAGAGCACCATTATGTAAGAATTTGGTTTGTTGCGCTTTGGTGCAAACATTCTGTCGTAAAACACACATGGCCTGACTAACTAAAGGTTTGCGTGTGTTGAAATGTATGTAAACTTGATATCGCCCGCAAAAAAATGTGCAAACTGACCTACTGACGGCTCGCACTGAGTATTGCGTCTTTCAAACGAGCAAGACAACACGCATTTTCCATTTATCACATTTGCCTTTAAAGAATATGCAATATGGGGTGTGTGCAAAATACTGGGAGGAGAAAATGCAAAGAAGTTAATTTAGTACACGCATTGAGATTTACCACGCCTGATAAAAATTGCTGTGATTATGAGAGTGCATGTCTGTATTTAACACCTTTGAAAGGAGGGTGCTAATCCAGGAGCCCGGGGTTACTCACGGATAGCTGCTGTTATTGTATTAAGACGGAGACATAGGTACAATAAAAGAAGTTGTAAAGATCACCTTTATTTCCCAAACGTGTAACGAAGAAAAACACCATGATTAAACTTTTGGCTTATTTGTAGCCAAACGAAACCGAACATTCGCAGCCACTGTATCCTAAAGAAGAATATTCATTGTGACATTCATGTCTTCCTGTTTATTTCTGTTATTGCCAACTTCAAATTTTGAACAGGGAATTTCCTCTTCCCCCCAGCTCGTCTCTTCCAGTGCGCTCCACTCCTTACATTTTTTTACTGAAGTTATTATGCACACCTGTGTGAGAGAAATGTCTTCCAACAATATGAGAATTGCTAGTTCTCTAAAGAAATACGAACACGATGTGATATGATTCAGAAAACCTTTTATACGTGAACACAGAGAGAAGACATTCGCAGTGCTCTCTCGACAGTCAGCTCAGACTGCTTCTTAAATAAAGAAAACCCTCCCACAGTATCGATACATCAAAGAACAGTCATAAAATACTAAACCAATACACCAATAGCAATACAACTGCTTAAGTAGGTCATAAAGAAGACAATTTAGGAAATCAGTAAGTGAAAAGCCACCTGTCTGCTCTTAACTACTCCTGCTATAAAGATTAGTTTGCCAAAATTCCCTTACATCTGCAAGACTACAGTTTGCGTTGCTGATACTGACCAAGCATTGCAATCTAATTTAAACTTCAAACAAAAGATGACAGCAGCTCTTTAACTACCCGATGTCATCCACTGCCATCCATAAATACAACATGGTCAGTGCTCACTCAAGTGGAGAGCTTGTTATTTAATTGATAAAAGAATGTCTTGAAGCCAGTTTGACAGACAGGGTAAGTTTGATTTAATGCTCCCGCCATCATTTAATCATGTAAAACACACAAACACGGTGGTGATTTGTCTGCTGTCACTTTGCCCCATTTTTTATGTGAGCCAGACAGTCAGCTAAATGAATCAAGCCACTTGAATGTTATGTCTACTTTTCCATTTTAAGCTGTTAATCCTGGCCTGTCTTTGTGCTTCTGCTTTGTTGGATTTGCAAGACAGGAACTGCAATTGCATCAGTTTGTTTCCTTTGCGAAATGTTTAGTTTTTGCCCTGAAGAAACAACTTCTTTTCAGTGAATTCTCAGTTTGACTGTTTACAGTTTGGAAATGCACAGTGCAATGTAAAATCTTGCACTACACATGATATAGTGGACTGGTCAGGTTCCCATTGTCTCCCTTTAAAGCAGGTAGATTTTGCGTCTGTTGAAAGTGTTGAAGCCTTGTTGTCTGACAGAATTGTGTTTGAAGTTCTATTAAACACAGTAAACTGTGACCTTGTCTGAAGAATAAAGAGGGCAAAAGTGGTGTGTGGCAAACACCAGTAATAGTGCTGTGGCTCAGTGGTAGAGTCGGTCATCTCTAAACTAGAAGGTCGGGGCAGAGGCGCTGCTTGTCAACAGGCAAGGCAGGCAACTGCTTATCTTGTTTTTTTGAGTAACAACCCTTCACATTTGTGAGAGTACAAAAGCAACAATATTCAAATATTAATGTGTAAATCGACTGCTCTGGTCTTTGTCACGGAGCAGGAGGCAGCAGATACGCTGGAGGAATCTTTCAGAGAGGTTTGTTTGACATTCTCTGTCTTCTTGTACTCCTGGAAGGATGTTAGAGGAGAAACAACCTCAGAGGGTGATGGAGGAGAAGCTTTCAGAGCTCCATCAAATGAGTCACTGGACTCAACACTGTGGAAACTTTTCACCTTCATGCAGAGAACATTAACAGATTCGATCAGCTGTGAGCAGGGTGAGGTCTGCAGACAGGATGGTGTTTTCTGTATCCTCTGCTGGATCATGTTGCTCCTCCTCACACAGACTCAGAGGACCGCAGCTGTGGTCTGATTCCAGATCAGTCAACATCTTTCATGGACTTTTTAGACTGAGAGGCCTCCAGGGTTCGGCTCAGGCTCAGAGGTCAGAGTCCCGACGGCCTCTTCAGTCTGCGCTCTGATTTCTGCGTTTGTGGAGGATGAGGGAGCACAGGAGGAAGATCTCTCGCTCTCTGATCTGATGTTTTCAATGGAGGGAGATCTCCTCTCTGTGCTTTGGTCGTCATCTTCATCTTCAGTCTCCTCTGTCTCTGTCTCCTCTGGAAACAGGAAGCTTCTGCAGGCTTGTGAAATCCCATCGTTGACATTCTGATTGGACGGTTTGATTGTCTCAGAGATGTCAAACTGCAGAGAAGGAATTGAATAAGAGCACATGGAAGTGTCGTCCCCACTGAGGCTGTCCCAAAGGAGGGTGTATGCCCCGATGCACTCCTCGTCAATGGTGGACAGAGGACGGCAGCAGGGGACATCTTTGTCTTTAAAGAGGACAGTCCATCAAACATCAACAACATCAGTCTGACCAACAATCCAAGAGTCAGGGATGTTGTTGATATTTTCTATTGTAGTTTAAATCAAAAAGTCTCTTCAATGTTTGTCAAACTGAATATTTTTACATTTGAAACATTATACATAGACACGTGAGATTTTACACATTAAGAGTTGAAACTATATTTTCACATGTCATTAGTTTATTAGTGAGCATTTCTGATTATTTGGACCCATACATAGGGAACATTTCTGTGAATGTGAACACAACACCCTGAAGAGATGTGAAAACACCTGAACTCAAACAACATGAGTAAAGATACTTTTTACGGGAGATGACTTGATATAAAAAAAGTAGATAATTTCTTCATTTTCAGGTGACTTTGTGATAACAACATGTAGCTTTACTCCTGAGTTTAAACTTTTAGTTTTGTCTCAAATAAACACAAGTTTTCTGTTGTTTTGTTCGTTCAGATTTGTGTTAACTTTCACTTTGTCTCTGTTTGACATGTGAACAGACTCCACCTGTCCTCTCACTGAAACTCACTCACTGCTGCTTCACTTAAAAGGCAACAGATAAATACTTTATCATTTCTTTAAAAAAAGTTTAAGCCTCAAACCTAATTAACTTAAGATTATGTTCAGTTCACAGACTTACCTGACTCTGTTCAGACACATTCAGTCGAGCAGGTTTATTGTTTTCTTCTATTACGATCATCGATTCTGTGTTCTTCCGTTTTTCCCTCAGTTTGAGCCGTATGTGCGTAATTTCTCTCTCTCTCTCTCTCTCTCTCTCTCTCTCTCTCTCTCTCTCTCTCTCTCTCTCTCTCTCTCTCTCTCTTCAATCTCAAATGAACTGGGTCTGTTCACGTTGTAGATTTTTAAACTCTGAGAGTGTGACGACTTCACAATGATCCACTGTGAGCTCTATGCTAACAAAACTCTGAGAGTTCTAATGGAACTCAGGACAGACCTTGTTTTTATTTCCTCTATTGTTGACTAGAACATTTGACACTATGTGCACAACATCTTGACCCTCACACTCCTTACTAGTGGTAACTTCCAAAGTTGGTGATTTATGAATCACTGAAATGTCAAGTGAATTACTAAAATATCAATATCAATGAATGTCCTCTCTAACATAGCATTTTAAAGCCTCTTTTCCGTATTGCTGCACCCTTTGGAATTAAATGCAAAGTTTTGTTCAAATCTAGCATGACTTCTAAAATTAAGGTGTACCACATAATTGGACCAAAATGTAACAATGGTTAATAATGACTCTTTTTCATTAGTTTACGCAGTGATAACTTATCAGTCCCCTCACATTTGCATTTCCAGTTTGTTCTATTCCAAACCAAATAGTATCACTAAAAAGCAAAACCAACAACAGGGAGAGATAAAAGACAGACACATACACACATTTGACAAGTGAAATGGTCACAAGCCTTCTGGGATTGAGCCTTTCGGCAAACAAAAGTAGGAGGGAGAGATAAACAAGTGGAGCTGAGAGGAAGAGCAGTCAAGCGCTTAAGCAGGAATATACAAATACTTGTGTGCACATACATTCATATACACCTGTGAGTCTGTTCATAAGGACTGACATGATAACAAAGATGAAGATACACTAAGGACATCAGACAACTTCACAAACCTTTAGAGAGTACTCAATAAAGAAGTAAAAAGAGGCTATTGAGGAAAAATGATAGCAAATGTGCCTGTGCATACAAGTGCACACACACATACACACAGAAGTGGCAGCAGGTGATAGCATGATTGATTTATAGATAGATTGGTGGTTGTGTCTCAGCTGTTAGAGTCGTCTCCTCTCAGTTCATGAACAGCTTTGCACAAACACAGCTGGAAGAGGGGAACAGGTGATCAGAGTGAGAACAGTGCAGAGATAACTATCGAGTCACTGAGATAAGAGTAGGATGGCATGAAAAGCAATAAATTTGAAGGAAGAGAAACCAGCAGAGCAATTAGAGGTGGGGAAATGGAACAGAGGAAAGGAGTGAGGAAATAACGGGTGTTAAGGGGATGAATACGATGAATAGCTGCAGGAAATGGATGGAAGTGTGTGTATGTGTGCATAAAAGCTGCAGAATGTGCCCATGTGTCACGACAGTAGTAATTCTCCTCTCCCTCCCCAGGGCAACTGTGGAGCCATGTAGCACTGACACAGACCATTATGATTAAACTGGTATCCAATTTTGTGGAAAAAAACATGAAATTTCAAATTTGCACTCTCCAATCAAGTCTGGTAAATTCTAGAGTATTTGCTTTCTGATTGGGTACACTTAAGAATCCTCATGAGTCTGGGGAATTCGTTTTTTTATGGAGTGAATAAATACTATACTGGTGTATTTTCATTTCCCTTATCCCCTGAATTGTCACTAACATTTCTTGGCTAAAAGAATTCAACACCACTGACTGGAAGTCAATGAAACACATGAACTTAAAAATAACCATGAAATATATATTTCATAACACAAGCTTTTATAACAAAGAACATGTGAGAGGATGTTGTTGATAAAAAAGAAAACACAAAAGATGGCTGCAATGCATATTGATGTTAACGGCTCCTTCCTTTCTTTTATCTGTTATTTAGTGGGAACCGAATAAAAGCAAGTAAGACTGAACAAATCATAATAACTTTAGTATCTTCTATTAGGCATTATGTTAGGATGTCCAGTGTTTTTTAAAATGAATTTACTCCTTAGTTTTAGGTACAGAAAGTTTCAATATATTCAAATGAATGATAATGTTATATGAATGGACCTGATCATTTTTGCCTAAAAAAACAATGGAGTTGACTCATGTCACTATTGTCTTAAGGCGCGATCACACTGGCAATCAGTATCGTGCCGTGCTCAAGCATGATTACCCCCCCCCCCCCCAACAGAGAGAGCATGACAGCTACTTTACTCACTTTGGAGTCATTTTAGACAGATACAGCAATATCTCCAGGATTTCTCCATAATGAAGGCTGTCAGCGTTGTGTACCCGCGTGCTTGTTCATGAACTGTACTGTGCCGAAACACACCCCTCCAAAGTGTGCCAGAGCCAAGGAAGTGTACCGTGCCGTACAGAGCGATCACACTGGTCAAACGAACTGGACTTTAGGGGTGAAGCGTGCTTAGGCATGGTACGGATTGCCAGTGTGATCGCACCCTTAGCCATTCATCCAAATTAGAGTTATAATGGTGGCACAGTCTGGCACACACTATCAGTTTCAAATCAGCTGTTTCAAGAGACAGTTTACAAGAGACAAACACATGGAGTTCTTAGAAGTTGGCAAACAAAGACACCATTTTTATTGGCCAACTTATAAATAAGTTGAATGAATTAGCCACAGATGTTGATTATTAAGCTTCGACAAGTTCTTGTTGACCAACCCCTCACTCCATAGGCACTACCTGGTCAATAAAACCAACAAGGTGTACCCGAGGCTTCATTTTGGCAGTATAGAAACCAATAGGTGATCAAGGTTGCTGGTTTAAATATTTACACTCTATGATATTGCAGTATCTGTTTGTTCATACACTGTCTATGTATTGCTGGTATGGTGCCACTGTGAGTAAAAAACTGCAGTGGTAAAAGCTGAGGAAACACCATCAGAGAACCTCAGTCAGAAAACGTCCAAAAGCAGCCAATTACAAAACGTTGGCAAAAACTAACCACACAATTCTGAAAGTGGCTCAAAGAGCCTCTACCAAACAAACAGAAACAAGAGCAAACAGAGAGAGAGCGGTTGAGCGTCTGTTCTGAAGTAGACTAGTCAGAATGAACTCCTGATGAAAAAATACATGAAGTAGGAACATGGTACATAAACAGTTTTTTTCTCAGTTGGCTCTATTCATGTTTTTTGAGTCCATGTGCATCTGTATAGAGGAATAGAATTATGATCGCAAGAGGGAATTTTTGGCAATAAAAACACATTTGTTTGTGAGTGATGTCCAAGGAGAGCGCAGTGTGCCAGCAGTGTGCTGCTTGAGAAGCCTGATCGAGACCTGCAGTGGGAAACTGGCTGGCACCAATGTTATATCAAAAAGTGGAGAAAAAAAAGGAAAATGATGAGAAAATGTTTGGGTGAAGGAGATGATAATGGTTGAAAAAAAAAGTGTAAAAATGGTTAAGAAAGGAAAAAAAAAGAAGATGGAGGGATTTGGCTCTCCTCTGTGGGTCTTGGTATCTCCAGTGAGCAGCACTGGGCCTAAACAGACCGAAGAGAGAATAGGAAATACAGGAGGTAGTGGATGAGACATTTCTTGAGCTGCCTGGCTTTCTGTCAGACACTTGCCTCTGACTCACCTACCTCCTGCTTCTTCCCCCTGCACTGTTGTGTAGGGGGGAAAGAGTTTGGGCAGAAAGAGAAGCTGTTAGGACAGAAAGGACTCAGGAGAAAGCAATGGGGTTTCCAGCTAATGATGTGTGAGGGCTGAAGAGAGACACCGTTTTGCAGAGATGGAGAGCATGAGGGGGCATCTAGCTCTGATGGGCAACAGGTATGAGAGATACCTCCACTCCAAAGTCTCCACCAGATTGTCAGATGGTTATGCTTTGTATGTGTGTGTGTGTGTGTGCGTGTCCAAGTATACTCTTCACTTTCAATTTCAGTCAACATGCTACTTCTATCTCAGTCTATCTCGCTGTCTGCCTCTTTCCACCTTTCTTGAAATCTTAGTCTTGTCACAAAAGCTCAAAGGTCTTCCCTGCCCCTCAAAAGTCATTCCCCACAGGATTATTGGTTGACAATAAACCAGTATCAACACAACTGTATTTGAACTCTTCTCTCCCCTCCAACCAACCAGAGCTCAGATCACCTTTTTTCCCAGCATTGAGTAAAGACTGGGAACATTTTTCTCAGAATCTATTTACCTTTTTTATGGAAAGAGCATTGTGTCTATTTCATATCCAAGCACTGTGAATATCAATTTTTCAAGCACCTGATTGTACAATTGGTAAATGTGTATATAGCATTTTATATTTAAAAAAAAACTTACCATTGGGAGATGTGTACACTACATAAATCTTACCTGAATGACAACTTAAATGGTTCTAGTTTTATGTTTAAATCATATGTTTTTTGTTTAATAATAATCCTGAAACAAATCTATTCATATATTATTCAATTAATAGATGAATGAATCGAGGGTGCAACAGTACACAGAAGTAACGGTTCAATTTTCATTTTCTAACTCCTAAATGTTGTCCCACACTTCCCTGGCGATAACCATGACTCTTTCATTTAACTAAAAACATTGTTGGCATGCTTCTCAATCAAAGGACTGCTGGAGATGCATAGCTCATTTGTAAGCACATTTTTGAGAGCTTATAAATTCCAGCTATAGTGGGCATCTCTCTCTCAAATATTGAGGTCATGTCCTGGCCCCCTGGTTAATGACACCGCTCATTGACCCTTAGACTCATCAGGAGGTATTCTTCAATCAGTGTCAAGTACAGACTTCCTTTACTATCAAATACAACATTAGCTTCTTCAACGATGAACAAGATAGTCCTGTTATGGGTTTAAAAACAGTCAGTTCTATGAAGTGGTATCCTTCGAAAGGGTGTAATGGGGAAGGAGAGGCAATGTTTTGTCTTGATACTGCAGTGGTTTGTTTTAACCAGTAGTTCTGTATTGTATACTTGTTGCAAAAACCTGTAAAAAGAAGAAAAATAACTTGTCCAAGAATGAAGTGGCTCAATTTCTATCATTGGTTTTTTCAAGCTTTGAAAATGTGCATCTTTTTGTGCACGTGTGTGCATATGTGTTTCTGTTTAGCTCCATGTGTGCACACATGAACATGTGGGTGGGACAGGTTTGGGAATAGAAGGCATCTAAGCAGAGACAGAGACAGGAGAGAGGAAGAGAGGGAGACAGATAATGAGAACCAGGGGGAGGCGATGCTGGCATAGGGAGAGGAAGATATAGAGACCAGAAATAGACATGCAAAGAGCAAGGTGTTGAGTCAGAAAATGAAAGAAAAAAAAAAGAGAAGGAAGAAAGGAGAGGAAAAGTGATGTAGAGAGAAAGTGAGAGAATAAGTTAAAATGGGTACAGATGGAAGAGAGAGTGGCCAAAGGAGAGAATGTAAAACATTTTTAGTGTGTAATAAAGCAAAAGAGAGAAATTGCTGGAAAAAATCCGAAAAGAGTTACTGAAGAGCAAAATGTGGGGAAACAGAGAGAGGGGTGAATACACACAAATAGGCTTTAAAGGTTTAGTCACACTTGGAACCTAGACCAAGCTGAAAGCATACAGAACTACAGCAAAAACCACGGGGAGCAACACCCATGAACACAGAACCCTTTGCATATGTGATGTAATGATTCACATTTCAAGTTTTGAAAGAGAAAGTGTGAGTGTGTTTAGCCCTTTGGGTGTATCATCCAGTACTAGCAGCTTATTAGACATATCTTAGAAACACATTGTCACTATAAAAGCAACAGTACACATGGGTAGTGTTGCAATAGTAGTAGTAAGCTAATTCATTTCTTTATCACAGTAAAACTGTCCGACTGTGCTTTTTTCGCTGTCCTTGACGATGCAAGGAACATGAGTTTTGTTTTGTCTGCATTAAGTACAAGTTGCAGTTGGCGAAGCTGCTCTTGTACAAGTTGCAGTTGGCGAAGCTGCTCTTGTACTAGATCAAATGCATGTTGAAGATTTGAGGAGAAAACAGGAGCAGGCATAGGTGAACAGCAGTAAATGGCTGTGTCATCAGCATAAAAATGAGGAGAAAAGTAAAAATGTTCAAGGCAATTCATATACATAGTAAATAAGAGTGGGACCAGAACCGAAGCTTGAGGTAACCCTTGTGATTTTGTAATACTGTAGAGGTAACACCTTCAAATTGAACAGCCTGGGTTCTACCAGTTAGAGAGTTGGCATACCACTCAGCAGTACAGTTTTACAGTTTTATCCTCGATTGCGCTCTGCATCACTGTAGTGTCTTGTCTATGTGAGGTCCACCCTGGTTAGCTGTCACGGAGCAAATTTGTTGCTGAAATTGAATAATTTTAAATTGCGCATGGACACCATAGCACATTATTTCACGTCCATTGCGTCTTGCGTGTTTTTATCAGCAAACCTCGACAAATTTCCTGTCCGCAAAAATTTTACTGCTGGGCCACCCCTTGGCAGACAAAAATATGTTCAAGCCCCCACACCCTTCACCATACACATCAAAACATCAACATATACTGATATTCATTTATGAAATTATCAATCATGCCCTCTGAGATTTCCTACACTATTCACTCTCACTGTGCATTAAAGCCATCCAAAAAAGCTTTAAAAAAAATTGAAAGCGATGTGCTGAGGTCCTCCCTCTGCTCTGTTACTGATCAGTTGTGATTCGGCAGCGCTCATGCGTGTGTTGGGGGGCATGGTATTTGAAGGAGCCCAGAGGGGAGGGGTTGTCTTAGACGGAGAGCTAAGGAGATGGTACTTTTCAAATCTTACCAGCTTGTCAAAACTACAAACCCTGCCTTTACAACAGGCTTAATGATCTAATGACCAGCTCTATGTCTCTGTTTTCTCTTGCGTTTGCTCATGTGCCAGAGAAGGACATTCCATTTAAATACTATTTTAATAAATACATCCTTGACGCCTTTGCATCTTTAAAAACAGCGGGACACTTGGAATGATTAAGCTCAGTATGTTAGGATGTCACTTCATGACAGAAAACCAGGTGAGAACTCAGGTACATTTTTCAATGTAGGACAGCTGAAGATAGACAATAGCAGAGGAGTGATGCTGCGGCCAAATTGAACCAACGTGCAAAATAGACATCCTGCAAACTAACATTTTAACAATTGTTTTTCAGGCCTGGGGATGGTGTTGAGGCAGATATGTCCAAAGTGGTTCAACAAAAAAAACATTAAATGTAAACTTCTTAATTAATGACTTAATCAATTCTTTAATAAATCTGTATTTCTGTTTAAAAATGAACACAACAGAATACTGGAAATAACGGGTTTGAAATTTACTTTTTTTTTAGGGAGAACTAACTAACTACTTTGTGTCCCCACTAAAGTTTAAACCAAAAATATGCCAGCTTAACTGTGCAGCAAACTGCCTCTTATTGTTTCATTGCAGGGTGTTTGTCTGACACCTGGGAACATTTCTCACTTCTAGTTCCTTCACTCACTTTGTGTCAAGTTGTATCGCTTTCTCATCTGCCTCTCTCATTAAGACTATGTCAACAAGATGATTTGCATTGGTGCTTTAATCCTCCTCACTTAACCCACCCAATCAGTCCAAAACACTCAGGAATACTCCCACCAACATAGTGCTAGACTCCCTTAAAGCATCAGGGGTGGTGGAAAGCAAAGGAGCTCTTAAAACTCATTAGAGGGGGGGAAGGCCCATTGCACATGATGCGATACACTCAATTAAACAGGGAAGGGTTCTACATGTGCCCAAGGGAGCCATGCTAAACTAGCTTGATGAGAAACGCAAGAAGATTTGTTGTATCTTTGGTTTTTGTGGGTGCATGTGTGTTTGTATGTGAGATAAGTGTTATAGAGTTGACAGATACATCTGGATTTTTGACAGTCAGTGTATAATGTGTGTCAAGTGTGGGTGTGTGCGTGGGTTGAGCTACGTCCCCCTCCAGAGACGGCGGATGTGATCATATGTTGATGAGCATCTTGATAGGTGTGATAAATGCTCCAACACGTCTGTGTCAAAGTGAAGGGTGTGTAATTTCTTGGAAGGGCCCCTCAGGGATGGATGTTGTGATATTCATAGTAAATGAGAAATGGATGGACAGTTTAAAAGAGACAGAAAGAGACAGAGGCTCATGGGGGAATTGGGAATAGAGGCAGATAAAAACAAATAGAGACGATTAGTCAAACAGACACTTCAGAGCTGATGACAGAAGCTGTAATCTACAGCCAATCTACATGACAGAGTGGGAACAGATCAATACTGATTGTTTATGTTTGTAGAATATTGATGTTTAATGTATTGTGTTTTACTATCAAAGTGACAACCAGGTTGTGGCGTATTGACAAGAGGGACACAAAGTTCATATTCATTAATTGACAAATTATGGGCATCTACCACATAGAAACTAAAGACTCAACTGTGCCCACACAGGTCCACAAAGCAGTTAACTTAGAATGCTATCACATGAAGAAGTGCAGGGAGGGCCTGTGCCCATTGACAGCTTGGCTTTTTTGTGTGCTGGCAGCACCCATAATGTCAATTTCAGATTTCTTCTCACCAGAGCTTACTGTTGCGAGGTTGCAAGGGTTGGCCCTTTAGCTTCCCTCTGTAGTCCTCAATCAATCAATCTTTATTTGTCATTTTCTGTATATGGATTTTTAGAAAAACATAATTACTTATCATAAAGTTAAAACATACTTTCTTAACCATGTTTTTTGGGCCATTTTATGAGGCTCTTGCAGTGCGTGGGCCCCATGCAATCGCCTACCTATGCCTAATGGTACAGTCCGCCACTGCGAATATACAGCACTATCAACAAACTGATCAAGCTGACGGGGACTAATGTTGATATAAGCGTTTTCTGATCTAAAATCAGCTGGAATAGGTTCATTAAATTTAAATAGAAGTTTAAAGTAGCAGGAAAGAAGAAAAAAACCTGCAAAAAAACCAAAACCCTTTTTATCTGTCCTGTAGGACTTAGATTTATTAAATGTATTTAGGTTCAAATCTGCCACTTCATTTTATGTAAGTTATCCTACACTTTGCACAAATATTACAGGTGGCAGGTTTATTCTCTCTCACCCTTCAAGCCAGTCTGTTTAAAACCTATTACAGCTTGTGTCCTGGAGTTCCACCAGCAATAGGGTCATAACCTATTTCTGAATCCAACCTGAGTGACAGAAAGAGGTCAGCTCCCTGTGAGGAGAAAGGCCTCACATAGACTCTTTCAGGAACTTGGCTTTCTTGATCCATTTTACAAGATGATCATGGTAGATATTATAATAACCCTTAATACTCGTCTTTTGCCAATTGGTGTACTTATATTATCCTTTTATGAACTTTGATGCTTCTGTCCTATATGAAAATAACATCAACTTTCTTGTCTCCCCCACTTTCTCCAGTCAATAATACACTGTTTCACTGAGCGACCCTACAGGCCTGGAGCACTTCCATTGAAGATTGGATTTGCAATGTTTTAATGCAGATGTTTTCTGAGTACATTTCTTTTTGATTATTGTATCATTGTATTCATTTGCATTACGTTGGATCTTCATGCAGTTGTGTTGGCTTTTTGCAACACATTTTCTTCATTTGCAGCGTGTCTCTGCAGTGGCATTTGTTTTGGACACTTGTGTCTGCTTTTGAATAAAGATCGTTTCTGCATTTTCTGCACATTCTCCCTAATGTATGTCGTTTCGGCTGTTGCAGGTTGGTTGCCCATGTCAGCAGCCATCGTAAACATTACTGGCAGATAAATAAATCAGCTAAGTCTTATTTGTAACTACAAAACTGAAACATAATCTGTTTCTACACTGGAACTGTTTTCAGAGGAAAGCAAGAGCAGGGAAAACTTCAAAAGAAGAAGAAAAATACTTTTAAAAGAAATGGTCCAGATGCTGACAGAAGTGTAAAAGTGATGGTGACAGACAGGCAGCTGCCTCACAGTTAGCCAGATAAACAGACAGGTAAAGTTGAACCACACAGCAGGAGAAGTTCAGCATCTCCCAGAGGCTCCACACAGAAAGAGGAGAGACATCTCCAGTTGCACACTCTGATCAAGGTGGAAATGAGTAACCAATGGAGCCTGTCAGAGCAGATGGCTGAGAATCCATTAGCTAATAGTGGAGGAGCTTCCCAGCCAAACTAATGACGCCCTCATTACTACGCTGCACACGCTCCCACCCAGCCAGTGGACTCTAGCTGGGTCTTTGTGTGAGCCAAAATGCACGAAAACACACACACGCACGCACGCACGCACGCACACAAATATAGAAGCACACTGAACCTGCATCTGATCAAACCTTTAAAGACATGATCAAACACAAAAAAACCTGAGTACCCTCTCGCATGCTCATAAAGACACAAACATACATACAAAGCCTTAAGGCAGGGGTACATTTGGTAAGTAGAAAAAGACAAAAAAGTGTGGACTGATAAACTCTCCCATCCATCTATCCATCCTTTTGCACACATGACTGCCACCTCAAAATATGCCATCTGCTTTTCACAGCACGGAAAGATGAGAAACCAAGCAGAGATGAAAAACGCAATATCACAGCTGCATAAATAATTCAGCCTGTGTGTGCTCTGCAAGTGATAATGCACCACCATTCATTCAGCTATCTGTTATCACCTGTGTTTATAAACACACTCAGGCACACAACCTGCAGCAAGTTAAAGAAACAACCTCGACAGACAGGCACAGAGACAAGGACAAGTTAGACAGCAGAAGCAATGACAACAGTGTTGTCCAAATATTGTCTAAGTCTATTGAGCCTTCCAGTTTTAGTAATGATAAAAGGTGTTTATGTATACTTTGGTGCTTCTATGAATATTAAGTCTAGCTGACGGCTTTCACGATACTCTCTGGGACACATGAACTACATCTGAACTGTGTGCATTTTGTACCTACTCGAAGGGGATACAGCTTCTTGGTATTTAGCAGTCAGATAGGAAATAACAATGGCAATCAGTCAGAACACAAAAACATGCTTTCTCTGCAGGAATACTTATTTGACCACTTGCTAACTATGCCATGGTGTTTCTACAGATTAAAACAGGTCCTGGTTGATCTCACTGAGCAGTGCTAAGGAGAGGTAGGTGCAGGTTTTAAGGGGCTGGTCCATCTATATTTGCATTTGGCAGTGTTGACAGACGGCACTAAAAGAGAGATGACAGCACAGCTTGGGTGCAGTCACAGCACCTGCCTGTTATTCCCATGCAAGTTTGTCCTAGACAACTCAGCTATCAGGGCAACCCCACAGAGAGAAAGTTGACTGCAACATGGATGACTAATAATACTTTGAAATGCAGGCTAATGGGCTTTTAAACAATGGGAATGACATTTTTCGAAAAAAACTGAGAAACGTGTCAACCACTGACTGTTATTAGTGAACAGTTGGCTTACATTGCCCCACAAAAAATGAAGTAACGCTTTTGTGATCAGGTACAAAATGATGAGGTCTTTTCAAGTTTGCTGTTTCAAGTTTTATCCCCTCTTTGATACATTTTTGATCAGAGCCAGATTCCCTGTGGGGCGTTAGACACACATTTTCCTGGTGTCAAGCCTTCATCTGAAGTCACTGTCTCATCAAATCCATGTACAAGTCAGTAAGTGCAATTGTGTCCTTTGTGTGTGTGCGTGTGTGTATGTGTATGTGGAGAGCTGGGAGGACAAATGGACGCAGAGAGGATGGACTATCAGAAAGTCTGACTGGCATGAGATGGAAAAAACGAGATAGAAAAACGAGATCCGGTAAGGCAGGGCCCAGACTGCAGGATTTTAAAAGCCAAACCAATGTAAAAATCAGGATGCATCAGACGTATAGGGAAAAATTCATAGACATGTTTCTCCGTGTTACAAAAATTCAAAGTACAGGATATTACAAGGTTTATTGTGTGCCAGAGGGAGCTAAGTAACACCTGATGTGATCTCTTATGATCTCATGTGAGTTCACAGGAAAGCAGATGTAAACAAAACACAGACTGATACAACCAGCCAGCCTTAAAGGTTGGAATATTCACCGTTGTTTGAGAAAGCTATATAATATTTTAGATGCTTTACTCCAAACATGGGCGTCCCTACTGAGACTGCAATCTGTTATGGAGACTCGTGATGCAATTGTAAACCCCTTATAATACCAGATAATCTGGGCTGAACCTTTGTACCAAAAATAAATCACAGACCAGATTTAACCTCCATGTGTCAGGAGAGGGAAATTGAGTGTAACCTAGACTAAAACTTCCATAGCCTTGACCCAGCCTAAGAAATACCAAGTGATGAAAATGCATAATGCAGGTGCCAGTTTGTGTGCTTTACATTTCCTTGTGTTTAATTTAAGCAGTCTACAGTTCAGTCAGGACCACTTTGTCCAGATGGATACTTTGACGCAGTTATTTATTTTTGGCGGTATGGCTCTGTTCTGGGATCTCCCTGCTGTTCCACGTGCTTACATGGAAAGCATTAGGCAGGAACAGCACACATTCCTGCCCTTCCCGTGCATACAAGGAAAGCTATAAGGCAGGGAGATAAGCAGCAAACCCAAACAGAGCAAGCATCAATGACAAGCATGACATTGATTAAGTCAGAATAGCATAAAAGGAGGAGCTGGAGTGGAGGAGGGATGCAAATGCGCTTGCAAATGCGGCTTGAAGAGGGAGCAGCAAAGAATAGTCAGGCTAGAGCAGTTTAAATAAGGCGGCATAAGAACTATTTGGCCAATAGGATGCTTTGAGCAAATCAGCTGGCCATCAGCTGATGAGGCTTGCGTGAGATCAGCTGACCCGAACTCTGGAATGGCAATAGAGCGTGACTCCGTGGCCTGCCTGAACTGACGCTACGCTTGTTGAAATAATTTTTCGAGTAACGTTTCACTACTCAGGCAACTGCAGGCATTGTTGGAGGCTACATTAGTTTAACTCAGCTAGCATTACAAGCACCATGTCAGCTGCGACCAGGACAAAGTAATGTCTGGAAGTACTTTGACAAAATAAACAGCGATAATGTGCAGTGCAAGATTTGTGGTGGAACTTGCTTATCATAAATTACTTGTTTGATGCTTAATCACATGCGCTTAAAGCACAAGGAGAAACCAGCAGACAGACAACATTCGCTAGCCATGTAGCACACATAAATGTGATGATACCAGAGTGTGATGATTAGCCTGCATAATTCTGAGATATGCTCCCATTAAAGAAGAAGGCTTCCATTAGCTAATGGTGTTTTTAGGGTGAACAACAACTACGAGAGTGGAAAATATCTGAGAGAAGGGCAGTAAAATGAAGCCTGATTTGCAGCATGTCTACAAACTGGCTGTTACTACAAACTTGTGGACAGCTCTCGTCACAGAGGCCCAGGTCCATGTCCAACAATTATTTAAAGGGTTAGTTTACTTTAACATAATTAAAGTAAGCAAAATATAGTCTAATGTAATGCACAACAGTTTATGAACACATGTTTGTTTTGAATAGTTTATATTTATTATTCTGTAGCATGCAGTGTTGGTGACTTACAAGATGAATTGTGTCAGCAAAAGCAGAAAAATGATGAGCATCGTAAGGGTTTGTGGCAGAGCTCTGGTATAGTTAATATTAGATTTAAGGTGTATCCAATGACAAGTAAGTATTATCCTCAAGTGACATGTGGAGTCAAATCTTTCCAGGCCAAATCAGTCGGATTTTGTGGATGAGTAAGTATGAGATTCTGGGGCTGCGCTCCAAGCCATCTGGTCCTCGTGCAAGTGGAGAGAAAGCTGTTTCCTCAGCTGTAGGTTGAGAGCACTCTCAATGACTACTGAGCTCTTTCATGGCTGAGCCTTGTCACCAATTCTGGTAGTGATTCTATTGCACAGCAGCGGGGTGACGAGGGTCTAGTTTGTGACCTCAGCACTGCACCTCTGCCCCTTCTGCTGATACTCTCTTACAAGATTTAACAGGCTGGGATCATCAGAGTGCACTGGAAACACTCACAGCTGAATTTGAAGCAGGTGGAATGACAGTCAACTTAGAAAACAAAGATAAATATTTTTTTTTTTATAAATGGTGGATTTTCTCACTAGTAGGGAATGGATGGGGCATGAGATCAATGTTTTGCATTACTTGCAGTGTTGTGGATAGTTCACTGGACTGTGGAGGTGAGGGAGAAGTTCAGTTCTGGCAACACAGTTTGGGGGTAACCAAAAGATAAAGATCCTGGATGAAAGCATTTGTATTTCTTTTCTATTACAGGATATGTTGTCATACACTTTCGGCCAAAACATTACTAACATGATTTCATAAACACTACAGTGTAAACTATGGAAAGTGGATTACATCAGCCGAATGTGGAGATTTTAACAAAATCCCTATTTTTTTTTCTTTTTAACCTCTTTCACCTATATGTAACTAGGTAGTAAAATAAAATACGTTCACTTGTGATTGTTTTAATTCCAAAAAGTTTTATAAAGTTAACTATGTTATTTGTAGTTTTATTATGCAGGTGACATAAGTCACTGAAATTTGAATTGGGCTGTTTTTCCCATATGTCTTACAGATTTGAAGGTACTGTATTGTTAGGCCACCTACCTTTTTGTCTGAGTGCCAGCATCTTTTTTCAATTGTTTTCAATGAGGAGAGATTATTCGCAACAGCAGGCAAAAAAAAAAGAAGAAAGAAAAAATGCAGCGCCCATCGTCTTTTTCCGAGCGCTACAACTTTTTGTGAAGCCACTGCGAGCGCTCAAGTTGAAAGTCTTTCAACTTTTCAGAAAGGCGCTGTTGACGTCACCGGCGCTCTTTTCCAAATGTATGATATTCCATGTAGTTTTGCTGCCTACGCATCGTGTCTCTAACTCACTTCCTCTTTGCTCCGTGTCTGATCGGGAAATAAACAATCTAAAATAAAAAAAACATACAGTAAAAAGTAATGGAGCAGTGTCGGTCATACAGCGCCATTGTCAACAGACTGTTGTCATAAAGACAGGAGGGACGTACAGCGATTTTCTTCTCAGCACACAAACGCTTCATGCTAGCACTCCCGAGCGCAGAGCCAGCGCTTTTCTGCCCGGAAAAAACAAGTACAAGTGGGTGCTCTAAAAGGCTTACAAAATCTCCACTAGTAACGTTTCCCTGGATGTATCAGGTTTCAAATCAAGCCCATTAAAAGTGGATCATGCTGATTTTACATTTCACAAAGGTCCCCCCAAAGAGTTTTGAATGATGCCACGGTCAGCTCAGTTTCAAGCTTTGTGCTGAAGGAAAAACAACAGTCTTTCCAAAATGTTGAACTTACATTCACTGTAATAAAAGTGCTTGTATTGAGTATGCTTTTGGACCATACTTTAAAATGCAAAAAGCAGGAAGTTGACCTTGGTTTGTTCTTAAAATATGTAAAATATACATAAAATATTATTTTATAAGGCTCTTTGGAAGATAAATAAAAAAAACAGTGCTTGAGTTACATTTTTAATTAATAGATGAGATCTTCATGCCAAACGAATTGGCATATTTTCCAGCTCATTGATTTTACAACTCTCCCCTACAACCCCAGCATTTGGTAATCAAAGACATATCCGCTTTATTATTAACCTTTGAATAAATAAAGGAGTTGTGAGCAAAACCTACCCATGCAGCCCACTAAAGGATGGCTTTCATATGTTTCTTCATTCAACTTCATTTAAATTCCACTCTAAGAGTTTTTAAACAACCCTTATTACCCAAATCCACACTTGTAAGGGTGGTAATGTGCCTCAAGCAAGTGTTTTACCCCCATTACATGTAAAATTGAAAGACTGGCCTCTTCATCTGTAGCACTAAGAACAGAACAATTCTTTCTTTCAGTATTTGGAGTAGTAAGGGGCAAACAAGCCAAAATCGGAGTGGTCATGTTTTAGACATCTGCCACATTGCCAGGCAGTAAAGGTTGAACACCTTCTTAGCCAAGGGATACAGAGTAGCAAGATACATGAGGGAGAACGTAAGAGAGGTATAAAGACATACAAGGAGACACAAAAAAGAGGTATTAGAATCATCCAAGCAGACAGAAAAGGAAGAACGAAAGAGAAACAAAGACGTACAGTAAACAAGGGAACGGGTGAATTATACAAGGCTGTCAGCTTTGACAAATAGGATAAAATGTGTGTTAAACCAGAGATGAGCCAGGGTGACTGGAAAGGGCACTATATGCCAGCAAACGAGCAAAGCATGTCATGAAACATAAATCCATCAATTCCCATTCGCTTCCTCAGTGGACTTAGAAGACAGGTCTCAAATCATGCATCCATTCAACCTTACAGCCAGCTTGCATTGCAGCAAGAAGCGTATAATGTGAGCTGAGCATGTGAATTGTGTGTCTGTCCGTGCAATATGTGGACATCCACTCAGGATGTCCCAGCTTGTCATAGTTGTGTAGACCCACTTTTTTGTTCCAGTTTAAGGTTATATATGTAGATTTATGTACATGTTCTATTTAAAGAACATCGCTCACACTTAAACAAAAATACACCAGGGTAATGTGTTTTTTACTAAATACTGGGCAACATATAATCGCAAAAATATTCAGTCATGCAATATTTAAAGGATCTTTCTGGAGAATTATGCAGCAGAGGAATACAAACAGCCCATGGTCATGTTAATACTTTAAATATAGGCATTCATTGTTATATTATCACTACACATTTTACCAATGTGAAAGGTTTAGTGTGTGTACTTGATGATATGGAAAAAAGATAGAAAGCAGGACAGTATATGTGAGGAAAAAAGTAACATTTCTCGCACACATAATTCAATCAGTATGCTCACACACAAAAACACACGCACACACACACACACTTACACACACACGCACACACACACACACAACCACACAAACACACATAAACACTAACAGCACGGCTGTCATACTGAGCAGCGCAGATGATGGGCTTGTGGGAGGCAAATCCTCCTCCGTTCTGTTCCTGCTCAAAGACTAATCAGAGTGCTCCCAGACCAGGCCTAAGTACATTGAAATAGGCCAGTCCTGTGAAGTGTCCCCTATAGCGCCAGATTGTTTTTATTGTAACAGCCAGAACTTAGTCATGGTGCCTATACTACGAAGCAGGATTTTCAATTAGCAAGGTAACTTTAACTCTAGGTTTTTGAATGGTGGTTCACTATACCTGATTGGATCACCATGGTAACTTATGCTGAACTCCTTACCTGCTCCAGAGCAGGATATGTTGGTAATAAGAGCTTAGTTTGCAATGGACTCACATCTATTAAACACTTGTGATATTTATTTTAAATGTATGAATTCAAGTTTTTATTAGTGCTTTACTGATACTATCCACACAACAGAGACTGAGAGAGCACAAGGCCTCGTACAGTAGTTGTTGTACCTGCGAGTTGTAAGATAATACTTAAGCATACCCTCGTGTTTAATTAGGCTTAACTTTAATATTCATTTTTATTAGTTCTATAGTGCTCCATTTGTTACCGTCGGGGCTGCAGTTAAATATAAGCCTATACGCCTCTACAGTAGCTGTCATGACGCATGAATATATCTGTGCAATTTAAGGGCATAAACAGGGGTTATTATAGTTAGATCCATCATTGGCCAATGATGGACAGTGATATTATAGCCTTAGCTAAAATCCTAGATATTTGTTTTTCTTCCATTTCTCCCTACATTTTTAAAATGCAGCTGATTTGAGTCTGTATTTTAAGTTTAACTTCATATTTTTCTAACATCACAGTTTGCTCGTGGAATATGGCGATCTGTTGATGGCAGACTCGTCTGTGATTTGTTACCGCTAACACCGCCTCGCTCATGTGACAGGTGCACAGAAACTGGGTTGATTTACGAGTTGATAACCGGCTTCTTGTGACTGCTTAGCAACTGTCATTTGTTAGGGCCTGGTAACCGAAAGATACCTTTGGTATGTTAAAGGGGACATATTTTCCCCCTTCTCCACCTTTTCAAACAGTCCCCTGATGTCTAAATGAAACATCTGTGCTGTGCTTTGGTCAAAATATAACATGAATCAAGCACCAGAGAAGGTTTGTGACCCTGTATAAACCAGCTCTCTCAGAGCGCTCCGTTTTGGTGTGTGTGTCTCTTTAAATGCAATGAGCCCCCCCTGAGTTTCACAGTAGACAACACTCCTCTGTAGCGAGAATAAAAATGGCAGACCTGTGCAAAAGTTTTGCTCTAGGCTGGGGGTGGAGTCCATGGGTGGAGAAAACAGGGGAAAGGAGGGTATTTGTTTACCAGAATCCAACTTGTGATGTCACAAACTGAGAAAATTTTAATCGGAGCACTCTCTGTGTGGTAAGACTTATGCAGACCACAAACAAAGGACTGGATGGATTTATTTCAAATTTTGTGGGTCGATAGAATCTCAGGTTACCCAAATATATGTTCAAAAACACTGTAAAAGTGGATTTTCATGATATGTCCCCTTTAAACTTGCTTCATAGTACAGGCCTCTGGTCTTTTAAGTAGCTTAGTGATGGCATATGTGAGGATTTGAGCTTATGTTCAGTCAAATTTCAGACCGATCTTAAAGCAACTAATTAGAAAAAGAACGTAAAAAACTTTGGGGGATAGAATGTGGACTTAAATTATGATAAGCCCCTTTCACATGCACTGCACGCCTGAACATTTCCCAAAATTGTTTGGCTGAGCTGCATGTGTGAACACAAACAGCCAAACAATGTTTCACACCAACTTGATCCAAATATTTTATTTTCCCAATTTATTAAGTACAGACAAAAACCCACACTTACAATGATGACATGTTAACAGTAAAATGAAACTACAATAAAATCTTAATCAGGAAAAAATCAACAACATACAGAGTAAATACATTTTACTGACAAATATGAGTACAAACCCTAATTCACTTATTTCATAAATGGTTCTAATAAGTTTTCAAATTTTGATATATAATAAATAGTCAATCTAAGGTTTTGTATTATCCCACTGTTCACTGTGGCTCTTTTCTTTCCATTGGCTTGGCTCGTTTTTTATATGAGTCCACAAACCTGCAATGTACAGTATGGACAGTAGAACACCAAATGCATCTGTTCTTCCTCTTCTTCACAACATAGTGTACATAATGGTGATTGTCCAAATGTATACAACTAAGTTGTTTTTTGGTTGCTGTGATTTTACAGAAAATCTTCAGCCAAAAGATTCTAGAGAAAGAAATAATAGTTGTTTGGTAAATTATTCTAATAAATGGTTTCCAGGGTATTAAAAATGTTCAAAGACATGGAAACGCATCTCTTTGTTTTTGATGGCCAATATTGACTCCCTGGAAGAGGTGCACAGATCTGTAGTTTGTATTCACTTAGTTTTAATTTACCATTTTAATCATTTGCAAAACCTTATATCATCTTACTAAGATTAATAATATTGCAAACTTAACTTCACAAACTACAGAACGTCACTGAAGTCAATGTGGCAACACAGCAGGTAACACTCAGGAAAATGAAGTGGGCGGAGCTATGATGTTGAAATCATGCAACCTGTGAGAAACTGCTGGGGTGTATGTGCCAGTAACGAGGCTGCTTCGTACTACTTTCTGCTTGCCAGCATATTCTCTTTCACTCTTTCATTGATACTCTGAATATGTTTCAGTTATACCCAGCATTGATGGAATGGATTATAAAAGTGAAAGTGGTAGCCTACTAAGGATGATGTCAGTGCCAGGCTGTCCTGAATTTTTCCAGACACTGTCAGAAGTGCATGTGCATAAGGGGCTACAGATACGATTTCAGTAATTAATTAATAAGTGTGACTTCAAGTAAAAGTTTGGTATGTAGCAGTAAGGATAAACAATTTGTCCAAAAATAGAGTGTTTGGTAGCCTTGATTGAAGAGTCAACAAAGTAATCAAGCTCATAAGTATCCTGCTAACATCCGGTACTGAGTGGCCGTGGTGTTTCAGTCTTCATCTGTTTTTATATGCACTGCTGCTTGGTTAACACTCCTTATTCTCTGGCTTGCACATAATTATTGAACCCAAGAAGTTCTGGCATGGTGAGACTGGTGCCACATTAGCATTCAGCCTAGCAAATATGTGTGGGTATGTCTGTGTTTTTGTGTACATGTGGATATGTCTGTGATGGAGAGAGTTCTGTTAGCTAAAATTCAGCAAAAGTTGTTGAAGTTAGTATTGTGAGAAGATGTTTGAGTGTGTGTGTCTCTGGGGGCAGCATTTTGATGTGTCTAGAAAGCAAAAATTGGTGTTCATGTTCAGGTGTATGGCAGAAAGGATGTTGTAAATAACATGCTGGATATAGGGGGCTAACACACCATACATCCTGTACAATAATACACAATATCACACAATTCACAGACACACACACATACACACACACACACACACACGCACACACACACACACATGCACGCACACACACAAACAAACACACACACTATGGAGGGCGGAATGGTTCAGCTGCATGCACGCTGCATGCACGCATGCACGCACGCACGCACGCACGCACGTGTGATTAATTCATAAAAGTCACACACGTACACACGCGCGTGCGGTGTGTAAGTACTACACGCAGCCTGACTTACAGACGCACGCACGTACGTGTGATTCTTTTAAGTGTCACGCGTACACACGCGCGTGCGGTGTGTAAGTACTACACGCAGCTTGACTTGTGTGTTTTTTTTTTTCAGTCACTTCAGGCGGTGTTATCTATATGATCAGGAAGATGTGATTAGAGAGTTTAGCAGGGCTGTTAGCGCAGCGGTTATGAGTAGAGTTATCATTTGGCAGAGTTGGGTTCATGAATCATATGGATCATAGTATTTTCTAGTTCACATGTGCCAAACTCACGGCCCGCGGGCCGGCTCAGCTGGTTAAGCAGCCAGCTGTTGTGCCTCCATCACCAGCTTTCATCACACTGTATATGTCATTATAACGGAACATTTCCTTATATCCGAAAACAATATCCCTCACAGGCGGCCAGATCATACGGAGGTCCGCTGGTCAAGCCGCAGAGCAGCGCTGAAATGCTTCCTTAAATTACGAACAGAGATGGCACAGATTAAAAATCAGTGACATTGTTAGATTATGATAGTATGGACCGGTAGAAGAACGGACTACCAGGCTCATATTAAAAGGGAGCTGATCAGACTGCAGTGCGCAACGCTGAAGGAAAAGTTCACGTCTGTTCGTTTGGAAACATTTGATCATGTTTTAAAGGTCCCATATTATGCTTTTTCTGGTTTTATATGCTCTTTAGTGTGTTTTCCAGGTGTCTTGTGCATGTTTAGGCACATCTATGTGCAAACATTCAAAGTCCGCGGAAACGCGGCTTCTCCTACCTCCTCCTGTTAGCAGTAGCAGTAGCTGCATGTAACGCTCGGTTCTAGCCCCCCTCGTTGAAAATTGGCAGTGTGATATCACACTGCGATGATGTCACTGATCCAAGCCCATTGGCTCGTTGTAGCAAGCACAAGCTCATGCTGCACATTAGCTGAATTCCAAATATGGTAAAAGGGGCGTATCATTTCCGAGAATTGTCCGAACGACTGACCAATTACAACAGAGCAGATCGGCCAACCAATCAGGTCAGACTTGGCACACGTGGGGACCCTGCTCGGGGGGGATTCAGAGCGTAGCAAACACAGGCAGATGAGACGGGCTGCATCGATCGGCAGTACATGAAAATAGACACTTTTTTCGAACATTAGCGATTGTGAACGTACTTTAGTAGGCACATAAATTAGATATATGAACCCCAAAAAGGGCATAATATGGGATCTTTAATGTTGGCACTAAAATACATCTCTTTAAGGCTCTCGTTTCTGATGCTTTGAGAATCAGCGGATAAAACTGAAATCTGCTGTTAATATTTTCATACTATCTCCGTTTTTTTATACAAAGCAGAGAGAAGGCTTGTTTTCAATAGTCTTGCTTGGTTTAAGAGTTTGTAGTTTTATTAGTTTAAAACGGTGCACGTTCCGTTGGACTCCGGGGAGGACCGTAGCGAGGTGCCGGGCTTGGCTCCAGGCATACCGGGGCTGCGCTCACTGAATCTCCGCTGAGATCTCTACAGATGGACGCTCACAGAAAATGAAATTAAACACACGCACGAACGCGCGTCTGTAAGTCACGCTGCGTGTAGTACTTACACTGCGATGATGTCACTGATCCAAGTGATCGCGTGTGTACGCGTGACACTTTAAAAAAATCACACGTATGTGCGTGCGTCTGTAAGTCAGGCTGTGTGTAATACTTACACGCCGCACGTGCGTGTGTACGCGTGACACTTAAATAAGAACACACGTATGTGCGTGCGTCTGTAAGTCAGGCTGCGTGTAGTACTTACACACCGCATGTGCGCGTGTGCGTGTGGGACTTTAATGAAATAATCACACGTGCGTGCGTGCGGCGTGCATGCAGCTGAACCATTCCGCCCTCCATACACACACACACACGCACACACACACACACACGCACACACACGCACACGCACACACACACGCACGCACGCACGCACACACACACACACACACACACACACACACACACGCACACACACACACACACACACACACAAAGACACATAAAACAGCAAGCGCTCCCATGTGAGTCAGCAGTAATCCTACTCTAACTCTGGTTATAGTGAATCATATGTCTGTGTTAATCAGCATACGTTATATACATCAAACAAACATTTATCTTCTCACACCTTGGCCCTGAACCAAACTCTCTGACACTGATCCGGGAACTGGTGCTCACTGCAGAAAAGGTGCTTAAAATCAGTAGGGGACCAGATGGATTAGCAGCTTCTGATGATGTATGTGCAGCCGAGGCTCCAGCAGTCCAAAAAAAGGGAATGGCACAATTTCCTGTTCAGAATCACTTTAATGACACTGATTTTGGTTGGGACAATGAAAGCGGAGATATTTGTCTGTTGAAAGCCCTGTTAGAAGCCTATTTAAAAAAAGTATGTAAATCTATTAAAAAAGTCTTAAAGTCTGTAACTTTGACATGAAAAGGCAAGCAGGGTATTTTTTAATTGAATCCATCAGATTGATTTGATGATATTGCATCTCTATCAGTGTAGAAGAACTCAATCTCATTTGCTGATTGCCTGAGCTCTTCACATAAAAGAAGCGGGAATCTTTCATTACGACTCTGATAATTCAACAAGATATACTTTAGAAATCAGTGAGTATTCAGAACTGTTTACTGGATAAAAATAGAAACCCAGATGGAATTCATTAAACGGATACATCCACTCGACAGACAAGGCCTTGTTACTGTGAAGATAGACAGACGCAGCTGAAATAAGGCTTCTTATAGTTACATAGAGTAATGCAATCTCTCTTACAAACGCATCCTGGCTGAACAAGTCACTATTCTCCCGGTATTGTTCCAGCATAGTGAATGAGGTGCCAAATCTGGGTTTCATTGCAGGGAATCACCATGGCACTACACTCCTGTTTTTCCAACTACTGACAATGAAGAGGTAACATACTTGAAGGAAGATTTTTGAAATTTTTCTTGTAAATGCTTTAAATTGTATGGTGACTTCAACAGAAATGACAGTTTTGTTTGTACAGTCCATCAAACTGGAGTTCAGTCACAAAAGTATTCCTGTTGTCCATAGGCTGAGAGTCTTACTTTTAACTCACAAATATGAAGCAATTTTGTAATCGTTCTGGGAAAAATACAACTTTGCTTAGCCAGAATAAACAGTTTACCTAGGGCGTTTTCACACCGAACCTGTTTGGTTCGATAAATCAAACTCGAGTCCGTTTGCCAAGTTTGTTTGTGCTGGTGTGAGAGCTGTCATAAAACCCTGGTGTGAACCGAATAACCGTTAAACCGCTTAAAAAGGTGGGTATTGGTCCGTTTTTTCCCCAGACTCTGGTGCAGTTCATTTGTGTTAAAGAACATGAACCGACCTCAGTCTGACCTAACTATGGGAAGCATTGAGCTTTTTTGGATCAAACCAGCTACCTAAGGGCGTGATCACACAGAGACGCTTCACGCTAGGTGCTTTGCTCTTTATTGTTTGCCTACAGTGAGAAATGCAAACAATATAAAAAGCGATGACCAGAGCCAACATCAATCTGTGTATGTCCATTTTGAAATTGGAAAGTGTCTTTGGAGTAGCCCCAGCCAGGCAGGAGTCAACTAGTCTTTGTTGAAAGAAATTCTGACCGATTGGAAATCATTTTCCTCACGCATCACACATTTTAGTCTGGTCCCTGTGTAAACCAAGCGGCAACCTCCGGTCTTAAAAAATGGAGCCAATTTGATGGCTTCATTTTGTGTGCAAAATCCTGCAGTATGTCGAGTGGCTGCCTGAGGCTGGCTGCAGGAACACCGGAAGTCACACACATGACCGGCAAAAAAGCAGTTTTTACAGCAGAAATCAACATGTTTAAAGCCTGGTACAAAAAACTAAATAGGTCTGATTAGTTATTGTCATCACTGGCACACACTGTACAGGGTCTAATCTCTCTGCAAAACGCACAAACCTACAGTCCTCGTCTCTGCAGCCACCTGCGAGTCCATATACGCCGGCGTTTTTATTTTTTTTAGGTTTCGGTTCACAGGACGGCACAGATCATCAGTGCAGCACTTTTCTGAAACATTGTATCCATATATCTACGTTTGTATCAACTTTCCTATATCCTACAACAACCGACCACTTCCTTCTATTTCACCAGCCGCTGTCCCCTGGAGTCCGTTGGAGTTTTCAAATGAAACTTTATTAACAATTGTCAACGCTCCGTCCCGATTTCACTCGTACAGTGTGAGCTCTCAGGTTGTGCCCGACAATCGGGTCGTACAGTGTGAGCACATAAATCTTAAAGATTGGTCGTGCGTCGTAAACGATTCAGTCGTACAGTGTGAGCTGACATGCCACCCCGACTTTTATACAATCGGGGAAAAATCGTACAGTGTGAGTCAGGCTTTACAGATGGCTGACGTAACTCAGGCGTCATCCATTAATATTTACAGTCTCTGGTGTAAACACAGACCAAACTTGAGGTAACTATTCAACAATATAACAAATTGTCTATTATTTGGACAAGTGGCAGGCCAATGTTAGCCTTCTTCTTGTTGTAGCTCAAGTATGAACTAATATTGTTTGTTGCAATTACAACCAATTTTCATTAAAATGACACAAATCCTTTTGACAGAGTGTGAAAGCAAAGCAGAGCAGTTAGCTTTTGTTCATACTAATAATGCTATTGCAATATTAATTGTTTAATACATCGGACTTTCCACATCCAAATCTATAACAAATCTATAAAACTGGAAAGTATAGTTGAGTATTCTTAAAACTGAAACAACAACACTGTTTAAAAAACACTAGCACTACCTGACAACATGCATTTACACAAACAAGTGGAGTAAATCAATAAATAATACGTGACAGATTGATTGATGTGTTTAGACATGTATACATCACTGATGACTAAATGTCATCCTGACAACTTCTAATTAAAAGAGCAATGAAAAAGCGCCCAGTGAAGTGTGTAGGTAAATGCAAGCAGGGATTGATCTGTTTGTTTTCCTGGATTAATAAAAACATTCCAAACATGGTTCCACTTCATATATTTGCACAATTAACTCTGTACAGTAGTTCCACTTAATGTAACACGTGCCTTATAAGCATCAGTGTCTATTTTAATGTTGAAATTAACAATAAATATGTTTTCTAAGCTTGAGGAGAACTACAGATATGAAATGTAGCTAATATGGTTAGCCTATTATCTCCTCTCTTTTTGAGGGATATTGGAAAGGTTCTGTTGGGCAGATATTTAGCAGATTTATGTGGAGCAAAGTGTTCTGAATGTGGTTGAATATAGTGTTGAAATATAAAGACAGGCAAAGATTGTTAATCACTTACATGGATGTTTTATTGCATTAATTTCCTGCATGGTCTTCATGATTTAAAACTTTAATCATAACACCGCCATAATTAGAGTCCTTAGCACTTTGCATGCCTGCTTTTTTATCTTATTGAGCTCTGGCCTCAGGACTCATCGTGCTGGCGTATGCAAAGTAAATAGTGTTGGCTGAAAGTGAGAGAGAACCTAGATATTGGAAACAAATGTGACATAAAGAAGGATACAAGTGCTTCAGTGTTATTTTCAAGTGTTTTTTTTTTCAGTGCCACAAATGGTTGTCTTCTAAACCTATTCATTTGCACCAGCTTGTTCCTCACAACGTTGATTTGGCTTTACAATTTCCACAAGTTCCACAAAAATGTATTGTCCACAGCATTGCTCACATGCTTCATCCCTTTACTGCCTGTAAGAAAACACAAATGACCACTTTCTGAGGTATCTATTTTTAGGTGTCTGTTTTCTAATTCCTGCTTTTTGTTTCTGCATCCACTCTTACCCCCCCCACCCCCCCGCAGCTGCACTTACAGTGCAGCTGTAAACTCAAACTTTGTCTACTTATAACTCCAGTTATTACTAAGTTTAAATTTATAAAAGCCCTTTTCCTGCCACATTCGTTTAAAAAAAATAAAATTAATTGCATGCAATTTAGCAGCAAGCGTCAAGAGTAATTTATAGAAATGGTATAGCAACCTTAATCTAGCTTATTAAAATGTGCTTCAAATCCAAGTGCCTTACAATTCATGTTTTGTGCATATAAAACAGATTATTAAACATCCAACTTGGTATGCTGATTGCTGAGAACACAGGTCCCTGAAGCATTAACTAAACGTGAAGGATGCAGTCCAAGATAAGAATGTTGTATATTAGAACTGTTAACTGTTCACTCAAAGCTGAGCTCATCTTAGACATCTCCAATTGAGAAAAACATGTCAGGCTAATATCAAAATATGGTGTTTATTTTCATAATTTAAAATTTTCATTTGAAATTAAAATATATTTAGGCATAAAGAGAGTGGTCGATCAAGTTAGAGGACAGACAGGACCTGTCATGGGTGGCTGCGGCTCAGTGGTAGAGTCAACAAGGGGTTCCATCCCCAGCTCCTGCAGTCACATGTCGAGGTGTCCTTGGGAAAGACTAATTGCTCCTGCTGCCACAGTATGTGAATGTGTATGAATGAGATCAGTTAATACTAATGGACACTACATAGCAACCTCGGCCATCTGCGTGTGAATGTGGTGTGAAAAGGGTTAATGTCACATGTGGTGTGAAAAGCGCTTTAGGTAGTTGGAAGACTAGAGAAGTGCTATACAAGCTCAAGTTCATTTACCCTTTAATGAAATAAAATATGGACAGTATAACAGGCCAGATAGAAAAGAACAAAGATGAAATATTGGAAAACAAGTTGGCAATTCAATTTGATAGACAAATAAGAAAGCCCTTTGAATTGCAATAAAATGCAGATTATTATGTGTTTCCTTCAGAGACAGTAAAACAAGAGTCTAATTGTGTCAGTCTCAGTCATAACTCTCAAAATATCAAAAGCCCTTAAAACACCATGTTTCAGTTCAATCCACCACCCATTTGTCCCTCTGTTGTGTGTGTTTGTTATCTGATAAATATCAGTCGTTAAAAACTGGCCTTCTACTGCACACCAAAACACATCCACACATAATCAAACGATGCTCATATTCTCAGACATAGCCTTCTTTATTCATTAGCAACAATGTCATCATGATTGCATTCAGATCTATCGTGATAACATCTCCTTTATCAGCGTCATCAGCTCTGTACTATTAATTTCGACATTTGTCTTTGTTCCTATTTAGTTCAGGACTTGAACAGATTAAATTCAGCTGATATTTAGTATAGTCCTTCCTTGTTTCAATCCTATCATCCTACATTGAAGATACATCATCACATGATTGCTGATTAAAAAATGAACAGAGGTCTACATCTTGTAGTGTATTATCAAGGTGCTTTGTGAGCAAGCAGCAGGTGAGTGGATATTGGTTCAGCAAGATCACATCTGGCCCTACTTTGGATCTATTTTGGATCCATCTGCTCGTACCTCAAAATCCCTTCTCTGAGATATTTGATTAAATCATAATAAATAACATACATGAGGTGAATATTATGTACTTATGTACCCCGAGTCTGCCTACTGATCCAGTATCACAGGCCAATTCATTCTGAACACCTAAGTCATCATGATGTAAAATGCTGAAATGGGGCTAGATCAGCAGTCCTGCTCCTCTGACACACTCAATAAATGTAGCCTTCAAGTGGAAAATCAGAGAAATCCTGGCTTATAAGATTTAAAGACAAAGACTTAGAAAGGAGTCATTGAGCAGTGGGTTTAATATAAAATGATGATTTTCTTAAATCCAGTCATAAATGTCATTGGTTTAAAATAATTAAATTTGATTAAAAAGTATTTATTATTTATTTCTTTGATTTAATATACTTTATTATCCCCAAGGGGAAATCCAGGTTTACACTCTGTTACTTTTGAGATATGCTGCTCGCACACTTGGGAACACATCGATGGCTGTGGCTCAGTTGGTAGAGTCGGAAGGTCACGTTAACGAGGCAGAGCGAGGAGACACACCATACAAACAGCAGGCTTGATTTAAAACACAGCCTGGTCCACGATCTGTAAGCCGTACTACAGACTGATAAGACATGTATGTTGACAGCGATGTGCTTCATATCATCGGTTGAGTCTGTTGCCTTAAGAGAATGGGTCAGTTTTCTACGAATTGAAAATGTCAACATGTTATTTGAAATGTGCAAGTTGTCACAGCACAATTCTGCCACAGCAACACTAAATAATATGAACATTAATATGAGGATT
Organism: Tautogolabrus adspersus; assembly: GCA_020745685.1. Lineage (NCBI taxonomy): Eukaryota > Metazoa > Chordata > Actinopteri > Labriformes > Labridae > Tautogolabrus > Tautogolabrus adspersus. The sequence continues at coordinate 6,220,241 of CM036556.1, read as the reverse complement.
GAAGCAAAAAAGTAAATCTTCAGTTACTTCCCAAGTAACTATTCACTTTTATAAAGCAGTAACTCCGTTAGTAACTCCGTTACATTTTGACAGTAGTTACTAGTAACTGTAAGTTACTAATTTTCAGTAACCTGCCGAACACTGGTCCCTACAGATTACGCTACTGCCACTCAGTCTGTTTAAAATTGATCTCCACTTTTTTTTTAAACTCGTGTGTCAATTATTCTTCTGCCATTTCTTTAATTGTGTTTTTCAAGCCCTGTGTTTTAAAATATGATTTCTAGTGACTTTAGTAGAGTCGTACAAAGGCAGTTTTTAAATCAAAGGTTATGTAATGCTAGTCTTATCTCTTGAGCAGCTGCTCCCTGATGGCCTTTCCCTGAATAATGCTCTGAAAGAATGAAGAAGAAAGGGAGGGGATGAATGACAGACAGGGACCGAGGGTAGCGGAAATGAAGGTAAAAAGAATTGAGAAACTAAATTATCAAAGGATGACAGGAAGAAAATGGAGGTTACGAAACTAAAGCCAGATGTCTGTCAAAAAGATAAGACCGAAAGACCAGAGTTCCATGCGTACAGGTGTTGGCAAAGGAAGCACACACAAAGATTATGAAACACAGAAGTCCCTTTCATACTAAGGTTGTCAACATGTATCGTAGTACCCTCTTACATTTGTTGATATACATTTTGTTTACATTTCTTTAATGTCCTTTATGTTGTTCAAATATATATTTATTTGCAGTGTTGTAGTAATGTCTGGAGAATTAATGCCCCAAAGGTATTAAAGGATCATTATGATACTAAAAGCCACCAAAAAAGGTTCAGATTTTGAAATCAAAATTGGCCCATGGACTACAGGGTGTGACAGCTAATTATGCCCGCGTTTACCTAAAATGCATAATACCAACATTTAAAAGCAAATAATGACCCTCCCGTCCAACAAACTCACCTGGGTCACTGCTAACTGTTTACTTCAGCATCTTTTGCACTACTCACCTCTGCACTATTATCTTATTTAGTCTTGTACATATTAGTCTTTAATTACTTGTTTATTTTTGAGTATATTGTTGATATTTAATGTTTTTACCTTTGTACAAAGAGAGCACAGTCTACCGAAGTTAAATTCCTTGTGTGTTAAGCATACCTGGCCAATAAAGCTGATTCTGATTCTGATTCATAAATGTAGCTTTAAATTAATTTAAAAAATGATTATAGGTGCCATCAACAGGTCGAGCAGACAAGAGTGCTCTGAAGAGAAATAGCAGCCGTGTGACCAGCACCTATTATCGTGATGCTGCAGGCTGAACAAATTACAACCCAACTATCCCAGGTATAGTTCTTTTTCAGGATTCAGGAGAAGAAGAATGAAATAAAGGACAAGTAAAAAAGTTTGTACTTTGGTGTCTTTAATAAACTAGATCCAATCCTTATTGGTAACATGTCACCATAAGTAGAGTGCAATATGAGTATGATGAATGAAATCTAATACGGTAAAGGTTAAACTAATATATAAAAAATGTTATAGATGTGCATAATGCTGCTATGCTTGTGACCCTCATCCATTTCTTGGTATTTTAACATTTACATAGCCAAAAATGCAATATAAACAAAAGCGCAAGTAAAGATAATACATATGGATGGAGAAGGAAACCAAGAAATAATAAACCAGAGAGAATAAAAAAAGACACATTTTTCAGGAACTAAGGAAGCAAGCCACCTCAGATAACCCCAACCCTGCTGCTACAGCTTCAGGCAAAGGTTCTCACCAGCCCATAAGCTTAAGAGACTTCTTATTGGTTTTGAGAAAAGCTCCCCTGTAAAGTTGACATTGTACCGTTTACTCCCATGATACCTGTTTTGAAACATCTAGTGGTTTTGAAATTACCACTTAATTCTTAGAGAAAAAAATAAACAAACATTAAACTGGCATGACTTAAAGGAGCAATATGTACTGTAAGATATCTACTAAATAAATCATAAAATGTCCTTACTATACCATCAGACATTAAGGAAACATGCCATGTTGAAATGCTGGCTTCTCTGACAACAATGCAGCAGCCTGTGTGTCCTCCTTCTAAGTTTCGATTCTGGTCTGCAATTGGCTGTATTTGTTTAGACCAGAGAAGATAGCTGTTTTAAGGCAACCTGACATGGCTGTTTTGGCCGCCTCTCGGTTTGCTAGATACAAGACCAGTTATCGGCGGCTGTGGCTCAGTTGGTCGAGTCGTCGTCTCTCAACCGGAAGGTTGAGGGTTCGATCCCCAGCTCCTGCGAGCAACATGTCCAATGTGTCCTTGGGCAAGACACTTAACCCCGAATTGCTCCCGCTGCTTCGTCTGCGGCGTATGATGGTCTCACTACATAGCAGTCACTGCCATCAGTGTGTGAATGGGTAGGTGTGACATGCGGTGTAAAGCGCTTTGAGTAGTCTGAAGACTAGAAAAGCGCTATATAAGCTCATGTCCATTTACCATTTATCACTGGAAAATGAACAGGTGTTGCAGCCATGGAAGCAGGCAAGATAACTGGTTTATTAATTGATTTTACCCGACCTAAAAAGCCACAACATTTTTCTAATAAGCTCCACGACCAAAAACGTTGTAAAATTAGGATAAATATTAGCAATGTTTTTCTAAAATGGAGAGAGGTTAAAGCGCCGAAAGGTTTCAAGACAGATGCAGAGATGGCTAAACACTGGAGCTTCCATGTCGGTGACCATGGCAACCTGCATGTGCATCAGCTCTAGGAGGGAGACAGCTCACTCAAATGTTTTGAATTTGGACTGCAGTACCAATTTTAAAACGCTTAGTGTTAGAGTGCTCCTATAAGGAATAACTTGTCCTTAATGATGCATAAGGGACAAGAGGGCTTCACAACAATAGAGATGTCTCTGGACTGGTCTTGGAGAATCGTAATACACCTGCCATTATAGAGCTAATCAGAATCCAGTTATTTTTCATGTGTTGTACTTTGTGTTGTTCTCTTCCAGCTCTTTGCAATGTAGACCTTTACCACAAAACAGCATTTGACTGCATCAGTGCAAAAACTCGAGTGTCAATGCACAAAATTATTTCAGTGAACTGGCAATGCTGTAAGTTGAGGAGGATATTAAAAAATGAGTAAAATGTCAAATCTATAGGGCAGCTGGCAAAATTAGCTTATGCTATGAAATATTAAATCCATGAGTAACTTCATTACAGAACTAAGCAAAAATTGTCTGTTGTTGGCTGATGACTGTGCTCTCTGCAGCTGCTGTCTTTACTCGATTAAAGATTGTTCATGTGGGAAGAACCTGTACTCCATAACAAGACAGTGCCTCTGTAGTTCCAACAACTCCAACAGAGTCAGACAGCTCCCTCCTTCTCTACCTAACTAGTTCAGATCAAATAGCTTGTGAAATTTTCTGGATTTTACAAGTAAAACACTATTTGCACGGTATTAGTATTACCTGGGGACCTCTGGTTATTTGGGAACTACCTACAGTACCAACGTCAGTGTTTGGTGTGACGCATTCGCACGTGATAAGCAAAGCTTGTAATTTACTCCAATTTACTGACATTTCTGACTGAAAACTTGAGGAGCTGCATGATAACCAGCTTGTCTCTGAGGTCAGCATCACACTTTACAGTGCAGAGCCTGTCGGACATTCATTAGAAGAAGAAGAAGATGTCCATGTTTGGTACACTTAAACTTCTACCAACAATCAAACAACGGGCATACTGTATGGCTTTAGAAGTATTGTAAAAATAAAAATGGTAACAAAAAAACAAGAAAAAACGTTGAATTTCTCCGCTTAAGTTGAAAATGTATGATTCATAAAGTACAAATCTTTACAGAGCCAAACTCTAGTCTATAGTAAAGAAGGGTTATGATGATACTCCATGATGTGATGGAATACACAATACCTCTATGCATATGCAAATAGCTCACATGCACAGACTCCCTCACACATTCTTACACTACAGATTTCTTCTTGCACAAAGGTTTCAGGGGAATATCTATTATGTAAACATTACCCTCCAGACTCCAAGCTCTGTATGGCTGGCTTATCCACCTCTAGGTAACCCAATAAAACACACAAACACACACACATGCATATACATACACAGCAGTGTTTGCCTTGCAGCACAAGCCTTACAAAAAATACGTATGTGCACCTCCTAACACATCATCCCGTTCACTACACCAGAGAGATGAAAAACTCTCTCTCTGCACATTCCAAGAGCACATCCCAACAAAGAGGTCTGTGAGATGCTCTGGGGTGGGAATATGTGCTTTAAGGAGGGGAGGGAAGGGGAGAGCCCTCTCTCTCTGTCACACACGCATGCACGCACGCACGCACGCACGCACACACACACACACACACACACACACACACACACACACACACACACAAGGAAGAGGGGAATATAAGTGATGCAGCGCTGGCCCTCTCCCCCCAGCTTGGCGTGCCTGGAAACCATGGCAGCAGTGTCTCACAGCACTGCAGCCGTTGCCATGCCAACATTGGCGGCAGCTTTCAGTGGGGATCAGACTGGTTGGGTGACACCTGACAAATGCACACGCACGTACGCACGCACAAGCATGAGGCCACTAAAAGAAAAGGAAACAAAGAAAGAAATGTGGATTACATTTTTATACAGGTGGGTAAAAATACAAATTTTGGGCAAGTACAAGTGAGAACAAACAGGCAATGTGACAAACTCATACAGATACACGCACACACACACACACACACACACACACACACGCACACACACACACACACACACACACACACACACACACACACACACACACACACACACACACACACACGCACACACACACACACACACAAACAGTGTAATGCTTTCAGCAGGTCTATAAAAAAGGTAACCTTTCTTTTATCCTTCTCCCCCTTCTTCTGAGTCTATGTGCTCCACTCTGTCTATCTAATTAGAGAGCCTGCATGAGTCTGGTTGTCTGCATGGGGGCACACATAAAAACACACACACACACACACACGCACATTCAAAAACATGTCTTCATCTTTCTCCCCGCACCAATCACACAATATCTACTGCACACAAATGATAAGAGCACTCTATCAGTCTCTGATGCATCGGCACACATAGAGACAAACAGACACTCACATATACTACCCACATTTTAATAACCAGGTCTCCAATGTCAATTTCAGCTCTCAAGGACTGTGGGTGCTGAGCGAGGAAGAGGCCACACAGAGAGAAAGAGCAAGAGAGATAGAAAAAGAGGTAGAGAGGGAAGATTAATGGGGCAATGCATACAGGTTCTTATTCATGCTGATTCCCCCGCTGGGTGCACAGAGTCATTTACCTAAACAATACATTTCAGACAGGGTGGAGAGGACACAGAGGCAGGGTTGGGTGGTTGTGTGTGTGTTGGAGGGTGAATGATAGCCTGCTTTTGCCCTTTGCGTGCCCTTAAACGTGATTTTTATGTGTGAGAGAAAAAGCCTCTGCGTACAGTATGTGCGTAAAGCTTAGGAAAAAATACAGCGGTCACTGAGTCAGGGCAGTGAATGTAGCCAAGCTTTGCCATGACATTGAATATCTGCTGTCTGCATCTGATAGAGAAGAAAGAAGGCATAAAAAGGCAGCCGAGGAGAGGCAAAGAAAAAAAAAAAGAGGCCCTTGACTGAGATGGAGTTGAGAAATGTAGTACTTGACCTTCGGTGTTTGCTTAGCATGAAGAAAGGCCAAGTCTCCTTTTCCTATCTTTGTATACCCTCCTGAAGGCTGCCCGTGTTATTTTATCCAACCAAATGCCTGAGCAGAAACAAACAAATTTACTGCAGACATATTTCAATCAGGAGAGACTTAGGCTAACTGAGAATGAACAATTATTTATTAACAATGAAATGTGCGACAATTTTAGAATGAAATGTGCAAAGTCTTTGGGGGGCTAGGCTCCATCGTGACGACTTCCTGTACACGGAGGGGTCGTGAGGCCGACGCCTGATAGGATACCCCCCTAGGAGACTAGACACTGGTGGTGGTGAAGAGGAATGGAGGATGTGATGAGGAGTGGGATTCACCTGAATCTGGACTCAGCTGAGCTGGATGGAGGTGACTGGGGCGGAGGAGGGTTGCAGCGGTTGCACTGAAACAACAAGGTGGCTGTGGGAGAGAGAAGCTGTTATAACAATTGACCCAGCAGGGTGATTGGTTGAGAAAGGTTGAGGCAGAGTGTGGTTGGTTAATTACTTAAATGATACACGCCCCTATTCAGCTGATCACCAGAGTAGGAGATAGAGGGAGTAGTAGGGGGAGTGGTTTAAATTTAAATGAGGAGGTGAATGAATGAGTGCACGAACACCAGTCTTCCTGTTAGAACTTACGCTGAGCTCCATTAAACCTGCATATGCATACATGTACAGATATTTAGTAGAAATGGTTGCATAGAAACACAACACATCACACCATTTGAATTTTACTGATGTAGTTTTGAGGCCTAATACATCGAGAGATTAATTTGTTTAATCAAAATGTTTATTATTGGCAAATTTGTTGAATTCTTAAATAAGCAAATATTATTTGACCGATTTTCTGGCTCCATTTCCAAGCCGGGGTTTGCATTTTTGAAAAGATAAAGCTGCAAGTGTAAGCAACATTTAGAAAGTTTCTCACCAGGGAATCGTTACTGTAAAGCTAATGCCTTACTTACAATAAAGATAGCACTGACTAAAGAGTTCCCAAACTACACCATGCCAATCACCCTCATGTTGCATTAGCCTCTGGCAGGAACCCCCTGTGATGCCCCAGTAGGGTCAGCAGGTAATGTTTTCATTGTGTGGTGGTTGTCTTGGAGGTGTGTCGACCATGTGATTGGATTGCAGCACTAATTGGAGTAACTCAGCACACCTGGGGCCGGTGTGCTGAGGTTACTTAACCTCCTGCCTTTTCACACTCTCCTCTCTCTGCTTCCCCTGCTCTAACTGCTCTTCTCCACAGGTACCCTGCGGTTTTGTTTGAGACTTTGGTCTTTGTTTGGAAATGAAGAGTTTAACTAATTTGGTTTAACTTGGTTAATAAATTATTATTTTACACTTTAACCTTGTGTGTCTCCCATCCTTTGTTGTGACTTCCTGAGCCGGGTCATGACAAGTGGGGGCTCGTCCATTTCGGCCATTTTGATAGTTTGGTGCCTTAGGTCTAGCTGTTTTGCTGTGCTTTGTTGCCAGAGTAGTTCTTGTCTTGAGTGTAAGGCTTTGGTTTTGGTTGGTTGGGAGATACACCATGTGCTCTGTGGAAGCCATTTTGTTTGTTGATAAATGCTGGGTTTTTGTTTACCATTCAGGAAGTTATTGGTACTGCTGACGCACTGTAGACAGAAATTTCTCCGTCAGGCTGTAGGGTACGTTCCAATAGGGATCGTGTCCGTTTTTTTTTCTTCATTAAAGTGGTGGGAAAGTGGACAGAGCATTTGTCTCGGGAGCACATCCGCTACTGCAGGGGGGTCGCCATATAAATGGTTGCTTTCCCGAGTTGTCGGGCTACAGTCATCGAGTGTATATAATGTGGATTATTACAGTCGATGCAGTGTAATCGACTGGTCTTCAGTACCACACGAAGACTAGGGTCGAGCTGTAGTTAGCTTTCTGTTAGGCAGATAGGGGGAAGTTTTCTGTCAAGGGCAAAGCCGGCCCAAGTGCAAATAAAAGCAGTTCTCGTACTTTCTGTGTTGGTTTTGTGATCATGGCTTCTTTGTCTGAGTTTTTCAGGACGCCCACGGCGACATTTGTAAATTGCTGTAAGAAGGAACAGTTATTGGCAATAGCTGACCATTATGGTATTGTTGTTGCTGGTAAAAGTCTTAAAGATGAGATTCGTAAAGCTGTGTTTTTGTCTTTGGTTGATCAAGGGGTGTTAAAGGAAGAAGACCCAGTGCCTGTGTCAGTGTCTGCACCTGTAGTTTTAGCTGCAGGCCTAACGTTTGAACAGCAGAAGGAATTGTTATCTTTGCAGTTTGAGCAGGAGAAGCTATGCAGACAGATCGAGAGGGAAGAGCGAATTGAGTTGGAGCAAATGAGACAGCACACTGAGAGGATGAAGTTGGAGGTAGAGCAGTCCAGGTTACAGTTGATAAGAGAGGGCAAGCTTCATCCTGGGGGCTCTGGTGCCTCTAGTGGTGCTTCATCAGTGGGTTTTGATGTTGTTGCTAACTTGCGTTTGGTGCCCAAGTTTAATGAGCGTGATCCTGATACGTTTTTCACACTTTTTGAGCGTGTGGCTGATTGTAGAAATTGGCCAGATTCGGATATGGTTCTTATGTTACAGTGTGTCCTCACTGGGAGAGCACAGGAGGCTTATTCTGCTGTTTGTGGTGAGGATAATTTGACTTATGAGATGGTCAAAACTACTGTGTTGAAGACATACGAGCTCGTTCCGGAGGCTTATCGGCAAAAATTTAGAAGTTGGGTAAAGGACGACGAACAAACCAATGTTGAGTTTGTCCGTTATCTGACTTCACATTTTCAGCGTTGGTGCTCGGCGGCTAAAGTTTGTACTTTTGCGGGTCTTTGTGAACTCATAATATTGGAGCAGTTTAAAAATGTTATCCCTCAGCGCATCGCTACTTATGTAAATGAGCAGAAGCCTGTAACAGCGCTTAAAGCTGCAGAGTTGGCTGATGATTTTGTGCTCACTCATAAGTCCAGTTTTGTGGAAGCCTGTTTTGGTGGGGACTTGAAGGCTGGTAAGGTGAACTCAGGCTGTGGTCCAAAGTTTTCTGAGCTTGATCACGTGCGTAATAGTGTTTTGATGGGGCGACATGAGACTGCCAGGGTGTGCAATTATTGCCGTGGCGATGGGCATTGGAAGGACCAGTGTCCACTGTTGAGGCCAAAGGTCAAGCCTAACTTTCATGCTCCAGCTATGCTGTATACCACTGTTCCAGTGACGTCTATTGGTGTGACCTCTTGTGTTGGCTTGAGTGAAGTACCGGGCAAGGTTCCTGTTTGTGTGGACTCGGATAAAAAGTCTGGTTTTGAGCCGTTCATTTCTGATGCTGTTGTATCACTGGTTGGTAGTGACACAGGTGTTCCGATCAAGCTACTTCGTGATACAGGTGTGAAACACACATACGTTTTGAATTCAGTGTTGCCTTTTTCACCACAGACAGAAACCGGTGATTACATACTGATGAGGGGGATGGAATTGGGTTTGAATACTGTGCCACGTCATTTCTTGAAGTTGGACTGCGAGTTGGTGCAGGGGGTTGTTCCTGTTGGAGTGCGACCTGAGTTGCCAATTGAAGAAATCGCTATGGTTTTGGGTAATGATCTTGCTGGTTGTCGTGTGTGGGCTAATGTTCCACCACCACCTGTGGTCCTGTCCAAGCCATTATTGTCTAAGGTGTTGGATGACAGCAGTGGGATTGTGCCCAAGGTTTTTCCGGCCTGTGTTGTGACACGTGCGCAGAGCCGCAAAGAAAAGGTGCCTGACATGCCTGGTTCACGAGATAGTGGCATTGGGGTAGTTGATCATGTGGTTACACTGCCTGATCTCCCAGCATCTGTTTTAAGGGAGGACTGGGTGATGAGCCAGAAGGCTGATCCTTCCCTGTCTGCATTGTGGGATGCGGTGCTGCCAGTGGACAAGGTCAGGGATTTAGCACAGGGGTATTTCGTTCAGGATGACTTGTTGGTGCGCAAGTGGATTCCTTGTGATGGAGACTTTGTGGGCGAGGCAATTTTTCAGGTAGTAGTTCCAAGTTGTTTTCGTGATGTGGTGCTGCAGACTGCACATGATGCTTGTGGGCATTTGGGTGTGAAAAAGGGTTATGACCATGTCCTACGTTACTTCTTTTGGCCTTGTTTGAAGCACACCGTCTCTAAGTTTAAAAAAAAGAAGAGGAAAAAAGTTTTCTTACGTCATTTGCCTGTGATTCAGAGAACTGAACTCATGCACCCCAGTAAGGTAGTTTAGGGTGGAAAGTTTCCCGGTGCCTTACTAAGCTACCTGAGTAAGCTTTGTTGTTGTTGTTATCTAGTGGTCTTTGTATGTCGTGGATCCCGTTGGGGCCCCCGTCTTAAGGGGGGGGGGGGTGTGATGCCCCAGTAGGGTCAGCAGGTAATGTTTTCATTGTGTGGTGGTTGTCTTGGAGGTGTGTCGACCATGTGATTGGATTGCAGCACTAATTGGAGTAACTCAGCACACCTGGGGCCGGTGTGCTGAGGTTACTTAACCTCCTGCCTTTTCACACTCTCCTCTCTCTGCTTCCCCTGCTCTTCTCCACAGGTACCCTGCGGTTTTGTTTGAGACTTTGGTCTTTGTTTGGAAATGAAGAGTTTAACTAATTTGGTTTAATTTGGTTTAACTTGGTTAATAAATTATTATTTTACACTATGACTTCCTGAGCCGGGTCATGACAAATCTTGCAAATTAGTTTTTTCACCCTGGCCCTTAATCTAAGTGTATGACTTTGGTAAGTAAATAATAAAATGATAGCTAAAACTACAGAAATAGGAACCACACTGTATTAAGACCAAAACATCCCAGTTCAATTGTAGACGTGAAACAACTTGAACAAAAGTTGAACAAAACAAAATCAAACAAGAAGCTGTAGTAATGAGGTCCTTATAAAGGCAGTGACACACTACATCCTGCACATATTGATGACCTACAGTCCAAATTATGAGCATGCAATCAATTTACACACATTCATAGCAAACACAGCAATTTAATTTTCAATAATGATGTACGATATCTGGGTCAATATAGAGGTTGACAAATAGAAATCCCCAAATGAGAATGTGTAAAATAAAACGAATGGACATTAGGACACAAAAGGCTGCCATAATTACACAACCACAAACTTTGTGACCCAAAATGCTCTCTGCACATGTTTTTAAGCCCATATTCATTAACCAAATTGATCTGGATACTTAAGCACAGCAAGGCAAGGTTTAGCCTGTTGGTCCAGAATACTGGCTTCATGGTCGTATTTAGCCAAAAGGCAAAAGCAACGGGGACATGTAGATTAGCCTTGTGTGCACAAGCACACACACATAGATGCCGAATGAGAAACAGTCATTACTGCCATGCTGATTAGCCTGCTGTGTGTGCATTTTTCATCACAAAGAAAGGCTTGAAGTGTCTCATAAGCACTGTCGCATTTGCTGATTAATGTTTACTGTTGATGATTATGTATGCCTCTAATGCATCGAGGAAACTATTTCTATGGCTGAATGTTTTCCATATTTTCTATTCAAGTACAAGGAGGAAAAAAATCCTGCTGTGCAAAATGTTAGCTCAACTAAGGCACAATTGTTTCAAAGTATAGGTTTTTCATAGATGACAGCTACATGCTTTGATGGTTTGTTATTTTGGATTCTTTTAGATTTTTAAGGGATTGTGATTTTTCGGGTTTCCTACCCAATGTTATTTTGTTATTTTGGAACATTTGCTATGTGTGTGTGAGAGAGTTGTGTGTGGCACCTGCCTGAGGGCATGTTTGCACAGCAAGGCGTGTTGATCCACTGCAGGGTGTTTGTGGTGTACGGAACAGGTAAGGGAAGAGAAAAGGGAGTTGACATGATGCCCTCCCTGCACATCTGCAAAATCAGACCCTAATACACAGCAATGTATGAAGAGGAAAGGACCTAAAGCATATACTCTTCAACATATTTTGCTATTCTAGCACAAAGAAGAAAAAGGCAGCTGTTCAGGACATTCGCTCAAGGAAAATACACAATTGCACAATTATTTAAAAGTCGTTTTTTTTCTTTCAAAGATGGCAGTCTGGCCTAAGTTAAAAATCAGAGAAATATGCAGCAGATAATTGAGAACATATCCACTGAGCACAATGTTTATATGAGCCAGTGTTTTGTGCATTATGTCTCTAAGGGCTCTGAGTATATTTGACAGCATCTTGAACATATGAGAAAGTATGTTCTGCTGAGTGCACACGTTCTGCCGCCAAGACAATGTGTGTGTGGATTTGTAGATTGTGTAGGTTCTGGAGATTAGGCAGATTAGACAGGTAGGTCTGTGTGTGATTTTGTGTCTTAAGGTGTATAAGCCTCTTCTTATCACTATGTGAATATGTGTTCGTCTGTCTGCTTCTGCTCTTAAAATCTTGTACAACCCCAGGCCTGTATTTCACTTAGACCATGGTTTGTGCCAGGAGATTATTCACACAAAATGACTATCTCGCTCGCTCTCTCTCCCCCTACCCCTACCCTCACACACGCAATGCATGAACACAGTCCTTTTTCTAGTAACTCTGATCTGTTGGTAGGATACCTTTGCTGTAATTTTTCTTTTTCTTTTTTGGCTTTAGAAAAAGGTCAAACAAGTAAAAGACTTGACATGATTTTATTTCTGGAGCTTCCAATTTCCTGTTTTTGAAAACAACTGCTGGCCTATGAGGCATGTACACTGACACATTCTGACACATGCATCCTAAGTTTGAATGTATTTCAGATGCCTAATTTGCTCATCAAAGTGGGGAAAGAAGTTGTACCACTCTTTTGTTTCGCATGATGACGGGTTTGTTTCCATCTGCCTTAGTCCAAATATTTTGAAGGCGAACAAGATGCCTATCTCGAGGGGCTCTTCCCCCCCCTTTATTCAATCAACTTTGTCTATTTCCTCTTGTTTTGCTCAACATTTGGCATAACTCTTGTTTGGGGAGTCTTTCTGTTTCTTCTTTCCCCACAGCTGTTCTTACTGAATCTGTGTTTTATGATTTAAAAAAGCAAAATACATCCTACCAAAAACTTTTGATAATTTAGAACATCTTTTTTACAGTCATCTCTGGTTGGCTAGGCCATAGGGCGATACACTTCCTGTCAAGCATGTGGCATAACCTTGGGCATTTCCACTAGGACTCATTCATGTTTGATTTTCTGGTTGTTTCAACTCCACTTTGATATATCTTTGACCTATGGGTGATTTCTGACAAGAGTTAAATTAAAATACTTTTCATTTGTTTTATTGGGGTGCCTGTGGCTCAGTGGTAGAGTCGTTGTTTCTTATTTGAAAGGTCGGGGTTTGATTCCATCTCCCACAGTCCACATGTTGAGTTGCCTTGAGCAAGACACTGAACACCAACATTGTTCCAGAGTTGCATATTAAGGTGTGTATGAATACATGTTAATGGGATAAGATGATACTTGTGGGCCCTTTACATAGTCTCTGCATCAGTGTGTGAACGGTGCATTAATGGTTCAACGTGACGTGTAGTGTAAAACAATTTGAGTTGTCAGCCGACAAGAAAAGTGCTATATTGTATAACAATCCATTGACCATTTCATGCTTTCTCCTGCTTCCTTTCTTTAACCTTGCTTTCAGAGTCATTCTGCCTCCTTCGACCCTCCCTGCCTCCCCTTATTATGTTTACTGCGGGCCAGTGGCTAACTTTAGCCTTCCCCCCTCTGCCCAATCAGTGGTACTGGCTTGTGCTGCTAATTGAATCGGGCTGGAGGTCTAATTCTAATGTGCAGCAGATGGCTGGGGCATTCCTGCATTAAACCAGCCGCAGGCCACCACTCTGCACCACGCTGCTTTGCCCAGGGTAATGTAAACCACCATGGAGAGGAGAAAGAGAGACAGAAAGAGTGAGGCTGTCATGACTCAGTCACCTTGAGGTTGCAAACAAACATACAAGATCTCTGATATTTCATCAACTGCATTCATTAAGCTGACTGCAGTTGAGATATTAAACCAAAGACAGGGAGCATGCAAATCCTTCATATGCTTAATTTGTGTGTTTTGCTTATAAATTATCTTATAAATAGAAATACATAGATATAGCTAAGCAACTGAGTTACCATATACACAAGCATGTTTAGATAAACAGAAAACATCAGCTTGCCTCTGTTAAGTATGAAGTAAACCATCACTGGATGGCAGTGTTGAGCTGCACTGAACATGAGAATCTGGTGATCCTGGTGAACAAGGTTCCACTGAAAACATAATAAAGACACAAATCAATGGTCATAATTTGGAGAGATACTCAGCCTGAGTTAGAAGTATAATTTCCCTGGTTTCTGGTGCTGCAAAGATGAGTAAACACTGTAAAACTAAACCACAACTGACAAAGGCGGAAGGAAGTAGGAGCAGAAAGAGGTTGATAGACTGAGGAAGAAATAAAGAGATGTGGAGCAAAGTAGGTGGAGGAGTGAAGAAAGAGAGGGGGATAAAATCAGAGCTGCTAATGTAATAACAGCACAACACTGAGATGGGGAACATTGCGTCTCACAACAGCTACTATCATCAGCTATCAAGTGCATCAGGGACGAAGCATGAAGGAGCTTGCATGTGTGTAATGGTGTGTGTGTCTGTGTGTGGACGAGCAAACAGCGCACTTTTATGCTTGCATGGGGCTGCGCTTACTGTTTTCAGATGACTCCCAAGAGTGCAGCCTGAGTGCTGTGAGGAAGATTATGAGTAAGATAGAAAGCACACATGAATTTGGGCTTTGTCGTGAGGAAAAATAATAAAAGACCGAAGTCTTTGTCAGAGCGGGTAAGTATATGTTTTGGGAGTAAATAACTGACAACACAAAACAGCCGATTGGGTGTGACAGTATAGCTCTTTTTACAAAGATCTTAGATTCGTAAGCAAATATGTTAATATATTTTCCAAAATGTATGAGCACAAGTAGTTATTTTGATGAATGTCTATGGATGTTCAGAGTGTTTGCTGATGAAGTCAGCGATAAATGGCTGAGACTGTAGTTTGCAACAGCATGTTATTCGGTTTGTGAATATTGGATCCAGTGATACAAGGTTCAATGTCTTAAAACAGTATTCAAATGAATGGATGAGTACAATATTATCCTTAACAATTAAATATTTTTTTAAATTAACAACAATCATCCTGTTGCAATTCTAAGACAACCTTTACTTCGACGCCTAGATTCTGAACCTATCCTATTCTATTCCTCCTTTGTATTCCTCGCGTTCCTGTTGTCTACACTTCCTTGCCTACGGAACTGCCTACACACATGAGGCCTAGCATTGTCCTTCACCAGGAGTAATCCAGGGCCCACTGCACCAGGGTAAGGTCTGACAATTGCTCTGAGGATTTCATTGCACCTGTTTGCATCAAAGCAGTGAAAATGAGTCCCAATCACTTGTTCTTCCTAAATTGACAGATTGATATCACTGAAGTTTAACTGATTTGGTGTTATACTGTGACGATAAAAGCAATAGTAAGTAACTTTTCCACGTTTAAAAAGTAGTTTGAAAGGTGGATTTAACAGCATAAAAACTTTCAACAGAGAGAATTGTGTCTCTCCCATGTCCACACCATGGCCCACTCACCTGTTTACTGCAGTATGTAACTTTGGTAGAGGAGCCAGTTAGCCCGGCTCTGTAGTACTGTTTGATACAATGGCTGAGGCTAAGAGGAAATGGACAGTGATGGATGAAGATAAGAAGAGAAAAAGAGAGTGACCAAGCTGCAGATATGATTATAACTGATTTCGAAGTAACTTTATTGTCCTCATTGTCTCATGTTTGGAAGCTTTACTGGGTGCAGAGAGATATCTAACCCAAGTTTTGTTTCAGGCAGGCTTATATACAAATAAATAAATAAACTCAAATTGTCCCAAAAATGTGTCTCTTTCCTTGTCTATCTTCAAGTTAGCTTTATAAATTTGAAGCTTTACAAATTAATCTAAACTAGCATAATAAATTACCCTTTCCAATGTAGCCATTTATTTAGCCAGAGCCCATACATATAGCGGCAACAGTTAAATACACATACATGCAAACAGTTTGCAAACTCATACTGTACATGCGCAACATCGTGTAATAGTACTGTACCTTGTTATCTTCATGGTTGTTTGGCTTCTTGCAGCATCTTTGCTGGCTTTGCACCATCTGCTTGTAAACAGATGCATGTCGTCTAAGCGGGGGAGGCATAACAGCACTAGAAGTGTCTTACCTTTGATGGGTGCCAAAGAACACCAAACCAAAGTCAGACATATTGTTGCTTTAAGTTTTCCGTAAATTCTGCTAGGTCTGCTATTTTGCTTTGCAACCTCAATGAAAACAAAATCCAAGGGGAATAAGACAGGGAATTAAGTTTAGCGATCCCCCAATTTTTAGTGTAAGCATCTATTGGAATACTTGCACTAGGAAAATGATTACTTTCAACCTCAGGTATACTTGATGATCAGAATAATTAGCAAAGTTTCACAGGGTTCCTCAGTGGTCCTACTGTAGGTCCACTGGTGTTTACTGTACCCTGCGCTACTGGGTCCACTGCCCATGTGTTCTTTTGGGATTGTGCTCCATTGCTATCCAGATGATTTGCATGTGTACATGCCAGCAGTCTTAGGAAGTCCAATACAGCTAAGCTTGTTGCTGCTGTTGTCCTTCACTCTGGCTAGTCAAAGAAGAGTTTATGAGGTCTGCAGATGATTCGAAATGCAGCAGTTTGTGTTCTGTCTGGACCCTTGACAAGTTAGAGTAAACTTTAAGGTGCTGCTGCTAACTTATAAAATAGTAAGTGGGAGTGCACCATCCTACTTGACTGACCTGCTGAACCCATACGTGTCTCTGCAGGCACTGCGCTCCCAGGGGACTGGTCTTTTGAATGTCCCGAAGGTCAAACAGAAGACGACTGATGTGCAGGCATTATTATTCCAGACACTTACGTTATGGTACAGTCTACCTCTAGACATTAGGCAGGAAAGTTCAGTTGAGGTTTTGTCAAATCAAAGCAAAATATCCATGAGTCTTGAGTTTTTTTGTGTTTCTCTAGTGTCATAGACTTTGGTGTGTTTGAATATTTTTAGACTGTTTAAAATGTTTTCTAATTCTCATTTGTTCTATACGTTTAATCCATGTACAGCACTTTAATTGAAAGCACTTTGTATGCTAGCAGACATGATAGAGATGATCATTTTGAACATTACAGTAAGCATTTTAAGCATGATAGAATGCTGAGGTTAATTTAAAGCACATTGATCACAGCAGAAGATCACAGTACAAAAAAAGGGGGGAAGTGCAGAAATCATACATTTTGATTCATGATAGTTGTATTTGTTGTATTTTCTCCTTAAAGTATGGTCAATGCCTGGTTTGTGAAAACCTTTTGAGCCATTTGTATGTGTTTTCATCTTCATGGTAAGTTCTTGATTGATCTATAACTATGTTTTGTGAGGTGGAAAATTATGGGTATTGTGATGGCACTGTTATCACAGGTGACACGCCATGCCTTCATATTATTGATTTGCAAGCTAACCTGTTATTTCAACACTTACTCACTTGTTTATTTATTTTTTAAAGTCGTAGAAACATGCACACTGAACTCCACTCCTTTGCACACCAAGGAGCAAGTGATGTCCTTTCCCTTTCAGTAATCACCAGCAGTTACTCATGACACACAAACAGTTATGTCTTCAGCGTGTGTGTGTGTTTGTGTGTGTGTGTGTGTGTTTGTGTGTGTGTTTGTGTGTGTGTGTGTGTGTGTGTGTGTGTGCGTGTGTGTGTTTGTGTGTGTGTGTCGGCATGCAGGCAATAATGTCAGTATGTGTCTTACTCATATTGTCTATGGTATCATCATTAATCATTTCTCCTCTGCCCAGACATGGCCATCAGTTATTGAGAGGTGCAATAATTTGGAATTGATTTAGTCCCCCCCACCTCCCTAAGCTAGGCTCGGAATATAAAATGCTTCTTTGGCAGGACAGAAGAATGAAAGCTAATGATAAAGGGCTGTCAGCATCTGAAGCTCTACACTTCTGCAAATATCTGTGAAAGATGTGAGAGGTGTCTCTTTCCTTTCCTCGCTTCCTCTTATTGTCTATTTCTGTTCTTTTCTTTTTGTCCACAGAACATGGAGGCAATACAAGTGTTCCTCTTGTGTGCGCTTACGTCTTTTGAGTCAGTTTGTAGCATGAGAGTAGAGAAGAGAAAACCTGATGGACAGAATATCTCCCCTCCAACTGAAAAACCCTTGTGAACACGGATACAGATTTAAGAGTGAGAACGTGAGAGACAGTGACAGAAACCAGAAACCTCAAAAGAGAGTTAGAGAGACAATGAGAGACTATATGGGAAAAGAGAGAGAGAGAGAGAGAGAGCTCCATGCTGGTGTACAGACTACTAAGCCTGTATAGGGGAAAGATTGACATGTGAAGGTTGAGACCCTCTTAAAGCTCTGTTGTCTCTCTTTTCCTTCTCTTAAACCTTTCCTACTGATTTAATCCACATCTGTTGGCCTTCTGAGGACTTTTGGACAATTTTGAGGAACATAATAATAATACATTTCAATTAACCACTATTACAATTCTAATTTGCACATCTTTTGTTTAACATAAGGTTTAGTGGAAGCAGCACTGAAGTCTTCCTTCCAAAGAAAAGTTCAAACAAGCGTTGCAACGGAGCATTTCAGGAACAATTGATGCCTGTCAATTCTGGGATACTGTTATCAGTTCAAATTCCAATTATTGCGTTATCTCTACCAAAGGTGAATTGGCTCTTGATATCGAACTGACGTTCAATTTCTCTCTTCTGCTGTGTCTCATA
This sequence comes from Tautogolabrus adspersus, assembly GCA_020745685.1. NCBI lineage: Eukaryota > Metazoa > Chordata > Actinopteri > Labriformes > Labridae > Tautogolabrus > Tautogolabrus adspersus. Next base: position 6,201,730 of record CM036556.1, on the reverse strand, counting down.
TACTGATTAATTTCTGCCTTCCTCAGCCTCTCTTTAAAAAAATATAACTCCAAATAAAATGTAAATTAAAAAACAGATTTTGATCATTTGCAAAACGATGAAACCCGTATTTGATTAAAAGAATAGCCAAAAGAAAAGATATCAAATGTGAAAACTGAGATACTTCATAGGTTTTTGAAAATTGTATGCCCATTTTGAATTTGATTCTGACAAGATATTTCTAAAACGTTTGAGCATTGGAAACAAAAAAGGTTGTGAAATGCTTAAAAAAACACCTTATGGAACATCTCACAGTTAAATAGGTTAACTGGCAACAGGTTAGTGACATGATTGGTTATAAAAAGAACATTCCAGAGAGGCGTATTCTTTCTGAAGTAAAGATGGAGAGGCCTTCACTATCCCAGGTAAAGACTCTAATGGCAAATAATGCAACACTTTAAAGGAGCAATATGTAACTAAAATTGGTGCTTTCCAAATTCAAAACATTGGAGAGAGCTGTCTACCCTGCTTCCTCCTCCCTAGAGTTGATGCGCACGCAGGTAGCATTAGTGTTTAGCCAGCTCTGCATCTGTCTTGAAACTTTCTGCTTTCTAACCACTCACCATTTTTCAAAAGCACCTACAATATTTATCCTAGTTTTACCACGTTTCTGGTCGTGGAGATTATTAGGAATATGCCAAGGCTTTTTAGGTCAAGTGCCCGCTTCCATTGCTGCAACACCTGTTGGTTTACCTTGATAACTGGTCTTATATCTGGCACACTGAGTGGCGTCCAAAACGACTGTTTGGGGGTTCCTTAAAACTACCTACTGTACCTTCTCTGGTCAAAACAAATAATGACCATTCCAGACCAGAATCAAAAGTTAGGTGAAGGACATACCTACTGCTGCACTGTTGACAGAAAAGCCAGCACTTCAACATAGCATGTTGCCTTAATGTCTGATGATATAGTAAGGATATTTAATGATTTAATTCAGTAGATATCTGACATATTGCTCCTTTAAGAATAATGTATATTAGCATAACATTGCAATTAATCTCTGTATTTCATCATCTACAGTAAAAAACATAATGAAAAGATGCATATACAGGGACAAAAATCAATATTGTGTAGCCGTGATCTTCACGCCCACAGACGGCACTTCACTTTAACGAGACTCAATTCTGTATTGGACATCACTGCATGGGCTCAGGAACACTTCCAAAAACCATTGTCTGTGGTAAAAAACAGTCCAGAGGTTTGATTAGTCAAAATGTTTTATTCTGTGTGGAAATAATGGACGCCACGTTCTCCTGGCTAAAGAGGAGAGAGACCATCCATTGGTGCACAGTTCAAAAGCCAGCAGCATCCGTGATGGTATGGCGTTGCATTAGTGCACATGATATGGATAACCTGCACTTTTGCAAAGGCACCATTAATGGTGAACAATATAGTATACAGGTTTTTGAGGATGCGGCCAAATTGACAACTCTAGTTTCAGGAAAGGCCTTGCATATTTCAGCAAGACAATGCAAAGCCACATATTGGACGTATTTCAACAGGATTGCTCCTTAGTAAAAGAGTTCGGGTGATAAACTGGCCTGCCTGCAGTCCTGACTAGACATGCATCGAAAATGTTTGGAGCATTATGACATTTACAATAAGACAAAGGAGACTCTGAACTGTTGTAACAGCTGTAATACCACATCAAGGAAGTATGGTAACACATTCCACTTTTATTCCATTTTAAAGAAATTGGTCTTCTCAGTTCCCAAAAACTCTTCAAACGTGTTGTTAATAAGGAAAAGTGATGCAACATAGTGGTAAACATGACCATGTCCCAACAAACAAAGTATGTTTTGATTGTTTTGAAAACATCGATTTAAAATTTTAGCAGGCTGATCCTGCCGTTACTGTTAGCAAATGTAATATGGTGTCGAATATTATTGTGCAAAGGTAACAGAATAGCATTACTGCTTGCCTTTTGTCAGGAGAGGCTCAGATTGAGACCTTTATTTACTTCAACAGAACATACAAACAGGTTATTAAAAAGGGCTTTACTGCTAATTCCTGTATTTTTTTAATCATGTTTATTTAAGCCTCACTGATGTTGGTTCTACATCCATTTGCTATGGTAATTTATTGTTGCTGCCTCTTTGCTGTTGAACTAAATTCAACACTTCCTCCAACTGTTTCAAATTACACTCCTTCCAGCAAGTCAGAGAACATTATCCTTTCTGTTTGCTGGAGGGCTTTTATTGTGAAACACCCTCAGAACATGCTGAATCTGATTCGCAGCAGCTAAGGGTGTAAAGATAAATCATTTAATTTGATAATTAAGTCAGAGCAGGAATATTAGTAATAATGGCTTGACTACTTTTGTACCAAAGAACTGATGACATGGACCTCTACACAGAATTTAAGCCATCATATGAAACATCATGGTATAGCATCTTTATGTGATTATCTTCTTTTCAGACTCCTTTTCACCCTCTTCCTACTTTTCTAGCCTTTACTTTATACTGTTCTCAATCTTGCTTTTGTGTGTGTTCGTATGTGTGCAGTGGTCTGGTGGAGGCTGGAAGGCAGGTGGGCGAGAGGAGCTGAAGTGACACCTGGTAACAGGCTGACAGCCCCAAGGAGAGATGCAGCAATTTCATCACTGACACATCTCAACCTCCTCTCCTCACCGTCATGAACTTTTAGACCACACACATACACACTGTATGCTTTAATGCTCACACACAAAGAAGAAGTAGCACGCATATAAGGTATAGCCTGAGCAGAAGAAAGTGACAGAATCTCCCTCAAGAAAACTGGAAACATAACTTGCAAAAAAACTCCTATGTACTGTACAAAGATCATATTCATCTGAGACTCCAATGGTAAGATGTTTTGAATAGCCAATGGTATCCAGGGGTAAAAGTCGCAAGGGAACTTGTTTGGATTTTTTTTGTAATTGGGTAAACTGACATGTAACTGTTTCTAAAGAGTATTCATGACAACAAACTGTAGTGTATTGTGCTTTGACCACACCACAAACCCAGTCTAAAGGCCTTTGCACACTGAGTCCGTTTTTTTCGTCTGAAATTGCCACACTTTTGTAAATGAAATACGATCTCATGTTGTGTCGATCATGTTAGCACGAAGACTTCAAAACTTTTGTCCATCATTTTCTTTCCTAAACAGGTCTTCTTTGTGGTTCCAGTAGCAGTTTATCAAACTGGACCACTGACATCCTGAAATACACCTGGAATTGATCGGGATAATTCAGCAGCTCTGTTATCAACAGGTTAAACTCTCCTTGCTCTTGTCTTGTTTTCAGGAGTGGATGGACTCAGTATTCTTTTTCCAAGGAGTGAAAGAACCACTAAATCATCTTCACTGCTTGATGACTCTGCCAGATGAGTACAAGACAATTTTTCTCATACTGCCAATTTTCGCATTTAATAGTGAAATAAACGAATCAGACTCAGTGTGCAAGGTTATACAGCCACTGTAAAGGCATGTTACTGCATTGTCACCGGTCCTCCAAAAGAGTTGCAACAAAAGAATATAAGTGTAGAAGGGTAAAGGATGGAAGTAAATAGTTACCCAAATACTTCAAGTAACTATTTCAGTAATTTGAATCACTCAAGTCTTGTTTTGTGTGATCTGTGTTTTTATTGCCCTACATAAAAATGTGGGGATTATGCTACTGGTGTATGACATAACATTTGTTATGAATTGGTGCTATACAAATAAAGATTGATTGATTGATTGATTGATTGATTGATTGATTGATTGATTGATAACCAACCTTTTCCTCTCTCCCAGGGCAGACACAATTTACAATATCCAAGTAGGTATAATCAAGAAGGGGAAAGTAGCCACATCTGCCATCTTTCAGCAATCAGTCACAGAGCTCATGAGGCTCATGACTGTACTCATACCACATTCTGGTGCTAGTCATGCCAGGTTCTGCTGTGATGCACAACATGTTGAGAGATATTAATTTAAAAAGAGGCCATTTTCTTTCGATAATATAATTTGCAGTGATGTTTAGATACAGATAATTACAATTACACGTCTGCTTTCCTTGTTTTGTGTACTTCTGTAATTATGATAGAATAGTAGTGCCCTGAGAAAGTGTTGCCTTATCCCCACAATACCTCCTTCTTTTTTTACAGTTTATATTTCTACATCTGCTACAGCACACTAAGGGCATTTAAAGGGTGTTTATGAAAAATGATTTTAATTAGAGCACCACTTTATAAGCAACACCTTCTACAACAAAACACCCACTTCATCGAGAAAGAAATCCCCAGACATATCAAAGAAAGAAGCTGTACAGTTCAGCACAGCCGTATAAAGCAGCTATGCTTCAGGGTTGTTTTAGTCTCAAGACAAGAAACATGTACATAAGTTTGGTAAAACCAACATGTCAAAACAGCCAATAATCTGTTTGGACGTCTTAACTGCTGCCTGCAAGAACAAATCTCACACTTCATTTATATAGTGTAAAAAGTATCTAAGAAAATAATGATGATTATCATAATTACTATAATGATCCCGCTGAAGAAGTTGATTATGATTACTTTTTGCCAGACAAAGTCTTATCATTTTTCTTGCATCACAGCAGCTCCGTTTGCAATATTAACAAAAAAAAAGCCGTAAATATATTTGACATGACATTACATTAATGGAAGACTGTAAACAAGGTCATTCAATTACAATTAATATTATATAAAGTTTATTAAATATTTAGCATACTTCATTTTATGGTTGACTGGTAAAAAAAGAGAGAACTTAAGTCTACCCTTATAGGAACCCAGTATCTCAGGTTTGAAGACAACAATTCACGTGAGTAAGTCAAGTTTATCTGATATAGCTCATTACACAGAGCCAGTTCACAATGTGCTCAATGGGCTTGGACTTGTAAAACACTTCTCTAGCCTTCTAGACTACTCAAGGATGTTTTTACACCACATGTCATTTTCACCCATTAACACCACATTCCATCAACTCCACCATTGAAACACCCACCTTATGTGCTTCACAAAATATCACTATAATAACAATAGTCGTAAAAATGAAAGAAAAGGTTGTTGGTCAGCCTTAACATGGCCACTATTTACATGTTTATGGAAAGCTGATTCCTGGAGTTGATTCAAAGTTGTCGGCAATATTTAATCAGACTTTGATTTCTTAGAGCAGATCTCACTTAAAAGTATTGCACTAGAGTACATCTTTTCCATATTTTGCTACTGAACTGTAACACATACTATCCCAAAATTGGAAAACAAGAGAAAAACGTTTTTGTGCATAAAGATCCTAGACGAAAAATAAAATAAATGTATTGTCTTGTCTTGTTTTTGGGCAGATAAAGTTTATACAATTCTCTGCAAATGTCTATCATTACAACCTCCCATTCATTCCTAAAAGCATGTTGCATCAACCCTAAAAGCATGTTGCATCCACTTTAAATAATTGCCATCAAACCAAATTATATCTTAAATGCGACAAATGCCCTGCCACTGACAAGAGGATAAATCAGTCATGGAAAGGCCTACATATTTGCTTACCCGATATTTGAAAAACTGATGCAAATCACTTTAATCCCTCTTTCTTTACTCCTTCTCTTTTTCACTTTACCCCCCTGCACCTCAGAGCCAGTGAGCTCAACTCTAATACTGCAATGGCACCAACATAAACACTCCAAGAACCCAAATGTCTCTTGATGGAGTAGCATCCCCAAGGCGCTACTCCATCAAGCCTGAGAAATGGATGTTCATGCTGTTGACTTCTGCTCAGGTATTGCTATTGTTTTTTTCCCCCCACATTGCTCTTATTGGATTTATTTTCTGTAAGGATGCTGTACATAACTGAATACGATGGTGCAAAATCTAGAGGTTCCACAGCACTCAGCAGCAGTTACCCAGTCAGCCAGGGAAACACATAAAAGTTATGGTTCAATTAGGAGAGAGGGTAAAAATAATCTAATCTATAAATTAGCTAAAGTCAATCAGGACACCTCACCAATTAAGGACAAATCTGTTACTTGAGGCCACAGCTATAATAAGGTTGTGGGAGGAGCTGTTCTGGGACTGTGTCCTTGCTTGTTTGCATTGTGCTCTACAAACACAGAGCTTTCACCACGTTTTTGATATGGAATTAGAGTGCAAATGGAATTTTGTGGGGACCAAGCCTGTGTCTGGCAAATGAGGTAGCAGGAGACACAGAGTGAGAGGCAAAAAGAGAAAAGAAGTGGTGCAAGGGAATGGTGTGTGTTTGTGTGACTATTTATAGACGCCGTGTCAGTCTGAAAACAGAAGTGGAAGCTTGCAGGTTCTGTGGTGCAGAGTGACTGATTTTCATCGAAATCAATGCTGGCAAAACCCCAGTGATTTTGAGAGCACAGGAGTATTTATAGATAGCTGATTTTCATTTTAGGAAGAAAAAACTTGAAAGAGTTGATTGCCCTTAAAACATTAAAAAACCCAACACACTTGGAGTCTTCACAAATCTTACAAAAACGCCTACATTTTTGGGTTGAGCTGCATGTTTAAATGCTTATGGCCTAATTTTTACCCTGTCTTTACTCAGAATGTGTCCTGCCAGCCCCTCCCCCTCCCCCTTAAAGCGTCTGAACACATGAATCCCTGAAGATCAAATTCCAAACTAATGTTTCAAAGAGTAAAGGGTAAGTTAGTGTTGGAGAAATAAAAAAGAATCGTTTTTTAAGGTGTTTTCACATATGTACTGAAAATTTACAAAACGGTTCCGGTAGACTTCCCCTGAAGTTGGTTGTTAAAACATGCACCTCACAGCAGGAGACTATCCCTGTCAGCTGGGAGGTAGGGGTTAGGGACATGACATAAAAACAATACCAGTCGCAGAATGTAAATGTTATCACCTTCACTTACTTGCTCGCAGGGAATTTTCCTGACTATTACCTGCTGATATTACCGACTTCAGGCAAGAAATTTAAGGGGCTTGAAGGTAAAAGTCCAGGTGAGTGCATGTGTGAAAAAGACTACGTGTCAAATTCTTCAAATCAAATCCTTTGAGGAAACAAAGCCAATCTCCTGATTTTTTAAACACTGACCTCCTCTACTGGGAAACTTGTATTTAAAGCTTGATGACTTTTGACCCTTGACTCTCCACTCAACCATGCCCTTAAGGCGCTCCATTTAAGTCAGCCAAAAGTGACCCTCATGTTTGTAAGGTGCAATGTAGCCTGCCCTTTCTTGGCAATTCCCTCAAGAAGCTTGGATTACAGCAAGTGGGAAATCTGTCAGGTTAAAACATTCACAGTCAAGAGGGGCGGCAAAGGGAGAAAGCCACATTTCTTTTCTTTCTTTTTGCCACAAGACCAACAGTAACTTTTCAAGATGATATGAGGCAGCAGTAGAGGCAGGAAACCACTGATCCTGGAACCCATTGAGTGCTGCAGCTTGCACACATCAGAGACTGAGAACCTTTTAGAACTATGCGTGATGATGACAGCTTGTAACAGCATCTCTTTTATGTGTTCCCTATGTGTTCCCTCTTCTCTCTCTGTCTTCCCTCCCTCTACACAACATGACTTGTCAGTGAACTGTGGTGAGATTTTGCGGAATGAGCAGGGGTAACTGGGGGGTCTGAATAATGTACCTTTGACACCTCCCTAGGCCAAGGTTATTTTCACACCAACTCTGGACTCATGTGACCTCCATGAGGGCTTGGCTGCCTTGCGGGGAAGTGAAGAGGGGCAAGGGGGCATCATTGATGTTGACACAGGTTGACAGGCAGACAGGGTGCTCCAAGAGCTGCTTCAGCTGCCCCAGGACGTCAGGCCTTGAGGCAGAAAGGAAGGAAGCCAAAGAACCAGTCAGCTCGTTCTCCTTCTCTTCCTCAGTCCCACATCTGGTCTGGAGGAAATCACGCCTTGTCTCCATTTCCCCCAATGCTTGCCTCCCTGGGATCTAGACCCAGCACACATAGGCCCTTCGTGATGTCGAGGACCAAGATGCTGAGCTGCTGCCAGAGGCTACGAAGGGCTACAAAGCTCAAGCTATGAGTCGCCAGAGCCAGTTAACCCTTTGTGTTCCCCTGTAGGCAGGGCCAAACCTGAGGTGATCACCAGAAGGAACTCGGCACCTGGCAGCCATTCATCATTCCCAGCTGCCCTGCAGCCTTTGATATCCTGATATGGTTCTAATGTTGTACGCAAGAGATACAAGGCTCATACTCACACTTACAGGGAGACAAAATCTAGCCTTGCTGGGTGAATACAATTTGAAAGGGTATCCATTTTACCCTTTGGCCCCTAGAATCATAACAAGAGTCTCATGTTGCTGACCCAGGAGAGCAGCACTGTACTACAAGGTCAAATGAATAACTTAGCCATGGAGAATTCAAACACTAATGCTGCTGACCTTTTGAAAGGGCTCAGGAGAAGGATGAAGACAAATGGGAAAAGAGGAAGAGGGGAAATACATGAGAGGTGAGGTGAGTGAATCTGTAAACTAGTGGGAAAACACAAGCTTCAAATCAAAGCAGGAAAAAACCTAAAAATAGCTGCAGCTGCACTCATCTGCAATACAGCAGCTGTCTCTGTGTACTCCGTTTTCAGAAGATAGGCAGTGTCAGAATGAGTGGAAGCTAAAAAGCAAGACAAAGCAAACTTAGAGTCAGTCTGAGGAAAGGGACCTAATCTGTACTACAGAGATCTCCAGAAAATCTCAAAGATCCTGTCAGCAAACTTGGTTGATCTGAAAAAACATGATCTTCACCACGACGGATTCAGTGTTGGTTTGGTCAAAGGAACACTGAAGCTCTTCTTAGGTTTTCTTTCTAGCTTCTTACAGGATATGGCTCTCAAAGTACAATCAAGTAAAGCATTAATGGACTATGAGAGCAGGTTACTAATTGTGTCTAGGTCCTGCATCACGCTGCCTGGGCCTTATTCCACCATAACAGACTTCTATAGAGGTCAAACTCTACTTTACCCTGCTTATAACCAATGAATGAAATTATTTGAAGCAAACGTGGAAAGGATTAAGTTCATTTAATAAATATTCCGCTTAAAAAATGTGTCTTTGACTCAACTGTTGGAGTTGCTTTTAGAGAAACGGTAAACACTCAGGCCCCCTTAAACTAGTCTACATGTACTTTGCTATAGCTCACATTATACTGAACATTGTTCTTGATGGTAAAGTGAGACAAAGTGAACTTGGCTGTACAAATCACCATGTACCTTATGAAGATTTTATTCCCCAAAAGTCTATTGCCATTTTCTATACTTTTCACTACTCTTTAAACATTGTTCCATTACATATTATGTTCTGCTAAATGTTATCTTAAAGTAACAATATGCAAAATGTCAACCTTAACCTAAAGTAGTTTCAAAGTCGATCTAATAGTACGACAACTGTCAACAGGGAGAAAAGCATCTCTCCATGTCCACAGATCCCTCTGGTCGCCTGCTTATAGCACTATGTAAGTTTGGCAGTTCTCTCTTGAGAAGTGTGTATGGCTTTATGGCACTATGAAGCCCTTCTCGGTACTGTTTAATTAAATGTCTGAGGCCAGGAGATAGAGGAGGACAGTAACAGATGAGGACATCTCTGCAGCTATTATTCATAACAGATTGCGATGTAATGTTTGGCTGTATTGTTTTTGTTGTCATTGTTGTTTCATGTTTCACGGCTTTGTTATCTTTAATCATATAAGTAAATAAATGTATAAATCCATCTTAAGCCAAACGTTGTCTGTCCAACAGGCAGTAGAAGCCAGCAAAGTCAAATTCAAGCAGCAACCTTCAGTGTTTGGAAAAGAGGCCAATGCAGAAGGGGAAAAAAACTGCAATCCCTTGAGTGTCTGCGGAAGTCACATACAAACCCCATTCAAAAATCCCTGTTGTCGCTGCAGAAATTAACATATTTACAGCCTGGTACAAAAAACGATGTTGGTCTGATTAGTTATTGTCTTCATCAGCACACACTGTAAGAGGCGGGTATTTTTTTTATTTTGTTTTTATGAAGGATACGAGTTATGCATAGCGAGGTGTGTGTCTGACCTGATTGACGGGCGGGCACATCATAGCTGTTTGTCAAAAGGCTCAAAACCCGCCTCAGGTCCAGCTCTTAGCCTGTTGTTGGGTTGACTGAATATAAGGATTGAGACTTATTACTTTATACTGCATTTCCAAAGCAGTAACAGATTGGTGACATCATTCAGGTTCATCTATTCATACTTAAGTCTATGACTAAATCCAGTAAGATTATTGTGCCTTGTCATTTAACATGAGTCTTTGACTTCTCACACCACCAGTATAATGTGTTTTATGACAGTGCAGTTGCACTTAGAGACCTTCGGTGGGCACCAAAGTGCACCAAACCGAGTTCCTACATAATATTGCGTTAATGTGTACTCTTTAATTTGATCAATTTCTCTGTGTCCTTTTAACCTGTTGCTTTCTCCTCTTTCCTTTTTCTTTTGCCGGACTGAGTGGGCTGAGTTAATCCTCATAAGTCTGCGAATAGATCTGCATAACCAAGTGTGTCCGCTTCATACCAATACAAGAAGCTATTGTGCTGCAGGATGTGCTGTCTTCGATATAAGCCATTTTGGATCTTTTAAACTGTTGTCATCAGCTTTCAGACCTGCTGTATCTTTTCTTATTAGTATTTGCAATTTTATTATTTTGTAGACTTCTCTTTGTTTGGCCTGATGTTTTATGTTATGTCCTGAGTTCCTGCCTTTGCTTTCTCCGTCAAAGCACTTTGTAAACATCTGTTTTTAAAGGTGCTTTATCAATAAAGTTATAATTACTATTATTGGTAAGTTAAAAATTTGTTTTGGATAGTCAAAGGGATGAAATATCGATGCCTTGCCTCCCAAAAAATGAATCTCTACTAAGCAGACTCTTGCTTTAAATGATGTCACCAATGCAAGATTGTAGCAATATTTTGGCTTTTCTTTTCTTAGCCAAAAAGAGGTGGAGATGTTTTGTCCCCCACTGGTGGTCTATTTTCCATAGCAGCTAGCATGAACTACAAGAACCCGGTCACTTCAAAAAGTCTGGTTTCTCTCATTAATATCGTGTTTCCTCTTTGAAAAAACAGCAATCCCGACCATTATGCATGGGCCATGCAAAGCAACAATGTATGCCAAATATGGTATAGGTAGGATAATAAGTGCAAACATATATCAATTATTAGATTTCAGTTACAGGAAAAAAGCTGGAGCACAGACTTCAAGGATGTTCTTTAGGAACATAAACCTAGGGGGCCTTATAATTAGTCAAATACTCACATAGACTAAAAATCTCCAAAAAATACCGACAACAAAAAATATTGCCTAGAGTGTAGATTCAGTTAAGGTGAGATGATACTAAGCAGACTGCTAGCAGCATCCACCTGTCAGTTATGACGTTCATGCCTTTAATTATGAACAACCCTGAACAACAATATAATTATCATTCAGTTTTCATAAACAGAAACAGAGGGGATAGAGACAATAAACATTTTCTTGTACAAGGCTGTAAACATGTTATGTTCAGTTATAAAGTTGGGCATGTTGCAGCTACTGCTTTTCATAAACTGACAGCAGCAAGCCTGTTAATGTACGCTATTAGTAGAAGTGTATTTGAAACTAAAATAGCAGAAGGTTTTGTTTGGACAATGACAACCAAGGACCTGTGTCTCTAGAGTGGCAGTAATGGGTGCCCACAGCCTGCCACATAGGCAAAGGTAACGCACTAAAAAAGTGTTTGTTTATGGATCATGAATTTCTTATCCTGTGTAAAAACCAAAGTATACAAAACTAGGCCATTTGGGGACTGCTTACATATGAATAGAGAGATATCTGGGCATGACAGATGTATCACCGTGCTCTGTGCTCTGCAAGGGAGCATCATTAGCACACTGACTGACAAAACTGACAGCTGGCACGGAGAGGAGAGGGATGGAGGGTGAAATAGAAGGGGAGGAGACAGAGCAGAATCTGTGCCAACTATCACCCTCTGGCTGTTCTCTATCGTTTTAATCACAGCAACAGTGCTCTAACACGGCAACCCCTTGGAGACCTAGGTACCTTAGCCACACTTGACATTAACCACAAAGCGAATCCGCCCATGTTGATACAGGCGAGACTCGTTGCCACCTTCCTCAATGTGTTTATTTTCACATCTTTCATTGCTCTCACTGTGTACCAAAACAACCAGGCCACACACTGAACTAAGAAGTATTTCCTATCCCTCTTTTTTTGCCTTCTTCTCTTTTCTCTCTACTAATGTTTTGTGTTTTATCTTAAGATGTAATTATTCTAAATGATCTTATTTTGTTTCATTCCATAAGTGCAGTGAGTTGAGTCAATTTCTAAAAGCAGCAACACTGGTGATAAAAAACATGGTCGTCAACGCCTCATTTTTGCTTGCCTATGGCTTCTTGTCAAAACAAGTTGTGCTGAGTCTGCCTTTTCAGTATTTTTGGCAATGTCAGAGCCCATTCCGACAAAATAGACAAGAGGAGTCAGGACAGGGATGCTGGTACTATGAGCTTTTTCTGAAGAGGGAGTGTGCATGCTTTTCAATATGGCAACACTTTCTCAGAGTTAGGACAGAGAGCAGGCAAAGGTCTGGACAAAAAGTCTGGATGGTCCGCTGGGGTTTATGCTACAGGTAATGATGAGGGAAACAAGACTGAGAGAAACGCCTCAAATAGGAAGCAGCAGGACAAACTTAGACCAGTAGTTATGGTTGTTCTAGATGTTGGTCTGTTCTGATCTGTATGTGTAGGAATTAAAGTAAGGAGGTTTTTAGAATTTGGGACAATAGGCGTTTGTGGACCGCTTCTTGGAACTATTGGAACCCTCCCCCTTCTTTATTGATTCTGCAGCGCAGGAACTATGAACTATTTTAGATCCTAGAACCCGGTTTAGAGGAACCTTTTTAGTTCCTCCTTCAGCGTAGGAACTCTCCCAGCACCATGGCGGTGCAAATGCAGACAGATGTGCAGCATATAAAAGAAAACTTGTCCTGTTGACTTAAAATGAAAAAAAAACAAAAACAATAGAAAAGGTAGAACTAGACAATTCCTGCAGAAATTGTGAAGGGTGGTTGCTGTGTGTGTGTGTGTGTGTGTGTGTGTGTGTGTGTGTGTGTGTGTGTGTGTGTGTGTGTGTGTGTGTGTGTGTGTGTGTGTGAGACTGCATTAAGAGTGTTTAAACGTACAGTATGTAAAATCTGCCCAAGGGGGCTCTCAATCAAAACAATAACAAAAGAGATGACATCGCTACTCGCAGGGTCTCATGGGATACCACCAATAACTGTTGGAAATATTTGAGGTGATGTAAGTACTCAACTAAAAAATATATATAACATGGGTTTAGTCCATTTTTAATAGAAGTTAGATATTTTAATGTAAACATTAGCATGCAATCTTACATACTGTACCTTTAACTGCAGTGAGCTAACAGCTAAGACAGTGAGAAGAAGGGAAAATGTCTCCCTAAAAAGTGCTAATTTTAAGGGGTCAAATTAAGAGTTGGTGGCTGAATATGTTGGTGGCTGAAATGTGGGAACCACAGCGATCTAAAAAACATAGTCCAAAGAGGTTTGATCAGAAGAGTTCTGGTGAATTTTAACATTACCCCAGATGGAGAGTTATTTGGACCACTCGCCGCTTTGAAGCTCAAAGTGTAAAAATAGTTGCACCTTTAGTCCTGTAAACGTAATGGGTGAAAGAGGACAAGTTTTCCTACGTTTTGAGGGTACATTTATTTGTGTGGGGTGAACATTGTGGTCAGGAGAGCAATTTGTTTGGGATTTTTTAAAACTATCTCAGAACTCTATGACACTCAAACGATAATGTCATCACTCTAGCCCTGAACATTGGCCAAAGTTACTGTTGCCATGTGACATAGTCGGTTGCTGAGGCCGTGTAACTAGCCAATAGCTGTGAAGATATCGCACTCAAACGATGATGTCATCACTGAACACCTGCTGCTGATTGATTGACATTCAACTTCCAACTGCCCAACTGACAGACCGAACATTCCATCAATGTATTCCTATGGGCTTACCACTGCCCACAAAACGTCAAATATCTTTAAAACTAAAAATGGTATCACCGATCTGTTTGGACTGTGAGAGACAGCACAAATAGGCGCACGTTTAGATTTATTTTCTTTTAATGTAGCATTCAGACTGTGACCACAGTGGCGATTTCAAAACATGAGTCAAAACTGTGAAATCCTCGACTTGAGTTAGAGTGAGAGCCCCATGTATGTGTATGTGGGGCGTGACTGTCAAACAAATGCCTCCCCTGGGAGACTGAAATATTTTATTTAATTTTTGTTTGCTTTATGAGTGAGAGGACACTCAGACCTTTGTTTTGATGCATTTTGTTTGTAAATGCGAGCAACAAGGACTTCAGGATGGCGATTTACAAATGTGTTTCCAAAACTGAGATTTTTGGCAGTTACACTCTAGGATTTGAATTTTGCCATCTACTTTGAATGGGGAAAAATTGGCCAATTTTTTCTCTCTAAAAGTCGATTTGTGTCCACACCGTATGCCGTAGGTTTCCACATAGTAATAGCAGTCTATTCTGGACCTAGCCGCTCGTTTTGATACCTTACTCATGTGTGTGGCGCAAACGCTGTGGGAGGAGTAGCGTGCCCAAATTTAGGATATAATAATAAAAAAAATAATAATAATATTGGAGATAATAAGAGTGTGGCTGCCTTTGGCAACCACCCTAATAAGCTATGTAGTTTGAAATATTTTCTTATAAGACATTTAAACAATATATATGCTCATGTCTTAAAGATGAGAGGGAGGACCCTCTGTCAGAGATCTAAAACATTCCACTCCTGTTCCTGTAATCAGAAAAAGATCAGGTCCTCTGTGCTGTCTAATGTAAATATGAGAGCTGCTGTGGGTTTATTTTGGGGTGGCTGTGTATTTTGCAATATTTGCGCCAAATATTGTGCATCCTAGGGGAAGAAATGTTTTAGCTGTCACTGTGAAATGCATTTTAAGCAGAAGCTGTGGGTCTTAAGCTAAAAATATTTCTAATGATGTCCCCTAAGAGTCTCCAATGTTTGTATCCATTATAAACACAAAGTGTAATTCTCTGTTATCCCTTCAGAGACCATGATCAAAGAACAAGTTTAAGATTTACTTTACTGAGCAAATTAATTCTTTTGGCATTTATGTTTGATTTGCATGAAACAAAAACCTAGGTTGACCAAGGTAATACATTACAGCTAAACCGTGACAGTCACACTGTAGCAGGAAGCCAATCCTCCACTATTTAATTAACTTTTTGTGGCAGAACTGACCTTTACTTCGGTTCCGATGCAGAGTTTTTCAAACGGGTCCTGTGCTGAACTCTCCATGCTCTGTGTCTGACGCGTAGCAAACTGACCAGATGTCCAGTTGTTCCAGTTGGCATTCTAGTGGGGTATCTGAACACACACGCACGCACGCACACGCACACACACACACACACACACACACACACACACACACACACACACACACACACACACACACACACACACACACACTAAGAAGGAGGCCAGTATATCCAAGACAAAACTATTTGAAAACACCTTGGATTATACAATTAGGCAGCAAATGTTAAACAACAATGCACTGCATTGCGACACTACACCACTGGTTATCAGACCTGAGGTGCAGGCCACGTTTGGGGGGCGGGTAAAAGATGTCGACAGGGAGGGGGTTAAGATAAGCACTGCACTACACTACATGAAAACTTTAATTTCTAAATTTAATTTTTAAATTGCTTCAAATAAATCCCCTTTTAGTTGCAGAATTCCACATCCTCAACACATGCTTTAATCAACAATAACCAAGGGGTCTATAATAGTTGTGAACAATGCTCTCGCTTAGTGTTAACAGCCAAATAGCTGCTGTTACTATTCTAACTCTACCACACTGGCATTATGTCTTGATCTGACTTAGAGACAAGAGGAGAATAGAGGACTGACAAAGGACTTTGCTTTTTACCTGAAGGTTAATAAGAACAAACCAAAGAGAATGAGTTTGTGGTTGTGGAGAACTTTGGATTAAATAGTCACCCAGCTTGAGAATCAAACAAAAGAGGGTGTCAATTGATATAAAAGAACAACAACAATTAGTGGGATATTTTACGACATTAGACCTTATTAAAAAAAGATTCATCTTGACTGCCTTGTGTCTGCCTTTATGCATGTCTTTCTTTTTTTTTCTTGGCAACCATTCAGGTTGAGAAGCGGGGGGAGTAGCAGAGAGACTCACTCCCATGATTCCCCGCAAGCCTCTATGTCATCTTTTTCTTTTTGATCAAGGTGCTGAATGTTGCTGCTCCAAGCCACCAATCACACACTAAAGTAGGTGGGCAGGACTCATCACCCAGGTAACCAAGACACCAGATGCTTGTCAACAATCATCACAGAGACACAAAACTGATTTAGTGGTAACAGATAGACTGGAAGTTACAACTGAGTGTTTGATGGATAGACAAAAATATGTTTAAGAAGAAAATCATCAACAAACAAATCAACTAATCAGTTAATTAATGAACCAAGTGGACTTTGGTGCAAGATGAAATGACACTCCAACTTGGTCTTCCTAAAACTTTACAGAAATGCATGCTTGTCCCATTCTGCTGAATAGCATAAGCACAAAGTCAGAGTGACCCCCCTTTTTTAATTTAAAAATCTATATGTTTTGTGCAGAATTTGATGATAAAAAATTGATGATGTGAATGGCAGCTGCATTGTTCCCCAGAATGGAAACAATTTTTCACAGATGGACCAGGATGTATATTTTAGTTTGTTATCTTGATGCTAAAACATACTGGAAAATACCATTAACTGGCTAACAGAATTAGCATTGCGATAAATTTAACTTAGGAAAAGATCTATTTTACTTAACATACTTAACAAACAATGCTTTGTGCACTCGTACTTCCAGCCATATGTTTCCAAAACTCTGTGGAGACAAACTTAAAAAGACTGCTGACTAATACTGCTCTGATCCATCTTTAAACAGTCAGTGCTCTGATGAAGTGACACTGCATGAATCACTCGTTATGTCTCAGTGCACGGGATGAATTCCTCTGCTGCATACTTTTGGGATGGTGGTGTGTAAAGTGTTCAGGAGCGTATTTTAGCTGTGATCATCAATGCTCCTATCTCTTGTTTTTAAGAGGAGGAAATGAGCATGTACAACTTATAACAAGAATCAATGGAGGCCAGCCCTTTTAAAATTGTACATGTATGCATAGCTTATATCGAAAGCTAATTTAAAAAAAATCTTATTCAGTGAAGCTCTTTCTTGTATAGGCAGTGATTGGGCAGCACCGTAACGCCCTCTATTGGCCAGCCGCCACTGGTGAATGGTGTGATTTGGCACTTTATACATAAAATCAAATCGGCTTGACATTAAAGTAATTCCCTTTCCCTCCTCTCGGTTGAACATGAAGACTTTAAACATAAGCCGTGGTCAAGTCCAATCACTTGTGTTGAGTTAAAATAAATCTATCTTAGAAATAGTTGGTAGTGTACATGTATGTGTATGACTGAAGATAAGCTAATGTGATAGTTGATTGACATTTAAGGAAAGCAAAGCCAGAAAAAAAAACAATTAGACCTTGCTCTGTGGAGGACATCTGTTCCCTCACATTAATTAAACCAGCAGTCAACATTATACCTTGAAAACTAGTGCTGAAATGCAACAAAAAAAGGAGGCACAAGGACAAGGTTACAAAGAATTGTTTACCTTCTCACATCTTGTGTGATTCACACATGTTGGTCACACTTGGCACAATTTTCCTCTGTGAGTAACAGCTTTTTCTGTTGAAGGTCTGTTGGAGTGTGAATGAGGTCAGGTCATGGTGTAACAACATTCAGCAAGTTACAACTCTGAGCTGAGTAAATAATATAAAGACGCAACAAACTGCTACACCCAGGAAAGCATGCATGGGAGAAAGCACATCCAATTTGATTTAGCATTTACGGTACTTCAACAGACCATATTTGATGTGGGTTGCGGTTTCCCATCCACAAGAACGCCCCGGCCACAGGCAGCTGTAGGAAGGTCTCATCACGCTAGGGCACCAAACACGGAGCTGCAATAATAAAATGGTAGTCTAAGATTTTGGTGTGCTGTCCTAAAATACTTTTGATACATTTTTCGGTTGAAGACTCAGCACCCATATAAGTTACTGAGGCGTTTTTTTGGATTTACTTTACTTTAGACATGATTTATTTGGAAAAAGTAATGTTCATTTTTATACAGAAAGGGGAAAAATACCCATCACAGTTGACAGTTCACTGGTAAGAGCCTAACTAAGTAAAGAATAAAGGTATGCACATTTACTGACATTTTACTGAAATTTTTGTTTTCTTACTCTCCAAAAATAAAATTCAATTGACACCCAACCCAAGTACTCAAGCTGGTTGACTAACTGTCATTCATATTCACACATGCATAAGACATTAAACCACATGCACACAAATACAAGCATGCAAGCACAAGCATAAATAAGATAACTAGTTCACAGTTAATGGATGGAAGGGTCAGACTGACTGTGCATGTTTTGACAACATCAAAACACTGGTGCCAAAATGTCTACTATTATAAGTAGTATAAATTAAGTTGCTTACCTACTTAATTAACACACACACAGAAAACTGAACTAGTAGAAAACATAATGTGCTCGTGACATTAAGCCAAGCTGACCTTGATCTTGCATTTTTACCGTGTTGGATTCTTGGATGTACTTTTGTCTTTTTACAGTCTTTTTCTGCCTTGCCGCAAAACCAATCACCCTTCAGGAACATATAAAGTCTATGTTGAAGTTGAAGTTGAAGTAGTCACAACATAATTAGACAGTGGAGTTGCTAGAGCATTGCTTGTAGAGATTGTAGTTATGTGACGCTGTATTTTTATGGCATCTGTGTAAAGGGGTGGATTTGCTACCTGGTGGAGAAGTATAGAAGCTGTGGGAGTATAAGAAGGGAAAGGTTGAAAAATTAGGGTGCGTGGGGATGGGTGGGTCGCGGAGGGAATGGTTTGGTTGTGAGAGTTCAGGAGGCGGGGATTAGAGCAGAAAATGTCAGGTGTGCAAAATGAGAAAGTATGTTGGGAAAGCAAATAGTGATAGGAAAGACCAGTGGGACTGTAGAAACTTGCTTGGAGTCCAGGTATCCTCTTGGTCCCTGATTCCAGCCCCAGAGCTCCATGCTCAGTGAATCTCCCATGACCCAGCTTGCTGTGGGACAACTTTCATTTCAAATGTTTGTGATCCTCTCACACACTCGTAGTCTGGACCCACAATACCTGCATACACACTTACTTTGTAGAGAAGGTCAAGCTTGCACACATGCATCAGCAGCTTAAAACTATTATCACTTAGGCTCTTTACTGCACTTTGCTGCTCGGTGTTGGCCTCCGCCAAAGTGAAAGGGGTCTTGCTGAGGAACTAATGACTTACAGTAGCTATAAGGGTTGTTGAAGTAATTCAAATATGATTCAAGTCAAGTCAAAATTATACAGTACATTTCAAACATCCTCATCAATGGTTAGCCACTTGAGCTGTATGTGAGGTTAGAAATTAGGGATGTCCCAATTTGCATTTAAATTGATTACATTTCTGCCATACTGCCATGGTGCTCTGCTACAGTTGATGGATGGATAGCATCTCAAAGCAGCAGCACGGATTGACAAGATTTTGAATAGGAAAATTGAAATAAAGTTGTATTTCGGCTGTGTCAAGTTAAACTGGCATAAAACAATCGACCCTAAGCAATGCATTTAACATGCTGGTAATGTTAACGTTAGCCACCCTCGGCTAACCAAGATGCCATTGTTTACCCACTGATGCTGTGATCCTGTAATTAGCCTTGTTAAAAAAACTGTGCATTATTTTGACAGCTTTCTGAGAGTTTTCCAGATTTTGAAGTAGTCGTCCAGTCTCAATTTAAATGTGAATTTAATCTTATTTGAAATTAGCTGTTCATAACATATCTTGTAGCATAAGAGGAAGAGTAGCAGTGAAGCAATGACAGAACAGAATGTTTGGGTGAAAGAGTTTCAAATGATGAAAGAGAGCCAACCAGTGTAAGACGTAGCTAATAATTAGAGGTGATTTTTGTTCACACTGTATTTATATTAAACTGTCAAATAATTCTCTTTTTTTCTCTTTTTTGTGTGTGTATGGTGCCCTTCACATTGGCACGGTGATGTGCCTGACCCAAATGACTAGGATGTTATTGGGAGAGAGAGAAAAAGAAGCATCTGTTGAATACTGATGAAGCTCGGCACAAAAGTGCCTCCTGGCCTCATTAACCTGCAGGAGACTGGCTTTTGTTTTCCTCTACAATTCTCTAAAGTCTTCCTACATCCTGTCTGAAGGGGGTTTCGGAAGTCACATCGAAGACAGAAAAGCATCAGCCTTCAAAAAAGAAAAGGAGTGGCAGAATAAGTAGGACCAGCATAGTTTCTGTAAGGTCATGGAAAATGGGGGAAAGGAGAAGTCTTCATGAAAATAGAGTAGTTCATCTGTCATTTCAGTGCTACATTTTGTCACAGGAAAGAGAAGACTTAGAAAGAAAGAGGTTTTATGTGAAAGAAACTTTGGTAAGGTTTTAAATGTGTTGAAAAGTGCCAGATGGAGAAAAGGGAAAAAGTCTGTTGCTTTATGATGAAGGAGAAAGCAAAATAAAATAGAAAAACAAAACATGGATCATATCTCACTTTCAACAACTAAAGGGAGAGAAGATGAGGTGGAGGCGAGGACACAGAGTGAGGAAGTGGAGCGCAAGGAGGAGAAGAAGGTAAAGCAAAAGTAGGACGAGAGGTTTGCGCTCTTTCATATGCCTTGGCACAGCACGTCGTTGTTTTGTTCGTCAGCGTGTGCAGCAGTGTGCGTAGTGATGCCTGTGTTTGTACATGTTTGTATGCGTCGTTGTAAGTGTGTGTGTGTGTTAGCAGAGAAGAGATTTCAATTTCATCTTTAATGGAAACAGCAAATAGGGGAACAAATAAAATGCGAAGGAGAAGAGCAAATCTTCCCAGCAGAGGCCCAGGCAGAATGGTTGATGAGGCCGACATGAAGTAAACACTCAGCTATTCGCAAAACAAGGTGGGTGTGAGGAGAGGGAAGGTAGTAGCAGGATATACAGGGGCAACTGAGGTAAGTAGAAAGGAGGAAAATGGAGCTAGAAGGAGGCGAGGGAAATATATGGAATGATGGGAATACCAAGAAACAGGAGAAGAAAAAGGAAAAGGCAGCAAGGGAGTGAGGAATGATGATGGAAAAGGGGATCAGTCATGGTGTGTCTTCCAGTGGGGGTCGTCACTTATACCATGGAAGGGAGCAGCCGTGAAGTCAGAAATCACCAGGAGCAGGAACAGATTAGATACAGGCTATTGGTTCTGATGAGACCTCGTATAGATCAGTAATGGCTCAATAGGGACGGGGGAAGAGAGAGAGAGAGAGAGAGAGAGAGCAGTCACAGCAGCATCAAGGTGCTGGCTTTCAGTACTTGTAGCACTTTTCCACAAAAGTAGATCTCCTGTTTAAATCAGGTAAACATAACATGGCAAAAAAGTTGGGGGTAAATCCAGTTCTACAGTACAGTAGCCCTAAACTGACATGCACCCACACATTTTATTTGCTCCATTTCCCATGATAAAAGGTAATTTATTTCTTCAACTCAAGATGACAACTCTGGATTTCCCATTAAACCAAATAATTAAGCTCATTTTATCAAACAACAAAGCTTGTTTCTGTTAACAGGATAATGTTCTCGTAATTTAGAATAAAAAAAAAACAAAATAAACTGATCACTGTGATAGACCAGACAACATCTCATACTGCTATTGCCCACACTGAGGTTATGAGGTACAGTAAAATTCTGTTTATAGGATGAATCAGCACAATAGCTAAATTGAATCTGTAGTCCGAGAGAAGGTGCTTACAGGTGCCTGTCTAGACTCCACTTTCTGACTAAATGTAGTTCTACGCCAGTCTCCTCCTTTAGGACCTCAAGGGCCTCCAACACAGCCTGCTTCAGTACATTAGACCAATGAAGAGAAGGAGGAGGAGAGGACCCCTTTCCCATCTGTGCCCAAAAAGATACAACCTACAACATCCTAGCAGAGCCAGAGGAGTTGAGGGCTCCCCGATCTTCCAGAAACAATCACAGAACTCTCTAGGCTTCCCATAGTGCAGCTCACAGCTAAATCTACTGCATGCATTGTGGGCCCAGTGTTACTTTTACAGTTTTTTACGATTGCTATGACAATTTCTTTAATACTTTTAACAAATGTCCTAAACTCTTAACACAGTTAGCAAAACATCCGTCTGTGTAGGCTATACAATTAACACATTTCTTGTTGCTTTGACACAAAATGCATACAGTTGACACAAATTTAAAATGCTTCAACTTATTTTACACACAAGCTCAACCAAGACCAAAACAATGGATTTTTACTGCCAAATTTAAAAATGCTTTCACACTGTATGTCAGAAGAGATAACATCATGTTCTAAAGCTAACTTATAGGCTAAAGTCAAAATGAACAGCTGTTCATATTGTAGATTGAAACACAAACATATCCCCTTTATTTTTTTCCATCGCTGCTGAGAAACAACTCATTGAAGTTATGCAAATAGATCAATCACAGCTGATTCCCATCTAGGAAGCACACTCAGGTGTTGAGGTTCTTTCAATCGCATGAACATTTGGTATACATTAAAAAGGACTTCTTTGGGCTGATCTTGTGTGGAAAGGAACAATACAGACCATCACAAAGGAAAGTAAAATGCCTGCATGAGGAAGAGGAAGACGAGTACCAGGACAAGGGAGAGGAAGACGAGTAGCAGGACAAGGGAGAGGAAGACGAGTACCAGGACAAGGGAGAGGAAGACGAGTACCAGGACAAGGGAGAGGAAGATGAGTACCAGGACAAGGGAGAGGAAGATGAGTACCAGGACAAGGGAGAGGAAGACGAGTACCAGGACAAGGGAGATGAAGACGAGTTGCAGGACAAGGGAGAGGAAGACGAGTACCAGGACAAGGGAGAGGAAGACGAGTACCAGGACAAGGGAGAGGAAGACGAATACCAGGACAAGGGAGAGGAAGACGAGTACCAGGACAAGGGAGAGGAAAACGAGTACCAGGACAAGGGAGAGGAAAACGAGTACCAGGACAAGGGAGAGGAAAACGAGTAGCAGGACAAGGGAGAGGGAGACAAGTACCAGGACAATGGAGAGGGTGGTTAAAGTCGAATGAGAATATGGAACAATGAGCACAAAAAAACAACAAAGCATTTGTTGATCAGTGGACGATACGTGGCAAAATCTGATGAATCAGGTTCCACTATGTTAATCCTTAGTTTTGGAAAGGCCTAGTATCCGCATCACAAACCTAGGAGATTAGTTTCTGTGTCTTTCAGGAGAAAAACAGGTTCTCTCAGGCACTTCAGGGAAATATTGAACTTGCACTCCAAGGATGATGGGGTCTAGAAGGTTGATAAAATGAAAATGAAATGTGTTACACTTAAATGTTTTGCCTTTTCCTGGTAATCCACTACAGCAGAATAGAAACAAAGGGACAGCAAGATGAGATAAAAAAAGATGGGAGTGGAGAACAGGAGGGCCGGAGATGGAGAGGGACGCCTCAGCCTGCTGCTCTGCCATGCAGGGACGTGACCACCCACTGGGTCAGTCAAGACTGAGGCCTCTCATCATGTCAGACATGCCGATAGACACCCAGCTGAGTCATCTGGTCTTTTGGGGATGGGACAGATGGACAGATACAGTATTGCTCACACACACACTCTTGCACATGCGCTTCTGTTCCTTTTAATCAAGGGTAATTTCGCTTCTATGTTGGAATCCATTTTATGTCAATTTCTCAATGTACAACTACAATTATAGACGGATTATAAAATATTGGGCCCCTGGGCACATGGACACTACTGAGCAATAACAACAAATAGTGATGATTTTAAAATCATTGAAACCCTTTATACAGTATCATTGAAAATCAATCAAAGATGAAACTTTAATTGTTTTTGAATTTTACAGATCTTTATTTTTCTCAGGTTGAGATGATATACATTATTTGATTTCATGCTAATTTCATTTATATTTACTTTTAAAGAGTAGCTGTTTGATATGATGCACTTTGCCTTTAAGGTTGCTCATGTTTACGGTTGGCGGAGAGATATTGAGTTATCACTGTTGTTGTTCGGTCTGTGTATGTGATGCTATGCTACGGACTGACATTAAAGTATACAGGACACATAGCAGAAGTTGTCCCCGTGCTTTTACTTACCCAAACCCTAAGGTATATTTAATTAAGTATGTGTAGGTAATGGCAAGACAGCCAACAGTTCAACTTATAATTAACATCATCCCAGGAAACGCGTTACAATTATATGACCATTTTGAATTTGATGCAAGCAACATGTTTCCTCTCTGTTGCATCAACTTCTCTTATAGCAACAACTTGTAAGCTTTTTGGTCAAATAAACTAGCATGGAGGTATTTAGATCACCAAAACAAGAAACAGCTGTTTTCATAAGTAAAATGCAGAAACCCCCCGCAACATCCCACAAACTGCGAGTGCACTTCATCAGAGTATTCTGACAACAGGCTGTGTTACAAACATAACAGCTACCCCCTCCTACCAACCACACAAATCAAACAACATTTCAAGTAAGCCTACTCATTGCAGCGTACACACAGCCAAAAGAAACTTCCGGATCATCAAAAAATAATCTTTTTTTTATTGCCGAGTACATTTATTTGAACGAGAAATTAGACTTGGTGTTTTTTGTGCAAAACAAGTATAAGGACTAAAGCAAAAATAGTTAGAAGCTATAATTACATTACGCCCATTACGTACATTTTTTTTAAAGATAAAGAATAAAAAAAGCTATTCAAAAATATGTAATAGAATATAAAAAACCATGAACTGTCAGCAGCCTGTCATAGCATTTTGGAATAATCAATATTATTAGATTGGAAAAGCGGCTAGTTATTAAATAAATAGAAGAGGGAGAGACGGAGATAAACAGATAAATTACAGGCAGTACGTAGCTAATCGCAAAAGGCGACACAGTGAGGAGTTGACTAAGACACATGAAGGCAGACTTAGTAGGAGCAGAGTAGAGTTTGTGGCACTTGATTGGGCAGAACATGCGCATATATTTTATTATTGGTTTGAAATTAATTACGTAATTAATCTCAGAACTAACCCCGTCCACTATACACCCAAAAGAGTTTCAGTAACTTCAATGACAATATCTCAAAAATGATTAAGGAGTCATCTTCTAATTGGTTTAGATTATGTACATAAATATAATAGTTAGAAGCTTTTTGTGGATTTGGTGTTTTGCCCGGGCTTTAAGATTATCGTGCCTGGGGAGACTATAGTGGTTTAATCATGCCCTATGTGGCCGGGTTCAAATCCCACCTGTGGCTCTTTTTCTGCATGTCATTCCCAATCTCTCCCTGGTTTCCTACTTTATCCACTGTCCTATCAAACAAAGCCAGAAACAATGAAAATAAATAATGAAAAAAAAAAGATTATCGTGCCCGGCAGACCCGTGACCTCATGTAAATTTGCAATTTGAATGCTTTGATTGTCTGTTCTTCAGTGAGAGCTGGAGGGAGTATTTTACATGTTATATGCGTTTCAGCTTTTACTACTGTCAACTACTTCATTACTACTGTCCTCCCTTGTCTCTCGCGGTTATTGTACTGACGAGTGACTTCCACCAGACCCCTGACTCATTGCCATGTCTCTATTAGGTAACTGTCTCAGCAACTTCTGATCCAGCATCTTACAAATGTCCTGCACTTTTTACTTTATAAGAGAGATAAGATAATATTTATCTAACTGCAGGTCCCGCTCAACCTTTCAGAGTTTATTCCGCAATAACAACCTGCTCACTATACATTTTCCCTAACTAAGTGTTTTGATGTCTCAAAGTGTTCCTTAGGTATACACAGATTTCATTTCTTCACTTCACAGGGGTCAAAAAGTAATTGAAAACCTTTTTGTCAATTAGCATGTGGTGAAATGATTTTATAGAGAACATTCTCCTTCCTGGGTCACAACATTATATTAAAGAGTAATCTATTCCCTGCATGATTACTTTGACTTTGAGTGGCTCAAAGGATAACATGCATTTTGATTGCAATAATGTTTAATAGAGATGGAAGGCCCCCTTTCTTCACTTACTCTTAGATGTTATTTTGAGGATGTTAACACATATAAGGGCAACATACAGAATCATTCAACAACCTGTAACCTGTATAGAGGTGCTTATCTGTATTGTTGCATTGCATTAATCAGTGAGAGTCTTACAGCTCATTCCAGAGGGACTTCATATCTGCCCAAGATAGCAATCTGTTCACGGATGAGACGATTTTGAGCCTCTGTCTCAGCCAAATCTGCCTGCAGTCTCCAAGAGCTTCAGGCTTTTACGGAGCTCCACCAGTGTCTGGAGGGGCGGCTCACACTTCTGCTGAACTAACATGGAGTGGCTTGCCAGCCTGAATCAGAGGGCTAAGCTTTTTAAGATGTAACATGGCCCAGAGACAGAGACACTTTCTATTTATTCATATATTGGATCATTTTAGATATTCCCAGAAAATGGTTGTCTCAAGTTTTGCTTGAAAATACTTGCTATATATACTATTTTCAGTGAAATATGTTTGCAGAATTTAAAACTACTACTTTGAGCATACGAAAGGTGGTTGTGGGAAATGTATGTGTTGTGATGTTTAAGATTTAGGGCTGTCACGAAACCAGAATTCTTAACTTGATGCGATTCTAGTAAAAATCAAACAATATCGATAACTTCTAAACTGATACGACAATTTTTGTTCAATTTTCTCTTTCCTCTCCTATGCCCCTGTTCTGGGAAATAGATGGAGTTTTTTTTAAGCTTTGGTACTTTCCATATTATCAATCATTAAAATAAATTAGATTGTATTATTTAAAACACGTGGTATAAAAAAGTATCCATATAAATTACACCCATCATTAGCAAGTTGCTAGGTGACCGAAATGATAGTCGGAAAAGTAGCTACTTTTTGGATGCACAATGTTTTTGTCCACTATTTAAAAAAAAGCCCTGGCCTTTCTTCTGCTGAGGAGGACGGGGCGAGCGGCATTGAAGAAGAGGATGTGGGTTCATGAAATCATCAGGGCACAGCAGGATTTGGGGGAGTTAAGGCTTGTCCAAGAGCTGCAGCTCTATAACAACCGCTACTTCAGGCTAAGTAGGGAGCTCTTTTACAGCATACAGGAAGACTCATGAAAACAAGGACAAACTTCAGGCAGATGGTCAATCAAACAGAACTTCTGGCGATCTGTCTGAGGTGGATCTGGTTTGTTGTAACCTGATCCTCCCTCCTACTGGATTCGCTGAGGTGTAGTCACAGAGTGCTTGGCCAAAGTTGGGACATTATTTACTTGCAACGCTCACAGACGGCATGATTGACCTTGCACTGACTGTGCTTAGCTCGGCGCTGCTCAGATATGCTCTAGCATTGCGCAACACAAAAACAGTGAATGGGTTCGACAGCGTCATGCAGTGCCCGCTGAATCCTATCTGAAAGAGTCTTGATCTTACAGAGTATAGGATATATGCTGTACATGAAAAGAATAATGTGTTCTACAAATATATTTTATGGAAGCACCTGTCTGGAGTATAGGTCTGTAAATTTAAGCTGCAAGTCTGGAAATTAAATATCTGTGCTTAAAGCAACAATATGAAAGAATTTGGTTTGGTGCGCTTTGGCACCAACCAAAGGTCTCCAAGTGCATCCCCGACTACTCCCCACCACAGACAATGTGCATTTTTTGACAAGCAGAGGGGCGAGAAGCCAAAGACCCATATCAACTGACAAGGTACTGTAAAATTATTATCTAAGATACATTCCTGTTGTTGAAATTCTAGATTGCTAGCTCTGGCTTCTCATTTTGTGACCTGTTCGTCTGTTGAATTGTTGTTACTGACATGTGAATGTAACTGTCTGAATGCTGTTGTGATGTGTTGGTTTCCTTTATGTTGTCTTGGCTTCTGTCAATGACTCGGTAGGCTGTGAAACTGAATTGCCCTTCTGGGATTAATAAAGTTGTCTGAATCTGAATATTACCGGATTTTGCGCAAATATGACCTTGCTAGCGTCTACAGGCTGATGCGAAGACATCTTTGGCGTGAGATGGATTTATTTATTTATTGTTATTCAAGCCTGATGACTTTCTGCACCCAGTACAGCTGCTAAACATGAGACACCTATAACACAGATGATACAGCCTATATTTACTTCGCAGTCTGTCATGAATAACATCTGTAGGGATGTACACTTAGCTTCCCCCTCTGTCGCGCTTTTTTCTCTGCTTAGCTTCTCCGTCACCATCCTTTTCTGTCTCTAAGCCTTAGCTTATTTTTTAGCCTCAGCCATTGTCTCAAACAGTACAGAGACGGGCTAACTGGCTAGTGCTGTAAAGCTGTAAACACTTCTGGTGAGATAAGTGCGACCAGCTGCCAAACTTGCATAGTGCTATAAGCAGGAGACCAGGGCCATCTGTTGACATGGGATAGACGTAATTCTGCCTTTTCAAGGTTGTTGCACTATTAAATCGACTTTGAATCTACTATATAAAGATGAAAAGTTACATATTGTTGCATTGAAGTATTTTAAGATACTACCTTAAAGCGCTGTGACTTTCTAAATACCAGACCCTGTCTAAAAAACACATTTGAGAAAGAAATTGGTAACCGACTTGATTAGACATCAATGTGTGTTCTTTGTCAAACAACACATACCAACTGTGTGGGAGAGTTTGCTGATGGAAACATCCTGTGTTGTCTTGCAATCATGTCTAATAGCATCAATACCAGAAAACATAACAAGGAGCAATACAATGCAAACCTCATTTGTGCAAAGAAAGAAATCAGATTAGTTGTATTGATGGAGAAGTATGATCGACATGGCTGTGAAACCCAAAGTGCTGAGACAGGTTACTGTGTGTGCACACACAGAACAGTGTTGACAATAGAGCAATTTACATACCTATGTCTCTGACAAATCTATAAGGCGATAATGCATACTTGCACAGTGGATGTACCCTTTGTGAGTGTGTGTCTGTCTTTGTGAAGTGTACGCTGTCCCAAGCTATATGTTTGCAGAGCTTCAGTGTATACATTGCACCAAGGTCACACGGACAGTGTTCTTTGCTTTAGCCTCCCTGCTGCCACTGTGCCTAACTCATTTCTTTCTCACTCTTACGGCCAACTGTCGCTGACTCTATTCTCTCAGACAATATTTTCTCAGTCAGCTACCGCATGATTCAAACTGTAGTTAAAACATATAGATGTTCAGAAACTCTCAAATGACTCATCTATACAAAGACATTCAAGCATTCAACATCCTGAATTGAATTCCGCATAATTCAGCATATTCACATGGTCCAGGTGTGACTGAGAGTGAATACCAGCAGAGCTCTGAGTTCTTGTGTATATTTTTCTGTATTTTTCTTCCCATATCGACGGTACTTCCCCATTCTTGTTGTCTATACAACTGTTTCCCATAAACAGCTCTACATGCCAACACTGTAAGTGTTCTTTTCTATTTGAATCAGTATGACTTCCTACCTTTTACAATTTAAACTCACACTGCAGGTGTTCAACACTCAGCAGGACACACTGGATGGAGGAGAGTGGAACTGACATTTCAGAGTTTTCTTGGAAATTTCGTTTTTTTTTGCTTTCTGGGAAATTACCTTTAAGCTCTACTTTTTTGTGTGCAAAAATAGCCTAAAATAGCCTCTCAATAATACTGTATACAGAACTCAAGACCTTGTTTTAATGTGATATTTTTATGCTTGTTGTAATGCACTGCAACACTGCTTTTGTTGCTTTAGTTAAGTTATTTAGTACACATATTTTCTGTGCAACCAAAGGGCAACTCAGATCATGGACATATCTGAATATAAAAGCAAGCTTTGATTAATTCCTTTTTCCCTTAAATATGAAACTTACATACTATTATCGATTTAGATAGATGCTCTAAAGCATTCCAAGACTGTGTGCCCTTCAGATGACCTGAAACCAAGCAGAGCATGCTTGTCCTCCCCAATTAGGCCATCAAGCCTTAGAGAGACCAAACAGGGTGCCATGTTTTTCACTTGGAAAGCCAGTAAACATTTTTTTTTTTAGAAAGTTGTCCTCAAATATATAACAAAGGAGCTTTGAATAGCTGTGAAGTGAGACATGAGTTGTGTCCAAAACCGCATTCTTTCATACTAATCATGCTAAACTATATGATTCAAAACCATATGCAATTTTGTGTATGCGAGAAATAACCAGATAAACTAGATCTGCCAGAATTTACAAGTATGAAACGGTCATAAACTGCCGCACAATGCACTGCGGCTCTCAGACTATCCAATCGCAGAGGTCACCAGCCAGCCAACTAGCGCCTTAAAACAAAGGTTCCGTGCTGAAATACATTTTACATGATGCAAAATAATATTCAAATGACTATGTAGTTGTATCAGTAAAAAACATTGGCATATTGTTGAATTATATTTACATACCGACAGTCGCACTAGCTTGATGCTAGCTCATCAAACGGAGCTTGGACTGGAAGTACGTCATGTGACATGTATTCAGTAAAATGCTAACGGCATACTAACCGTCAGGATAGTATGCAGTATATATATTTTGAATATGTAGTAAGCAGTCTGTAGTATGTGGTTTCAGACACAGCCATGTACTTTGATTAAGTGTGTGATAGTGAATTGTTTGAGCTGTTACAGTATATTTATTTACCTTCAACACCAGATGGATAGCTGACTGATAGTTTACCATGATGAAGGTAAGTATTGTATATTCATGCATACACCCTGCAAATTGAAGTGGATCATCTGAAGATAAACAAAAGCATGCTTTTTTTCGTGCTTTATTTGAATGTAATGTTGGTGTCCTCCAAATTCTGGCAAAAGCAGCCAGGATTCTTGGCTGCACTGAAAGGAGACTTACAGAGAAGTCAGACCTTGTTGGCCTCTTGTGACTCTTTAGTCTTTTAAAGCTTTGGAGGATCAAGTCCCTATCCGGTGTTCAGGAAGAGGCCAACTTATCTGTCTTCTGTCTCTCCTCCTGAGTTATTATCATGGCCCGACCCTGCACCAGTAACACCATCAGATCTGTGGCCTGATTGATGACGATGTTTGTGATACCACCCATCTCAGTTAGGGAAACTATCCCCCTTTAATTATTGTTACTCTATGAGTATTAAATCTGTATCCATAGCCTATGCAGTAATAACATACCATGACTTCTCAAGTAGAAGTTATCAATATAAGTGACTTGTTATTGTGATGGAATTTCTGTATCTCTGTAGATGTAGACATCTCAGTTAGATTTAGAGTCACCAGTTAGAATTGTATTTATGTAATCTTATACTCGGTCAAGCTTAGGGTCACAGGCTCTCCAACTTTGGAGTGACCTCTTCTCTAACTTACTGTAGCTCACTCCCTGGGCCTGACAGTAGTCACAGCTGCACTGGTAGGGTTGGCTGTTACTATGACAACCAAGGTCACTGTGTTGCATCTTCCCTCATATCTGGCTTCTTCGGCAGACTTGGGCTCAGTCCCATTTTTTAACCTTTCCCCTCGTTTTTGAGTGTCTCTTTGCCCCTCGGAACAGAGGGACCGCCCTTCAGAGCCTGATAAGTCATCAGTAGTTTCAACCACATTAACGATATTACCCCTTAATTCCAATAAGAATCAGGACTCCTAATTGCACAAAATGTAGAGGTAGGGATAAGTGGTAGGGGCAAGGGGTATATTGGGTCTGAGCCTTAGTGTCTACTCTCCTCTATCTGAACCCTCACACACTTGCTTTGTCAATCAGAGGCTTTTAGGTAATGTAGTGGCAATTTAACTCTAAAATCCTATTGCCACTTCTTGCAGGACTAAAAGTTTCTGACTACTTTCCAAAAGACAAATTTCCAAGTAATCCAATGATGAAATGAGGCAGGTTTAAAATGAAACAAAAAAGACGATTTATTCCTCAAAAAATGCAGGTAACAAAATATCGCACAGCTCTTATTAATATCACGCGTTTACAACATGAAAACCTCTTGGATTTGTCTAAAACTAAAACGATGACGGACAGAAAAACTGTTGCTTCTCGTCCTGCTCGTTTGAATGCTTACTCATCTGAGCATTTTTCTCCACACGTACCCACATGGCAATTTACACCAATTAGCTGCGCTTTACGACAGCAGGATCAAAATACAGCAGCAGGTCACATAAACGGAACACATATAATCACACAGACCTGCTATAAACTCACAATATTTCAATAGGTGATAAATATAAGAAATGTAAATTAATTCTGAAATTCAAAAGCAAAAATTCTATTAATTATAAACAAATAAATACAAAGTAACACAAATGGGGCAAATAATATTATTATATTAACCCGTTCTTCTCTATGGCTCTAACAGGTAAGAAGACATTCATCTTAGTAGAGCCAGGAAGAGTAACATGCCCCTAAGTTTAGCATCATCTTTAGGATTAATACCAAGCCTATGGGACGCTCTGGCAGAACTGGCTTAGCAAGACACTGTATAGACACTGTGCTGTAATGTAATTTCTCCATGTGAGTCATATATAAACAACTTCAACTAAAGCCATCTAAGTCTGCTGAATCTTTCTTGTTTGAAGTCAAGTATCTACAAATTCTCTAAACTGTTATTAAAGCTACTATGAGGAGTATTTAGCTGGTTATGAAAAAGACTGGAATTAAT
Organism: Tautogolabrus adspersus; assembly: GCA_020745685.1. NCBI lineage: Eukaryota > Metazoa > Chordata > Actinopteri > Labriformes > Labridae > Tautogolabrus > Tautogolabrus adspersus. The sequence goes on along the minus strand of CM036556.1, from coordinate 6,168,921 downwards.
ACTGTATATATTAATTATCTATAATCTCTAATCTCTAATCTATATTTCTACATAGTCATTTTTATTGCCTCAAACTGCTACAAGGGGGTAGGTGGGAAAGTATTTAGCTGCACTCTGCAAAAACTGCCTTTTTTTAACAGCAGAGATTCTGGATAAGTATTTAATTTGACTGTTATTAGAAAGCAGGATGAGTCGACACAAACTGAAAGTTAATAGCATGACATCAACTGTAAGGTGATGTTGCCTTCAGGAAATGTAGGAGCTGTGAGAAGTGTGACTCAACATGTTCTGTGCACCATGTTCACAAGATTTGGAGTAAAAAACTGATGCCAATAACCATGTGAAAATGCCACAGGATAACGTCCTGGCACAAGGGGTAAGAATTGTTCCTACTTTTTGAATATGTACTGAAAAATGAAACATGTGTGGGACCAGAGCTGAAACAAAGCATTAACTATAGTTCTATCTATAAACTACTCTCCATGAAATGTTCACTCCATGTTGTCCAGCTTGAGATTTCACCTTTTATTCTGCAGGGTGGATCTGAAACATGTGAACAATTATCCATTCCATACACACTCTCGGCAAATTTGTTCACAAAGTGCATATTTTTACTCAAAGAAATTCCATAATGCACCTTTTTTTTATTTTCCTTTTTTACATTCATTCCTAGTTTGGCATTTTTTTCAATCTTCAACACACACACCCACACCCACACACGCACACAAGACGCACACGCACGCACGCACGCAAGCACGCACGCACGCACGCACACACACACACACACACACACACACACACACACACACACACACACACACACACACAAACTGTGATTGTGGCAGATGGTGGGGCACCTTGATTTTAAAAAATACAGTAGTCATAATAGTAACCTACATACTACAGAAAAAATAGTGCAGGAACATTAAGCCTCTAAGCTATTTCACTGAACCAGACATTTACTCCCAGTTTCACTAAGAGAGAGCAGTGTGTGCCAATAAGAGTCTCTGCTGTTTGTCAGACATACAGTGTATGTAAAGCACTCATGGTGATATTCACATTCCATTCTCTCACACAAAATCTCAGAGACATATGGTTAATATGGATAAGTGGATGGACAGATGATATATGCGAGATCAAGAGAAATTGGCAGGAAGAAGCAGGTAATACCCGGGATTTGAGATGAGGGGGATAAAAAGGTGAGGATCAATGAGAGAAAAAACTGGCTGGCAGGGGTTGCAGAGGTCACTGAGTGAATATTTTGGAGAGAAAGGGGAGGAAGACTAACTGAAGGGACATAAAATGAAATTTTCGGCAACTATCCCCATATTTTATGCCAACAACTTCACACACATTTGTGAATAATCAGATTTTAGCTGATGGATTTTTGTGTCTGCTGCATTTTCTTTTTCTTCTTTTTCTTTCTCAGCTAGAGCTGAACAAATTTGATATGTTTCTATGTAGCAACTATACTCATTCAATAACAGGAGATCTTGGTAATGTATGTTGTGTAAGTAATGTAACACATACTGTACAAGAACAAGTGTAATGAAAAGATTTGATGTTAACAGCAGGTAGAAGGAAATCAATTTAGCTGATTTAATATAGCAACATGGGTATATGCTGTCTTATGACCTCATCTTATTTGTAGCAATTTAATCCGTTTCCATCCATAGATCCATCCTTTCTCTCAAAACACTTATCCCCAATTTGAGGAAGCGGGGACTGGAGACTCTACCAGCTATCAATGAGAGGGGTACGCCCTGCACAAGTAACCTGTCAATCACAGGGCTGACAAAAAGAGACAAACTTTAGCACTCTAAACACAATTTAAAGTCACCTGTGATGTCTTTGGACTGAGGGAGGGAACCAGAGTACCCCGAGTTAGAATAACATCACTAGTGAGATTAAAAGGAGAGGAAGACAGAGCTGTGATTGGGAGGGGTAGTTGAAAAAGTGGGACGTGAGTCATATAGAGCCACCTGAAACAAAGATGTGATCATTAGCTGACAAATAAGTATGTTGCTTTGATTTACATTCAATCAGCTGAATTGCTCTGAATATTCATACTCATTGGCTTGTTTGATAAGGCAACAAAAAAGACTGTGAAATTTAAAGAAAACAGAATGAAATGGAAAAACTTAAAAGCAGAGGTATTGTATTGGGAATGGGGATTGATGTAAGAAATAGAGAAGGTGAATGATTGGTTAGCTTCTGTTCTACATCATAGTAACGCTGACTTAAAATGGCCATTTCTGATTTGTACTCTGGTCCTGTTCTTTGTCAACGTTTTGTTTTCCTGTTTAAAAGAAAACCTTATTCCCAAAAACAGATCGGAAATTGTTTTGTAAAGGCTTTGGTATTTCTTTTATTTGGTTGTATTTAAACGTTTTTAGTAGTCATGAAAAAATGCCAAAAGATCAGAATCGGGTTTTCCTCGAGCAATTCCACGAAATACAGAATAGACAGTTAAAAACCTAGGTTTAAAAAAAAAAAAGATCTTCTAGAGTTATATTTGAAAGCCAGGAAAAGCTGGGATTTATGAGGTGGGTTTGCTTCAACGCCAGAGACAATTTGAGTTTGGGGTCCAGGGAACACATGTCTTTATGTGGGGATCACATTTGGAATAAATACTTTTTCCATGCTTGCTATAAACTCCCGACCTTTCACTGGAATTTCACATTTGGTTTACATTATTAAGAAATGTTGATTTAAGCAATGCAAACAGGGTTGTTGGGTATAGAAGCATTGAAACAATTCATTTTCCAAATGTTGTACCTCTGCTCTGCTTTTTAACCAGCACCCTGCCAGAAGAGCTGAGATCTGCTTACTGCTTCTCTCTTGTGGGATATGTGGAGGAAAGTTCTTGAGCAAAATGATAAATCTGATCCACGACATATTCTAACGTGAGAGCTGTAGTGTCTCAGATTGTGATAAAGAGCAGAACCAGCAACCTGGCATATCAAAGAAAATGTGACCTTTGGACACCGACAAACAGACACATACTGATTTTTGCTATCACACACAACAAGGTGCCCCATTGGCATTAATATTAACCTCTATTGGATCAATGTATTCACCCTTGAGGCCCGGCTATTCAAACAAATATCTGCTTCTTCTTTCTCCAGGAGAGAAAAACAAAGTCAGATCTTAAGTCAAGTTCCTATCCTCAACACCATTATTGATTTTTGTGACACAAAGATCCATCAGTTACTTTTCTCAATAGTCAATATCAAGGCCAGCCTGTCCAGAACACTGAACACCAAGCTGAGTTAATATGTTCAGTAGCTTGTCTTGTTACAGTCAAGCAACATGCATAAGGCATGACTCACATGTCACTTTTGATTTATACCCAACATTGGCCGAGAAGGCAGTGCTTTCTGTGTTGTATAATGCTATCTCTTTTTGTAAAGTATTACTAGTGTGTGTAAGTGTCTTGCTTACAGGTTATTTTCCATATGAATCAAAGTGTGCACATTTGTCTGTGTGTGTTCTGCGCTGTTTGACAAGGACAAATGGCTATTCCCCTCAACTTCCATACTGTATACAAAGTGTTGCCCCGACTGCATGGGATTCTCAATGTGACTCAGACCTTGAAACTGCGACAGAGCTAGGGCATCACACAGAGAAGATAGATGACTTTGTTCACCCAAAAATACAATTTCCCCCCTTTTGTGTATGTGTTTGTGCGAGAGAAAGAATAATATCGGTAGGACTCCCCCGTCTGAAGTAAATGTCAGGGCAAGATAAATAAAGATCTGTCCGATGCTTTTATTGCTTATTGTTATTTTGCTTTCCTTATTCAAATATTTCCTGCTGCGGAGACTATGTGTATGATAATGTGTCAGCATGCCATGGATTGTATCTACTCTCCAGCGCCACAAATATCGTGTAAGCTTCTTTTTTGAGTTAATTCCTCCTATTATGTTTGTCTATCCAATCATTTTAATACCGGGAACAAAATTGTCAAACATATCTCTGTTGGAAAGATGGTCTTAAATGTTTCCTGGCCATTGTCCCCTTTTATTTTCATCCTCTACTTATCTGTATATTTCATGGTTGTTAAGAAATATCTCAATTCATCATAGCCGTTTTGGTGTCTTCTTGTTATCAGCGATATTAGATTAATTTAACATCTGTACATTTGCTTCTTTTTTTTTGCTTTCAAATGCAAGGCCATGTGTCAAAGCTAGGGTTGCAAATTCTAATCATTTGACTTACTCGACGATTGGTAAAATTAACGGTCAATTACTCGATTAATCGTTGTTAATCGGGGGAGAGAGTGCAGACGCACGCGAGAACCTCACGGCTCTGCAGGACCGCTGAGTTCCGTTCTTCGGGCCGCTCTGACCGCAATCAGTATGAAACTACTTGATGGTCGCAGGGACCGTGCGCGCCGTCTACACCGTGCCCACCGCAAATGAATGAGGTTTTAAAAAAAAATCCCTCTCGCCTCCTGTGGAGAGATAAGACGCAGCGAAATAAATGAGCAAACCAAGAGTGCAGATTCACATCAGCAGAGAGAGAGGGAGCGATAAGCTCCACTGTCCGTACATCCCTCTTGTAACCGCTGTTGCTCTGTGCGTTTAGTGTTTTTCTAAACGTTTAGCGTTTAAATGTTAACCACCTCCGTATCTATGCGTTTAGCGGCGGGAACTGTTGCATACTGCTCCCCCAAAAGAAAAGCCATTGCCGAGAGCCGATGCACGGCTGCAGCTCCCGGGGAGAGTAACGTTGTGTCTCTGTCGTGCTCAGCACCGTTAGCCTGTGGGTTCGGAATGGCCACCTGCACCGCTTCTCCCAACTAAACCAGCTTTGATTTTGCATCCAGTCTCTGTGCGTTTGTTAAAAAACTCACATATATGGAAAAGTTGATAGGAAACTTTGCTGGTGTGTTGTAGTTCTCTGATGGAGTGCTAAAGAACCCTGAAGACATGCAGTGTACACTCTCTGTGAGGCTCATCCATCGCTCTAAGAGCTAAGACACAGTGAGGGAAGAGAGAGAGAGAGAGAGCCAACTCATTAGATAAAGCCACAGACTTAGTTGGCTAAACCTCTTAGAGTCCTCTTCGAGTGGCAGAGAAAAGGACACGCAATCCTTAATGACACTTGGAAAATGTATTATCGGCATTATCCTGATTTTTTTGGACTGCACTCGGAACAGCTGGTAGAACCCTTGCTGTTGGCATACATCTGTGGCAGTGCTTTACTGTGTCATTCCTCATAACAGTGACATTGCTCAATGGAGTGACACAATTATATCCAGAAAATACACATACCCACACACACAAAATAGAATTTGCAGAGAGAAGGTTTTGCAGGAAGCAGGGTTGAAACAACGCTAAGCACACTGTTTGGAAATGGTTCTGCTGGTGAACCTCTTGTTGGTTTTCAGTCTTGTTGGTTTTCAAGCTCCAACTCTTCTGGAACAACAACAACAACAACAACAACAACAACAACAACAACAAAAAGCCCAACCAATAAAACAAATGTGCTTCATGTGCAAACAACTTGCAATAAGACCTTTTGAAAAATGCAGGGGTTTTAAATGCAGATATATTACAGACTGTTTAAATGTAGTCTGGACCTAGTCTCAGTGACGTCAACCACTGGTTACTTAGGCATAGTTTGAGGCCAAACCATGGCAATTGCCAAAATGTATGCCGTCTCAACTAAACTGTCGGTCAAGTGGAAACAGGCAAAGAGCTGGAGCTGAGGTGGGCCTGAAGACTCCTGACAGACATCTACATCTTGCAGTCACTCTCATTTTTCATAGAATCCAAATGGATAAGCTTTATACAGCGGGTGCCTATAAAGACATGAGCTGATCAGACCAAATTATTTTTTTGAACCAGGCTGTAAACATGTTTATTGCTGTTAACATGGGCATTTTAATGTGTGTGTGACTTCCGGGGCTTTCAAAACTAGCCTCAAGAGGACACTTGAGGTACTGCAGTTTTCTACATTTTTGCATCGGCTTCATTTTTCAACACCAAAGGTGCAAGCTTGAAATATATCACTGAAAGCGAACAAACCCTCTTGTAAAGCTTATGAAATAGCTAAGAATAGCAATACACCATCAACCTTTAAAATGTACTGTACTTTAAAGGTCCTACATGTTAGATATTTACTGAATTTAATCGTAAGATTACCTTACTATATCACCAGACATTAAGGAAACATGCCATGTTGAAGTGCAACAGCCAGTATGTCCTCCTTCTAAGTTCCGATTCTGGTGCGAATGGTTTGTTTTTGTTTTGACCAGAGAAGAAGACAGTTTTAAGGCACCTCCACGTGGCAGTTTTGGACGCCCCTCGGTTTGCTAGGCAAACGGCAAACCAGGCGCAGCGATGGAAGCAGCTAAGCGAACTGGTTCAGATATAACTGATTCTATCCGGCCTAAAAAGTCTCTGCATTTTTCGAACAAGCTCCACTACCAGAAACGTGGCATAACTAGGAGAAATATTGGAGATGCTTTTAAAAAAAATGGAGGTTAGAATGCAGACATGAAGACCGATACAGAGCTGGCTGACCGATGCAGCTTCATTGTCTGCGACATGACAACCTGCGTGAGCATCCTCTCTAGAGAAGGGGGAGGAGGTAGACAGCTCTCTCCAATGTTTTGAATTTAGACTGGAGTACCCATTTTAAACACTAGGTGTCAGAGTTACATATTGCTCCTTTAAAATGTGTCTTACTTTCCTGTGTTGTGTTGTGATGTTTGCTCCTATTAGGTTATCACTACTTAACAACAAACATTTAATAAACATTATACCTATGTGATCATTAATAAAACCATACAAGGGTCGACTAAAAAGTCCTTGACAAACTAATTAATTGAACTGCAGCGTGTTTCATTGAGTTATATAGAAGATGTTACAGAAATGTATAATAAAACATAAAAGCAATTGAATCACCCCATATGTCTTTGGTCTATATACCAGATAAGGTAATCATTGTAAGGATTTTGACATTATTAACATAATCTAAGACAACGTATTCTTGCTACCCATCCAACAGCAACAATGTATACAGACCTACTTTAGTGTGTGAACTATTTATTGGGATATGAGGAGAGGACAAGATTTGGAAAGCACAGAGAATTCCACTGAGTTTTGACAGCACTGCATTTTTTTTCCTTCCACCCATCAAAGGCCTAGTTCCCATCCTTCCAGCATCACTTCTTCTCTGTTTCCCTGTCAATCCTTTCCTTCCTGCTTCCCTTTGTCGTTCTGCAGATCAGAGGGGAGCTCATTACATAGGGATATCATGCCTCTACCATCTCAAATACAAGAGTGCCTCATATCCTCCGTCTCACTCTCTGGTTTGAATTACTTGCAGACAAGCCTTATCCAGACAGCATCAGGCCAACATACAGCCAACACTTTCCTATTCATAATGTGCGAGCAGAGAGCGTATTCCCACTGAGGTTCTACACACTGCTGTCTCTCTTACCAACTCTCTCTCAATACAAATTTCTTTCTATACAGTGTCTACCTCTCCTCAAATACTCCCTTTTACTCGCTGTCTGCACTGCTGGACCTAATTCTGAAGGAGAGTAATTTTGCTCACACTCAAAATTCCAGATCCAAGCAGCAATCTCAGGCTTTTATAGCTTTCAGGGGGATAATACACAGCGTGCAGAATAAGCCTCCAAGAGTTTTTTTTCTTGGTGAGGAAGGAGATGGACTATTCCGAGTCAGTTTAGATTTCTTTTGCAGATTCCCTCCGTCTCTCTCACGCTCTCGGTCTGTGTACCTAGAAACTCATAGATATACTACCAGGGTTTTGACATTGGGCTCCACAGATCTTGACATTGGCTTGATGTCGGCCTCATCTTAAATCCTTTGAGAAGAGCGCAGTGGCAATCCCTGCCAATGAGCATTAAGTTTTCATTAGGCATGCTCAACCTGCCGTGGCTCCAGCTGCCCCCTGGCAACTCATCCCAAAGCTTTTATTATTGTTTTTGAACTTTAGGCCAACATCAACCCATGTAGGGATGGTCTTTAGTGTGTATGTGCACGAGTGTTCTGCATCTATGTGTTTATGTGGCTGCATCTCGGTTATATTTTCCTTTCTAATGGTAAATGTGTATTACTCCCGCTGAACTGTTAAACAAGAGCAGTTGAAAAGACAAACATATTTACACGCTTACACTTGAGCACATGTGCTTGAACTGTAGTACACACATGCATGCTATTAACACACATTTTCCCTGTGGTCATAAGTGAGTGCTGCACTAAAAATCAGCACTGCATTCATCTTTTCATTGTTTGACCTTTTTGGAGTCTGACATTAGATTCCCCCCAAACAGACTATGCATCACTACCTGGACGGCAGCCAGTGTGCCTCCACTGCTGCTCTGCTGCCTCCATTTCAAACACAGGTTCTAAAATGCAGATGACAGGATGACGACAGTTCAGCAGTTAGATAAACACAGGAGAGTGTGTGTGAGTGAGCGACTGAATGAAAGAGGTAATTAGAATGGAGGAGTCAGGGAAGGGAGCGCATTAGGCGTAGAGCATGAATGCAAATACAGCCAAGGAAGACAGAAATATTATGTAAAGTTGAGTAATGTATGCAAGGGACATGAAAAGCGTTACTCTACCCAAATTGTTTTACTATGAGTTAAAGTTACACTTGTACTTTTGCCACTAGCTGAAAAAGGTCAGACAGCTTGCTTGATAAATCCATTACTCCTATACAGTTTACGCCATGATGACTTGACCTACATGAAACAGCTCCTCTGCATCATTTACTGCCTCAAACAATGTGCTACAACTGAATCTGCTTTCTAAATGGGCGTTTTTACATTACCTGCAAACCGAACTTGACAACTCAAATGATTTTTTTCCTAATGTAATATGCTTAATGTATAATTCAGTGTGATCTTCATCCAAAGAGCTTTGCTTGTATAAAACACTAGGCTCCCGTTTTATAATGCTGTTGTTTTTGTTTAGCACATTGAAGCCAATATCCCTCATTAGGCCCACGTCTTCACACTAAACTAGACTTAATCAAGTTGTCGCACATGTTTATTTAACACAAGCACAAACAGACGCTGCCTCACACACAGCTTGTTTTTGTATTCATAAGAGGACCCCTGTTATTACTTCCACAAGTCCCTGGACTTCGGCTGACTCATTTTTAAGGCAAGTATGGTAAAACAATTTTATTAGAAATTCTAATTAAGATTTCCATAATGCATCCATGACAGGTTGGCTGTGTGTCACTGTCACGGCTGTTCCTCTTGTTTATCCCTTGTGGTTCATGTGTTCCCCTTACCTGTGTCTCCTGTGCCCGCCCGGCCTGCCTGTGCATGTTTGTGAGCGTGCATGTGTGCATGTGCGTGCGTGTGTGTGTGTGTGTCTGTGTGTGCGTGCCTCCTTGATTGCTGTCCAGCATACACACTTGCTCCAATCTACACACCTGCAGTCAATTAGTTCAAGTCCAAAATCTGGGCTGTGCAAGAACTTCCTTAATCAGTGCTCCATGGGCCCATATTCACAAACATTCTGAGAATTCTCTCAGAGAGCTCCTATAACTTGGCTTAAAAAATGATTTTTAGCTTAGGAGTGATTTAGGAACATTCTCAGAGCAATTCTGAGCGAGGAAGGGACAGAAACTTTTATCTTAGTAAGGAGGCGTGGTTGACCCCGTTGCTAGGTATGACACATTTTTTTCAGAAGCTGTGACTGGTTGATCCAAAAAAATTGAGAAAAAAGTTCTCTCTTAGTTATAGTTACTCCTTATGCTGTGTACAAACCAAACGTGCAAAAAATATTTGTGTTGTGGGTTGAACAAATTTACTGAAGCAAAATTTCGCACGTCTTACCCTGAAGCGACAAGCCGAGGGGGAAGGGCTTGTCACCTAGATACCAATGTTTGTTTTCGTGTCCTTCTCCTATAATCAGCCACAGTGAATACTGTTATCGCTGCCTTTTACCTGTTGACCTAAGTCAGAAAAGTTGTAGATTCAAACATCGTCATCTCTGTGTTTACAACATCCTTTGGAGCCGCACACAGCTCTGTGAATGTCACCGTTTTCTCCAGGAACTCCGTCCGGATTACGACCGCTTTCAGTGCTACTGAAGGCTAACCACTCGAGTTGTGCAGCTCCAGATGTCCGCAGACTGCAATTATTACTTTCTCCTCCATTCCTGACGTCAGCCTTGTTATCGTCTTCTTTCAATGATGATTGGCTGTCGAGGCATCAAGCGAATTTGTCGCTGAAGTTGGATATTTTGAACTCACGCGAAGCCTCCCTCGCGCTACATTTCGCGTCCATTTCGTTGCACGAACAGTCCACCACGCGATTCGTGTCATTCCATTGACTTTCTATGTACTTTTCTAGCACGACAGATTAAGTTTGCGTTTGCTGTGTACACAGCATTACTTAATAATGGGAATAGAGACTGACTGTGAAATCGATTGAGCCAAATCATCAGACATTGTGTATTAATGAACACTATCAAATTAACATCTCTGTGTGATAAATTTGAAGACATTAAAAGAATATAGCCTACAGGATGTTTAAAATCCACATGCCCACATGTGCAGCAGGCTCTTCACACGCTGATAGTTATATCAGCGTGTGAAGAGCCTTAATTAGTGATTGGATGCACCTGTGGAGGTAACCACATGTAGAGAAACTCAGCATGCATGTCTCACTTTGTACTGAAAAAAAAGTCATAGATGGATTGAAATGTCAGCATACAAAAATTCTGTCTGTTTGGCCCAACTATGATTCACTAATATTCTTCATGTAGAGTTTGGAAAACATTTAACATTTCCTCCTCTTCTTTAGAAACTCTTAAGCCTGTTAGAATTCCTCCTCTCTACTCCTAACAGTTGTACACCTTAGGAGCTCTTATAGATAGATAGATAGATAGATAGATAGATAGATAGATAGATAGATAGATAGATACTTTATTGATCCTGAGGGAATTTCCAATTGATTCTAAGAATTTTTCTAGAATATTGTCACTAGGAGCCACTCTTCACCCCAATTCACACATACTCCGTGCGAGCCGCGGTCCGTCAGCGCCACGGTTTTGCTCCGTTGGACGGTGCGCGCCCATTCACACTGGATCCGTTTCTGGAACGTCAGCGCAGCGGAGCGCACCCATGATCAGCTGTACACACATCACGGGAGAACTACAAGATCACGCGGGAATGAAGAGACAAACGTGCAGACAACATGTTGCTTTGTCTTTCTGAGGAAGATTTGCCGTTTGTTCGGTGCCTGTTTAGACGTAATGTTGATAAAGTGATGAAAAATACGATCGCGAGTCCGTATATTGTTTTTTATTTTGAAATTGACCGGATGGTCTGTGCGTTTCCTTTTTCTGACTTCCTGTTGTTGCCGGGTTGTCATATTCTGTCCAGCTTGACGCCTGCCTGCAGCGTACTCCGTCGAAAATAGACCTGCAGCGTATTTGAAGTAGTAGTGGCGCTGGTGGCACGCTCTGGAGATGGACCGCAGCACCTGCTGTGTGAACACAATGATTGACTACAGCGGAAGCTAACTACGGCATAGTGTCTGCCTCAACGGACCGCGGCGCGCACAGAGTATGTGTGAATTGGGGGTGAGTATAAGAGGATTTGCGAATACTGGCCCAGGAGTTCCAACACTGGCCAGCCACCATTTCTAAAGATACAACCAAGATAACTTAAACATATTTGCAAGAGCGAAAACGTTGACCTTGACTGTATATGTTTAGGGCAACAGTTATTTTGACCTTATCTAGCTTTTCCTTAGAAAGAAAGGTGTTTGACCATCCTGTGCAGGATAAAGATTATTCCAAGTGTCCTCTCACTCTCCCCTGGTGTTCCTGCAGCACAGAAGAGTTTCTCTTAGAATTAAGGATTAAGGCCGCTGATTCTGGTTGGAATACTAATTCACTCCAGTGGGGATTTGAAAAATGGACGTTGTTATCTAATGAAGAACGATTTAGCAGCTTGGGATGACACCACTAGCCTTGACTTACTGATCTCTCTCAATATTAAGTTAAATTGTGTTTTTTTTTTTTTGGCAACCTTAACCCACTTCGCATTTTTCTTCAGCTTCTGTGAGGAGAACAATCCCTGGTTATTTCCCAGTGTGCCATTGCTTTCTGTCATCTTTGGCCAAAACAGGGAGCTCAACAGAAGAAGCTGGGGTGTTGTTTGGCCAAATAGCGTATTGTTTTAATCCATGACCAAGGATGCAGTTTTAAACAACCCTATGCTTACCTTAAGAATCCTTGTTATTGCTTGGTTTATACATTGCATATGACAAACTTTTGGGACAGGCTTGCCCCAGAAGGCTACAATAACAGTTGATGCCCTTGCTTTGTCCCTGGATTTTGTATGTCAACATCTCTCTCTTGTGTGCTACCACTGCCATTTGGTCAGGTCCAGCTATCATGTATAGCAGGAATGTTTCAATTCATTTTGTTTCTGTTTCCCCCTGCTGGTCATGTGAGAGCATTTCATTTTGGCTATTTATCGCTTGCTATAATTACTGATTGGTCAGCTTAGTGATGTGACTCGGTTGGGTCACAGCTCAGAGACTCTAATCAGAGAAGGCTCCAGTTATCTCCATGTGGTCAGCCTGCAGCTCAAGACAGTTTTTTCTTTCCTTCCCTAGTTTGTGCCTTGGAAAGTATCCCTTGTGAGTTGTATTTGGTTTCACAACTCTTTAAAACGGTACACAAATATTGTTTATTTAGCTGTTTTCCATTTAAAGACAAGTAATTTCCAAATAGAGCTGCTAATGTTAAGTATAGCTTGGCATTTCCATGGTGTTTATGATGCAATTATTCTGATGGCGGTAATTGCTGCATTTACACTTTATCATTGATATTTTTGTATTAAGCTGCACACATTTTTGTACACTATATGCAAGGCATTTTGAAGACACATACAGCTGTTAACATATCTTTGTCTACCAACATGTCTTCGTGAAATATATGTGAACATGTAATATTTGATAGCATCTTGTAATTGGTGCTTTGCTTTATTTTGTATCATTTCATTTAACTCCAGCCAATATGTGTACAGACACACACATTGAGGACAGAATACCACCTATCCATGCGTCTAGTGCGACTGCACCCCTGCACCCATCAACTAACAATATCAGGGAGTTAAGGCATTCCTTTAAATACAGACTCAGGGGACTCTTCACCCGGCTAATTTGGACTTAGGTTACCAAAGGCCATGATAACTTGTCACCACATTCTACAGCAGTGGTTCCCAACCTTTTCCAACTAAGAGCCCACTTTTAAGTCTCAAAAATGTTAGCGGCCCACCTCCGACCCTCATTTGCTTGTCACATGTCTAATACTTGAAGGAAAAACAAAACAAAATAATGAAAAGAATATTTGAACATTTTTAAAATCTTTTTAAACTTAACTGAGTTTTAACATTTAAAACATTTTTCTGTATATTTTTATTTTTATATAATTACTTATTTTTATATAATTACATTCCCCCTTGCAATACCTTCCCAGTCCACCAGGGGGCCGGGAAGGTATGCAGGTTGGGAACAGTGATTCCTAACCTGTGGGCCCCGAATCACTGTTCTACAGTATGTATCCCAATTCAAATCTGTGTCCCCCCCATTTTGACATCTTTGAAAATATTACAATACACATGCTTATGAGATATTAGTGAACTTTTTTAATAACCTTGTCAATATGCATTAGACAGTCACACAAGAAGATACTAGAATCTTCTTTAGACTATATACCACAGGAGGATCGTGACTCTTTCAAAAAACTCATTTTCATTTTCAATAGGCCTGACTTGTCATGGCTGACTGACTGAATGGCATTCATTTAGTCTGACAATCTGTCAGTTTGACAGACAGACATGTCAGATGAGCAACAGTGGTTAGGACTGCAAGCGTTTACATTTGTGTGCAGTTAAGCTTAATTTAAAAAAAGGGCCCTGTTATGTTTGAAATTGGCAGCTGACAGAAGAAATAATGTGTCATGTGCAAGGTTGTGCAGATTGGGAATTCTCCTTTTTCTTGTTGTTTGTACAACCTTATTTACCAAATAACTCAAAGGGTATCAGGGTTTAGTTCACAGAGAAATATCCGACAAAAGCCTTCTGGCATTAGCTGTGTTTATGCATCCACTTGACCTTAGACTGGGGCTCTTCTTGTGTAATGAATGTGCACAGCATGCATGGCTTGCTAGATTTGTGCTGGCTTACTCACAGACAGGCACAAACTGAAATGGACTTTCACTCACTACATGGAGCTCTAATTTTCAGACAAGTGTGTGCCAAGCTTAGAAGAGTCCCAGCTCCTATACATATGAGCTCACTGCTGTCACATAGAGCTGTCAGACAACACTATTACTTTTTGGATGATGAGAGTGTAGGTTTGCTTTTTTTTTAGTGTTTATTCAGGGAATAACATCCGCTTTAATCCAGTCTGCCGCAACCATAGAACCCAAATAATATAAGTCTTATTTTACGAGTCATAGATAAGCACATGCAATACATGCAATGATTTCCATGTACCCTAAGGATGTTCAGCTGAATGTCCAAGACACAAAGTGAGTCAGATGAAAGAACCAAGGGCAAGCGCATAGGTTAAAGGAGGAGGGAAACGTGAACAGTAACTGTTAAGTCCTGCTTACAGAGCTTGTTCACAGTTTAATGCTTTTATCAAATGTGTTTTATTAAATAAAGGTAAATACAAACTAAGCCAATAAAAAGCATGTGCTTCAGCACTGGTTCACATTTTTTTTTATCAGTCCAGTACTTTTAAAGAAATAGTAATTTTGATAACTTTGGTAACTCAGACCTTAAAGGCTGAATATTGCACATAAATATAGCAGAAATCCAGTATATCCTCTGAAAATAACTCTCTGATTCATGACTGTCTACAATGAGTTTGACACCCGAGTCCCGCTGTCTGTGATGCTGTCCGAGCCGTATCTACACCGATCTACACCGTGTTTACGTGACGGCCAGCCTGCTCATCCCCTTGCGTATAAAAGTTGTTTAATTGAGGGACTAGAGAAAAGAAGAATAACATGCTGTACTCACTGCTTATTTGAATGTCACATAAGCGTTTTAGATCATGGTCATTTCGTGTAAATTTACATGCAGTATTCAGCTACAAGCAAACTAACGAGCGCTACCATTACTGTAGCATGCTAACACAACAATGCAACTTCAGTTGTTTTGGTTTCCTGCTGGTGCTAAAGGGCGACATCTGCTGGATAAAAAGTCGCATATTCTTCCTTTAAAAACCTATTTCCATTAAAAGTTGTGACTTTGCGTTTAATGACAATAAAAACAGAATGTGATTATTTGCAAAAGTAACCCCACATTTAATTTAAAATAGTACGAAGACAAGATATCAGATGTCGAACCTGAGAATTGTCATTGGTTTTGGAAAAGTAAATGTCCGTTTTGATTTTGGTGCCAGTAACATGTTTAAAAAAAAGTTGGGACAAGTTCATGTTTACCACTAAGTTGTATCACTTTTCTTTTTCAACAACCTTTTGTAAGAGGTTTTGGAACTAAGGGGACCAATTTCTGTAATTTCTGGAAATGTTTTCCCATTCTTCCTCCATGTTGGATTTCATCTGTTCAACATCTCAGGGTTTCAGTTGTCTTATTTTCCCCCTCATAATGCCTCAGACATTTTCAATGCGTGACAAGTCAGGACTGCAGGGAGGCCAGTATAACAAAGTCCAGAATTTGGTTTGGTATTGTCTTGCTGTTATAATCAAGGCCTTTTCTTAAAAAGCGTCTGTTGTTACAAATACTGGTATATATGGTTCAGCATTAATGGTGCCTTCACAAATGGACAGGTTACCTATGCAATGTGCACTAATGCACACATTCTGACACATCAGACCTCAGGACAGATTTTTCACTTTACCTCAGTCGATTTTAAATGACCCAGAGAAGTTCTTCTTTCTAGTTTATATATGGTCTCCTCTTTGCAGAGTTTCAGCTAACATTGGTGTATGAAGCCAGGCCCTCCCTTCCCAACATGTGCCTCGAAACTATGTTTATTAACGGTCAATCAGCCTTTTTGATTTATTCATTGATCTATTTATTCATCATGAAAAATTCCACTTAGGGCCACAGACAGTCGTTTTTGTATGTGTTCATGAGCGGTGATGTCCACTACAGAAACAAGTTATTTTTCTGGCCTTTTTGCTTCTATTGGATAGGAGAGCCGAAGAGACACATGAACTATTTGGAGAAGAGAGTGGGGGATGAGATGCAGCAAAGGGCTGAGGTTGGATTTGAACCCACGGGCGCTGCAATGATGACTATAGCCTTGGTACATGGGACATGTGATGGTAAAATTAAACTTGATGACATAAGGGCTTAAAAAAGAAAAAGTTGCAGTTAAGAAGCTGTAAGAAACGTGGTGAGAGCATCTGGTGGGGCTTAGTTATTTATTTACTATATAAACAGTGGAAGGGGGAAAAGTAAAAAAAAAAAAAGAGTAATCAGGATTGGTTAATATATCCAATCATCAGAGACCTTTTGGATATAGGTATTATAGGTTTGATATTTGACATTTCAAAGTCTTTTAATTTCTGTAAATGCTTTATTTATGCAAACATGTTCCCATTTCGTATCTTACTGTTGTTATTTAAAGACATTGAGTCTGAACTTGAGGCTGGTTGCAAGAATAAAGGTTGGGGGTTCGATCCCCAGCTCCTGCAGCCACATGTCCGATGTGTCCTTGGGCAAGACACTTATCCTGAAGTTCCTCCCGCTGTTTCGTTGGTGGCGTATGAATGTGTATGAATGGGATTAGTTACTTTTGATGGTCACTTTACATCGCAGCCTCTGCCATCAGTGTGTGAAAGTTTAGGTGTGAGCTGCGGTGTGAAAGCGCTTTGAGTGGTCAGAAGACTATACAAGCTCAAGTCCATTTACCAATTTGAATACACAACAACTATTGATACAGTAAAGGCAAAATTGTCTAGCTAAAGCTTAAAATACTTCCTCCTATGTAATGAAATATGAAACATCATGACAAATATGCAGAGCTGTAAAGAACCATCTAAGGGATGTATTGTGCTCCTGTTCCATATTTCAACTCCAATAGAAGAATGTCTTATTTCAAAGAGAATATAGATAAAATGGACAACATATCTGACTACAATTAAAGCTCCCTCTACTGCTTCATTATTTTCTTCCTCTGTGTTTACCCATGGAACTAGTTATGTTATACAGATTTCGTTCTTTGTACTAATGTACATTTCAGTGTGTGTTTGTGTTACCAGAGGCCCGCAGTGACAGCTGTGTTTAATAGTGACCAAGCCAAGTTACTGGAAGACTGAGGCCACAGATATGGAACCCTGCTGGTGACGGATCAGGGGAAGTTCTGTCCTTGGTTAGTCTGGTTGACTTGGCAGGCAAAACCTTTAAAACCCAAAACAGGTTTTTGATGGTCTAAATGCTGAGCTTGCTAAAAAAGAGCCAAAGACCATGATGACTTGGCCTCACTTGGCCTCAAATGAACAATAGACCATCAGTGCATTCAACTCACAGATACGGATGATCACAATATGCAGAGGTAGCGTATAAAGGCACAATCTCATGTTCCAAAAATATGTCAATTTTACTCAAATGTTCTGTTAAAAGATGAGAGGTCATGTTCAAGAGCTTCCGTGTCTGCTTGTCTGCATAGATTTCTTATTAGCATCTTAAACATAGCCTAATTAAGGCAGCACTGATATTATTACACATTTCTCTGGGTAACTTCCAAAGACGAAATGGCGAGAAAGTTGTCGATCTGACCTCTTTGACCTATGTTGCTGTTGTTTTGTCAAAGTGAAAAAACCTCCAAAAATGGTTTTATTACGGGAGCTTCTAATCATTGCAGGAACTCTGTGTAGAAAAGGGTTGTAACTGTGTTTTTTGTGTTCTTTCCTTTGTGTAGTCTGCGTGTAAATGGTAAATGGACTTGAGCTTACAGTGCTTTTCTAGTCTTCTGACTACTCAAAGCGTTTTTACACCGCATGTCACACCTACCCATTAACACACTGATGGCAGAGGTTGCTCTGTAAAGTGACCATCAGAAGGAACTAATCCAATCCTTACACATGCATATGCAGCGGGAGCAATTCGAGGTTACGTGTCTTGCCCAAGGACACATCAGACTTTTTTTTTTTGCGGGCAGGAGATGGGGATCGAACCCCCAACCTTCCGCTTGAGAGACAACCGACTCTACCAACTGAGACACAAATGGAACAAAAAGAGGTAAAGAATGTGAAACAGACTGCATGTGCATACAAAAATTCACATTTGGTCCAATGTCAAGCCTTATTTTTTCACAGGAAAACCAATATTATGAGTCATAATTAAGGTTGGGGTAATTTTTTTTGACATTTCATTTCATATGTGTTTTATCTGCCAATTACAGATTCAAACACTGAGTTTTGAACAATTTAGCTTTTTTTCGTCACACGAAAAGAGACATGAAGTACTGGTCTTCTCAGGTTTTTGCATTGCATCACATCATCCATGTATGATTGACAGTTAATTAGTCTAATTGGCTTGTTGGAGTTAATCGAAGATGACTTGTTAGCCCTAAGGTAGCACTGAGAAGTTCAAAGAATATTTAAGGACACACCTTTGGATGTGAATGGAATTTAATTTTTTTTTTTAAATACCTAAGAACCTAAAAATATTATTTATATGTACCGTGCATTTCAGCCATGACTTGATTCATACTGGGCAAAAAAACCCACTTTATATTACAGCACAGTGATAAGATGGTAATAATAACAACGTGTATATCTGAGTAATATTTAACTGAAATGTATGTAACGTGGCAATAATGGCCCAAACTCTAAGGGTAATAATTAGGAAACAAATTTGAAGATGTAAAATTATTTGGTAAAGTACAGTACGACTTTGGTAACATGCTAACAATAAAATGGTTATATCAGTGCAATATTCTGATTCAAAAATGGTAATATTGTGATGGTAATATTGTGATGTTAATATTGCAATAATTATAATAATGAGGTAATATAAGTTGATTTGTTCACAGTATAGGCTATCAGCGTTATACCTTCCAAATGATGACATTTTGCGCCTGTTACACACGCTTCAGTTAAATACCCAGATATACACATTTTTATTTTCAAGCCATAACCTAGTTAATACTTTAGTAATTACCCTCTTTATTATCACCCCACTATTACCATCTTATTACAGTGCTACCTTATCATAAGTACTACAAAAATCACATAACATTAAATATATAGTTTCCATAAAATATACAGTTCTACTGTTAAATCTGGCCTTCTGTCTCTTAACAGCAGAATAAGCCAAAAAAAAGAAAAAGGAGTTTTACAACATTTTTTCTGTGAATGAAAATAAAAACCCCAGAAAGAATTATAAAATATATAACCCCACGGTTATTTGCCTTCTGTCAAAAATGTGTATCATTAACTTCAGACATAAGGCTAATACAAATGTAGTTGATGTACTTCTGTTTGCTCTTGGCAGGCTAAGAATCCATCTGTCTGACGTCCGACTTTCTGTGACAGATTAATTTGTTTTTCACTAAGCCCAATCACGTTCACTAAGGCCAATCACGTTATACAGATATTGTCACTCCTTTTATTACCTCTATTTTTTCTTTTGTCACAGGACTACACAAACACTATATCATCAGGCATTAAGGAAACATGCTATGTTGAAGTGCTGGCTTCTCTGACAACAATGCAGCAGCAAGTTTGTCCTCCTTCTAAGTTTAGATTCCAGGTGTTCTTTATTTGTTTTGACCAGAGAAGGTAGGCAGTTTTAATGCACCCCCACTCAGCCATTTTGGACGCCCCTCTGTTTGCCAGGTAAACGGCAAACCACCAGGTGATGCAGCGTTGGAAGCCAGCAAGCAGACTGGTTCAGATATAACTGATTCTACCCGACCTAAAAAGCCTTTGAATTTTTTCTAATAAGCCCCACGACCAGAAACGTAGTAAACCTAGGACAAAGATTTGAGATGTTTTTGAAATATGGAGAGAGGTCGCAGAAAGGTTCCAAGGCCGATGCAGAGCTGGTTAAACACTGAAGCTTCAGTGACATGGCAACCTGGGTGGACATCGACTCTAGGGAGGAGGGGGTGTGGGGAGACAGCTCTCTCCAATGTTTTGAAATTGGACTGTAGTACCAATTTTAAACACTAAGTGTCAGAGTTACATATTGCTCCTTTAAGGGTCTTTTAATGCAAATACTACTCAATATGCTTTGGATGGTTTGACCTAAGACAGTCTCCAGCAGACTTGACCTTTGAATTAGGACCTAGGGGGGCGGCAGTAGCTCAGTCCGTAGGGACTTGGGTTGGGCACCGGAGGGTCGCCGGTTCTAGTCCCGATGCGGACCAAAAATATGGAAGTTGGTCTGGTAGCTGGAGAGGTGCCAGACCACTTCTCGAGCACTGCCGAGGTGCCCTTGAGCAAGGCACCGAACCCCCACCAGCTCAGGGGGCGAATTTCCCCCTTGGGGATTAATAAAGTATATAAAAAAAATAAAAAAATAAAAAATTAAACTGAGGTCTTACCACACAAGTGTTCTGCTGCTGGCATACAGAAAGTGGTATTTGGAGTTCACATTATTATGTTGGTCCCACCAATTTGCATTCTAATGCATTTAAATATGTACAACACTATACACTTCTTCAACCTTTTATTTTATTGATTTTTTTACTTTACAAATAATAACTACAGGAACAATGACCATCAATAGGAATTTCTGTAAGAACCCCAGTTTGGAGATCTTGGTTCCTTCTTCAATACAATCCTTAAAAACAGGTACAACAAAATATGAAACAGAACAATCATAAACGTTGAAATATTTGTATATATGAGTCTGTTCATGCAGTTAATTTGTGACTCAGCTATGTTGTAGAAGTTTTTCTGCTACAGAATATACTTTTTCATAATATTCTAAAATGCAACACAGCAATCCAATTAAGACCTGGCTATAAGAGTTGAGGGAGCTGTTATGTGCTTCACTCTCCCTTGACGGAAAAAACGAACAGACTTCTCCTAATCCTGCCATAAAATATTGTGTTAATTTGAGTGAAATATTACCACTGTAGCTTCCAAGCTAAAGCGAAAAGCGTTGTTCGCTCACAATAAAGTTACAGTTAAAATATTTTCAGTGTGCCACGCATTATTGATTGATCTTACATTGTATTTTTCTGCAACCGAGGGGCACCTGAAAACGTAGGTAGGCTGTGCACGGGATACCCTGTTGGTCTTTTTAATATTACTACCTGTGACCAACATTTCTGCCCCAGAACACTGACTGAAAGTGACAGCTGAAAGTGTCACTAAGTGTCACTATCGTAAATGTCACTATACTATTGTTAGGTCACAATAACTAGCTAGTGTACCAGATTAGCTTTCACCTTGCTTTAATGATGAAGAACTTCTCTCCCTTCACTTCCCAAACTGCAGCACTGTTGACGAAGCGACATGGAAAATACATAAAGCTGTCTGTACTTTTGTGGGCTTTCATCTTGGAGACTATTCCTCTCTAGATGTAAACATCACCAAAGTGGAGTGGAGCTGATCACCAGAGAAGGAAGATGGAGGGAGTGGAAGAGAGGTAGTGGCTTAGTTGAATGACGGAAAAACAACAAAAACAATTTAGCTTTTCCCTTTCTAATGTGTTTTATCGACTGATTTTGTAGCCCAACAAACTTAAATTGATCTGTAAATTCTTTGATTTTAGAGCTGATTCAAGTGTTCCCACCCCCCCATGCACTCATCAATTTCTCTATTTCACTTCTTCACTTTTGTCGTGTGTTTGATGTCAGAACAATTTTAAGAGGACAAGAATAAAAGGATGAGGGAGTTTTGAGGGTGTGCTGGGGATAAAAATACAAGGAGAAAAAGAGCAAGACAACTGGAAAAGAGTCTTTACTCAGGAGAATGGTGTTTATATCTATGGGTGAATACATAAAGTTGGTTGAGCGTGAGAAAGAAGCTTGCAGTGAGTGCAGCACACACTGGGAAGCTGAGACAGACCTCAGGGCTCACAGAAAGCTCAGAAATCAACAGAGGGTGGATAATCTACACACCAAGACTATTGTGGGAAAAGTGCCTTTGCTCTGTCTGTATTAAAGTGATAGAATGGGCAGTTCTCTATGGTCCATTTAGGAGGAGGAAAATGGACTTTGGTGTGGGCTGGTGAACTGCGGAGACAATAGGCATTCAAAATTTATAGTCAGGTAACTGTAAATACATCGTGGGGAAAGTGAGGTTGTAAGTGAGTATACAAGTATCTTCAGAACCTTTCCTACTCATGCACAAAACCTACAAACACACATAATGAGCAGCTGAATAGAGGAAGAGATTAAGTAGATCAAAAGCATACATCTAAAATAAGAATGCAAGCACATTATACTCACACACACACACACACACACACACACACTCTCAAACACAAATTCATGCAGAAAAGCGGAAGGGGTGTATCGATTTGACTAATTTCAATGTGCTGAGTCGCTATGAAACACCTGCCCCAGACACAAGCGCAGCTGTTTGTCTTGGCAACAACATTGCAACCCTGCAACCCTTCATGACCCCAATCCATCATCCACATTGCACGCGCACACACACACACGTACACTCACATACACACATACATGCAGCTCGCAGACCCTTTTCCCAAAGACCTCTTGTTGTGTCAGATGAGTGGGAGAGGGACAGTAGGAGCAGATGTCCCAGGAGGGTCAGGTCTTCACTTTCATGACTCTACTGTGGAAAAGCACACTTGCACAAAGAAAGTCTAACAAGGAATACATATACATACATACATGCTTTATGTGATATAATGGAAATAGACATACACATGTATGAATTTCCACACACAGTAACTATCACACATTCATGTATGTTTGATTCTTTGATCAAATTATTCAGACAAGAGGTCAAAGGACATGTTTCATCCCTGAATGGCAATGAAGGGGCGTTACCTCACACTGGGCCTCATTTATCAAACGAACGTACGACCGAAAACCGTGCGTACGACCATTTCCACGCAAACTTCGGCATTTATCAATTTGGACGTAAGCGGAAGCTGCGATCAGATCTCACGTCAGGTCTGAGCTCGTGTACGCAAATTCGAGACTGTGGATTTGCGGTGCAGCACAGCAAAATCTGGCGGAAAATAATGAACAAACCTCAGCTGTCATTAAGCATAAGCAGTCACATATTTAGAACAGATCAAAACGGATTATTAAAACGAAAACATTTCTTTTAAAGCCCATGTTTTTACTTATACCACTTTCAAAAAATTAAACAATAGGATAAATAGCCTAAGATGACAACGAATTATTACACATTAAAATGTGAAAGAATCATAAATACAAGCAGAAATGTGTGTTTGCAAATTAACTAATGGCAAAAATGTGTAATTGTTTTTGTTTTTGTCCGATGGGTGTGACAGAACTGGAACAAAAATTGAAAGCACCTGTTGAGATAATCATCGTTCCACTGTGGTTGGTCAGATGTTTATTCATTCCCCTATTTAAACAGATGCTTTGACAGTTATCAAGTCTTGATGATGGCAGACTTGCTTATTTTGGAGGAGCAATACGCGCGTGTCAGACGTGAGCGCGTCTTCAGGGACCGCAGGGATCTCCTCATGGAGAGTGATGCCTGGTTGATCAGTCGCTTTCGGCTCCCAAGGCATGTGCTTATTGATTTATGCAATAATGTAGCTGCTGGATTAAAGAGAGAAACCAGGCGGTCAAATGCCTTACCTGTACCAGTTCAGGTGCTCGCCACGCTGGGGTTTTTGGCCACCGGGACCTTTCAGCGAGAGGTCGGGGACAGGGCTGGGGTCTCCCAGCCAACGATCAGCAGGACGATGCCAGCAGTGTTGGCTGCAATAAAATCTCTCTCCCGAAAATACATTCGTTTCCCATACAATGATGCCCAGCAAGCTGTGATTAAAAGGCAATTTTATGAGATTGCTGGGTTTCCAAATGTGGTTGGAGCGATTGATTGTACTCATGTGCGTCTGAAGGCACCATCCATGAATGATTACGCATTCATCAATCGCAAAAACTACCACTCCATAAATGTCCAGGTGATTTGTGATGCCAAGCTATCACTTTTAAACGTGGTGGCCAGGTGGCCAGGGGGGACACACGATTCTTTTATTTTTCAAAACAGCTCTGTTGGCGCGCGGCTGCAGGAGGGCGCACTGCAGAGCCAAAGTCATCTCCTCGGTAAGTGGCTACCCTCGATAAATTGCATTACACTAAACAAGGTATCAGATGATTAACATTTTGGTATGGTTCTTCTAGGTGACAAGGGTTATCCTCTAACGGAATACCTTATAACCCCGCTGGCAAACCCCGCTACAGTGCAGGAACGCAGGTTCAACAGTGCGCACACACGCACACGGGTCACAGTCGAGCGCTGCTTCGGGTTGCTGAAGGGCAGGTGGCTCTGTCTCGGACCTGCAGGGGGAATGCTACTGTATACCCCAGACAAAGTGTGCGATATCATTTTGGCCTGTTCAGTTTTGCACAACATTGCACTGGTGAATGGAGTGCCCTTCGATGTGCCGGCGCAGCCGGATGAGCCCATGCCCATGGAGCCGTGGCCAGCACAGCCTCCACAGGGGGCTGTACGGAGGAGACAGGACCTCATTTGTCGCTTTTAAAACGTAAAGTATACCTTAAACTCTTGCAAATGCTCTGCAGTATTAATCAGTAATGTGAAGTATTGTTGGTGGAATTGGCTAAAGGCATACTAAACACAGACAACATTTAGTCATTTAAACATTTTATTATGGCTTTTTTAGAGTTTCATTTATTTCTTTTAGTGTCTCATTAATTGCGTCAAGTGCGCCGACGACTGAGGCCAATAACCTGCATATCTCCCCTTGTCTCTCCAGGACCTCTGCCGTGATCAGGTTCGGTCTGGGCGCAGCACGGGGGGCCGAGGGCACGCGCTCACTCTCGGCAGTAGTGGGACCGCTCTGGGGAGCAGATCTGGCTGACATCATGCTGGTGCCTGGCTCTGAAATATTTAATACAATAAAAATGTCACCCATGTAACATGTGTAAGCCTTATTATTTGTAAGAAATGGTGTACAGTCAGTTTGATTTTTCAATGCAAGCAAAAGGGGGTTGTTAGTTACCATTCTGCTCTGGGTCTGATGCCAGTGCGTCTGTGTCACCTCCACCACTTATGCCACAGATCGACTCGGACCCAATTAAGGAGGCAATTTTTTCCTCCGTCCCCGTCAGGATCAGGCTGGAGTCTGGTTGGCCTCCTCCAGTCTGCCTGATGCTGCGTTTAAACGCAGCAACACGTTTCTTGGTGGCCAGCTTCAAATCCGACCATTTTTTCTTGACCTAAATGTAAAGAATTGTTTTGATCAATTAGCAGACATAAGCTTTTAAGCTGGGGATGAAAAGATTCATTTAAGTCGTTAGGCATGGGTTAAGTTATTGAGAATTATATTCAAACCTCAGCTGGAGTCCGTTCCTGTACGGCAACGCTGTTGACTGCCTCCGTTATTTTTTTCCAGACAGCGTTTTTATGAGCCCCTTTTATGCCACTCTTCAGACTGCCAAAAAGCACTGTTTTGTTTCTTTCCACCTCCGATGTCAGGATGCCGATCTCCGTGTCAGAAAAGTTTCTTTTCTTACTAGTGTTTCGTCTCTCCATGTTTGACCTCAGTGGGCGAGGCCTCCGAACCAGGAATATTTATGGGCGTAACATGTTAATGACGATCGAATTCAGCCGCCGCATTTATCAAGGCCCGCTCATTCGTACGCTCAGATTGGTCAGATACGAACGTTTCATAAATCGCACGTGTGTCCTGTCGTAAGACCAAATCTGCGCTCAGATCTGCACCTGTTTTCACGCAAGATTGATAAATGAGGCCCACTGTGTTCGTCTGGGAGGGCGAATGCCCCAACATAGATAAATGACATGAATTACACATGGTCAAATACAAACTCTCACACACACTCACACACACGCGCACACACACACACACACACACACACACGCACACGCACACACACACACACACACACACACGCACACACACACACAAAGGGGGAGCATTGCAATCTCATTTTTCTGTTGGACACTTACTAACTATGCATTTATGTCAGATTTATAGGAAGACATATTCATGCAGACAGGCTGTCTAGACAAAACACTAATTTGATGCACTTTGGTTTCAAGCAATGGACAGCAGCCATTAGTCCAGAGGGCGGAGTTTCAGACCGAAGCATTTCAGTTCTGTGTGTTTGTGTGCGTAAAAAGGATATCTGCTGCATATTGCTTGAGGAATGTGCATGCTGCTTCCAATATTTATTTATGCCATTACATCTTAAAACATGTATTTTGTCAGTTCTTCCTCTTTCTTAATATTAAAAGACGATGAAAGTGTCCAGCTATTAAAAAATTGATTATTCAGGATGCTTTATTTTTAATTAACTTTCTTGTTGTGCACACTTTACATTGGTTTCTTGTCAACATGTCAAAGGTTTTGACATTGTGGCATTCATGGTGAATGGTTGACTATTTAAAATAAGCATTACTTTAAACAGAGAGACTATCAATGTCCAATTATCCACAAACAATTAGGCTTTTATGCTAACAACATGATAATGGACCTTACTGATGAGGCGGGGTAATGTGATGTTTTGCATACATCTTCATGTGTGAAAGAGAGATTCCTGTCAGGTCAGACAACTCTGTACAGCAACCCCATTATTACTCGAAAAGTGACTAAAAAATATGACAGAACACCCTTCTTTTGATATGTGTGTGTGTATGTGTGTGTGTGTGTGTGTGTGTGTGTGTGTGTGTGTGTGTGTTAGCAAAACAGAGAAGATAGTTTATCCTAGCTCACAGGGCTGAGCACTGACTCAGAGGGAAGAAACGAGATAGATTTTCATCCAAGGTGCGTTTATCTCTATTACCTCCAGCCACACCAGGCATCTAAATTCTACTGATGACAGAAAGGAGAGAGAGAGAGTTTATACCCGTTATCTGCATCATCCTCTCATATCAAACGTTTAACAATCTCCTCATTCAAAGTTAGTGATTTTACCGTAGGAATAAACAGAAAAGAGATGGTCTTCCAAACTTCTCTCAAGAAGTTGCAGCAAAGATAGGCCTATTTCCTCAAACAATTGGTCGTAATGCACATTCAAGTCAAGTGCTATCACTTCAACCTGTGCTAAGCATTCTGGATGATAAAACCCCTGAACACCTCTACCTGATTACTCATTAAACGTATAACAAGACTGTGGCTCTGAACTTGTTCTGGCTTAATTTAACTGAAGACACTGGCCCTTTCTGAAAAGCCACAGTTCAGTATGGAGTGCAGACTTTTCAGTAGGGGGTTACAGTAGACTGAACCCTCGTGGTCAATCAGTGGGCATTTTATGGGTCCACCGCAGTAGACTGAACACTTCAGCATGGATGCTAACTTCTGGGTTTTGTGCAGTATGGTTTGGATGAATCCTTTCAGGAAATGAATTGTATTTTAATTCTCACAATGCTGTACGAAATTAAATGTAAAACGTCACTTCACGTGCGCCTCCAAATCAAAACAAACGAGGGAGAAAACCCCCCCAATAAACAAACGAGGATGGATGCGGTAACGCCCCTTTCAAATGTTAAGTTGTTAAATTGTTCACATGCAATGTGAAGTTTTGTATTATTTACTGAGCCATCGTGCATATCACATCTTAGTTAGAGTGCCAATAACATGAGGTGAGCTAATGACACCACGTCCACACTGAATGAATCAGACGAAGTAGGAACAAATATCGGCCTACTGTGCGCGCCTACTGAACAGTAGGTCATAACAGTATACAGCACGGATAGAAGGGATTGTCTACTTTCAGATTGTGTAGGCACTTTGCAATTCAGAAGCACCTGTGTGCTTAATATTCTTATGAGAATTAAGGTCACAGGCCCAAGTGTCCAGCTTTATGTAAGTGTTCGCCTCTCTAAAGCAAAACTTAAACAGATTGGCACATTAATTATGAACCTACTGTTAAATGCGTCCTTCTTAAAAGATAAAAAATCAACATGAACTAGTTCACTTTTTGGACTGTGAACTTTGCTCATTTGGAGTGTGAACACATATTCAGTTTTATAGGATAGCATCTTAACACAGCAGCCTCACCTCCAGTAGTCTGTACATTTGCATAATTCATAAAATAATGTTTTTGTGTGACTTGTCAATCTTTATACAGGTGACAGAATATTTCTTTAAAATGTCCTGTAATTAATATAAAATATTTGTATGATTAAACATAATTCTGTAGTTTCATGTGTGCTCCGTGTGCAAAGCAAATTACTCAAGGCGAAATAAAGGTTCTAATACTTCTTTCATTCAATATCCAATCCAACTGCTTTCCAAATAGCTTCTGGTTCTGACATCCCTAACCCGTCTTATAATATAACAGGCTAACACTAGACTTAGAAGGTCACGAAGAAATTGAAAACAGGGCAAAGAATGTAATTTCCCTTTATAGATAAACTGCACTACCTGTTGTAATTATTGTGCCAGGTGGTGTTTTGACATTCAGGATGCCCGCGCCAATAAAGTTCAGAATCTGTAGACAGTGCTGGAAGTTGCTCTTTATCACAAGCAGGCAGTTGGTGACCTCTGGCTCATGGCGCCCGCTGAAAGCTCAGCAGGGCCCTCCACTGACCCGCCTTCCCAACGGGCAAGCTGCTACTGGTAGTTGCGTGGCCAAGAGAAAATGATATCCCACATGGCAAGGATACAGGTTAAGATGAGGACAAGAATGGATAATACTTTAAGTAGAAACACTGCTTTTCATGGCATAACCTGGGATAATCTCTGTACAAAAACTGCAGGTTGATCAAAGACATGAAGTGGAGGGAGAAAAGGGAGGCTGAAAAGATGTGAAAAGAATAAATGCATTCATACAAGAAGAGTGCATATGTGTTATGTGTGCGGTTGATAAGAACTGAGAAAATACTGTCAGTCTGAAGACGAAATATATTCAAGGTCACATCCCATGGATTTGTAAAAGAGGATATCTGCATTCAAGGATATCTTCAGCCACAGGTCCACAGGGAGGCTTGTTCAACAACAGCAAAGATAGCAAGAAGATGTGAAATATATGAATGGAACGGGAATCACAATAGAAGAAGAAGAAGCAAAGGTTAAATTAGAACATGTTCAAGGTCAAAGGCATTCCAGTTGTATTGTTATTTTGTTTTTGAAACACAAAAATGGATAAAACACGTTCACATAATCATCTCTAATTTAAAGTTACATTTTAAACATTAACATTAATGTATCAGATTTCAAATCTACCCTTACATAATATACCCTTGAATAATGACTAAAAAAAAGAGTGAATTCAAACTCTCTCTGGGTTTGTTGTTCTCAGCTCTGTGTTCACACTGATGGGACTTCACTTCCTTCAGCTTGTTTATGTTTCACTCAGTGGCTGCAACATGCTCATGCATGTTTTTATCCCATGAACCCCTTCTCTACGATCATTAGCCCTGCCCCCGTGTGGGGGAAGAGAGACGGCCCACGCCCACACAGGGATACTGTTACATAAGAGTACTGATGAAGGAGAACCATTGCACTCTCCCAAACGAAGAAAAGACTTTGTTTGGTCGAAATCACTTTAAAGAAATACCAAATCAACTTTGGGATGCATATCTGAATTGGATATCAGTCCAACAAATGGATGCATTCAAGCAAAACACTAAATGAGGGGTGAGGGAGGAGGGGAGGCAGTGTGCTGAGGGTGTTTGCTTTGGTCTGAAAGACGGGTGCTAAAGTGCAACATCTACATGTACCAGATCAAAAGTCACATATTTTACCTTTCAGGATATTGAATATTTTTGAATGTGTTTGCAGTGAACCCTTACATTTTAACCATTGCAGGACCGGAGACAGCGTCACAACAATGCTGTAAAAATAATGAAAAGGAGTAAGAAAAAGACAACAGATAATAGAGCCACACAGGAAAGATGGTCGATAGCCACAGTTTGTATGACAAAAGGTATGGACATGGACATACTGTGAAGCATTCAGACGGTTTCAGATATTTTCAGGTAGAAGTGGCAGGAGCTGCATGAAA
This sequence comes from Tautogolabrus adspersus, assembly GCA_020745685.1. Taxonomy (NCBI): domain Eukaryota; kingdom Metazoa; phylum Chordata; class Actinopteri; order Labriformes; family Labridae; genus Tautogolabrus; species Tautogolabrus adspersus. Next base: position 6,138,797 of record CM036556.1, on the reverse strand, counting down.
ACATGAGATGAAGTGGATGGCTCAGAGAATGTCTGACACCCATTTCAACAGCGTGAATCTGCAGAGTTGAGAATGTGGACTTCAATATGTGCTTGCAGGTGTGTGTCTGTATGTGGGTTCAAGGATTTTTATGTTTGAGAGAGCAATTCACCTCAAGCAGCTCTCTGAACCTTGGAACAAAGAAATCAGCCAGAACAAAAAAGCTGGGTTGGTGGAGGACCGGGCCTTTGGAGAATACCTGATGCAAACAAAGATGAGAAAGAGAAAGATGGAACCAAAAATGAAGAGGATGACAGAGAAAAGAAGAGGGAGCAGTGAGACCGATACCGAAATAATGAGAATGTTACACTGACAGGCATACACAACAAAAGTAAATAGAGAGTGAAGGAGAAAGAGAAATACAAAAAGTCAAGCTGTCTTTCAGAGAGATGAGCACCTCAGCGTTTTAGAGCCTGGTCTCCAGCTGTCACAAAATTGTTAAGAGCACGAAAAGAGAAAGCAGGCTGTCATAGTGGCAAACCGCCATCCATACAGGCCGAGGGATAAAGGTCAGAAAATGATCTGTCATCGGCATAATTGCATCCGCTGAAGTTTTGTATCGGTGGCCTGGCGTGTCTCAGATTGCTTTTCACACTTCATTCTTCCCTTGATGGAAAGGTACTCCTAAAGACACAAAAGTGTATAGAAGCTGCTCGCAGTGGAAATGGGTGGCTGAAAGAGGAAGAGATGGTGAAGCTGAGGTAAAACCAGATAAACCTACAGTATGTGAGGTGCTACCTTAGTAGCATAATGTATTTAGATATGACAGCTCAAATACAAAGCTCAAATATGACGCTTCGTCTGGTTGATAGATCAATGATGCATTTTGCTGCTGTGCATATTGGCTGTACTGGGATTCTGAAGTACAATAAAACAACCATAACTGATCAATGTGCCATTAATAAGAATCTGTCTTTCACACTGCCATGCTTGTCATCCAACTTTCACTTGTTAATCATATGACCACTTTTTCAACTTTGCACATTGTGTGTCGTTTGGGTATTCCTATTATAGTCATGGTCACCATAACCTTAATATTGTTTTAATCTTTCATAATCCCTTGCCATGGTTAGAAGTCAGCCTGCTTTCTGTGGCTCTTGCTCAGGTCTGTGTTTCGCACACACGCACGCATGTATGGCGGGTGAATCCATTCTAAAATCATGCGCACCAGTCCCTCACACGTGTACCTGCCTGCCTAACTTGCACTAAACTTACCCATTTAAAGTAGTTAGGTGTAGTGGCAGGTGTGGCGTGAGTGAAGCTAAAGTCATCAGGCGCGCTTCACTATCGAGCACCGTCTAAGTGACATGTAACACTTAGAAAAAATTGCCAGGTGCTTAGGTGTGTCTGGCGTGTACGCGCGTGCAGCTGAGTAAGCTGTGCCGAGTAAGTGCGAAGCAGTATGTCGTCACGTGTGCTGCTACACCTGAGAGTTTTTCTAGCTAACCCCTCTATCTCTCTGCGCTCTTTGAAGGCTTATCCAGAGAAAGAACAGGTCACCGCTTCTTATTCATTATTCAAAGTAAATGTTTGTATTGTGTTATATGTTTATACTGTTGTTCAATGATTGTTTGCAATCTGGGTAAGTAATTTACACGCACACGGTGCATTGCGTTTAATTAGGCCTACAACAAAAATATCCCTTTTATTTACCCCTTTATAAATCCTAAATAAACTCAAAGTCACAAACAAACGAAATATACATTATGAGCCATGAAACTTTAGTTTAAATAGTCTTTTAGTCTCTTTTTAATCAAAAAAAAAAATCTGCAAACGCGGCCGTTCGCTCCTCCCAAAAAAAAACTCAGTTCGTCCCAAAAATTAACCGAAGAAATCCAACAAAAAAGTCCCTCGACCGCTGGTATACCAGAAAGAAAAAGAAAACGATCTCATGGTAAATCAGGTCAGTCGGACCGTCTTTGTTTCAGCCTGACTATGCGTCGCGGGAGAGGAGACGCAAAAGGGAATCTGTAGCCTAGTCCTAGAGAATCTGTCTTTCTTTGAAACACTGTCACAGCCGCGCAGCGCTCTTATCTTGTTTTACATCACTTCTGAGCACGGGACGGAGCGGTCACACTGGCCAAACGAACTGGACTTTAGGGTTGAAGCGTGCTTGGGCACAGTACGGATTGCCAGTGTGACCGCGAAGTACACAGTAACACGGGTGTACAGAGCTGATGGAGGAAGAGAGATGGAGAAGTTTCTGACAGGAGTGAAAAGAAAAGGCGTCAGAGGCAAGAAATTCAAACCTAATAAGACCAGGAAATACTACGTAATCTATTTTGATAATCAGGTGATTATATGGGGGGGGGGGGCGTGAACATTTTTTTGTCCCCTAGGGGGGGCATGCCAGAAAATAATTGAGAACCACTGCACTATGACAATAACTGCAGCTGCAGAAACTTTTCTCTGGCGCTACGCTTTTCATTCATTTTTCCCTCGGCACTCTGATTCCGCTGCGCCACATCCTGCATTTATAACCTCGGCCATATTCATCATCATACCGGTTGAAATCCATTCATACTATTTTTAACAACAGTATAAACATATAACACAATATAAACATTTACTTTGAATAATGAATAAGAAACGGTGAATATCCGGTTCTTTCTCTGGATAAGAAGAGCGCAGAGAGATAGAGGGGTTAGCTAGAAAAACTCTCAGGTGTAGCAGCACATGTGATGACATACTGCTTCGCACTTACTCGGCACAGCTTACTCAGCTGCACGCGCGTACACGCCACACACGCCTGAGCGTTTTTTCTAAGTGTTACGTAGACGGTGCTCGATAGTGAAGCGCGCCTGACCACTGTAGCTTCACTCACGCCACACCTGCTTCTATGTGTGACTAAAATATTTTTTTTTGTTACTGTAGGTGTCATCCAGGTGTGTGCATACACTTTAAATTGTTGTAGGTGTGGCGTCAGCGAACGTGTTAACGTGTTAACGCACATCGTACACACATGTGGACGCGACTTGTGCATTGTGCCCGTGTAACCATTATAAGTCTATGGAAATTGTAGGTGTAGCGTCAGACGTTGGTCAGATCGCAGAGGTCTTTGCAGGCGCAGGTTACGCGTTTGAGTGACTGGTGCGCATGAATTTAGATGGGTTCCACCCCCCATACGCACGCACGCACGCACGCACGCACGCACGCACGCACGCACGCACGCACACACACACACACTGTTTTTAATATACTCTGTACTTTATTCCCTATCTTGAGTTTTCATATGATCCCACACATTTATTGAAAATATGAGTAACTTAAGCTCAGGTGTAGGAAAAACAAGTTTTCTGTCTTTGAACTCGGTGCAAAAAAAAAGTAAAGAAAAGCAATCAAAACACAACCTCATCTAAATGAGCGTATAGCATACAAGGACAAGAAAACAATATAGAAGCATGTCAATCTAAAGCTGCCTCTGGAAAATATTAAAGACATCATTTGAATAATAAAAACAAAGACAATGCAAAGTTTGTGGATATGGCTGTTATTGAATAGGAATTGAGACAGATGTGGAACATCTACATATACATTATAAACAGTATGGGGAGAACTGGAAGTCCATATAACCCTGACAGTCCATATTTCCCCCCCCCCGGGCCTACAATCAGTTGATTCTAATAATTCATTGTTGAGTTAGTAAATGTATGCAGATTAAATAACATCCCAGCATCATATACAGACTTGAAATGGATGCTACACTGACACAGCAATAGTGAGCACCACACAGCTTTAGTTAAAGTACTTTAATAAAATAACTCTTTTCAGTTGCCTAACCCTGTTTTATGTGGTGTACAGTTTATCTAAATTAATTACATTCTAGTATTTAAGGTTGAGCAGTATCTCAGCAAAATGATAAACATGCTCTTTAATACTAATCCATCCCATCCCATACAGTATAAATACACACACACGTGTTGTCTGCACATACATTTAAAGCTCAAAATATGAAGGATGAGGCTTTACAGTCACTTTAACAGCAGGGAAAAAGGTGTGGTATTAAGAAAATAGGCAGGAGGAATGAAACAAGGAGAAGGAGAGCAGGTCCACATCTGTGACTATCCATCCCTTAATGCAGATGAAAGGGAGTCGTTTGAAGCTGATGTGGTGCTATTTCTCCAATGACTCAGATTAAACACCGATGCCTGTGCCTAGCAGCACATTCATCACTTCAATGATACTTTTAGTGGCCGTTCCCCTGCCCGAGCGGAAATTAACAGCACTCTGGTGCCCTGTGCCGGCACAAAAACCTGCTCACACACATACATATGCACAGAGACTAATGCCCAATTCTGTTCCCATAGAAAGATATGCAGGTGTATGTAAAGACTAGGTTGTTTATAACGTCTACCGCTTTATTCCACTCTTGAGACATAACACTGGGCTGTTTTGTAAACCATGGCCTCTCTGAACTGATCAGACTCATTCACCTGAGTTTTTCTAGACTCTCAAATGATGCCATTAAAAAATCTGATGAGTCAGTCATTTACAAGGGTGATTATAATTTAAATGAAAGATGATGCTTGTGAAAAAATGTTGACCTTGTTATAGGGAGAGAAAATGACTTCTTGCTGGATTTTCATTTTTTCATCATAGGGCTCCAAGTAGTGACTTGAATATGTATTCAGGAGACTACATTATGCCAAATATGCTAAATAAACTGAAGGGGAAAATGATTTAATTTCTTATCTTGGTAGATTTGATTACCGGCAAATAAAATTAGTACATGAAGAACAAATTAGATTTGAGAGACTTTTCAGCCACCTTATTCAGACTACAGCCTTTCAGTGGTTTTATATTTATATGATCCTGAAATCAAAACAGTTTTTATACACTATGTCATCTCAAGTTAAACCCCCTTCTTTTCATTTGCACCTGTGGTGGTTCTGTTCATTCAGCAGAGTAAGCGGATTTGTAATTTTTTAAAACCCTGCTTACAATACTGTAGGGCTCACAGTGTGACAATATACAGCAGATAATTTTTATACTCGCAGAGTTTGGTCTGGTTGGGTGTAGAAAACAGTCTGGCATCTATGGGGTCTTTGTTTTGATTATTCCCTATACACAACATAACAAAAAAGGGAATGCCATCCAACCTACTCAAAATGAACAGCAACAGTGCCCATGATTGTGGCTTCTATCGTGTTCTCTGGAAGGTCTCCTTGATGTGGAAGGCTGCTCCATCTGCCCATCCGCGGAAGTCCGCAACCTGGGAGACTTTCTGGACTCCACCCTCTTATTCCAGTCACACATCCAAACCATCACCAAATCTGCCCTCCACAGGCTTCAGTTTGTGCAGAACTTAGCTGCCAGGGTTCTCACTTTCACCAAGCCCTGGCAGCACATCACCGCCACCCTGACCCACTTTCACTGCCCCCCCTGCAAGTTTTGCGTGACATAAAAAAATCATTCTTCGAACCTACAAATTGCTGCACGCCCTTTCCCCCCAGTAGCCTACCTTACAGACCTCCTTTAACCCTACACTCTGTTCCATCCTTGGACACTGGTCTGCTCTCCACTTCCGACACAAACCTGCAGACTTTTAGGACAGCCTTCAGTGTGGCAGCCCCCACCCACTTGAACTCTGTCCTGGGATCATTCCGCTTCATCCGTGGACATTTTCAACCCAACTGTTCAACTTAACCTATGGACTTTTTAAAAGTCTTGTTATCCTCAGCAAACATTGCTATCATTCTTTATCTTTTTTACTTATTCATTCATTTTTGGGACTTTTGTTTGCACGTTGCCTGTTCTGCCCTCACGTTGAGTCTTCTTTGGTTCCTTGATAGTGTGCTATATAAATCCAGGCAATTTGGATTCTTTTAATTCTTTTAAAGAATCAAACAATTGACCATGCATACAAAACATGCAGCACTTGGCAGGGTAGTTAGCCATGCAGGAGTCTGAATCAGTGTAATGTGATCAGTGTGGTCCTAACCACATGGGATAAATATCTAATAAAAGACGCTTCTGGATAAGTGTAAATCCATCCAATTTTGGGCCTAATTAAGTGGGACTTACAAAGCACACTGGGACAGTCTGTTATAAGAGACAGAAAAATGACCTGAGGCATCAACGTCTGCTGTCTCAGGAGAGCACGAGATCCAATAAGGAAGGAAATATAAGAGGGGTCATTATGGCTCACTTTAGTATGGAAGCACATCATCAGAATAGACTGACGAACACACACACACACACACACACACACAAACTGTTAGCATGCACATGCGGGCTCTAGCGCAAAGAGCTATATGCCTTATGAAAAATAATGAAATGCTGACACATCTTGTGGTAAGTCAAAGGTGAATGATTAACGCTGCACTCTTTGACCAGAGGCATTATAGCAGCTGCCTGTCCCTTGATAGAGGATGAATTATTTTTTCTACTTAAAGGTATGTTGGGAAAAAATAATCACTGTATTTTAATATTATTTAAAAAATGACAGCAGGCATTAATCTAGTGATGGTTCTAGCTGACTCATGTCCTAGTTGGCTAAAAAAGATTTTTAATTCAGACACAATAGTCTGAAGGTAAGAAAACAGTCCACATTTAGCACAATTTATTTAAAGGGGACATATTTTACTCCTTTTCCACCTTTTCAAACAGTCCCCTGTGGTCTAAATGAAATATTGTGCTGTGCTTTGGTCAAAATATAACATGAATCAAGCACCAGTGGAAGTTTGTGACCCTGTATAAACCAGCTCTCTCAGAATGCTCCGTTTTGGTGTGTGTGTCTCTTTAAATGCAATGAGCTCCCCCTGAGTTTTCTCGGTAGACATCACTTCTTCGCTAGCGGGAAAAAAAATGGCGGACCTACGCAAAAGTTTTGCTCTAGGCTGGGGGTGGAGTCCATGGGTGGAGATAACAGGGGAATCCAGAATCTCACTGTGACGTCACAAGGACAGCACATTTGAAACTGATCATTTTTCTCTGTGTTGTAAGACTTATGCAGACCACAAACAAAGGACTGGATGGGTTATTTCACATTTTGTGGGTCGGTAGAATCTCAGGTTACCCAAATATATGTTCAAATACACTGTAAAAGTGGATTTTTCACTATATGTCCCCTTTAAGACGGCCATCTGTGAGTAAACAATGTAATTTGGTTTCCAGAGTGTGGCTAACATTAGCAGTGCTAGCACCACCAGCCTTCAGTCCTCCCTGAAGGTTACTGTCCACATTCATGTGTTAAATGTGCTCACACAATGCCCTGGTTGATATGCCAGTTTAATCTGACTCAGTCCAAATACTGTTTCGTTCACTGTGCTTGTTTTCATCTGGGTAGTAGGGAAGGCCCATTAATCGGGAAATAAAGCCAATCCATGGCTACAACCCTGGCCAGTGGCATGTGGCATGCGTTGCAGTTTGAGCATAACATTGGATCGGCATCGAGGGCTAAAATGTAAAAATATTATGATAATTTGTTTAAATTACTAAATTACGATTCAGGTGCCAACTAACAAGGGGGAGGGCGTTTAACTGTTTAGTCAACTGAACGCCATATCCCTACATTAAACTGGCTGTAAGACAATATTTCCCACAGGCATAAAGCCCAGCTTGTTTCCTCTGCCATAAACAGCTACAGATTCAAACAAATACATCAACATGATATCCCATAGTCATAAAAGTGTCTGCTGAGGGATTGGGAGTGTCCGCCCCTATATGGACAAAGATATACACGAGTCACGTCAGGCCACCAAACAAATTAGTCTCTGTCAGAATCCCTTCAGATGTCTTCCTGCGCATTTCCTGATTTCGGAGCAGAGCCAAAGAAATAAAGGCCTCCTGTGATAGAGAGACAGAGAGCCGTATCAGGAGGTCATCTGTGCTTCAAAAGGGAGATATATTAAATTCATTCATCTCAGTCAGTGGGAGTGCCGGCACTGTGGCTTCCATGTGATGAGGGATAGAGAGATCTACCCCTCTCATTCGGCGTGCCTGGCTCACCGCCTTCGGAGGCATTGTCTGGGAAAATATCCCCCTGTAATAGAGCCAATGATTAAATAAAGACAGAGAGGTGTGTGTGCGTGCCTTGCATGGATGCACATGCAAAGAAGACAGTGCCTTGAGGAAGTGGACCTAAAGCAAAGGAAAAGAGACTATGGTGAGGGAAATGGTTGAGAGAAATGGTGATGAAATAGTAAAAGTGAAAACAGCTGAGAGGCCACCAGGAGGACAGAGGGGGAGGGAGGGCAGCAAGCGGGCGACCTCACATTCATCATGTTTAGCCACAACATGATCATACAACACCTACATTCACATACAAGATAGATCTAATATATCACATTCATGACTTTACACAAACAGTGCACTGATACAATCCATATCAAGAAACATGCCTGAGGGTTATGAAAGCTAAATAAACAACCGTTCACTGTGTGCCATTTAAAAACAAGTATGTTCTAGAGAAGATGCTGCAAGGCAAGCAAATGGATTTATAGTGGCTTTCATGTTATAGCCAAACCTGTGCAGTGCAGTGAAGCAGAATTTCCCATTTGGGACAATAAAGTCTAAGACTTGTACCCATGAAAAAGAAAGTCTCATCTTTGATCGATCTGTGACTGTGTTTTGCTCTCCTCTGCCTTCTTGTGTCGTTAAATTGGCAGCTGAACGAGAGACATCGAGGAGGAGAAATGGAGGACGGTTAAGGAGTGGGAGAGAGAGAGAGGAGAATGTGAATGGAATAAGGAAGAAAGGGAAGGAGAGGAGAGAGGGCAAATGAGGAAGTGAACAGAAGAAGTCTGAGCCAGATGGAGGGTTCACCACCTGGTTTATTACTTTATGAAGGAGAGGTGTTGTGTGATTAAGAGAAAGCTTTTGGCTCAGCAGCTCCAACCTGGCAGGGATAACACATTTCAACAAGGCCCTTTATCATCCACATTTCCTATTAGTTGTAATGATTAAAGGCAGTCACAAAGTAAATACAAAAGTGTCCATTTCCAGGAAGTTATTTAACATATCATCAATGATTTTTTTCCAAGCAAACTGTGAGTTAAAATGTCAGATCTTAAGAAATGGGCATTTATTAAATCAAAAAGATTTACTTAACTGTAATTACATCTTGTTCTGCAGCGTTAATGCGTCCTTGAATCACTTTATTGCAGTTAATACTGCGTGGGAGTGACCATGTGAAAAAAAGAAGAAGGATGGATCAGTCTGAGCTGTGCTCAAAGAGCAGGAAGGTGAGAAGGACGCAAATGCTTCAGTCTGGCGAATGAGGTACTGGTGACAATGTGCCAGTAAGAGATTCAATTCATGGCTCTATTCTGCAGCTTGTTCCATTCGCCATAAAGGGGGCTGCGTTCTCTTGTAGATGCCTAATTCTCCTACAAATTCAGAAATAGAGTGATCCTTGGGAAGTCTAATAAATGTGTTTCCAAGCAGCCAGTATTGCTGTTTTGACATTGCATCTCACAGCACTTCCTGAATCATGCTTTTCACTGTAGCAAGGTTTGCCAGTATCACAGCTATTAAGGTGTATTCTATTCATACTTATACTTATTCATACTGCAGTATAGCCTACAAAACACATTCTACTGGTCCACTAATCTTTACAGAGCACTTAAATGTCTCCCGTTTTTATCACTCTCCCCTTCTCTTCTACTTTTCTTTCATTCATTTCTTTTTTAGTTTGATAAATCCTTCATATTTCTTTTTTGGAAAACCTTATATGAGCTTCTTGTCTATATATATGTTGCATTAATTCACTATATTATATCACAGGAAAGAGTCGGGACAGTGGGAGAGGTGGCTAAAACCTGCTGAATTAGAAGCATGTGGCACGTGCCCTGTTGCTCTTACCACCAGGACACGCCACAGGCACACCATTTTTTTCCTCTTGTTGACTTCTCCCTTTTCTTTTTGCCTTCATTTTGTCCTCCCTCCCCTCTGCTTTCTTCCTCTGCCCTGTGACTGAACCCAGTGTGTGGACTGACTGTGATATTGGCTGTGTGGGTGACAGGCTCGTTGGTGTGATAACTGAAGGGGAGAAAAAAAAGATCAGCGTGTCTTTACTTAACACCCTCCCTCCGTCACCAGCCTCTGATGAAGGAAGGACTGACGAGAGATACTGTAAGGGGGGAAATGTTATTCATTTATTTTTCAAAAGGTGGCTACCTTTTTGCCAAAGGTCTTTTTGAGGTTTTATGGAATTTCCATGAATAAAATAAACTAAAGCAAAAGGACATTTTTGATTGTTTATGATTCTATTTAACTTTTCCAATTTGAATATCTTGCACACGTTATCATCAGCCATTATCACAAACTAAAAGTGACAGTGACATGATTCATGCTTTGCATTCCTTTGCGTTGAGTACAGAATGTCACGGCTGGAATGAGGAAGGAGGACCCAATTGCAGTAACAAAAAGATCTTTTAATTAAACAAAAAGGCAAACAAAACTTACTTCAAAAAACAAAGAAAATCCAAAAATGTAGCCACAAGGAATCACTGGGAGACTGGGAGACACATACAACACAGACGCTTGACATAATACAATGATGCGACACAGAAGGGAAGAAACACAGAGACTAAATAGACATGGGGTAATTAGACACAGGTGAGACAAAAGACACAGGTGAAACTAACAAGACACAGGTGAGGACAATCAGGGCAACTCAGGATTGAGGGGAAACACAGAGACAGGTGTAACCACAAAAAACACAAAACCAGAAACACTATGGAAATCATGAACACTGACGACTAACAAAAAACACACTAGAACATAAAGAAACACTAGGATACAAGGTTACAATGAAACACTAAACTAGAACACACAAGGGAAACAACACTAGGGGAAGTGAGAACTAAAACAAGATAAGAAATCAAAACTCTGAAAATACAAATTACAACTAAACAAAGACCAAATCATGACATAACCCCCCCCTCAAGGGACGGATCCCAGACGTTCCAAAAAAGTCAATAAACCAAAACAGGGTGGGTGGAGGGGGTCCGGAGGAGGGACTCCGGACTCTCAGGCGGACGGCCTGGAGGCAGGGCACATAGCCCGGACAGTTCGGGAGGGCGGCCAGGAGGCCGGCCCAACAATGAGAACAGTTCAGGTGGACGGCCCGAAGGCAGACCAGACATGGTGCACCGTTCAGGGGGGCGGCCGGGAGGCCGATCAAACACGGGGAACAGTTCAGAGGGACGGCCAGGAGGCCGACCAAACACAGGAGACAGTTCAGGTGGGCGGCCAGGAGGCCAACCAAACACAGTGAGCTGGTCAGGTGGGCGGCCAGGAAGCCGACCAAACACAGGAAACAGTTCAGGGGGGCGGCCAGGAGGCCGACCAAACACAGAGATCAGCTCAGGGGGAGTCCGAAGGCCTTCTGACGATGGCGCAGGGGTCTGCAGGACCCCAGACGAGTGCTCAGGAAGCTGCGGAGTCGGCAGGACCTCTGACGGAGACACGAGCGTGGGCAGATCCTCCAACTTGGAAACGGGTGTTGGCAGGGCCTCGCACAGAGACATAGGAGTGGGCAGATCCGCCAACTTGGAAACAGGTGTTGGCAGGACCTCCCACAGAGACATAGGAGTGGGCAGATCCTCCAACGGAGAAACAGGAGCGGGCAGAACCTCCCACCGAGAAACAGGAGTGGGCAGGACCTCCAACTTGGAATCAGGTGTTGGCAGGGCCTCCCACAGAGACACAGAAGTCGGCCGGACCGCCGAGTGTACGTCAGGAGTCGGCCGGACCGCCGAGGGTACGTCAGGAGTCGGCCGGACCGACGAGGGTACGTCAGGAGTCGGCCGGACCGACGAGGGTACGTCAGGAGTCGGCCGGACCGACGAGGGTACGTCAGGAGGGACGTCAGGAGTCGGCCGGACCGCCGAGGGGACGTCAGGAGTCGGCCGGACCGCCGAGGGGACGTCAGGAGTCGGCCGGACCGCCGAGGGGACGTCAGGGGTGACGTCAGGAATCGGCCGGACCGCCGAGGGTACATCAGGGGTGACGTCAGGAATCGGCCGGACCGCCGAGGGTACGTCAGGAATCGGCCGGACCGCCGAGGTGACGTCAGGGGTGACGTCAGGAATCGGCCGGACCGCCGAGGTGACGTCAGGAGTCGGCCGGACCGCCGAGGCGACGTCAGGAGTCGGCCGGACCGCCGAGGTGACGTCAGGAGTCGGCCGGACCGCCGACAGGGAATCCGCAGGAATCCCCCTCTCTTCAACAGGGGGACTACGGAGCTCAGCAGTCACAGGCAGCAGAGGGCGCTCTGCAGGGACGCAGTGAGGCTGAGGCCCTGGGGCGCAGAGGGGCAAAGTCACTGGGGAGCACAGGGGCAAAGTCACTGGAGCTCTGGGCAGTGAAGACTCGGGTGAGCTGGGCAGCATAGGCTCGGGTGAGCTGAGCAGTGTAGGCTCGGGTGAGCTGGGCAGCGTAGGCTCGGGTGAGCTGGGCAGCGTAGACTCGGGTGAGCTGAGCAGCGTAGACTCGGGTGAGCTGGGCAGCGTAGACTCGGGTGCGCTGGGAAGCGAAGACTCGGGTGCGCTGGGAAGCGAAGACTCGGGTGCGCTGGGAAGCGAAGACTCTGGTGCGCTGGGAAGCGAAGACTCTGGTGCGCTGGGAAGCGAAGACTCTGGTGCGCTGGGAAGCAACATGGGCTGAGGCCTGAGTTGAGGTTTTTGCTGAGGCTTCGGTTGAGGCCTGGACTGAGGCTGTGGCTTGGGCTGGTAGACAGGCTGCTGAGGTTGAGGCTTGAGCTGAGGCTTGAGCTGAGGCTTGGGCTGAGGCTTGGGTTGAGGCGTGGGTTGGTACACCGATAGAGGCTCTGAGGTACTAGGTTGTGGAGACAGGATAGGACGACGGGTGCCCTGTCTTTTTCCTCCACGACGACCAGGAAAAATGGCCAAGCGGGTGCCTGTCCAAGGAGACTGCTCTGTTACAGCAGTGCTCCTGGCCCAACGAAAAATATTTTGAAAATAATTGATTTTCTCAAAACAGTCCATTTTGTCCAAATCAAATTCTGCTGGGTCCATATCTGGTCGCATCATTCTGTCACGGCTGGAATGAGGAAGGAGGACCCAATTGCAGTAACAAAAAGATCTTTTAATTAAACAAAAAGGCAAACAAAACTTACTTCAAAAAACAAAGAAAATCCAAAAATGTAGCCACAAGGAATCACTGGGAGACTGGGAGACACATACAACACAGACGCTTGACATAATACAATGATGCGACACAGAAGGGAAGAAACACAGAGACTAAATAGACATGGGGTAATTAGACACAGGTGAGACAAAAGACACAGGTGAAACTAACAAGACACAGGTGAGGACAATCAGGGCAACTCAGGATTGAGGGGAAACACAGAGACAGGTGTAACCACAAAAAACACAAAACCAGAAACACTATGGAAATCATGAACACTGACGACTAACAAAAAACACACTAGAACATAAAGAAACACTAGGATACAAGGTTACAATGAAACACTAAACTAGAACACACAAGGGAAACAACACTAGGGGAAGTGAGAACTAAAACAAGATAAGAAATCAAAACTCTGAAAATACAAATTACAACTAAACAAAGACCAAATCATGACACAGAATAAACCTAGCCTTGGGCCACTCTTAGTCAGCAATGCATCTCCACATTTTTGTTGCAGACACCTGAAGCAACAAAGACATGCATGCCTTCACTGACTCATAAATCATGTGATAACAAACTAAGATTTTCAGACTGCAACATCTTCATCAAAGACAATGATTCGTTACGAAGCTTCCAGCTTGTTAAATATGGCTAAACCTTAGAGTGAGTGACCTAAAGCTTGCGATGGCACAAGAAATGCGATGGTTGACATTATGGTTATGTTGCCTGCCCATGTACAAAGGCTGTAGTCCTCGAAGCAGGTGTCCCAGGTTCGACTCTCAGCTTCTTTTGTGCCTGTCATTCCTCATGATTTACTACTCTGAACACCGTCCTGTTTCGTTACATATAGGTTTAAAAAAAAAAAAACATATATAAAAATAGATTCTAGGTACTGTTGTAACAAACTGCAAAAACTCAAATCTTAAGTAATTCATTTATTTAAATTTAAGTCAAAAATATATCATTAGACTAGACTTATTGGGGCGGCTGTAGCTCAGTTGGCGAGACTGTCGCTCTGAACCGAAAGGTTGGGGGTTCGGACTTAATCCCAAAATGCTCCTGCTGCTTTGTCGGCGGCTAATGAATGTGTAAGAATGGTTTGGGTTACTGATGGACACTTTACATAGCTCTTCTACCATCAGTGTGTGAATGAGTGGGTGCAGTGTTAAAGAGAATTGAGTAGCCAGAAGACTAGAAAAGCGCTATACAAGCCATTTATCAAGCCACACCTTATAAGTCAAGATAAACATCATTTTTCAAGATATAAAATAAGGCCTTAATTGCATGCACTAAGTAAAATGATCTGCCATTGGGTCAAGCGAGAAAAGTAAAATTTGCTTTTCCCATTGGCAGAAATGTTTACTTATTGTTTGACAAAAAAACAAAGAGGAGGACCCAATTGCAGCAAACGAAAAAAGCTTTAATTTCACAAAAAGGCAAAAGCAAAAAACGTACTTTGACGTAGTCCGGGTACAAAATATGACCAAAAGTCCAGAACAAGTGGTGAAAGAAAACACAAAAACAAGGAGAAAGCTAAAGACCCTGCTCTTAAATGAACACTGACACACTTAATGGTATTATTGATGATGATGATGATGATGATGATGGTTTTGTTTGATAATGATGTTTTAGGATGGTTTTGATCAGGGTGCGAAATACCCAGTGGCAATCGGGGTCCCCTACCTAGTGCTCCAACAATATGCTGAAGTCTTACACAGACTCAATAGTAGGCAATATTCAAGATTTCATGGATGCAAGCCAAATAAATCAATAACAGTCGCAAGGGATTCTTTTGGAAGATCAACCAATAGAGTCAAAATTATCAAAAAGGAACCCAACCCAAACTTAATACATTTGTATCGCCTACTTCTTTGATATTAACAAAAATCATAGATTACCAACTTAAATCTTTTGTTATTCTTGGCTAAATTGTCGGGGTAATTTACGTTTGGTGCGTTTTATGAAATAAATTAATTAATTACAACAAAAATATCCCTTTAATTTACCCGTTTATGAATTCAAAATAAACTAAAAGAAACAAACAAACGAAATATGCAATATGATCTACGAAAGTTCAGTGTAAATTGTCTTTTTAGTCTCTTTTTAGTCCACAGAAAAAGAAGGAAGCCATGCACCGACGCGGCCGTTCGCTCTTCCAAAACAAACTCAGTCCGTCCAAAAAAGTAACAAAAGTAATTCAACAAAGGCAGTCGATTGTTCACTGGTCCTATACCAGAAGAAAAAAAGAAGCGATTGCAACAAGAGGATGAATAATCCGGTCACTCGGACCGTCTTTGTCTCAGCCCCGCCCTGCGTATCCCGTCGCTGGTGAGGAGACGCGGAGGGAATCTTTGTCTTTCAGACAATTTCACAGGTGTTCAGCGCTCTTTTCTTTCATTATACAACACTTTAAAACCACACAGACTATGACCATAACAGCAGCTGCAGAAACGTTTTCCAGGCACTTCACTTTTCGTTATTTTCCTCCGAGGCACTCTGATTCTCTTCCTTTCCCCTGCGCCACATCCTGCCTTTATAACCTCGGCCATATTCATATACTAATGGATACAAATGTTTCAATAACAATAGGCCTACTACTTTTTGTTATTCCTTTGAAATATTCTAGCCATAATGAATCATTTTATAGACACTCAAATATTATGTGGCACGTAAAACGTTTTATCTTATGCACAGCAAGTCAATCACAATTCACACATAAATTCTTACCTTAATAAAGAATTGACCACGGAGGCTTTGGTTCGGCTTCTTCTTGTTTTGCCGCCCTGGTATCCAAGACGAGGAGAGACGATGTCCCGCTTTAATCCAGGTTCTCACGAACGGCACTGGATCAAATTTGTCTAAAGGGGGTCCGTTTAAGTCCACAAACAGAAGTGATGACAGGCTCTGGTAGGCGGTGTCATTTACAGCAGAGAATCCTTTCTCGCACTCAGCAGAAGTGGGGAGGAAAGTGCAACTTGCAATGCAGAGTCTTTCCAGTGTTTTGCCCTTTGATGCGCCCTGCAGTTTCCAGTCTCTGAACTGCTCCACGGCCTCCCTGGCTGGTTCCCCTAACGATTTAGCTAAACTGTGTACTTTTGGTCGGTCGCCATACAATGTCAAGGCGGCCCGCTCAGCTGGCCAAAAGCGTTTGTCAAGATCCTTGAGCTCCTGGACCAGGTTTGACTCTGGTAAGCGCTTTGTTAGGCTGGTAACCACGGATTCACAGAACCGAAGCTTGTTTATTTTCCCCTTGCCTACGAGGCATCCTAACTTTCCCTCCTTGACGTCAAGCCAGGCGTTGCGCTCTTTCCATTCTCCCACCTGCTTCATTGTCCATCCAGCCGGCAAGTCATTGGTGCAAGCAGCAGCCGCCGCTTCACCTCCTCCGTCTCCGTCTTCCTGTGAGGGTCTCTCGACATCAACCTGTCCAGGTTGTGGGGTGTGACTGGGCGGGAGACGAGGAGCCCCAGACTCGCCTGTAGATGTGTTTGGCGTTTTAGTGGGTTTCCCCGCTTTTTTTTCTGGGTCATTTCGATTCAGCTTTTTAGTGGTGAATCCAAAGTTTGAAAGTAAAGTACTTTGCTTTCTCTTTGACATCTATCATTGACTTCACGCGTACAAATTCTGTATTTTTAACTCGAGAGTGACGTAAGCCAGGATGCCAAAGAAGGTTGTCCAGCGGCCGGCGGGGTACGTTTCATCAGAGTTTGCTAACCTTTCGCAACAGCGCCACGCAAGTAAGGAGGAGGAATTATCGGTATATTAAATAGCAATATAAGGGAAAATACTGCATTATTTTTCTGTATTCATGTTTGAAAAAACGTTTTGTAATATGACTAATTAATACTGGATATCTTGCGTGTTTAAAATACATTTTTAGTGACAATTACAGGTGAAATTTTATTTTTCAGGAGACCCCCCCAAATTTAGCTGTTGAGGCTTTCAGGGGGTTTCAAGTGTCAATCAAGGGGTCTCTGACCCCCCAAGATATTTCGCACCATGGTTTTGAAGCTGATTAGAACTCTAAAGAATAGCTGTTGATGTTGTGCTCTGTCTTTGTGCATTGCTTGTCAGCACAGACTAGAAAAAGCGCTATACAAGCTCAAGTCCATTTACCATGTCAGTGGGTGGAGATTTTTCACAGGATGATCTCTTATCTGAGCAGAGAATGCTCTTGAGCAGGTAAGGGGTTCAGTTTAGTTAACCTGATAAGCAGTGAACCACATACCAGGTCATGAAAAGCCAGTTAACCCTGAGGTAATCTCGATAACTACAAATCCTGCTTTTTATACCCCCCCGGTCTCCTGAATGAAATGTTTGTTTGTTTGACCTCTGCCCTCTTTGCACTTTGTCACTTCAAAGCCACATCAAAACGATATTTTAAATAATCTGGATGACAGAGTCCAGAAGAAATGCTAGAGGGACACCTAAAGTGTCACATTTTGAGGCGTTGGGCCAACTACCGAGCAGCTGTATCTGACGACTTGAGAGCGACAACAGGCTGCATATTTAAAATGAGTTCCACAAGGGAGGGCGATTGATGCTTGTGGCGCTTGAAGTATGATCTGAGGCTGAGCCGCTCTTGATAGGAAGACTAAATAAAAAGTCTCATCGGGTCATGAAGTGGATCTTCTTGAATAGCTCTGATCCTTTCCTGCTGTCCTCATCCTGCCCCATCCCAGCCATCGATCAGGAACTAAGCGCTGTCTTTAATTGGTTGGATGAGGTCGATTGCCCGAGCAGACAGCGAGGGGCCCGAAGGGGTATTGGAGAGCCTGGAATTTGTATGTGTGTGTGGGTGTGTTTGCGCGCCAGCTAGTGAAAACACTGGGATCCCTTCAGACTCTCTCTTAGGGCGATCATAGTAATGAAGTGAAAATCTGCAGTTCAGAAAACCACTGACCCACTGATTAACTGACAACTGAAGGAAACAAATATCTTGAAGCGCAGTTTCTTGTTGAATCTCTTCCACTGGCTCTATAAAATATGCTCTATTTTTGGCTTCACACTTGTGTTCATTTTTAGTTTAGAAAATCTGTTTAGTGAATGCAAATGTGTGCAAAGACAGCAAAGGGAAGGTAACTAGTTGACAGGAAAGGCAGATGTTTGCAGTGATCTGCTGTCAGCACAGTGCATTCAGTCTCCCTTTGAAGTAAGCAGGCACTCACATCTTTGTCTTATAACTTCTCCATTATGCTCTCATTTAGTGAGAATAATATGTCGTTATTATTCATTGCATCAGTAGCAAAGGAAGTGCTGCAGCATCTGCCACTTTAACATTTAACACAGAGGTGACATATTTACAACTATAACCGCAAAACATGACAGTATCCCACTTTTGTATGAAGTACTCCTTCACATTACTTTTAGTGCAGATGAAATACCCAATTGATAAAAAGGGCCTTGACTGACACCATAGGTCCTCTCCAAAAGCAACATCTTTGTAAGTTGTCCTAACCGTAGCTCAAAGCTTTGCTTTTCCTTTTCTATTGCGATAAGTCTTACTTTTATCTGCTGTGAATTTGTGTCTTATCTAATCTTCCACTTAACACTTGGTCTTGGATTTTCTACAGGTAGGAAGTATTATATTCTACAAGAAGGAAAACAGGACTGTGTCTCATGTAGTAAATGAAATTAAATTTAGTTCTAGAGAATGATTTGAATCCGGATAATCCGACACACAAGTTTACACCCTGTGGCATCTTGTGTACTGATGGTAAACTGATCTAATTAATGATCTAATTGCTTCCAAACTTTTTGAGAAGACACACAAAAAAGAAAAACTGAAACATTTAATTATTTCAGAATAATCACAGTGAATGAAAGTATTGAAATAGTATTTTAAAAGGACAAGAAAAGTTCTTGAGATTTACTGTCTGATCTGATCTGTCAACGTGAAAACTCAACATGAGAGACTGAAAACTCAGTGCAGCTATGGACCACTTTTAAACACCTATGACCCTTGTAGGGATAAGACATCCCTCATGAATAGTGATGCACCGATCTGAACCTGGCATTGCATATCTCACTTTAATAGCTAAATATTCAGATTAATATAATATAAATATATAATTCAATATAAAGGTTCAACTTGCTTCCAAACTCTGATCCCACAAGCTATTCAATTTAACAGTTTTGTGAAAATGAAACATAATTAAAGATAGATATCACAACGAAGTGAAAAGTTAAATGGTAAATGGACTTGAGCTTGTATAGCGCTTTTCTAGTTTTTTGACCACTCAAGGTGCTTTTACACCGCAGGTCACACCTACCCATTCACACCCATTCAAACACTGATGGCAGAGGCTGCTATGTAAACTGACCATCAGAAGTAACTAATTTCATTCATACACCGCCAACGAAGCAGTGGGAGCAACTTGGGGTTAAGTGTCTTGTCCGAGGACACATCAGACATTGTAGCTGTAGGAGCTGGGGATCGAACCCCAGACCTTCCTGTTGAGAGACGACCGACTCTACCACTGAGACACAGCATTCTTTAAATGTAATTCATTATTTAGTTAAGATTAACATTCCACAAATTTAAAAGAACCCTCACTCCATTGAGTCCTTATGTAAGTAATATCTTCTTTACTCAGGTAAATTTCCTTCCAGTGCATTTCCTTCCTTACTTGCTGCATACCACGTAGCCCGTAAAGATCTTGTCCAGAGAGATGCTTTGGAAGCACAGACGAATGATCTCATTACTCAACTGCAACACAGCAGAAAACAAACACCGTCTCACACACTTGTCACAAATAATGAGCTTCGGGGGACCCAGTTACAGAGACCGAGATTTACATTTATTACATGCTCAAGTGCTGAGCTATAATAACAAGTCACTATTATACAAAACCCTGGATACGAAGTAGTCTTACAGTACAAAGTCATTAGCTCCAAAAAGGGGACAAAGAGCAAGTAAAACCAGGGTATGACTCGCTCCAGAGAACACATTTTGCTTTTCACATAGCTCAGATGAAGGGACAGAAGTACAGCATTGAATGGTCTGGATCAGTGTGATTTCTGGATCTGGTTATAGTAAGGTCCATGAAATGATATAACCTACTTAAGCCCTTTTCAAATGTGCAGAGATCACACCGGTCATGTGCAAACAGCCAATGGTCATGCGCTAGTTGCAAAATATAAACATCACCACCCCCTCCCGCTTGTGCTGATGTCTGAATGAGTATTTCCTTCTGCATTCAGACGTAGCTCACACCAACTTCACTCTGAAAATGTTCCAGGGGGTTGGCAGGAAAAAATACGGGGAAAGTGAAAATGTTGGCTGTTAGCCTTCACACATGTTGCACAAAACTTCAGGAGTTGTGTGCTAGTGTAAAAGCACTATTAACTGGTAATTGGTGTAATTTAGGTTGGCAAAAATATAGATACTGACTTGCAGACCATATAGAAGGAAAACCAAAAAGTATATCAGTAACAGACACAAGAAAGAAATTTAACCAAAGGTTGCACCAGAGCTGGTTTAGTTAAATTGTTCTGATCATTTCTACACTCAGAAAGATGTACAGGCTAACATAACCTTAATACACATCATAGTGTAGATTAAGCAAAAACAAACTTACATGGCTTTGTAGTGTCTTCAACAGTAAACATTTTCATTAACCTTTTTAATATTGTGTATACCTGGATGCTGCTACAATTTCGTTGTACACTGTGCAATGACAATAAAAGGATTCTGATTCGATTCTGATTAGGTAACAACAACTTAAACAAAAAACACATCGGAACTTGAAGTTGAAATGGAAACCATGTCATCAAATAAATACTCAAATGAGCAACAGTGTGACGGGCAAAATAATGTTGCTCCACAGCCGACCCAGTCTTGTAACCTCAGTGTAGATGTGTCCTAGCAGGATCCAGCCTTTAGCCTCTAATTCCAGTGAAAATGGAAATTCCATAAAAAGAGTCGTAAAAAATGAAAGGGATCATACTATGACAGCCTGGATCTGGTACTTCTTGACTTCCACACCAGAGGTCACATATGGCTTTGACTTAAATTGACAGACCTTAAACTCACTTTACACTTGGGGCCTTGCTGTGTAACACTTTGCTTGAACTGAATATTTGATCACATTCATAAGCTTAAAGCCCCAGATTGAAGTAGTTAGTTGCACATATCCCCTGCAGGTTTAGTCTAACTGCCAGATGTGAGCCATGCCGGGCTAACCACATCTGTATTGATTCAAAAGAGGTTGCTAAAACGTGCATGCTTATGTGCGCACACGCACACACATACACATGGATACATACATAAATACACAACTGTCACAGTACACACACAAACATACAGGTGTGGTTTTATGTCACAAAGGGAAAAAAATAGTTAGGTTTAAAAGTAGGTGTAATTCAAGCAGGCACATATTTCATAAAAGCCCCTATTTGATGTGCTGGGTGTCAGTCAAGCATGCGGTCTGTGACGCACGCACACGCGCACACGCACACACACACGCACACACGCACACACACACACACACACACACACACACACACACACACGCACACACACACACACACACACACACACACACACACAGGTAGGAGGTTATAAGAGAGGAGGAAGCGAGGCGGAAGAAGGAGAGGGTATAATTATTGAGGATGATGTGCACAGAGGCCTATGTGGAATGACAGCTTCCCTTTCATTTCTCTGATCACTGGTTTAATCCTGACAGAGCTACAGCGGGCCACGGAGCTGCTCTGCCTGCCTGCCTGAGCCCTAACACACACCCTCTGTATCTATCTGTGTGTGTGTATGTTTACTTGCATATCTGTGCATGTGACAAGGTGACAAAAAATAAATGTAGGTGTGTGCATCTCTGCATTTGCTTGTGTCAAAACATCACTATTTTTTGTGTGTGCCTGTGTTTTTTCTTTCTGTTTATAGGTGTGTATGCACACATGCAGGGAGTGTACGAGTGTGTGTGTGAGTGCTTGCCATCCAGGAAAATGTGTTGCACAGGCTGATTGCAGTGGCAAGCAAATGCTGCTTTTAATGAAGGAGGGGGAGAGAGAAAAGGGGGAAACACAGGAAATTAAATTGATATGTAAATGACGGAAATTCTCATTTGAGCTGAAGGTTGAGAGTGCTACAGCATTAACCAGCTTATGAGTTAATAATGATTTTTCCCTCCCTTCCTTCTTTCCTTCTCAGTCTGACTCCCTCCCTCTCTCTCAAAGAAAAAAGGACGGGTAGGAGAGGGAGGAGGGTGAAGATGAAGACAACATATGTCCCTGAATCTTAACTCTCCAGAGATTTTCCCCTAAGCTCTTGTGTAATCAGTTTCCTCAGGATCTGGACCTCTTCAAAAAGCATGCATTACAGCAGACAAGTCTTGACTTTAAAAGTACATATCCACTGGACTTTTTGTGCCTGCCTCTCCTCTGACTACACATCTCTCCTTTTTTGTGTTTTTCCATCTGTAAAAACAACCAGATGGCGCTGAATATATCTCAGATGGACATGGAGTAGACGAAGGGTATCGGACAGCTTGTAATAGCAGTGTAGCTCTGTGTAGAGGGGAGTAACAAAACAAAGACAACATCAGCTGCAGCTACAGAGAGCACCAGAGGCAAATGACTGCAGAATGATCACTGCAGCTATTATCAACCACTAGGGTTATTATTTTCTCTCCTCTCTCTTTGGTATTAGCTGGAACGAAATAGCTCAGTCAAAAGTCCCTGCCCCGCAGCCTTCAGTGATTGGAAAATGATATTAAACCAGACATTGTGTTCCCCAGTGCAAAAAGAGAAGAGTAGGGGAAAAAAGAAGAAACAAAAAGCTGGAACAAATGAAGAAAATGGTTGAGGCCCTGCTGGAGAGACTGGGGGCAATGGCAAGTCACACACAAACTTGGACATATAATGCACACTCACACAGTCCCAGATGTACACACAAAGAACACACAGGGGACACATTTAATGCATGCGTTACATATCATACACACAAAAAAACAGGCTTACAACGACACAAGCTACCATGACGCTAATGGACTTTGATTAGAAAGTATTAGCCAAAAAACATCAGACACAAATGGAAACCACATCAGTGATCTGGTTCTGCTCCAGCAAAGAAGGAGAGGGCCCTGCTGCCCGATGGAATCCTTTTCTCTGCAGAAAATAAGCAAGATATTTTCCATCTCTGTTATTCCCTACAACTAGAGGGGGAATAAAGCCTCTCAAGCATGAGAAGAGATGGAAAACATAAAGTGAGCAGTGTTGCAGGAGATGCCATGGCTGCTGAGAAGTACAAAACACAGTGAGGAACAGGTTTCCAAGTTTCTTCATGGCGGATGACAACATGCAACTCTGCAGAGGGAGCAGGTTGGTATAAAACACATGCACACAATTGCACTTCAGTGTTCCATGTTTTTCTTATAGTCCAATGTGAAAAATATGCAAAGATCCAGGTCAGTGGTTGACAGGGGATCCTGCAGACCACTGCCCTGCAGCACAGAAAGGGGTCTTTATCAGCTTCAAAAAAAAGAAACATAGATGGCTGTTAAATGGCTTTCCTCAGCTTTAGGTGTGAGTAATAATAAATATGTGAGCCAACAATTCAGTGGGTACAGAAAAGCCTTTCATGACACCTCTGAAGAGGACTGGAAAATGTGAAAGCATTAAGCCAAAGATGGAACCAGTTGTGAGTGGCTCAAGGCTGAGCCACTGATATAGTGTACAAAGCATCACACCTCTTCACATATTGTAGTTTCTGTTTAAACTGAGTTAAATAGTTCAATATGACTCATGAAATTAGTCTTCACAAGCCATCTAACTCAAATGGTTGAAAAGTTAATGCCTGTAGAAACATGATCTGGGAGCTGGCTCTTGCTGGCACCCTGGAGGCAACAGGACAGAAATGACACTGTAGGGGTACCTTTAGAGCTGTTTTTGACTTCTATTCATTGAGAATGAGAGTGGGAGTGCTCTACATTTCCAATACATGGGCTGAAAGTAAATATATAAGGGTTTATACCTTTATACATATAAAGGTTTGAAGGCATTGGGAAAGAACCTTCATCCTAACAGTGCAGTCACAACATGTTTGTTTGAGCAAGTAAGCCTTGATATTTTATCAAAGGAATTACAGAGGGAGGGAACGAGAGAGGTGGGGAGGGAGATGATTTAGATAAGATGTTGAAATAGAGGGACACATAAAAGACTTTGAGAAAAAGAAGAGTTGTGCAACAGGGGAGCAAATGATTGCAACAATAAGGGTTCAAAACATAATTGTTTAAGGTTAAACATTTTTTCCTCGGTGTGCAGAGCTGTCAATGCAAATGAAAAGAGCTGAGGTAATGAGAACAGCTGGGCCTTATATTCTGTGGATCCTCTCTGGTGATGTCTGAGCAGCCTGGGTGTGTGAAAGTGGGCTTCTGTCATGCTGATGACAAAAACCTAATCCAACCGGAGAGCCGATCTGAAACTCCAAGGGACATTTTGACAGCAAAAGTTGATCTGTTAATGTTGCTTCATTGACTTCTTTTTTTTTTTAAATGGACGCTTTTTTTTTTGTCAAAGTGGTTACAGTATGCACCCCATACAGAGAGGGATGTCAGTGATGAAGCTGCCCTGAGTTCTACTTTGACTTCTGACCCTTTGCTGAATGTAATACCCCACCCTCTCCCACTGGTAACTCCTCTCTCTCTTCAGCTGTCTGTTAAGAAAGGAAAAAATTGGCTTGAAAAAAGATCTTGTTTGTAACAGACATGATTGCATGCAAGAAACTTCTCATAAAACATCGATTACATGTCTCCAAGATTTGGTACGTCGTAGCTCGTATGTTT
Source organism: Tautogolabrus adspersus (assembly GCA_020745685.1). NCBI lineage: Eukaryota > Metazoa > Chordata > Actinopteri > Labriformes > Labridae > Tautogolabrus > Tautogolabrus adspersus. Next base: position 6,113,862 of record CM036556.1, on the reverse strand, counting down.
GACATGGCTGTATGTATTTCAACACTGTCTAATTCCCTCAAGTAATGACGCTGTCTAAACCCTGTCATTTCTCATTCAGACCCAAAAATACTATTGTCAGCCATATCAAAACAAGTTCCTCCTGTTTAACACATTGTACATGTCTCTATGATAAGGTTTAGGAGGAAAACCTTCACGGGCAGTGTTATGCAAGTTCACATTTAAAAAAAGGCTAGCTCAAAGTTCTGTTCTCACAAACTAAACTAGTTCACACTCAGTTCAAAATGTTTAAGTAAGTTTATTGTCCAAAAAGTTTAATGGTTGTCATTGTTTTAGCAGAACTGAGAAAATCGTTTTCAGTAAAGCTTCCTATGATCTGCATAGACAATGCAGTCTGAATTGCTAGCAACATTAGCCATGCTGGATGCATGCCAGGTGCTGTATATCCCACTTCAGCTGCTCTGCAACTCTTGGTGCCTCTCGAGAAGTGAGGGCGTTCATGCACAACTCTGACCATGGTTAGACCTATAGTATGGAAAGTCAATATATAGTTAAAAGACAATAACGCAATATACAGTATAGTTTGAGATTCATATGGAACTTGTATCCCCCCATTGGTGGTCTTGTTAGGGCCCATCCGTCCCACTAGAATGCCAGCAAAAACTAAATTTCTACACATTCTTCTACATCAACATTAGAAGTCACCTTAGCAACTAATAATTACCCACCCACGGCTTGGAGTTTATTTTGAAAGCCTGTTGAAATGAAAAAGCGTTGCTCTTTGCCCCCTTGGTAGTGAAAACAGGCAGGTAGATGCAGAATGTAGGCATGACCATCTGTGTGAGAGTAATGGGAGTTAAAGTCAGAAAGAGGAAAACAAAGAGCAATCACTTATACTGAGGGGAAATGAAGGTACCTCGTGGAAAACAGCTGCTGTCACCGGTGATGTATACCGGATGTTGCAAATGAGAGAGAAACATACGTACACAAGAAAAAGCACAAGATCTTTCTTGAGTATATATATATATTGTGCAAGTATAAATCAACAGCAATATGTGACTTTCTTACACAAACATTCAGTCTTCTCTTTACACTCCTTCCTATGGACAGTTGCAGGCTATGATCTGCAGGTATTTTCCGCTTTACTTCTCGTGATAAATGGCAAATGCCAAGCTCAGGCCCACACACATAAAAGAGAAACATTGATAGAGTGGTTTGTGCGTCTGCCCACAGCCGCCTTTTGCACTTACTGAGACTTTTCTCCACATCCTTTTCTGTTTCCCTCTTCAATAACTCAAACACTACCTTCATTCTCCTGTATACAGCAAGGAAACTGTGCGATTTGAACATTAGCCAGTGTCATCAGTCATGAAGTGCTTCAACTCCACATCCACACAGGTGCTATTGGGCAGAGTCGGCCCTACGGTGTTAAATGGATTGTTTAGATGGCTAAGCCAACTCACAGCTGTAAAGCACAGTGGATAAAGCTTCAATATTCTCTGTTTGCCCATAATTCATTTGGCTGTGCCTCTATGGTGGCTTTATACCAGCCAATATGCCGTGTTGGCTAAATGACGTGCTGTGTCACCCTGCACAGAGCTTCAAGCCACATGCACTTTGTGTTTGAGTTGAAGTTCTCTGACGCAGTTATCTGTTGGCTAACTTATCTGAAATAACATTGAAGAGAGTTTTACCAAATTGGACAAATTTAAGAGCTGCATTCTTTGGAGGGCGCATTTGAAGATGGATTACATTAATGTTGTGTGATTTGTTGCAAAGGCTCGTTAAAATGTGTTCAACAAACGGGTCCTTCTTTCTCCAACCTTTACTTTTTATCTCTTTCTACAACCTTCATTGCAATCCATTTCTTTGTAAACCTTTAGTTATAATTATAGTCTGGCATTCCAATTTTTTAAAATATACTACTGTTTTTTCTCAATATTGGAGGGTTTCTTTAGCTGTAGTTGAATTGGGAGAGTAAGGTAAATGGTTCCCATTTTGTAATACTTTGATTAGAGTTTTAATAAATATTATTTTTTAATGGAAAAGGAAAGCGTTCTGAAGTCATTGTGTGCCAGTGCAAAACAAGCTGGCAGCCTCTGAAGTAACCAATAGACTTTTAAATGTAAGTAATTGGTTTCAAATGTAATAGAATAGCTTGCTCAAATTATTACCAAAAACTTTTACAAGTACAATTTTGTGAAATATAGATCATCTGTAACTTCCATTACTTTTTTCTGCTTATTACTTTAAAATAAATAAGATGTGATTTTTCAAACCATCGACCCTTGCAGCGTTCATCACCATAATAAAATGACACCAAGAAAAAAAAGTGAAATGTAAACACTTTATTAAAGTTTACATTATATTCATATTTTCCAATTTAACTCAACAAAGAACATTAAACAACTTGTATTTTTTAAATATAAATATGATGAACAATAAAAATGTCAAAGAGCAAACTCTATGATGTAAAGCTATCAAAAGTTATTCAAGTTTCTCTCCCCATATTTAGGGCTAAACCAACTTTCAGTCATTTCCTATTCTATGAGCGAGGGCTGTCAGATGGGGACCCCTTAGGGAGGTTTCTTACTGTCATTGAAAACTTTGCACATTTTGAGCCACAGCTGTGGTTTAAAGTTTGTCAGCCCTCAATGGCCCCCGACTGGCCTGGGACAACATGCAGTTGCCTGCCTTGCCTGTTGACAAGCAGCACCTCTCACTGTAAGTTTCGTTGTAGGCTGATTCTGTTATAGGCTTCTTACAGAGACATATACGGGTGTGGATCTGCTAAATGTCTCTGTGTTTCCTTAAAAAGATGGACATTTGTATGATGTTCTTGGTCTGACCTTTGTAATTTGCAGATCTGTACAACAGGTTCTTCGGACGTCAACCCCTGCAGGAGGCCAATTTTGGCCCTCTCATCCCCATCATTTTCTTTGGATTCAGTAGAGCCTTGGCCTGAGGTGATGTAGGAAAGGTAAGATAAAGAGCTCAAAGAAATAAGTGATGGACACAGGGGGCTAAGTAAAGCTTAAAATGATGTTGGAAACAGAACACAATGAAAGGAAAGAATGGATTTGAAGAGATTGTGTGGAATTGGAAGGGGAAGGATGATGGAGATTCAAAGAGCCGAAAGAGCCAAAGACAAAAAACTAAAAAGGATGTGGATAGGTGAAGGTGAGAGGTGGCGAGCCCAGTGCCTCATTAAATGAAAAGTCTAAAGACTCAGAGTCAGGAAGCAGATGCTGGAGCTTCAATAGTGTTTTGAACAGAGAAACACAGATCAAAAGATAAAGTCTGTGTGACCTTTTAGACAGCATCCCCAGAGAGACGAATGGAGAGACAAAGGCACCCACACAAACACCCTCACACTCACACAAACACACATGTAGCTCCCCTTAGGCTTACTCTCCTCCATTCTCTGTGCTGGCTTTTTGTCCTTGCTGGTCTCCTTTGGGCTGTGCTGTAGGCATCCTTCTGGGATTATAATGCTTCTGCTGCAAACACATAATCTTTGCAAAAGGAAAGTTTAACCAAACATTACGCATCAGACAGCTACATCAAGATGTGAAATGGATTGCACGGTATGAGGTAACTCAAATCAGGAGAAAAAAAAGGTCTGTGTTCCTTTGAAAGGATGTAATACTCCATAAAGTGATATACATCATCAATATAGAGCACTGATCTCTGAGGTCTTTTATGCTTACAAATGCAATAATATGAAATGCATAACAGTGGAGTGTATGAAAAGAGTGGCACTGTATGCAAGAAAGGAAGTGAATGGACTTTTTCACCTTACATGGTTAGGCAAATTCTGGGTGTCCTTTTAAATACTGAAAAATAACCCTTTTTTGTAAAGACACAGGACGGTAATGCACAAGGACTCCAAGGAGCTGCAAAGAGAGATTATTTCGATTGAACAGAAGCTGTATCAATGCGTTCTCACCTGGTTGTCAAAAACCAACACTTTGCAACAACACTTCAGCAATTAAAATGCACAAGCTATTCTTTTGCTTTACATACAGACCATAGACTGTAGCCTATTCAAAAAGAAAGATGGACAACATAACATCACCCAAAAGTGAAGCCAAAACATTGGAGCTCCCCCCAGTGTCTGGCAGCAGTGTAGATCATAAGCTCGACCTGCTTTACGTGCAGTCGTGACATGGGTCAAACAATAAAGTCAAAATAAATGTAATTTTTATTTTTTAAAATACGTCTTTTTTAATAAACGTCTTATTTTTCTAATGAAGTGTCAATGTTTCTGAGAAGTGACATTTTAATTTCTTATTTGAATGTTATACAAAGGGGTAAAATAAGATGATTGACAGCTCTACTGTAAAATGCGTCTCCTGCGGAGCTGTGTGCACCTGATTAGCAGAGTTGAATCGGGAAAGCAACGGGAAAAATAACAAAGTCTTACACAAGAAGCACTGAACTTTTCTTAGCTGCGAGTGTCTAAACTGGCACTGCCCTGCTATGTCTGCTTTGGTTAGCAGAAGGGGAAGGATGTCAGAATCACGGAAGAGTCTACTGCTCCAAATGATGTCACCAAAGCAATTTTGGCTTCACTTATGACAAGCAGAGGTGGATATGAGACGTCCATCTTTTTGTACTGTGATACAGACCAAAAAGGTAGCTCTGTTATGCACATTGTAGCTGCTGTTTTCATATTGTCTAAAGAAGGGTTGATTTCATTTTTGTTTAGATTCAGGCAGAAAAATCATCATTCATGGTTGTGTTTATGGAAAAACATGGGGTAAATGGTAAATGGCCTTGAACTTAACACTTTTCTAGTCTTCTGACTACTCAAAGCGCTTTTAGACCGCAGGTCACACCCATTCACACACTGATGGCAGAGGCTGCTATTTAAAGTGGCCATCAGTATTAACTAATCCAATTAAAACACATTCACAGAAGTAGTAGCAGAAGCAATTTGGTCTCTCCCAAATTGCGAACCCACAACCATCAGGTTGAGAAACAACCGACTCGACCACTGAGCCACAGCTGCCCTATGCTGTACCAACAATGCTGTGGACTTCAGTCAAAGATTCATTTATTATTTTATTTATTCATTCGAATACATAGCCTACATTTCAACAAAAAAAAAGGATTATTTAATTGTATTTGACAAAACTTCAATGATTGACTGAAGCTGTCAATTTACCTGGAAACAAATGTGCAACACAAATTCAGCACCAACATAGAATGAATGTCATTCTCCAGCCCTCAGCAGAAGAAATCATAACTTTGCCGTCTATGAAGAAGAGAAACCTGAGAAAATATGTCTCTACTCTGAAGAGCACCACTTATGTGGTATGAACCCTTCGGGGTTTTAAAGGAAGGTGAACACGGTGAAAAATAACACCATCATAAAAAGATGAATACAACTATAGGCATAAATGAAGGACATGAACATTAATGAAAGCAGAGGGAAACAATATGCAAGGTCATTTCGCATAATAAGGGACTTGAGAGGTCAGCGCGTTCATAAAAGCACACTTATATGCTATCATCATTCAATGCAGAAAGAGTTAGTGTCAGGGCATCATCAAAACACACTTGCATGATCAGTGGTGGCAACATCTAGCCCTTCCTTACTTTGAAAGAGGAGCTAAACAAGACAAGGACAGGAAACCATGAAGGGAGAAATGAAATAATATACCTACTCAAAGCAAAGGATGAGCTGAACAGCTAAAGAGCACATAACAGCACATGTATATATGTGATCTTTTACCTGCCTGTGGATATTGTTTCATTCCTATACCAGTTAGTGTTTGACAAGAACACATTTTAAAGATGGTGTTTCAACGTGTTGTGCATTTGTTCATACATTCTATGGACACTTAACCCTAGTGAGCCTGAAGTAAATGGATAAAGACAAAGTGATTGAGGTGCAGCTTTGCTCAGGGCCAAATAAGTGCTTTACATGATTGCTACCGCTCAGTCTGACATGGGAGTGTAATCTGTATACCCAGGAGCTATAACATTACCTGTGTTCTCCATTTACATACATATTTATGCTCTGCAGTGACTTCATTGTTATTGAATCTGAAAAGTTTAGAGTAAAGTTTCTAGAAAGCAATAAAAAAATGTTTACCCCACGGGGCCTGATTTGAGAGTCTCAGGGTTTTATATCCTTGAAAGGCCTTTGATTGTCGGGTATTGACTGAAAATGATATTGCAAAATGAGAATTTGCAGGGGGGCCGAGGGAATGAAAAGGATTTCTGTCAGGATTATCCAATCTTTGTCTGATTATCCGGGAAACATGGAGCTGTGTCAGGTAGAGGAGGTTGTAATTGGGGGTGTGCAGTTTCTGTTTACTACCAGCATGGATGTGTGCACATGCCTTTGTGTTCCTGTATGAGTGTGTGTTGCTTTTTTTTAAAAAGCAGTGGCATTTTGTACACTGATTGAGATAATTAGCATGAGAATTGAACCATCACAACTTACATGTATGCTGTGTGATTGCCTCTCTGTCTCTCTGAATTCAGCAAGTCTGTCAGCATTTACCTCTGTGGCTTTGTGTACAACAGAGAGAATCTGTTTGGCTGCAACATGAAAGAACAAATCTGAATTGTAAAAGCTGTTGTTGTTGAAGCTGATCCATGTCTGGCTGTCAAACGTACATTTGTCATAGAGGAAGCACCGTGACCTTTGTTGCAGTGAACTCCTCTTTCAAGAGGAAATGTTTTGCACAAACAACAAGTCATTTTAAGGTATCATTAGTTTTCACTAAAAGTGAAGCTGTTTGGAAAGGTTAGCTAAGATGTGGCTTCTTCGGAAAGAAAAAGAGATAACACATGGAGGGGAAGAGGCATAACATTTGTTTTAATTCTCAAAATCCTGATCACACAGTGTAATCAATTATCTGGTCTCATATAGTTTGCTTTTTTAATACAGCTCAAAATCACCAGTGTTGGGGAAGCTAATAATAAAACCCTGCATCTCAAGAGGCTGTATTTGATGTAAAAAGACGAGTCTGACACTACGATGACAATTTTTGCCTTCATATCCACTTACAACAGTGTTACTTGTAGTTTGACATGTACACAGTATCTACAAAAGGGTGGAAAACAACATACTGGTGAGCAGATAACACAACGAAGCAGTTTCATTACGGCATGGCCGGGGGTTCGCGGTCGAAACTTTCATACAGTGTAGGTCATGTAGATAAAAAACAAGGAGTGGAACCCAATTGCAGATCTAAACAGAATATTAAATAAACAAAGATAGAGACTTAAAGTCAAAAACAAAATAGCAGAAATGTTGACAACCTGGTCTAAAAAACGAAATTGGTCTGATAAGCTCATGTCTTGATCAGCACACACTGTTCAGGGGTGATCTTTTTGATAACTCATCATTTTTGATTTCATGGTGGATACATGTTAATCACAATAAGGCACGTTGCGGACCTGATTGACAGGCAGATGCAGCGTAGCGATTTGTCAGGAGGCTTAAAACCCGCCTCAGCTCCAGCTCTCAGCCTGTCGTTAGGTTGACTCAAAGTTAGATTGAGTCAGCATTTCCAGCATGGCAACCGCAAACGATGGTACTCCAAAAGACCCTGCAGGAACACATGGGTGACGTCACTCAGGCTTCCATTAATATTTAGTCTATATGCTGCAGAATCCACAAAGGAGGCCCTCTTAATGCCAATGGTTCTTTTCTACCTGTGGCCATCAAACTGTAAATGTCCTCCAGGCACGGATTGTACTTTGGGAGCACCGGAACATTTCCTGGTGGCCTCAGGGTCTAATTGGCCTGCCATGAGCTGTCAATGTGAGTCACAAGAATGAGTGAATAGACCTCTCTGAATGCATGCATCATCATATGCCAATGTGACTCCGGCGGTTGGTTTCATTGTGCTCAGCGGAAGCTTTTTTTGTTGTGAAAGTCTGGCATCAAAATAAACACTGAAAAAGTTTCCCCTCTACTCCTCACTCATCATATTTATGGTGACAGAACAGTTCCATCAGCATGAGAGCTCGTCCCACGCAGAGTAGAGATGCAGATGGCTTTTCTCAACATTCATGCGCAAATCAAGAACAGACCGCACAGAGCAGGGCATCTTTTTGGGCTTGTTTGCACCTTAATATAATTTGAGCTATACACTTTGGGAATTAGACCATGACACAGAGCAGATAGCAGGAGCAACCTGGCACAATAATTTACTTTTCATCTCATCTCATCTCATCTCAAAAATACTTCCCCTTCTCCCCTGACCTGATTATCACATAAACTGTCTCCTTACAATTCTAACATCCCACCATTAGCAGCTTATTCAGAAAGCCCCAAAAACAAACATAATTTCATGGAGTAATCAGCCTGTGAAGCTGACGAGGCACAACTACACCTTAGTGGTGTAGTTGTCCTTGATGCTCTCTTCCCAGTGGGTGCTGAATGCAACAAGGGTGCATGCAAACAGGTCACCCTGCTCAGCTCAGGGTGGGGTCGCCCTGCACTGTGCAAAACTGAACTGCCGCATTAAATGTCTCCTTTGTAATTGCAATCCATGACACATGGACATACTAGGCCAGCTGCTCTGCCACCTGTCCATGTAACAGAATGAAGAACAGGAGAAATTAATCAGAGAGGTGATGGAGAGAGGCAGATATAAAAAAGGGAACACGGGAATAAAAGGAAGGGGGTGAGATAATTAAAGAAAAGACCCAAAGGACAGAAGAAAAATGGGGAAATGAGAAGTCAGAAATAAGAAAAGGTTAAGAAATGGAAGTGAGCGTTAATACAAAGAGAAAGCACAAGAGCGGTGAAAGAGGGCACCAGAAAAGAGAGACAGGCAAAAGACAAGGAGCAAGATCATAATGGGGATACGAAATTTCTAAAAGGCACAATACAGGCAGAGACACCCTGAAATACATAATTAAATTATGGCATTCAGTGATTCTCTTTTGTGATCTCTCGAAAGCAGGAAACTGCTGCAGCCATGAAATGGGAGACATTTTTATTAATTCCTGTGGGTCCCTTTAGTCGCAGCTCACTTGGTATTCAGGGACATCATTACCAAAATCTACAAAAGCTCTTATCAGTTATAATACTGCATAGCACTGCCTCAGTGTGTGAGGGTGTGTGTGTGTGTGTGTGTGTGTGTGTGTGTGTGTGTGTGTGTGTGTGTGTGTGTCTTTGACAAGGCTTGGCAGCAATCTCTGCTTCACATCTTTTGGCTTCTGAGCAGAATGGGCAGTCCAGCTTTTCTACAGTGTTTTTGACATTTCCATTAGTCAGGATGAAAGCTAAACAGGTATCAGACAAGCTGGACAAGGCTGCAAAAAGAGCCTTAAAAAACTCAATCGAAAAATCTCTCTCTGATGGGGACATGCAGGTACATGCATACCAAACCTCATAAACATGGCCAATAAAAAGAGCAGCTTAACATTATTCGTCCATTATGACATAAAGCCACCATTTTCTGTATCAAAATGAGTAAGCTACTTGAACCAACTCATAGGAATTAAGCAGCTCCCCCCTGGGATTCTCAATGTCAGAACATTCATTATAGGGCTCAATGGGGCACATCTCTTTCATTAAGGGCTCCATAACACATGTCTCACTGGGGTTTGCTCGTTATCTGGCCTTACAGAACTCCACTGCAGCTCCATTTGTTTTGGAGGGGGGTCATCTTTACCTCTGAGGGAGTGGAGGACTCTACCAGATGCCATAGCTGTGATGAAGGTGTCCTTAGTGGAATTACACTTTTTCCCGCTTTCTGTCCTTCATCAATTAATCCTTGGTAATACCGAGATTGACCCACAGAACTCTTAACAGCTTCTGAAGCATGGAGGGTCCAAGGACAAGAGTGATGTGCTTCAAAAACTCAAATCTTAAACTGTATGCTGTACTTTAATTTCAAGTAGAATATCTTGTTACTTGATATTAGCCACACAAAAATAGCTGCCAGTGCAGCAAAAAAAAAAGTACTTGTTAGGTTTCTTGAGATTAGATGAATATGATATCTTTTAAAACTTAACAAGTAAAATGTTTATCTGGACTTGTCAGGTAAATGTAGAATATATGAACTGTAATGGGAAATTTGTCACCAGAAATTAGACACATACACTTGCCAAGGTTTCAGTTTTTTTAGTGTAATGTCAGTTTGCAACTGTGCACACAACATGAATGGTAAATGGACTTGAGCTTGTATAGTGCTTGTCTAGTCTTCTGACTACTCAAAGCGCTTTTACACCGCAGGTCACACCTACTCATTAACACAAGGATGGCAGAGGCTGCTATGTAAAGTGACCATCAGAATGAACTAATCCCATTCATACGCCGAGGGAGCAACGTAAGAGTCTTGCCCAAGGGCACATCAGGAATGTAGCTGCAGAAACTGGGGATCAAACCCCCGACCTTCTGGTTGAGGGACGACCAACTCTACCATTGAACCAGAGCCACCCCTGACCAGAATAGTTTGGTGCAATTACACCCCTTCATATGTTTCCCCCAATTATGATGATGTATATCATAATTGAAAAAGTCTGTGTTGTAGTCTCACAAAGCCCAAACCCCCCAATCCACCTGGCCCCATCTCTCACCAGGAATTTTAACATATCAGCATGAGGTGCCTGAGCTAGCTCCATTATTAGCAAAATGATATTACCATGCAGATTATACATGGAGCTGTCTTGTTGAGTAATGCTAACCAGATACCGCAAACAGTGCATGTGCCAGTGCGTGTGTGTGTGTGTGTAGGAGCTGTTATTATGGAATATGATATGCATGTACACACACACATACACACAAACACACACACACACACACACACGCACGCACACACACACACACACACACACACACACACACACACACACACACACACACACACACACACACACACACACACACACACACACACACACACACACCCCCACACACACACTTTTGCACACAGAAGAATACATAAACACACAGAATGGACTTTGGGTTACATATGTAAATTCAATCGCTATGTTCCAAGGCAGAGTGATAATTAATTGTTTCAATTCAACTGATGAGAGAACAGCGACTGTGCAGGTTCAGTGAAGGTTACTCCATCAATCTCACCCTGCTCTGTACATTCTCTCAATTTGTTACTTCATTGAATTTTGTTTGGTTTTTTAAATTGAAAATGAGAAAAAAATGATCGGCTTACAATTTAAAGACAAAGGTACCATATAACCAAGCTGTTAACTTCAGTGTTGAAAAATGAAGCCAATGTGGAAGTGCAAAAAACTGCCAACAGAAATAAACATGCTTACAGACTGTTAAAAAATAATATAATTAGTGGCATAACTGATCTGACAGCAAACGGTGCCTTGTAGCTATTTGTCAGGAGGCTTAAGGCCGGCCTCAGCTCTTTTCCTGTTTCCAACTGACCAAAAGTTTGGCAGAGACAGCATTTCCAACATGTCCTCCACCATTGTTGGGCTCCAAAACTACGTTTCAGAAACCAATGGGTGACCTCCCTGACATTCATTTGAAGACGAGACGTCAATATCGCGCCGTGAACAGGCAGTCTCAATAGTGCCAATGAGTACAACGGGGAAACCTTACAAGAATAATAAAAGGCATAAATGGGTTCTGTGCCTTTTTGTTGTTGTATGACAGTGACTGCTTTCATTCTCTTCAGTTATCAGATTTTCTAAAACACCATGGAAAAGAAAAATCTATTTTTCAATAGATTACAGTTTTTCACAATTGCTAAGACACATTTATTGAAAATGTCCTCCCTTTTCTATCATGTTCTTTTCTATCCTAAACTGTAAACATAAAACCCTGTTTTCAAACTACATTCACCAAACCTCTGATTCCTCTGGCTTAATCAAACACTCACATCAAAACAGTTTTATCTGAGCTCAGAATAAAACACTGTTTTCACACCATACAGACAGCAGTCAAAATAAAAACACCACTGAGCAGGCATTACACACGACATAAAAAAATAGAAGACACTGTGGTCAGGGATTGAACTGAAATTGCAGGTGGATGGACAGGTGCATAGGAAGAAGGCCCTCCCCCCCCCCACACTAAAAAAAAAGACTCCTGCACATTCAATGGCAATTCCAAGATTTGCTGTATTGCTCCACAATGTTATGGTATCAGGTTGATTAATTATTAGAAACAACCTGTTGAAGTTATGCCTGGCTATGGTCTGTGAAAGATTGCTGCTAATTCATGTTGAACCACTCCTGTACCAGGACACTTCTGTAAAAACTAAAATGTCCAGAACTATGATATAGACAGGATGCACTGCCTGCTAGTTATCCTGCTGTACATGCCCAAACAACACATACTGAAGACCACCCAGAAGTGTGAAGAGATGTTGTGTGTAGGGCCCAAAGGTGGCATGTTGGGGATGAACCCCATGATTACTAGTAGAGGAACAAACCCCCAAAAAAGGCTTTAGTTTTCGAGATACCCCTACCCGAGGTAGAACAAAGCACAACCATATTTATTCATAACTTGAACATGTCTAGTTTATGAAACGGATGGTTGTATAAAAATATTTTACTGCAAAATTTATTTTTTGGATGTTTTATGCATCTTACCAAAAAATGAAAATAATGAAAATTAGAGCTTCTCTGAAAGGGACAGCTCCTGCCTTATCACATGTATCTCTGGAAATCAAAATCAGAACGTCACCAAATGTGGACAGGATGTTCACAGATAGTTATTAATTACAATTGAGCAAAGTTTTTATCAATACCATTTTCAATTTTTGAAATGTACACACTTAAACACACATGTAGTTTAGGCGGAAATTGAAAATTGAAACAAAAATTCAATATGTATGTATATCAAAGTCTGTCATTTTTTAAGTAAGGACACCAATCATTAAAATATGTCATTTTTATCTTCTTAAGAGTGTTATCTTAACATAAAAACAAGTTATTTGACTTTTCACTTGACCCTCTGCTGTCACCAGCCCCTAACAGGAAACTAGTGCAGCCAGGATTTCAGGGCGACCTGTACAATGGGGCCCTATTGATGTGTATGTGGGAGGAGGTGGCCACAAACAACAGATTAAGACTAAACAACAAGACACAATATAACTGTATTATATAAAATATATATAATAAAACATTTTATAGTTATTCCTAATACATTCTGTCTCCTATTTTCTATCTTACATATGATTTATATCAGGGGTGTCAAACTCAAATTGGGCGGGGGCCAGATTGGTTCAAATGAGACCTCCAGTGGGCCGGACTAATTTTGCCGACATCACTATAAATCAACACATGGAATATATAGGCTGCTGTATGATTTTGTGAATGAATTATTATGCTATCCTTGCATCAGATAAAAAGATTTATTTCAAATTTGATATTTTTTGGCATTCACTACAGATGAGTTTATAAAACTGCAGGTTACAGATTTAAAACACAAAATCTGTCATTACAAACTGCATGTTGGCACATGAAAATAATGAAATGTACCTCAATAAAGAAGAAAACACCAATAATTATATTGTGTATTTAAATGTTTTTGAGATTACTCACTTATATTTATATATTGCTGTTCAAGTTATAGAAACCTTGACACAGGGGTTATTCTACCTGCCCTGGGATCAGTGCTTTAATAATAGAGTACAGTAGAGAAAGAGAGAGAGAGAGAGAGAGAGAGAGAGAGAGAGAGAGAGAGACCACAACACAGTTTGCACTTGTTAAGGTACACAGACAAAACCTGCTCACATGTTGTCACAAACACACTGAGTGTCTTTGATGCAAACAGTCATCTTCGGATATTTTAGTGCCAGGCATTATGACATGATCAAATGTTTCCAAACGAACAGAAGGGAACTTTTCCTTCAGCGTTGCGCACTGCAGTCTGATCAGCTACGTGTGGAGTTCACGTTGTTTAAATAAGTAACTCAGTTAAACGACTTTCAATATGAGCCCGGCAGTCCGTTCTTCCACGTTTCCGTACCATCGTAATCTAACGCTGTCACTGACTTTTTATGCGCCATGAATCTGTGCCATCTCTGTGCGTAATTCAAGGAAGCATTTTAGCGCTGCTCCGCGACTAAACCAGCGGACAGCCTCGATCGATATCGATAAGAAGGAAATGTTCAGTTATAATGACGTTTTTACAGTCTGATGAGAGCTGGTGATAAAGGCGCGACAGCTGGACTCTATTAAGAAGTGATGTAGCACTGAAACCTTTTACCTCTGGGTGACCTAAAAATTAACCATCTGCAAATAAAATCAGTTCATATTAATTTTAGATTATTGTTTCTACAATAATAAGAGGTAAAATATGTCGGTAGATGCCAGAGCTCAACGCCGGTGTCCGGAACCGACACCTAGTCAGGATGTGTGGAGACGACCTGGGCCGTTACGCATGACGGAGAGGAGTGCTTTTTTTCAGTTGAGTTCGTATCATCATATTACCGTTTTACGTTGTTATACATAGTTTATTTACAACTCAGTGAAAATATTTATTTTAAGAAAAAAATCTCATAAATTTTTTTTTCAAAAATTTCCCCATTATACCCCAAACGTCTCGCGGGCCAGATGAAAGCTGCTGTCGTGCCGGACTCGGCCCGCGGGCCGTATGTTTGACACCCCCGATTTATATGATGACACTCAGAGTCAACCCGCTGCTTTCAACAATATCGTCACCTAGTATGAGATTTTTTCTATTTCATTGTAAAAAATATAAACATTGTCTTGCAATCAGTTGTGAAATATTAATGAATTAAAATACAGTATTGATATATATAACCTTGAGTTCATAGAATTAGCACATTCTTCATAAAGTCTATTTGTATATCGGCCATACAGCCTGTTGTAGTTTGGCTGTGTTGTCTTTGTTTGGTTGTGTTGTCTTGATTTGGTTGTGTTGTCTGGATTTGGTTGTGTTGTATTGATTTGGTTGTGTTGTCTTTGTTTGGTTGTGATGTCTTGATTTGGTTGTGTTGTCTGGATTTGGTTGTGTTGTCTGGATTTGGTTGTGTTGTCTTGATTTGGTTGTGTTGTCTTTGTTTGGTTGTGTTGTCTTTGTTTGGTTGTGTTGTCTCTGTTTGGTTGTGTTGTCTCTGTTTGGTTGTGTTGTCTTTGTTTGGTTGTGATGTCTTGATTTGGTTGTGATGTCTTGATTTGGTTGTGTTGTCTTTGTTTGGTTGTGTTGTTTTTGTTTGGTTGTGATGTCTTGATTTGGTTGTGATATCTTGATTTGGTTGTGATGTCTTTGATTTGGTTGTGTTGTCTTGATTTGGTTGTGTTGTGTTGTCTTGATTTGGTTGTCTTGATTTGGATGTCTTGATTTGGTTGTGTTTCTTGATTTGGTTGTGTTGTCTTGATTTGGTTGTGTTGTCTTGATTTGGTTGTGTTGTCTTGATTTGGTTGTGTTGTCTTGATTTGGTTGTGTTGTCTTTGTTTGGTTGTGTTGTCTTGATTTGGTTGTGTTGTCTGGATTTGGTTGTCTTGATTTTGATGTGTTGTCTTGATTTGGATGTCTTGATTTGGTTGTGTTTCTTGATTTGGATGTCTTGATTTGGTTGTGTTTCTTGATTTGGTTGTGTTGTCTTGATTTGGTTGTGTTGTCTTAGTTTGGTTGTGTTGTCTTGATTTGGTTGTGTTGTGTTGTCTTGATTTGGTTGTGTTGTCTGGATTTGGTTGTGTTGTCTTGATTTGGTTGTGTTGTCTTGATTTGGTTTGGTTGTGTTGTCTTGATTTAGTTGTGTTGTCTTGATTTGGTTTTCTTGATTTGGATGTGTTATCTTGATTTGGATGTCTTGATTTGGTTGTGTTTCTTGATTTGGTTGTGTTGTCTTGATTTGGTTGTTTTATCTTGATTTGGTTGTCTTGATTTGGATGTGTTGTCTTAATTTGGATGTCTTGATTTGGTTGTGTTGTCTTGATTTGGTTGTGTTGTCTTTGTTTGGTTGTCTTGATTTGGTTGTGTTCCTTGATTTTGTTGTGTTGTCTTGATTTGGTTGTGTTGTCTTTGTTTGGTTGTGTTTCTTGATTTGGTTGTGTTGTCTTGATTTGGTTGTTTTATCTTGATTTGGTTTTCTTGATTTGGATGTGTTATCTTGATTTGGATGTCTTGATTTGGTTGTGTTGTCTTGATTTGGTTGTTTTATCTTGATTTGGTTGTCTTGATTTGGATGTGTTGTCTTGATTTGGATGTCTTGATTTGGTTGTGTTGTCTTGATTTGGTTTTGTTGTCTTGATTTGGTTGTGTTGTCTTGATTTGGATGTCTTGATTTGGTTGTGTTCCTTGATTTTGTTGTGTTGTCTTGATTTGGTTGTGTTGTCTTTGTTTGGTTGTGTTTCTTGATTTGGTTGTGTTGTCTTGATTTGGTTGTTTTATCTTGATTTGGTTGTCTTGATTTGGATGTGTTGTCTTGATTTGGATGTCTTGATTTGGTTGTGTTCCTTGATTTTGTTGTGTTGTCTTGATTTGGTTGTGTTGTCTTGATTTGGTTGTGTTGTCTTTGTTTGGTTGTGTTGTCTTTATTTGGTTGTGTTGTCTTGATGTGGTTGTCTTGATTTGGATGTGTTGTCTTGATTTTGATGTCTTGATTTGGTTGTGTTGTCTTGATTTGGATGTGTTGTCTTGATTTGGATGTCTTGATTTGGTTGTGTTGTCTTGATTTGGTTGTGTTGTCTTTGTTTGGTTGTGTTGTCTTGATTTGGTTTTCTTGATTTGGCTGTGTTGTCTTTGTTTGGTTGTGTTGTCTTGATTTGGTTGTCTTGATTTGGTTGTGTTGTCTTGATTTGGTTGTGTTGTCTTGATTTAGTTGTGTTGTCTTGATGTGGTTGTCTTGATTTGGTTGTATTGTCTTTGTTTGGTTGTGTTGTCTTGATTTGGTTGTGTTGTCTTGATTTGGTTGTTTTATCTTGATTTGGTTGTCTTGATTTGGATGTGTTGTCTTGATTTGGATGTCTTGATTTGGTTGTGTTGTCTTGATTTGGTTGTGTTGTCTTGATTTGGATGTCTTGATTTGGTTGTGTTCCTTGATTTTGTTGTGTTGTCTTGATTTCGTTGTGTTGTCTTGATTTGGTTGTGTTGTCTTTGTTTGATTTGGTTGTCTTGATTTGGTTGTGTTGTCTTGATTTGGCTGTGTTGTCTTTGTTTGGTTGTGTTGTCTTGATTTGGTTGTCTTGATTTGGATGTGTTGTCTTGATTTGGTTGTGTTGTCTTTGTTTGGTTGTGATGTCTTGATTTGGTTGTGATGTCTTTATTTGGCTGTGTTGTCTTTGTTTGGTTGTGTTGTGTTGTCTTGATTTGGTTGTGTTGTGTTGTCTTGATTTGGTTGTGTTGTCTTGATTTGGTTGTGTTGTCTGGATTTGGTTGTGTTGTCTTGATTTGGTTGTGTTGTCTTGATTTAGTTGTGTTGTCTTGATTTGGTTTTCTTGATTTGGATGTGTTATCTTGATTTGGATGTCTTGATTTGGTTGTGTTTCTTGATTTGGTTTTGGTTTGGTTTGGTTTTGGTTTTGTTGTCTCTGTTTGGTTGTGTTGTTGTGTTGTCTGGATTTGGTTGTGTTGTCTTGATTTGGTTTTGTGGTCTTGATTTGGCTGTGTTGTCTTTGTTTGGTTTTGTTGTCTTGATTTGGATGTCTTGATTTGGATGTGTTGTCTTGATTTGGTTGTGTTGATTTGGTTGTGTTGTCTTGATTTGGTTGTGTTGTCTTGATTTGGTTGTGTTGTCTGGATTTGGTTGTGTTGTCTTTGTTTGTTTGTGTTGTCTTGATTTGGTTGTCTTGATTTGGATGTGTTGTCTTGATTTGGATGTCTTGATTTGGTTGTGTTGTCTGGATTTGGTTGTGTTGTCTTTGTTTGTTTGTGTTGTCTTGATTTGGTTGTCTTGATTTGGATGTGTTGTCTTGATTTGGATGTCTTGATTTGGTTGTGTTGTCTGGATTTGATTGTGTCGTCTTGATTTGGTTGTGTTGTCTTGATTTGGTTGTGTTGTCTTGATTTGGTTGTGTTGTCTTGATTTGGTTATGTTGTGTTGTCTTGATTTGGTTGTGTTGTCTGGATTTGATTGTGTCGTCTTGATTTGGTTGTGTTGTCTTTGTTTGGTTGTGTTGTCTCTGTTTGGTTGTGTTGTCTTTGTTTGGTTGTGATGTCTTGATTAAGTTGTGTTGTCTTTGTTGTGTTGTCTTGATTTGGCTGTGTTGTTTTTGTTTGGTTGTGTTGTCTTGATTTGGTTGTGTTGTCTCTGTTTGGTTGTGTTGTTTTGTTTGGTTGTGTTGATTTGGTTGTGTTGTCTGGATGTGGTTGTGTTGTCTTTGTTTTGTTTTGTTGTCTTGATTTGGTTGTGTTGTCTGGATTTGGTTGTGTTGTCTGGATTTGGTTGTGTTGTCTTGATTTGGTTGTGTTGTCTTTGATTGGTTGTGTTGTCCTGATTTGGTTGTGTTGTCTGGATTCGGTTGTGATGTCTTGATTTGGTTGTGTTGTCTTTGTTTGGTTGTGTTGTCTTGATTTGGTTGTGTTGTCTGGATTTGGTTGTGTTGTCTTGATTTGGTTGTGTTGTCTTGATTTAGTTGTGTTGTCTTGATTTGGTTGTGTTGTCTGGATTTGGTTGTGTTGTCTTTGGTTGTGTTGTCTGGATTTGGTTGTGTTGTCTGGATTTGGTTGTGTTGTCTTTGTTTGGTCGTGTTATCTTTGGTTGTGTTGTCTTGATTTGGTTGTGTTGTCTGAATTTGGTTGTGTTGTCTTTGTTTGGTTGTGTTGTCTTGATTTGGTTGTGTTGTCTTGATTTGGTTGTGTTGTCTTGATTTGGTTGTGTTGTCTGGATTTGGTTGTGTTGTCTTTGTTTGGTTGTGTTGTCTTTGGTTGTGTTGTCTTGATTTGGTTGTGTTGTCTTTGTTTGGTTGTGTTGTCTTGATTTGGTTGTGTTGTCTTGATTTGGTTGTGTTGTCTTGATTTAGTTGTGTTGTCTTGATTTGGTTGTGTTGTCTTGATTTGGTTGTGTTGTCTTGATTTGGTTGTGTTTTCTTGATTTAGTTGTGTCGTCTTGATTTGGTTGTGTTGATTTGGTTGTGTTGTCTTTGTTTTGTTGTGTTGTCTTGATTTGGTTGTGTTGTCTTGATTTGGTTGTGTTGTCTGGATTTGGTTGTGTTGTCTTGATTTGGTTGTGTTGTCTTGATTTAGTTGTGTTGTCTTGATTTGGTTGTGTTGTCTTTGTTTGGTTGTGTTGTCTTTGGTTGTGTTGTCTGGATTTGGTTGTGTTGTCTTTGGTTGTGTTGTCTTGATTTGGTTGTGTTGTCTGGATTTGGTTGTGTTGTCTTTGTTTGGTTGTGTTGTCTTTGGTTGTGTTGTCTTGATTTGGTTGTGTTGTCTGGATTTGGTTGTGTTGTCTTGATTTGGTTGTGTTGTCTGGATTTGGTTGTGTTGTCTTGATTTGGTTGTGTTGTCTGGATTTGGTTGTGTTGTCTTGATGTGGTTGTGTTTTCTTGATTTAGTTGTGTCATCTTGATTTGGTTGTTTTGATTTGGTTGTGTTGTCTTGATTTGGTTGTGTTGTCTTTGTTTGGTTGTGTTGTCTTTGTTTGGTTGTGTTTCTTGATTTGGTTGTGTTGTCTCTGTTTGGTTGTGTTGTCTTTGTTTGGTTGTGTTTTGGAGCAAGCCTCAAGTGGACACTGGAGGAACTGCATAGTTCAGCACTGGAGGATGCAGCTTGTGCTTCACAAGCTGTTAGTGGTGGACAGTCATGCATGTTTTAGTCACAAAACTAAGGAAGTAATTGGTGGCTCGACTTCCCACTTCTCGAGGAGATGGGCTGCAACGACGGTCTTTTCCCAATTTAATGAGCACAAAGACGATATCCCAGCGAAGGGGGAATCCCATCTCCCTCGTCTCCCAACCGGCCATGTTGTCCTTTGTTCAGAGCATGTGTTTGTTCATTTCATATTCTTTTCTAAAGTAGTGATTGTATTTTAGTTTCTTTGATTTCTTAGGTCAGTTAAGTTAACTTGTGTTGCTGTTAAATATTATATTTTTTATTGTTTTGGCCTCCCCTAGACAGGGCACAACAAAGTACAGCATTAGTAAACATAGGTATAGTAATGGGTATAATCTGGCCAGCACAAAGGACATTTTCATAGACTTCTGAAGCACAGTGATTTATTAGAACAGGGGTCCTCAAACTCTTCAGCTCACAACCCCCACTAACACTAATACAATACAATAACACTATCCAATCACTGGTAACACAAAAGAACAACACAAAAGCATAACGGACCATAAAAAAACACAACATTGTTTTTATATAGCAATTTATTGTAAAAAATGTAGTTTGTGGAGGTTCCTTTACCCTTTGTCATCACTTTGTAAAGTTTTTACATTATTGATTTAGCACTATAACTGTATGCATTAATGACTAATTGTACTATTTGCCTAATTTTTAGCAACTTCTTTTAAGAGATATTGTCGTAACTGTAAAAACCAAAAGAGTCAGCCTTTTCCAATTTATACTGTAGTTTCCTCTTAGAGTTTGAAAGCTTTGTAATCTTCTTTTCCATTATTTTACAGTAAGCAGTGATACCTCTATTTGTCCAGTATTTAAATCTAGAATAAATACAATTTGGTTTAAATTCTGTATCAAGCGCCACCCATCTCAGTTGTTGTAGTTGGGTCCACGGGTCTAATTGTTTTATGACTTCAAACCAGGTCTGCAAAGTAAAAGTGATGTATGGACTCAGCTGGTCCTGATTGGTTAATTTGAGGTCCCCAATCAGTGCTTAAACTGGAATGCCATTAAATTCACTCTCCATCTCCTTCCATTTTGCTTCATATTCACTTCCACCCCAAAAAATTATAGTTTTTAGTTGAGCTGGGTAGTAATAGTCTCTAAGATTGTGGAGAGACATACAACCTCCTTCCTTACTTATGATTAATGTGCTGTACTTGGTCCTTGGTTTTTACCCATTCCAAAAAAATCGAGATATTTGTTTATCCCATTCGTGAAATTGTTATGTTGGGACTTTAACTGGTTAATTAATTTTTCAGCAAAGCCAAGTTGCTCCAAAACCAAAACCAAATATTCCCAAAAGCTTTCTCAGCATCTAGTCTGGCTAACACAGCATTTGTTTTTTGTTTCTCTCATGCTTTGTATTCTATGAAGAGAACGTCAAATATTATCGTGTGCTTGGCGACCACGCAGTGTCAATTAGTTCAGGAATAAAGGAGTCTAGCCTCTTGGATATGATTGAAGCATACAGTTTATAATCCTGATTTAAAATTGAAATCGTTCTATATGAGCTACATAGCGTTTTACTCTTGCCCTCTTTTAGGATAACAGAAATGAGAGCTTCACTCCAGGAATGGGGTATTCCCATTTTTTCAAGTGTCCAGTTAAAGAAGTTGAGGAGTACCGGAGCCAGTTGTTCTCTAAATATCTTATACCATTCAGCTGGCAGACCATCACTTCCTGGTGTCTTATTATTATTATTTTATTTATTAAGTGCAGTTTCAAATTCTTTTATTGTTATCTGTGATGTTAGACATTCATTTTGATGTTCTCCAATTGATGAAAGGTCTACTGAATTTAAGAATGTCTTTATGTTCTCTTTACTTTCTTGTTTCGGTTGTGAGTAAAGGGTCTGGTAATATGTTTGAAATGCAGTATCAATATCATCTAAGTAACTATAAACTTGCCCAGTCTTAGGGTCCATTATTTTAAAAAACAGACTGGGCAATCTTTTTTTTTTTAATGAATTTTCTTTGCTAATAATTTTGTGGATTTAGGGCCTACTTCATAATATGATTGTTTGAGAAATGTATACTTTTTTTTTCTATTTCTTCATTATAGATATTCAAGATTTGATTTTCAATTTCTTTCATTTTAATCATCATTTGGGGTTTTTGATCCTTGCTGTGTTGCCTTTCTAATTCTTCTAGATTATCTTCAAGATGTGCACATTTATCTTTCTTTGCTTTCTTGAGTGCTGTGCTCATTTAAAATTTGTATTACTTTTTTTGGAAAGCACCTCTTCTTAGTGGCTTAAATAGTGAAGTCAATGTTGAAGTGCCTTAAAAAATGCTTTCTGCATCTCCAGCTGCCACCCCCCCCCACCCCCCGCCAAATTACAACAATAAGTCTCACTGTGTGTTTAATACTGTAGTCGATTTTAAACATTTTCCAATGATTTAAAGGCTTCGATCTGTTCCTTCAATTATTCACTTCTCTTCTTCTTCACTTAGTTCACTTCTAACAGTCTACTATTTCAACATTCATTGTAACAGATACATTTGAATATTTGTATTGTTACTATGACCATTAAATAAAATGAAACTGCTTACTTTCATAATAAACACCACAGAATGTGAAATAAAACATCTAATTCCATGGCTCAATTTAAAACTTTTAGTAAAATAAGGTTAGGATCATTTTAAAACTATAAGAAAGAATAATGGTTATTTGAAAAGACAACATCTTGATCTATAGGATGAGTCATGTTTGACAGATGTAGTATGTAAGCCGCCATAGCCATCATCATCATCATCGCTGTTGACGATACCCAAATGGAAAATGTGGACCACCTACCTACCTTGGCAGCATCTTGAAACTTAACATTGATGATGAGATACACCACCGACTAAGCAGTGCCAATGTGGCTTTTTCGAGACTAAGAAAAAGGGTCACTTCTTCTGCTCATCCCTGCCCACGCTGCACCAAAATATGTGACTTCAGGATATATGTGTTTTCAGCCACCTGAAAACCCACAAGGACCAAGAAGGAAGACAGTCATACTTGACCCCGAGTGACTGCAGATGATGGTGATGAGCCATCCTCACCATTTACCCCCAGGTTGGACACATTTAGTCAACACGAGAGACTATCAGGCACATTTTCTTCAACCCTTCTGAGTCAGCTTCCAAAAAAGGGTTGAGAAAAGGTCATAGAACTAAAAGTGGAAACTATCAAGGAAAGTAAGACACGGCCATGTCTAACTTCAGAATCATTACTGCTGCAGCTTTGTCTTTTTCTTAGTATAGCTGAAATGATTTTATGGTATCATGATAGCTTTTAGTTTTATCGAGATCCTGGCAAATATGCATGCACCTGAGCTCATGACAAACTTACAACTCCCATCTTCGCTCCCAACTCTTAATCCTAGGATTGACAGCTGGGGCCTGTGGGGAGCACGATGAATAATTTGTGGGCAGAGAGAGCTGCAGGCAGGCCAGAAAATTCTGAGACAAAAGTAATAAAATGGTGAAGTCAACAGCTTCATGAACTATTTATCTTTCTGGAACCGATATGTCCTCCTCCTTCAGACTTATTCTGTACTGTTCCACTCTAGCCACCTCACTTGTCAAGGCCCACAGCAGTCCAGACTTTATTGAAAATTTGATTCAGTTTCCCAAGTTGTCACTTTCTAAGGACTGTGCGCAATAAAGGAAACAGGTTATTGGTGAAAAGAACAGAGAGAGGGACTAATGAAAAAAGAATCCTTTACTTGAGAGAATAGACCAAGAAACTAGAAACTAGAGTCTGATCTGAGTTTCCAGGAAGCACAAACATTGACAGTGATCAATAACATTAATATGGGCTTCTACAGACAATGTGCTCCAGGCAGATTAACTACCTGCTGCTGAAAAAGACAATAGACCGCAGGGACAGGGTATTGCAGTTATTTAGACTCAGAGGTTCTTTTGTGGGCTTGTGGTGAAACCACTAATCAATTTCCAGAATTTCCCCTCTGGGGATCAATAAAGTATTATCTTAATTATTGTTCTTTATGTTACATTTGAAAATAAATACAAATACAGTTTTAATAGTTGACAGTTTGACCAAGGGGAAACCTCCGGTGTTGAAAAATGAAGACAATGCAGAAGTGCAAAATCCTGCAGTTTGTCGAGGGTCCACTTGAGGGCGGCTCCATAAACCCCGTAATTTCTATACACACCCCATTCAAAAATCCAAATGTTTTAATAAAAAATTTAGTTATTGTCCTCATGGGCACACACTGAATTTTGCATCAGTTTTGATTTTTATCCGTTGTTCGGCACGAAGCTGACCTGATTGACAGGTGGGAACCATGTAACAGTTTGTCAAGAGGCTTAAACCCCGCCTCAACTCCAGCTCTCTCCCTGTCGTTAGGTTGTCTGAAAGTTGGCTGATGCACGATTTCCTGCAATGAGCCTTGGGAGCCCCCTGCAGTAACAGATGGGTGACGTCACTCGGGCTTTGTCCATTAATATTTACAGTCTATGGTTTTGACACATATAAAACCTTTATTTGCAGGCCTGATTCCTCCTGTGTCAACAGAAATCATCCATGAAATATTTTTTTATATCAAGTTAGTTCAAATTTAGAGATATGAAACAAAGTTATTTTCCAATCCTGTAATTCACACCTTTCCTTGACTCGTGACCTTTTTCATTGAGGTCAAGGAAAAGTGGTCAGGAAGGAGTTAGGGGGAACTTTTTGGACTTTTATGAGATATGAAAAAGAGATATTTTCCTATCCACTTATTCCCACCTTTCCTTGACCCTGTGACCTTCTTCATCGAGGTCAAGGAAAAGTGGTTAGGAAAGGATTTAGGGGGAACTTTTGTTGGAATTTTCAAGTGGACCCTCTTTCAAGTTTTGTGCAGTTATTGAATGCAACCTCTTACCTGACCCCTCTTCCTCCAGCTTCCTAACAAGGCCAGCTTATATAAGACACCTGGGGCCTTCTTCTGGCCTCTTGCTCCTGCCTGCCATGCTGCTGTAGCTTTGTTTGTTGCTGTAGATATATACATCCCTTTTATCTTGGTAGTTTTTCTTTTGAAGTGTTTCTTAAGATTATTTCTTTGCTTGGTTTGTAGCCCTGACCGTGTGACACATATAGTAGCAGTAAGTTTCAGTATCAGGAGCCTTGTTAATTTTTGTCTCATTAGGCTGACTGCTGTTTTTTCCCTCTGCCCTTTAAACTCTGTTCAGTCAGGAACACTCACCATTTACAACAAAATGGAAATACAGTTGAACTTGGCACTGATGGCTATTCTATGAAGCTGCTCCCTGGGTGAGCTGAGCAGCACGCCACAGATTTACAGGGTGTGCATTTATTTATATGCTTAACAAGGACAGAATGGAGCATAGTAATAATTTATTTTATTTGTTACCCCTGTGCTTTTGCTGCCATGACTCAACATGTCATATGTGAGATAGTTGCACAAAATATTTAATTATTGTATTACCAACGCATTACCCATGTGGATGACGATGATGCTTTTCTTATCACTAATTTAACCTTGTTTTGGCATAGGAAAAAAAGACAATTTTTTTGGCGTATGGCACTGTCTGTTCCAAAAGCCAGAACTGAGGGGTCAGAACTGGGGAAAAAGGTGTTTGCTGCTCCCTTTACTTGGAACAACTTACAAAAAGAGCTGAAACTTAATGAGCTGCTCTCGTTGGATGCTTTTAAGAGGATGTTGAATGACTTGAAGGCAGTCACATCTGGCTGTAGACGTTCTCCCTGATGTGTTAGTGGCTGATCTTGACAAACATTTGCTGTTTGAATTTGTAATTTGTGTCTTTTAATATCTAATGGTGTATTCTTTTGTATTTGTTTTTTTTGTGTGGATGGAACTCTGTAAATTGTGCCACTGACTGTCTTGGCAACTCTTAAATTTTTTTTTTTTAAAGATATATTTTTGGGGCCTTTTGCCTTTATTAGATAGGACAGCTGAAGAGAGACAGGAAATGTTAGGAGGACAGATTAGGGAATGACAAGCAGCAAAGGGCTGGGGTCAGATTCAAACCCACAGCCACTGCAACGAGGACCATAGCCTCTGTACATGGTGAGAGCAACATTAACCACTAGGTTAGCGCCCTAGAAAAAGAGATTTTTAATCTAATCAAATTTCTTTCCTGGTTAAATAAATCTTAAAAAAAAAAAAACATTTGTCAAAAATGAATTTAGATTTCGGTCTACAGCTGAAATAAGGCACGCACTTCATCAGTATGCCTGCAGTCTGCATCTCTCATCATCCAGAGTTCCCTGCTGTGCCAAATGACACGGTTTTAACGACCTTCTTCAAAATGTCACCAATTTTTATTGCACAGTGACACAATGCATGGTCCACACTAGAGCTGGGTATTGTCCACAACCTCACAATTCAATTCGATTTCAATTCTTTGGGTCACGATTCGATTCGATATTGATCAATATGCTTCTATATCGATTTTATAACACATACAGATGACACGAATACCCAGATAACTCAAAACAGTACCTTCTGATATTTGTTTAATAATTATGTGTGCATTCTTTGTATAGGTTTAACACAAACTGACTAAACAATTTATTTTATCGTTGCATTATTCTTTAATAAACAAAGAATAAAACATTAAAGTACAGTATGATCTAAAGTGCACATTTGTGCCTGACCTGAAATTGCATCAAAATCATAATAAACATAACAGCGCTGTCATGGCATGGACACAAACTATATGTAAAGTGCACAATTTTAGCTGACCTGAATTCACAGCACCCTGCCCCCAGTGGAGAGGGGCGTCATTACAACGAAAAAAAATCGATCTCAGGATTTCCCTGAATCGAAATTGAATTGGGAATGAAATAATTGCAAGGCATTGATGAATCGATATTTTCAACCAGCCTTAGTCCACACCCTCTGTTTACTTTATTAAAATCAACTATGTGTCTGTTTTCATAGAAAGAAACTTAGAAACTGGAAAACAACAGGCATAATTCAAGTTGACTTGTACAGAGTAGACCCAGTGTGTTGCAGCAGGATGCATCTATGTGATGCGCCAAGTTGTGCTAAAGTGGCTAAAAGTTGCTTGTTGCTGAGTACTGAAAAATGTCTAAATATAACCTAAACATACATCATGGTGTGACTTTTCTGTCGCTTTTTTCTAAATTAGCTTAATTACAATGTCCATCATCTCTTCATAAATGGGCAGGGCTGACCGGCCTCTCCTGTGGCAGGTGAACATATATTGATAGGAACTTCATACAACCCCACTTCAAAAATACTGAACTTTACCTTTATAAAAAGAAAATATGAAACAATGTCTTTTGTAAACTATCTGACCATCACATCCTATGACAGCGACATGAACATTTAGTTTGCATTGAAGGAAATGCAAAGTTTAGGCAAGCTATGGCTCAGTGGTAGAATCGGTCGTCTCCGGAAGGTCGGGTGTTCGATCCCCAGCTCCTGAAGCCACATGTCTGATGTGTCCTTGGGCATAAAAATGCTATACAAGCTCAAGTCCATTTTCCATTTACCAAAGTTTAAGTTCTACTAATCACATTGACATCAGTCTAATTCAAGGCTTATTTTCAGGAAATACTCAACAAATTGTCACTGTTATGCAGATGACACCAAGTTGTACTTCTTAATATAGCAAGATGAAACCAATCAGTTAATTTACCTCCGGCCTTAATAGAGACCTGGATGATACTTTCCTGCCCCTTAAACTCCTTGATTTGATGTGAGGTCTATTTTATTTTTCAGAGATTGTTGGTATAGTCATTGAAATTGTGTCTCCCATTCCCCTCATAAGTTTTAATCCATATCTGACAGAAAATGCTCTGAAACAGTTTGCTTGTTTGTGTAGCTTTTAAGTGTGTCAGTTAGCTGTTCTATATAGTTCAACACATGTATGAAATGTTGCTATTTTCCAGGCATCTCTTCTGACTCTTACTTTTAACCTTTCTTTTAAGAGCAAGACGAAAATGGTAGGGCCCTTGTAGCATCCCTATCAGCAAGTTGACCCCTAGCTGAACGGAGCCACTTCTATGATTCGCTCTAAAGGGTAAGTACTGTAACTGGTGTGACTCTGCTCTGAGTGCTCTTTCGCTGTCTCACCCTTTTTTCTGCAGCTCGGATTGTGCAAGAGATGAATGCATCATACAAGGCAGCAGGAGAGAGAGACAAAGTTCACGGTCCCTCTTTTATCATGTTTTATTTAAAAAGCAAAGATTAAAGATTAAATTCCAGTCAATGTTTTTTTTCTTTGCGAGCAGACAGCAGAAGCTCTAACATTGGTGAGTGTCAAGTTACACAGCCATCATAATGCACTTCACCTCAATTACCTGTCCAAAATATTGCTGCCTCAGAGTGCTCCCGGAAACAATGTGTGCTGAGGAGAAAAAAGTCAACACATATAGAAAGGCTGTCTGAAAAAAAAGAGAACACAATGAATAAAAAACAGATATTTCTTGAGTTTGAAGTCATTCTGCAACAGATTCCAGGCTGAGGGTGCAGAATACCCAAAAGGCCTTTTCACAATTTCTGTTCGAGCATTTGGGACAGAGAGCATAAAGAGGTCCTGAGAACGCAAAGCATACTGTCCAGCACTTTTCAGCATGATAACACAAAGATAGTGAGGAAGCAGACCAAGAATTGCCTCATATATAAAGGTGTACCAGTGTAAGAGCCTCCATCCATCCATCCTAAGAGTACAACTCACAGTTTGAGGGGACACCCTATTCAGATATGCATCTCAAATATTGATTGGTTGTTATCCATTCGTCTTTTCTTCGATTTGTAAAGTTTGTTGGTCCTATTTCGTCTGTTGTCTTGCTGCAACACTTTCTTGTTATAACCCTACAAACATCGTCCATGAGTGAGCGCCTCTCTTCCCCCACATGCTAATGCAAATGCTGATGGGTATGGGTATGATGAACAACAGGAAAGAGTAGCATGGCTTAATTGGACCGCGGCCACTCTTTCCCCCTTGTTTTCCTGACAATGAGGAAGTTGAGCCTGCTCTTATGGATTGGGAACACCAGGCCCAGGTGTTCCCAATCCATGACGACCTAACCACACATACTGGTACGACCGCACAACCAGCAAAATCAGAATCATCAGAATCAGAAATACTTTATTAATCTCAGGGGGAAATGTGGTTGTTACCTTTACTCTTTAACACAATACAGCAGTAGGAAATATAGAAATAATTTAGGATGTAAAAATAAAATAGAATACAGATAATAAAATAAAATAAGCAATAAAATTAGAAACAAAAACAAGACAACCAGCAGCCCCTCTATTTGTATAATGTCAGTACTCAACGATTGAATAGGTTAGGATATATCATTGATATATCTGCTGTATGAAGGTTTAAAATGTCAACTTTAGGAAATTAAACCAATAATCTCATGTTTCTTTTTGATAAACACATACACATCCCAAAAAATAAAGGTCTGATTGCACTAAAGGCCCCCCTCTGGCTTTAAAGTCCTTCAGTCGTGACTGAGGCACAAATCAACCCCCTTACAGTTCCAATTCTTTAGGGATTCTTGATTTAATGGTTTTCATTGAAAGGAATTGAAATGTTATATTTTTGACACTCTATATAATCTCAATTTACTTCAGCTGCAGCTTTATGCTTCTATATAGTTTTCTTTTTATCTTTAGGATCACTTATAACAGAAAATACATTTTAAATAATCTATACAAAACGAGTTTAAAAAAGGAGAAAGTGAGACAATAGGAACAGAAAAAAAACAAGCCCTCAGCTAGTCCCCTCCAACTCTGTCATTCTCCAGGACTGATGGCCATGAAATTGTAAACTCTAAAGCTCCAGGATGCATTTTAACATCACATGAAGGTTAGAAGCGGCACTTATTGAGGCAGTGAGG
Source organism: Tautogolabrus adspersus (assembly GCA_020745685.1). Lineage (NCBI taxonomy): Eukaryota > Metazoa > Chordata > Actinopteri > Labriformes > Labridae > Tautogolabrus > Tautogolabrus adspersus. The sequence goes on along the minus strand of CM036556.1, from coordinate 6,084,317 downwards.
AGAACTGGAGGACAGAGTGGAGGACAGAAATGAAGCACAATCTTAAAAATGGCAAAACTTTATAAACTATACTAAAAGTTAGGATAAGAAGAAGCTCAAATATATTTATTATGCCTTTTCGTCTTTGGTACATAGGCAATTATTACATTGGTATATAATGCATGGCCTCATAGATGTATATTCAGTGCATACAGCTGCTCTACACAACAATGAGGGTGTTTTCACCCCCATTCTAAGTAGATTATGTCTGGCTACCTCTGAGCAGATGTGGACATGCATGTGTTTGTGCGTGTTCAAAACTGAATAAAATGTGAAGGTGAATCAGCGGGGAACTGGTTTTGAAATGAGCAGGATTGATGTGCTCTCAGCAGAAGCCCTCGGATCCATCATCGGCTTGCCTAAATTGAGCTCCCGGGTTTATTCAGTGCAAAGTATACCTGCGGTATTGTGCCCTTTACAAGTCTCTGCTGCATAGAAGGCCACTGCAGAGAGGTCATTGTAGTAGCTTTTATTCACACATGAATGCACACGTGAACAGTCCATGAACACACAAACACACACACATGCACGCAAATGCTGTTGCTGAGCAGACCTGTGCAGAGGGCTAAATTAGGAACAAGGCGGAGGTGGCACTGCAACAGATTTGTTATGTTCTGTGCATTAGAACGGACCAGCTGTGCGTCCACACTTTGAAACTTAGCACCATCAGAGTACAGATGAGGCACATTTACATTTTTGCTTTGAAGAAATTCTGTGAAGAGTAAGAACACCAAAACACCCTTTGTAACTTCTCTCTCATCTGCATACTTTTCAACAACGGGCCCCATTCACCAATATCTTCTTAAGAATTTTAAGTTGTTCTTAAGAAGATTTCTAGACTCTCCCTCAGATTCACCATGTTCTTAAATAACTGAATTGTTTGCAGCTGTGTTCTTAACTCCTTGTGTTTGTAAGTTGAAAGTGTGTGCTTGTTGTTCCCAAATAGCAAAGGTAACTGCCCACTGATGCCCATAAAAGGGCATGAGTGCAGGGCCCTGCAGATGCACAGAAACACAGAAACACATGCAGGGTGCAAAATAAAACAAGTTTGTGGAGATGCCTATCGGAGGGCTGGAGATGATGACGGCGGAGCACCGCAGTCCTAACGGGGAAGAAACTTTAGCAGTTGTGAAGTGGAGGTACTGCTGCAGGAGGTCAGTAGCAAACAAGCATCAGTGTGAGTAATAGATACACAGGAACACACACAAAAACACGCATTGGGACACATTGGGGTGTACACATAATGTATGTGAATTAAAGTGACGTGTATGGCATTTATTTTTAAAGACAACTCGGATTTGAATGATCATAAAATATTTATTTAGTATTTTATTGATTATGAAAAAAGTTATAGTAATGAAAATGAAATTCGATTTTTTGACTTAGTTAAAGAATGGAATATGTCAAAGAAGAAGTGATGTACAACCAGTGGTGTAGTGCAGAGTATACACAGGTATACGGAGTTTAAATCTCCTCTGATTCTCACCATTGATTTATTGACAATATTTTGTAGTATGATGCAATTTTTTTCCTAGGATGATGAAGGGATGACCCTCCCTACTCTGTCTCCAATTGGCTAGTACGCACTAACTAAATATGCAAGAGCAGTCTTAAAAGTCCATTTATCCTTTGGTGGACGGGCCACTTAAAAGAAACAGTATACCCATTTCTTCAGGCACCACTACACCACTGTGTACAACATACAGGTGTGAGAGTACGTTTGTTGACATTGCTTAATAGCAGTCACAAGACAGACTCAGTGTGCATTCCTCCAGCATGTCATGCCTGGTAGATGTTGCCAATTCCATCTGTAATACGTTATAATTTGTGATTAAACCTACAAAACAACCAACATCCTGTTGTCTGTTGCCATGTCTCCTGTTATTACATTTTTCTATTACACAACTTAAAGACAGAAATAACACCACACTCGTAACTTTTAATAAGGCATGACACTGAGGGACTCTTTTAAATTCTTTATTATTCTACTTCCGTCATACATGTGGAATGGTTATTCTTTGTTGGAGACGATCAGAAAGTATGACAGAACTGTCGCAGCGTTTTCTAGACGCTGGGAGCCTAGCATGCCCTTCAAAATGTAATAACCGATGATCCCAGTTCAGGTCTCTAAATATGCCTCCATAGAACCTTGAGGCTCAATGTCGGCCAAATTGCTTCAGGGTAGAGGTAAAAAAGAAATAAAATAGTCTCCAGTTTTTTCCTTGTGTGAGTTCTGTCAGGAAATACAAATATATTGATAACATTGATTTGGTTGGTTTAAGACTGGGAGAAAAACTGTGATAAATATACTGACTCAAGTTCATCTTATAAAACATACAACCTTAATGTCAGCAGGATCTACTTTAGTTCATTTACATATCTCAACCACCCACTGTGTCTTTAAGAAACAAAATATAAAAATTGATATACGAAATCAATACCCTCTTAAAAATGCTGTAATCATTCTAAATATTAAGATGATAAGTTTAAGTCAAGCTATGTCAGAGATGTTTGTATCCAGTGGCATAACGGTGACATCGATCCCTGATGGTATTAAGAGATTAAAAGGTTTCCCCGTCCTCTCCGTGTTGTTGACAAGCCTTGTGACTCATTACAGCCATTAGCATTGAGCTTGCTCATCAATAAGCACTTGGCTGATCCATCAGTCTTGCTGAGATGCAACCCAGGGGACCCAGCCATAGGCCCCTGGCAGTTGTGGGAGTCTGAGATCGACTACACGGGCACCCTTGATCTGTAGGGTCAACACACACACACACGCACACGCACACGCACACACACACACACACACACACACACACACACACACACACACACACACACACACACACACACACACACACACACACACACACACACACACACACACACGTCCACCTGCCCTGCTGTTTGCCTGACAGGGAGGATTCAACTGTCACACTGAGCCGCTCTTCTTCAGGTTCTTTGTTGATGCTTTCGTAAGTGTTGTGTCAGTGTAACCACTTTTGCTTGTCGGCATCTTAGTGTTTGGCACTGCACTCTTGTTTGTCATTATGCTTTGTGTTGACTTGATCATTGAGACCTTGAATGTGTGTGGGTGCATGTGTGGTACAAAGAAAAAGCAGGGAGTCTCGCCAAGTTAGTGTTTTTTTTTTTCTGTGTCTGTCGACTTCAGTAATGTCTCCTACAGTATTTTTCATTTAAGTTTGCCATGTCGGTGTTGGAATGTGTGTGTGTGACTGTGTAAGTGTCGGGTTTGGCAGTGTCAGTGTCAGTCAGCGTGAGACGATGCAATGTCAATGTGTGACAGCCAGCCATAGTCTGATGTGATAGGGTGCCACAGTGAATGACAATGTCTCGACTTAGAAACCATGTGTAGTCTTTGAGAGGGAGTGTCTTAAGAGACAAAGCCAGAAATGACAGAAAAAGGGATCTAAGTCAGAGGGTGTTAGAGTTCATCATGGAGGGCCTCTCCCTCGGCATGGTCAAGTGCTCCCATCAGCAGCAGGGCGCCTGTAGCATTGTCTCTAACAAAGATGATGAATGGGTGATCGGCGTAGAACATCTTGGGCTTCTCTATGTGTTCCTCCTCAAGTTCTGCATCACCTTTCCCAGCTTGAGCAGTCAGCTCTAGGGAAGCCCACTGCAAGACGTCGCCCAGGTGGAGCTTCCCTTTGCTTTTCTCTGACACCCCAGAGAAATCCGCCAGCTTCTGGTCCCAAGCGTCGGTCAAGCCCAGGGCAGACAACTGCTTCTGAAATTGGGAAAACAAAGCGATGGAATTTATGAAGTGCCTTGAATAATTCTCAATCTTGTACGCATACAACATGGAGACATCCTGTGAGGGTGTGCGAACAAACAGCTGCCAGGACGCTGATCAATTATGCACGCAGGACGACAAAACAACGAGTGGGAAGGAAAGCACATTTTAAAATTTCATGATGCTGTGACCTTCAGAAGTGGGAGACATTCACTGCCCTTACCGAACATGATTAACTATAAATATGCCCTACTGAACAGTCAATCAGTAACTTCACTAAATACGTTTTTTTCACAGATATGTTTATTTACTGTATATCCCTAAAAAATTCAAAATGGGACCGAGGCTGACAGATGCCCTTGTTGTGAGCTGGCAGAACAAAGTGGGCGACAGGCAGAGAGGAATTCGGAAGGAGGAAGCAGAGGATGAATAATTTAAGAGTGATGCCCCGTGACCTCAGCACCTCCTTTGTTTTGCCTCTGATATGAATTCCACAGAAAGTCGTCGGCATGACAGGTAGTTTATCCTCCAATGGCAGAGGGCCACTCACAGTGACAGGCTTCTCCAGGGGCCAGATGAGAGCATGTGTGGAGGTGTGAGTGTGTGACGGTGTGAACTTAAATGTGGATGTGCAGAAGGCCAACACTGGAGAAAAGAACAAAAGTTGCAGAGAGAGACGAGTGGGTGAAGATATTGTTTTCAAGCATTGTTTAAACTTCAGCTGATTAAACTCTTTATTGGAAATATCTCTTACCGGCTGACAGGAACACAAAATCATTTGGATGAGTTGTCTGAGTGAATGGAAATGTTCTGTGGGTGCTGCTTGGCTGACTGGCTTTTCTTTTTTCTAAAACCACATTGTTAGAGCTCTGCTGAGTTCACAAAACCACCCGCTAATGGACAATTGTAATAATCCATATAGAATGTCTGCTTTTCTACTTAAAGGTTGAGTTGTGCCTAAAAGAGGAGGTTAAACTGGATCATGTCAGCTTATTGCCCAAACATGAAATGAGGAGATGTATATACAGTTGTCGGCAATCTGTCATTCCCATTCTACTGTTTTCATGCTTAGCTCCCCATCCACACATGCCACCTCCTGCTCTAATGCACTTCTATTGTCCTCATCCATTATTCCTCCTCTCTTCTTCCGCTCGCTACCACTACATCACTGTCTTCCTCTGCTGCTCTGCCACTTGCCTGGCATCCCCATTCCTCATCTGCCCCACGTGTGCCTCTATTTTATCCCATTCCGTCTCTCTCTCTCTGCCCCTAACTCAGTCTTTTTCCTCCCTGCTTCATCCTTTATGTCTTTGACAGGCCAGTTCGCCGCCCTTGTACACAGCGCTCTCTCGACTTCTCAATCTCCATCGGCAATCATTTTCTGTTTTTTTGGCTCCTTATCTAAAAAGGAAACAAAAACAAGCTGCGGTGGCAGATTCCTGGAATTGTAGAAGACAAATGTGTGTGTGAGGAACAGCAGCTGGTTTCTTTATTCTTTCTGTCCATCCCATAGACTGTAAATATGAATGCACGAAGCCTAACTTTCTAACTCAGCCTAACTTTCAGTCAACCTAACGACAGGCTGAGAGCTGGAGCTGAGGCGGGTTGTAAGCCTCTTGACATTGTGCCCACCTGTCAATCAGGTCAGCTACGCGCCTAACTATGGATAACACGTAACGTTCAAAAAATCTAAACGGATGTGTTGTCAAAAAATGTACCTCCCCCTCCGTACAGTGTGTGCCCATGAGGACAATAACTTATCAGACCTTTATAGTTTTTTTTTGTACCAGCCTGTAAACATGTTCATTTCTATTGTCAAAACGGGCATTTTTGAATGGCGTGTGTATGAAACTGCCAGCCTCAAGCGGACCCTCCACCAACTGCAGGATCTTGCACTTCTGCATTGGCATCATTTTTCAACACCGGAGTTTGCGGCTTGTTCCATCCTCTCAGTCTCTTCACTTGTAATGTAGCAGTGCAGGGGCTTCTATGAAGCATATAAATAGTACTTACTAACCCCAAATGACCTAGCTTCCCTAGCTGACTCTCTCACTCTGCTTGTCAAGGATAAAGCACCTGGTTAATTTTTATTATTTGATGCTAAAACATGTTTAAAAATTAAAAGACCCTGTGGTTGCACGGGGGAAAACAGGCCATGTGTGTCAGAGAAGTCTACAGAGGCCTTGTGCATCACAGAGGTGTTGCACTGCATTATATGGGGAGAAAAAAACAACAACCTTTTGGGAGGTGCTCTTTGGCTGCCCTTCTCTCTGTAGCACCACATGAATCTTGGATGGAACAGCAAGGGGCGGACTGCCGATGCCTCGCACACAACATCAGCTGGCTATTTGTCTGCAAGTGAGAGCCACAGGCATTGTCAGCTGGTAGTTTCCTCAATGTGTGTGTACGGCTTACTTGGCCTACAGCAGCCCATTCTACCTGCCTTAGGTAGCATGGCATGAACCCTCAGGCGTGCAGCACTCCACATCACATTATTTCAGCTCGATGGTTGAGCCCACTAAGTAGCTTGTTGGGAGTACCTGTGGGGGTTTTATGAGGATGGGTTGTGGCAGCCTGGACATGTTACAGCTCTATGTGTGAGGAGACAGAGTGGCTGATGCTAAAAGACAGAGCAGCCTTAATAATCATAATGGGAAAGAAAGAAAACGATAAAGCATTAAGACTTGAGCTATTTTTTTAATATATATCAGCTGTTGTTTTCAAATCATTGCACTGAGAAAGATCTTAAAATTATTAACCAAAACAAAGACCCCACATAACTATCACACCCGAAATACACATTTTTGTCACATATTCTATAAGGAGCAAATGCCAACGACTGAGTAAAGATCAAATATCACCATGAAAGCTCTAAAAACACATGAAACATATCACTATGTTGTAATACTGAATATCTTTGTGTATCTTTTTCAAAATTGTTTTTTAATTGGCATATGTGATGTTTTATGTCTTTGAATTGCATCCTCAATTTATGGCTTTTGGAAATGCAGTAGAGCCAAGATACATTTCCCCGGTACAACTAAGTATATCCTCCTTTGCCTTCTATTTTGTAAGAAATTCAAAAAAATCTTGCCCAAAAAACAGAAAGGGGAATCTGTCAAATCAGTCCAACTTGCTAATCATTGCTGAAATTGGCTATGAAGAGACAAAGAGAGAGAGGTAACATTTAATTTGGATGAGATAGCGAATGAGGAGATGATGGCAACCAGGACAGTTACGTTTTCAAGATAGAGTCAGAGGAACTCTGTGAATGTGAGTGTTGGCAGAAGTAAGAGTGAAACACAGTGTAGCATAACCAGTTGATTAGGATCATTCTAATTATAATTTGAATGACAGGGTACATTGCAATATTTTATTGAAGGCTTTACCCAACATAGACGTTCTTTTTTATTAAATTGTCACAAAGTGGAAGCTGGAAAAGAATTAAAACTATCGCCTCACATGCAAAAAAAAAAGGGGACTAAGTCCAGCATTTATTGGATTAAGAAAAACTATTGTAATTTTTTAGATGGACTGTAAAGTTGTATTTCTACAACGTGAACACCATCCGACCCAGACTAAACAAACCCATCCACCAGTAACGATAAACCCAGGATTTCATTTCTCGTCTGGGTTCACTAACTGGATCACATGGCACCAGTTATGAACTTGGTAAATGAAGAAGTTGTCTCATGTTGTTGTGACTGTTTACATGAAAGGGCCTCTGTTTGCAGTAAATGACCTAGTGCAACAAGTCTATGGAAGCAGAATAGAATATTCCACCTAGATCAAACTATGATACTATGAACAATACGTTATACTATTCTTCTTTATATACATTATATACATAAAGAGGTTGAAAATATAATCCAGGTTTAGGCAACACAGCTGCAGCTTGCAAAATGAAGAAGGGACAACTGGCAAACAAATGTGACTGTCTAAATCTTATTATTAGTGCATGATTAAATCTGACTGTTATTAAAGGTGTGTATTCTAATAATTTAATCTGATGCAGCAGTATTAAAGTTTTAGACTAACACAGCCCTGGTAGTGTCAAATGGACACGAGAGACAATAAAAATGAGTGCTGTTTTTAAACGCGATAATCACATTGTTAATTGCATTTTTTTAAAACTCCATCATTTTTCATTTTATTTTGAATTTCTCAACTGTCTTAAACTGAAAGTACTTTACTTGCTGTTTAAATTTAACCCTGCTTTTATTTTGAAATAAAGTAAGGACCTTCTGGTAGATCAGAGGGTACAAAAATAACTAAATCATAGAAAAAGGAACTTTTTACAGATCAAAACTAAATGAAACAGCATAAAGGAATGTTTAAAAAGTGAAATGTTTGATGCCATATGGTGGACATTACTTCTGACTGAGTTTTTTAAAATTGAAATGAGACATTCAAAAGTCGCAGCAGTGTCGTTCTTTTCCATCACTGTGACTACAGGGAGACACTGCACAGGCTTATCCTAGTGCGCTTAAAGGGACAAATAGCGTGTGCTTAATCAATTGAAAATATGAATGTATTAGTTTGAGACCTTGATTAAATTGCAGTTTACTAGTTAATGCCGATAACCTGATAAAAATGTAATTCAATGTTACAAGACTTACTGTTATTTCTAATAAGTACAAAGAGCACAAGGCTGTGGCTCAGTTGGTAGAGTCGTCGTCTCTCAACCGGAAGGTCGAGGCTTCGATCCCCAGCTCCTGTAGCAACATGTCCGATGTGTCCTTGGGCAAGACACTTAACACCAAATTGCTCCCGCTGCTTCGTCGGCGGCGTATGAATGCAAATGAATAGGATTAGTTACTTCTGATGGTCTCACTACATAGCAACCTCTGCCATCAGTGTGTGAATAGATTTGAATAGGTAACATGCGGTGTAAAAGTGCTTTGACTAGTCAGAAGATTAGAAAAGCGCTATACAAGCTCAAGTCCATTTACCATTTACCAATGTATTGAGTGCTTAGACAGCTTTCCACTGTAGGATAATATTGGAAAAAAAGGCAAAATAAATAAATATCTTTCTCATTGTAATAATCAGCTGCTGAAGACTAAATGCTGTGTCTCTGAGCACTCTTGCCCTCCTCCCCTCTCATGATCTGCTCAAGCTCCAGGATTAAGACAATTGATCGATCAGGCACTAGTGCTTTTAGACGGGCTGATGTCTAATTACAAACATGAGCAGCATGATTAACTAATGCCATGTACCTCGGTAAGAAGTGAAACACTGCCTTAGCCCTGAAGAGCCAGGGTCAAACCCAAGCAACAACCTCTGGTGTTCATTTTTTAAATTCTATTGTTTATATTGGTAAATTTCTTATATTTTATTTTATTTAAGTTCTTGCTTTTTTGGCTGTATTTCCCTCTTAACTGTTTTTGACCCAATACACCTAGACAAATTCCTTGTATGTGTAAATGTACTTGGCAATAAACACGATTCTGATTCTGTTTCTGGTGTTATAAAATGAGGCCTATGCAGAAGTGAAAACTGCAGTTCCTCAAGTGTCTACTTGAGGCCGGCTGTAAAAGCATTAAATACCCATTAGGTGACATATTAGAATACCAGTTTTTGCAGCAGAAATAAACATGTTTACAGCCTCGTACAAAAAAGACTTTTAGTATCAATGCTTCATTGGTACACACTGTACTGCTAACTAATGTTTTTTTGATTTTATGAAGCCCAAAAGTTCTTCATATATATGCGTAATAAGGGGCGTGGCTGACAGGTGAGTGTGTTGTTGCTCAGGGGGCCCGCCTACACCTCTTTGCCTGTTTAACCATAAGCAAAGGCCCTGACACACCAAGGACATCGTCGGCCGTCGGTCCTAGTAGAACCATGTATCTCCAGCTCTCGACACAGGTTCGGGAAAGCCCCTTGAGCCTGCCACTGTAGTATCCATGCTTTCACCTCCGCCTCTTCTTTTCCTCTGCAGTTTGTTCTAGTGCAACTTTTTGGCCAAGATAAAAGGCGATGTGAGGCGACGCCACAGGCGGCCTTCGTCGCCATCAGTTCTTTGCTGTCTGCTTGGTGTGTCAAGGCCTTAAGGTAGATATAAGATTTTCTTTGTGGTGACCGCCATCATTGGGCTTTATAACACATCTTCAAAAACCAATGGGTGATGCCACTGAGACTACCTGCATGTTTTAAACAGTTTATAGTCAAACTTGACCATGCCCACCCCAAATCCTGCTTTGTTGGTCCAATCAATCGACGCCTTAATTGTCAAATGATTATAAGAACCGAGGGGTGAAAGTCTTCTTGCCTCCACTTTTCCTGCACATTTTACTCCTCCTGTTCTCTCCAGTTTACCAAACCCACTGGGCAAATGATCCGTTTAAGCTGTTGCCACATTTAACAGCTACAGACATGTTCTGCTTAATTCAATACTGCCCTTAACATCGTGCGTGGGTGGTTTCAAGAATGCAGTATGCGGCACTGGCATCATCACAGCTCCATTTCATGGACACATATGATGCAGGCTTTTAAAGAGAAAAAACATCTCTCTTTCTATCAGCTCTCTCGGGGGCTTCAAAGCCTCTCCTCTCTTCATTGAGTCTCATCAGCAATAGCACTATTGGATGTCTTATTTACATGAGCTTTTATGTCTTTGTGCTCTGTTGCTCACATACAAACGTGATAGTTTTTTATTCCTCTAGGCAATTTGACCACAAATGAAAAAGGACAAGGGAGCCGTAGAATTAGTCAGATGTTTAACTAATGGCCGTGAAGCACATTTGATTATTTCAAAAGACGCAGGGCTGTGGGAGCAGCGTAAAAACTGCTGTCCTTCTGCACTGTATACTGTGGAGTGTGCTCTTGTAAATATTTGATGGCCTTTTGACCTCATTAGCCATGATTGAGTGAGCTCTCCGGTGCACACTCATATGTCTTAGTCATCGACTACAGATACAGTCAGAAAAAAAAGCAGAAGCCCGACCATTAGTGTGTGCGTGCGTGTGGCCTGGTCAGCATTGGATCAGAGACAGAGGGGGAGAGCGATGAGGGTGGTTTATTCGGTGACCTCTGGGCCAGGCTTGTTAAGAGGGTTCTCTGTCTTTGGCTACAGACTCCAACAGTCCGCCCTTCACCAGAGGAGAACACAGCAAATAGGGAGACGAAAAAGAAAGAAACAGAGAATTCTACAGCTAAATATAGTTCTCTGTGACTCTCAACCTTGTCCCCGAGCAATCATTGACCCCACTCGTCCTCCTCAACCTCTCCTGCTCACTTGCCTGCAGAATGTCACTCCTATTTAGGTCAGCCAATGTGCGTTTGCTGAGTGATGGCATATTACAGTCACATGTGAGACCTACAAAAAGGAATTAGATCTCTGGGATTTATCTGGCAAAAAGGACAGGGGTGAAGGAGGGAGTGGGTGTGTTTAGATGTAGCAAATCCAAGCAAAGGCAAAGGTGCCTGATTTTGTTTGTTCTCATTTGCCTCAAACAGTGGACACTTGTGTTCTGGCTGACATACACACACATCCACACACACACACACACGCACTTCTATGATCTTCTGTTTGTCCAGATGCCGCCCTCTAATCTCAGGAGTCCATGGCCGTCCCAAGCACTGACAGACAGAGTGGTAAACAGCATTAACGCACGGTGATGAGCAATTATTTGCCTGACCCAATTGGAAAAATGATTGTCGCAGAAGATATGGCGGGCTGTCACTGGCCAAATGGGTTGGGCAGACAGACGAAAATAAGATTGGAGTGGGTTGAGGGTTTACTCAGAGCTTAAGCCCTTTCATAATGATTCCTCAAATGCACTTGCTTTTTCTTGAGAGAGCAAACGGAGGGAGACAACTCGTGACGAGTTAGAGAAACAGCAGCCAAAACATTCAAGTGCTTATCCATAATTAGGTTACATAATGAGAGCAGCAAGTCCAGCTACTTTTACTTATTTGCAGGAGGAAAAGTTTTTTCTTACGTCGGGGAAACTCTCCTGCAGAGACATAAGAGCATTTGTATGCAACAGAATGTTTTCTGCTCTTTTCCCTGGCAAAGTCATAGCTGTGTCAAGGGGAGTTGTTTCAAGCCTTAGTTCTAGATTACAGCCTTCTCCCCAGAGTGTCCCGACAATGTTAATGTCAAAAGCTTGTTCTTCAGGGCATGGCTAGCAAAATAACATGGCAGCACAGCTCTACAGAGATGTTTGTTAAACTAAAAAGAGGGCGAAGTGGATTTCATCAGTCCATGATGAGGTTACAATGTACATCTAAAGAGGATGTGGTAATAGGTTTCAGTCAGTGTACATTGCTCGGGGGAAATGGGCTTTACTGGCATGCCCTCTGTAACTGTCAGGTTCAACTAACCCTCTCCTCCATCTTTCTCTTTGCCTGAGTCTTTCTCACTCATTCACAAGTGTTAAACCACAACCTATTGTATCTCTCTTTGACTCAAACGGAGTGTTCAGACTGAATGTGATGCACATTTTCAGAACAGTGTGTTCAAGGCTGTTCAAGGGAAGGATTCAAGAGGAAGCAAACAGACGTTAATTCAATGTAAGTTGTGGGAAGTGAGATGAAGATGCATCCCTGCAAAGTTCAATTTGCAAACGTTTTGAGCTGAAAAAAATGCTGTGATGATCCCAAGTTTGTATGGCTTAGAAAATGTTAATATGAAGAGACCGCAGAGTCTGAGCTTTCACATGCATATACAGTATAAATACAGACACCCTCCACATAGCATTCATTGTGTACATTGCTAGCTAGTTTAAGCTTATCTGAAGTCAGCACATTGACTCTTCACAGTAAAACCAATATTTCGTTCCGTTTGCTGCCACTCTAGTTATTGCTCCTGTTTCCACATCACACGCAGCGTTCTATCTCCGGAGCGTGCCAGCAGCGCCACTCCACTCTGCTCTGTATTAAATACACACCTAGTCTGATTAAGACAGAGCCTGCTGCAAGCACGCATGAAGCTGACCAGAATAGAACGACCTAGGAACCTGGAAGTCTGACAAGAAAAACGCACAGAGCTTCTGGTCAATTTCAAAATAAAACACAATAAACAGACTCCCATTCGTATCATCATTACGTCAAAACAGGCACTGAATGAACAGCCAATCAACGTTGGAGAGACAAAGTAACATGTTGAAACAGACCCAGTGGGGGAGGGCACATGTCATCCGACGGAGAAAACCGTGGCGCTGACAGAACGCACCACGTATAGACTATGTGGAAATTGACTACCAGCTGGCTCTGGGGTCAACAACAGCAGCCAGACTACCAGCAGGGCTGTGGAATAAACTTCCTTCCTCCTGCACAGGAGGTTTGTGGGAGGTTTCAGAGCTACATGTCATGGTCATCCTCAAGCCCCTCTTGACCTCCTAGCAGCCAGGGTTTGATTCACTGCTAAAGGCTGCAACAGCCAATGCTGTGATTGTGTCCAATGCTTCAACGAATAGAGGAGATATGTGTGAAGGGGTGACATTTGAACTTGGTGGAGTCGGAATCCACTATGAACTAAGGGGGCAAGCAAGGCCACTTGTTCAGTAGCAACAAGCTCCAAAGAGGCAGAAAAATAGTCAAGCAACTGAGGTCACAGGTGAAGATTGCCTTAAGGAAGCAGTGAAAGAGGAAGAAGTGACACGCACACCAAACAGTATGGAGGCAGCGCAACACGAAGCAAGGACAGAGTGAGAGGAGGTAACAGAGCAATGAAAGGAGGAAGAGGAAAGATATGAATAGGGAATACAATTCTCTTGATAGAAGAAAAAAAATTGAGATAAGCAAAGTCAAAGCCAGAAAGAGGAGGTGGCCAAAACAAAAGCAGAGAATAAAGAAGACGAGACAAGGACAAACTAAAGAAGAAGATCAAGAAGTGGAAGAAAAAATTAGAATGACGGCTGGATTTTTAGGAGATGTGAGACACCTTATCATTTGAATGAAACTGCAATAATAGCTTCACATGGGACCAAATCTGTCAAATTCCACTTAAATGTTAGAAAGCTGAACAACCAGAGGTCTCTGAGATCATCCAATGAACTGTGAATCCAATCTTTACCTCAGTCTGTTGTGTCAACTGCACATCAAGGAAAAAACACTTTTACTTTGATGGATCGCTAGAAAGAACACCCAAAACACCACCCACACTTCCAGGGTAGGTAAGATGATTTTGGAAATAAGGCTGATTCAATTTCTAATATTAAGTTTGTTTTCATTTCTCAATCTTTCCTATTTTCCACCTGACGCAACTGTCATTGTGTAAATAGCAAATTAACTTGTGCCCCTCATAGCACTGCTATGTGCTGTTGCATCATACCAGTTGAATAACTCCTGACTTAAATATGTTTTGCTGATACATTTAAGTGGAGTTTTTAATGGGGCAGAGAGATGAGGGTCGGCGAGCATTTGTTTTCCTTATCTCCCGTCATCTTTATGCTACATTTCTTCAGTCATCGGGCCGATCTGGTGAGGTTAGAATAGGAGGAAACGCTAATTCCTACCTCTTGCCCGCTTTCCCTCAGGGGTAATTCTGCATGAGCCTAATACTGTCAAAAACTCCAGTTGAGTCTGACACTGACATGAGCGCTCGCTCCGATGCGCGTTCAGCTCATAACGAGCAGGAGCAGAAGCACTCACACACTTACACCGTCTTATTCAACACAGAGTTTGATTTGTGATATTCTTAAACAGAGCTATGACTTCCAATGACAATTGAGTCCACAGATATAAACACAGACATTACACACGGATTATGAGAATAAAGCCAAGGATCCCAGCAGATATGTTCACTGCTTCTCTCTTAAAGGAAGAATGTGCGACTTTTTGATCCAGTAGATGTCGCCCTTGAGCACCACCATGAAACCCAAACCAACTGCTGTTTGGCGACACCTCTGCCAAAGTGAATCATACGCTCTCCTCCAGCGACACACCTCTAACCCCTCTCCCCTTGCGTTCACAAGAAGGAGTATCAAATGGAGCACACCATAATTAAGCACCATTAAGCGCAAGCGGAAGACAAAATTGTCCTTGGCTTGAGCTAAATTTGCCTGTGGTCTGCATTATTATGTGTGCAGGCTAATGTTAGCACACTTTAGTTAGCTCGTAGCTTAACTTTGCATGTAAATTGACACAGAATGACTGTGATCTAAAAACATTTAGGTGATATCCAAGTAAGCAGTGAGTAGGCTATGTTATTCTTCCTCTCTCTAGTCTTTCACTTAAACAGTTTTTACACACAAGGAGATCAGCTGACTGTCCTGTCCATGTAAACACGGCTCAGGGGAATAGAACTTCAATCCGCCACCGACTTGTTTCATACAATGTCCGTTGTGTGTTCACAATGAAAGGAGAGAGGTTAACTGAAGTCTGAAGTCGCAGTTCGCAACATCTAAGACTAAAGAATTTAATCCACCGTGTAAATCACAAAAAAATGGCTCTTAAAAGGAATCAGAGCTGACCCTCTAATTGATTTGATTCATGTTACGCACAAATCACACCCATGTATAATCAAGCAATAGAAAGCAAAGAGAAAGAGATGTGTAAAAATATAAATTACAAATATTGTATTTTATTCCTAGTTATTTTTTCATCTCCTCAATAATGGTGGGATTAATAAAGGATATCTTATTCTTCGTCTTGTTATAACTGACTGTCAGATCATTGTAGATAAAATATAGAGTTCATTCTCTGTGTACTACTTTAAAAAGGTTTAACCTGAGCCAGGCCATACAATAATGATAGCAATCACAGGGAAGAGGGAAAAAAGGATTGCAACCTCAAACCTAGAGCACGTACCTGGCATTAAGATATAACCCTGAAATGGAATAAGCTGTCACAGATGTGCTACACGGCGCAGACAGTGACATGAAGAAAAACGACTGGAGCCTCTTTGATCAGCACTTTTCCACATGAAGTCACTCTACCTCTCAGGTGAGCAACAAGCTATCAGCTGTGTTTCA
This sequence comes from Tautogolabrus adspersus, assembly GCA_020745685.1. Lineage (NCBI taxonomy): Eukaryota > Metazoa > Chordata > Actinopteri > Labriformes > Labridae > Tautogolabrus > Tautogolabrus adspersus. The sequence goes on along the minus strand of CM036556.1, from coordinate 6,068,597 downwards.
TACTAACATGTCAGATTCTACCTGCCATAGAAAACAGGCATGATGCATTAGGCTGCAAACAGGGGTCTTCAACATCTTTTTCATCTGGGAGCTACTTTGAAAAAAAAAAAACAAGTGGCCGAGAGCTACTCGCATCACATCGCTTACGTTAAATCACATAACTTATTAAAGAAATGAACCAGCTGAATTAAGCTACATCTTGTATCGACATGTCAAAATAAATACCCAAAGCTTACAAAGTGCAGACCTCTCCGTACTACTGTGTTGGACCTAAACTGTTATCGGCAATACAAAACAATAACAGTTTTTCCTTTATAATCCCTAAATTAGGCCTGGGTGATATGACTAAAAATGTTATCACGATAAAAAATGTCATGTCAGTCGATGTTTATAATTGTCACGATAAATGTCAAATCTTTATTTCTTTAAATTTAAAGACTGATTTTTACTTCTGAGTGAAAGTTAAAGAAACCGATGGTTCATTGCAGTTCAGCCTTCTTTATTGTCAGAACCTGACAAACTATACTTGAACAGAGGAACATTTCACCATCATAAGCTCAGTGCGCGGTGCTGGAAAACGCTGATGTGACAGATTGCTGCTGGGGAGTAACACTTACTGACCTGGTGCTTGCACTCGTTTGGTCCGTTCTTTCCTTCTGTGTTTACTTACGTGTGATATTGTTTTTAATAATGAGAAAAGGTTCATGGTGTTGCTCGTTTCAGCTGCACTTGTCTTCAGCATAGTTTACAGAGCAGGCTGATCTGTTTTTTGTCGGACTGTAAATAGCCAAAATATCTCCAAACTCCTGAAGTTAAGTGGCATTTCTTGTTGAAGAAGTTTTCTCCGTGCTTTGAGCTGGTAGGCTCAGCGTTTTCTTCAGAGTCGCTATCGCTCATATCAGCTGTTTCCATTCCGCTCCAAAAGTCTGAAATCCTGCCTACCCTAATCCTTGCAACATGATTGGCTGTTCGTCGTCTTTTTCTTCTTCTCTTTAATGTCGGTTGGCAATTAGCATTTAAGTTGCATTATCGCCCACATTTTCCAGTGTTTGGTTGGTGTAATTACAGGTTTAAATCTATCACACTTTTCTACTGAGAAAAATGTTAACACGATAATTATTTTTACCTATCCCCCAGGTCTACCCTGAATAATCTTCACCATAACACCTTTGGGGAAGGGCTTAAGTTTGTGTTTTTTAATGTCATCAAAACAGTTTGGGGAGTTTACTAGGTCTACTAGAACATGTATGAGTTGGTGTATCTCTAAATCATTCACCTATAAGTTTACACGTTTTTTTGTACAGACCTGCAGGCTTAATGTGCTGGTGACGTTCGCCTTGGGCATCGAGATGATCACACTGGTCTTATTGGTCTTTTCCAGCCACTTGGACAGCAGCTCAAGGGTCAGAAGCTTGTCTAACCTTTCCAGACCTTCAACATGGAAGGGCAGCAGGAACACAACGCTAGCCTTTCCTCCCCGAAGAGGCACCTCCAGAATCTGCACCATGTTTTCAATGTCTTCATGGTGGCGGTACAAGCCTGAAGGAGAGGGCAGGCAGAGGAAGGCAACGTGATGAAGACATAAAGGAGAGTCAAGTAGAGATGAAAGCATAGCGTAAATCTTTTACTTTTGAATTTAGTTTGTTTCTCATACGTTTGTTCAGGGAAACATTAAAAACAGGAGAAAAGCCAACAGGGTTTTATTAAATCCATTAAAACATTGAATAAATGCAACCTTACTGCTAAATTCCACCAGATGTGTGTTCATTCCGTCTCTGCTCCGCCAACAATGGAGCTGTTTTTACTTTAGTCAATGTGTGTGCTTCCACTGGCTCCGCTTCGCTGCGTCTCAGCTCCGGCAAGCCAGAGCCCTCCTCAGCAGATACGCAAGGCTTCTATTTTTGGCGTCAATTTAACGTAGCACAGCACATACATTTTCTACTGAGCAGATTGAGCGGGACAGGAACACCAAAACCTTTCAAAACAATTTTCAGAATAAATCGCTGCGTTTTGAAGGTTCAGAACAATGACCTTATGTGTGTTTGTAGTTGTGTTTATAAGGGTTTTATACCACACAAATTATCTTGCGCTGTTTCTGTAATCACTGCGGAAACTCCTTGATTTCGCTGCTCCATGCTGTGCTCAGAAAACGCAGCCTGTGATTGTTGACGGATGAGGGATCACGGATCTGTAACAGCGCGGAGCAGACACGCAACACACACAAATCTGGTGGAGGTTCTAGGATAGGATTTCAATGAATCACTGAAATAAACTTTGTCATAAATTAGAAAAGGCATTATGATATAATATTTAACTAAATACAATCCATCCTTCCTACATCTTTTACTGCTGTTACAGCAGAAACAAACTCTGCTTTGCTGTTGTTGTAAGATGATTCATAAAATATGAACTGCATGTTAAATAAGTCATAAGGTACACAGTGATAAATAGTAGGGAAGCAGATTGGACCTTACAGATGTTCCAGGCATTTTAGGACTAAATTGCTTTTTGCTGCACTTACTTTGTTGGATGGAGTACAACAGCGACAGACTGTGCTTCTTCTTTTTTTTTTTACCTGCTCTATGCATCATCATCACTTTGGTGTATTTCTTCCCCAAGAAAGTACGAAGATCTTTGCTCTCCTGGCTGAACTCTCTCTCCCACAGCCCTGAACAAACAGGAAGAAGTCATCGTGAATACTGTGTGCTGGACGTGGATAGGCTGTTAGAAAATACTGAATGATTAATGGAGGTGAAAAGGTGGACATCAGGTTAAACAACGACATGTTCATAAATACAGATGGCCCTGATGCACTGTCACACTAGCTGGCATTGCTCAGGATTCCTCAACATCTACCGCCCATTAAACGGTGTCTCTCTTCTTTCACAGCTGATGAGGGGAGAGAGCGACACTGAGGCAGTTATAAGGTTCTTAAGGCCACGTCATCCAATTCACTGTTCACAACGTCTCACTCGGTCCTGCTAACCCCCTGACAGCTGTCAATTTCGAAGGGTCTAAGAGGAGTGGAATTACTGTTGTAGTAACCTCACGGCACTTTCACAAAGCTGCTTGCCCCATTCAATAGTGCAGGGGACGCTGTGTTGAGCCAGGAGGGCAAAAGATTATGACTCGTACTCATGTCTCTTTGTGAATGACACCCAAGAGAGGGCCAAAAATGAGAACGATTTTTTTTATTATTGATTAATCCCTTAAAAAAGATCAAACACATTCATCACACAATACTAAGGTGCAAGAAGGCCAAAAACATCATTGGCCACAATGGGAGTCCAGTGACCAATTGGTCTTGCTCTATCATTTAATAGCCGTATTAAAAAAATGACAAAAGGTGAAGAGCCTTGTATTCTTCATTTCATCAATAGTCAATTAGTCTCGAGAATGTCACAAAATAATTACAATTATACCCATTGCAAGTTTCAAAAACCCCAAAGTGACATGTTTGAAAGGCTTGTAGAAGCGAACAAAGATCCCGATTCAAACTGACAGAAAGCATTGTGAAGCTTCAAATACTTTCACTTAGATTTACAGCTTACAAACGTACTCAAGACAGTCGCTCTGCCATCAACTTTTGGCCAGAGAGAGATTGTTTACAGTACTTGGACATACAGTCTCTGGGTTTCAGAAGAAGAAGAATAAGAAGAAGATGTACTTCATTATTCCCACGAGGGGAAATTCAATTTTACACTTTGTTGTTGAACAAGCTACACACACATGCACAAACAGGATCCTATGGATATGCACTAATATCCATAGCCCACAGCGAGCGATCCTGAGCCGGGGGAGGGGGGGTTTGGGCTCAAGGGCACCTCTGCAGGGCTCAGGAAGTGAACGGGCACCTATCCAGCTACCAGACCAATTTCCAGACATGGTCCGCACCAGGACTTGAACCGGTGACCCTCCGCTTCCCAACCCAGAAATGACCATTGTGGATGTAGAGTCTGTTTGACCCCTGCATGGGTGGCTGTGGCTCAGTTGGTAGAGTCAGTCGTCTCTCAACAGAAAGGTTAGGGGTTCAATCCACATGTCCAATATGTCCTTGAGCAAGACACTTGGTTGGCAGCGTATAATTCAGGACTCTAAGACGTATTTTTCATTGTGGTTTTGTTCCTTTTCCTAAAACATTCGGAATACTTTTTTTTTAAGGAATGGCCGTGGCTGAGTGATAGAGACGGTTTTCTATCAACCAGAAGATTGGCAGTTTCATCCCCAGCTCCTTCAGCCACACACTGCCGAGACCTTCGGCGAGATACTGATCCCCAAATTGCTGCTGCGTCAGACGTGAATGAATGTGTATGAATGGGAATCGTTTATACTGATGGACACTTTACATAAAAACCATTAGTGTGTGAATGGGTACGTGTGACCTGCAGTGTAAAAGTGCTTTAAGTAGTCAGAAGACTAGAAAAGCGCTACTCAAGTCCATTTATCATTACCATGTAAAAAGTAGACGTACAGCAGACGATGCTGGTGTCATACAAATCGTTGTGATGGCCAAACCAATGACATTGAGGCTATCACTAGAAATGCTACCATGGCTACGATGAATGATCAAGACTTGTGAATCCAGTCTTGTATGGTTTTATATAATTAATAAAATAGTAATTGTAAAGTTAAAACGTCAAAGCAGACTAACAAAAATCAAAACAGTTCCTATAACTGCTTTCATTGGCCGTCTGGCACTTTTTATGACAAGTAAACTGAACTCCATGTGTAAAATTGGTGTAGCTTTTAATTGTTTCACTTGAAGAAAAATAAGCTTTTACACTGATCAATACTTTAAATTATTGCTTCAGTATTCGAGGTAGCTTTTTTAAACCACCCAGTGCCGAATTGGACCCCAGCCAATCACAAGTCACTGGAAAACGACATGCGAGTTTCCCTCCCAGGCATGCTAGCGCAAGTCTCAGACATTCGCTACACTTCCTCTAAGATCAGAGAGTGAAATGTGATCGCACAGGAATTCAAAAACAACTGGCGAAAGAAGGTTACCTGAAGTGGCAGCCGTGTTGTTAAAATGAAGTCATAATGATGAATAATTTTCTCCTCAGTGTGTGCTCATTCTTGTGTTCAAATGCTAAGAAGTGCTATCAGGCAGGGATTTCATGACCTCACCAGTCAAGACTGTTGATCTCTGTGTGTGGCTCTGTGGGCTTGTGTCTACACAACAAGGCCTGTTCAGGTTTCCATGACATTATCTTATTTTAAAAGATCACAGAAAACCGAATTCATTCATGTCCATCAACAATAAAGAATGAAACAATTGCAAATCTAAGAAATCCAATAGCTCACAGATTTCGCAATTCATACTGTAAACCTCAGGCAAAGACCAGAGGAGAAATCAATGAGACTGACTCGCTCCCTCTCCTCCCGCATCAACTTTTGATTACAAGAAATTGTGGTATATCAGAAGCTATTATTAGAGGTTAAATATGTGGGGGACTTGTTGTACTCTGGTGCTTTTCTTTCCTCCTCTAGTCCCCTATGTTTTTGTGTTATCTTGTGTATGAGTTTCTCTCTTGTTGTTGTTTTTTTCCCCCCTCACAATCTTATTTTTATTTTTCCGTCTCGAGTGTTTGTTTGTCTAAAACAGGAACAAAGCCTGAATTAATTAACTAGTGTGGACCGGAACTCCCAAGGTAGGCCTTTTTACATCCCTCCACTATGTCTGTCAATCTCTTTCACTCTCAGCAGGCCGCTCTCTCTTTACATTTCTCACATTTTAATCTTTACTTTCCCCCATTCTTCTTTTCTCATTACCCTCCTCTTTCTCTGCAGTCCTCTTGCTTGTAACATATTCCACGAAACATGTCCCACTACCTATTTCCTCTGACCTTCTCTTTCTTGGTTGCGGTGAAGAGAAGCACGAAAAAAAGAGAGCTTTTTTTTTGTTCATCATTAATTAACTGAAGTCCATTAATTATCCGGTTTCTATTTGTTTCAAAAGTGAAACAAATAGAAACCGGCAACCAGGTAAAATCCCTTTCAGTGCCAAAAGAATTTCAGCACCAATCTCTGAAAGCAGTATATTATCACACACTATGAACTGCCTCAGGACCCTCAAATGGAAAGACAATAAAAAAAAGTTCGAACAAACCAGAGTTGGCTTGTAAGAGCAAGCGGCAAACTATCGACCACTTTTAAATTATGAGTCAAAACTAAAGGAATCCAATTTTCAGTAATCTAATTTGTGTGTTGCAATCTGCTGTGTAATCGAATTTGTATATTTCCTCCACAAAATTAATGAACCGACCAATGAGGGTCGGTTCACAGAGAAACTAATTTAGTAATGAAGTCAAACATCAAACAAAGAAAATTAATTAAATTGCTTATCAAATATATAGTCTGTCAGGGAATGTTATTTTCAAAGGGCTGTCTATCTGTTGGCAACCTGTTTTCACTTCAGCAGCCTTCTTTGCATGTAATAAAAAAGAATACCTGCAGGAGGAAACAGCAGGAACAGAGGCAGATAGAGGCAGATAAGGACGTGAACAGGAGACATGTGGGATGAAGAGGAGGCAGGGGTAGATTAGACTCAAGATAAACAATGACAAAAGCACAAAAAACTGTGACAAACGCCACAATAACAACGAGTGAAACAGAAGGCTATATTTAACACACAATCTTTTTGTGAGGACCGCAAACAAAAACGAGATTCTACGTCAGCAGGCGAATGTTGGCTGTGCTCTGAGGAAGACAGAGAGATGGTAGATTGAATTCCTGAAAAGTTATAATGAATATAAAAAGCTATGTCTTTGGCTCATTGTGTGAATCTAGTTGTACAAATACTGACACCCCTTCACTGCAAAATTAAAGTTACATGAAAGGATGAACGCTGAATTTCAAATAAGGATGATATTTTTGGGATGCAACTGTTAAATAACAGATGGGGTGACTGACTTACTGCTTTCCCAAATGAAATGTTGACTAGTTTCCACCACTGCAGACCGTCACAAAGAACAGATCCGAGCCAAGCTGTGTCGCCGCAGACTTGGAGCGCTCCATGCACAGATGTTAGGCATGACACCGAGGGAGAGAGTCTGGACACTTGTTACTCAATTATTTAAGATGACACATCACCCCCAATGGAAGATGAATAAGCTCTCAGTGACGGACCCCAGAATCATCCTTTATCTGCTGTGTCCACCAGCTGGAGTCCAACGCATGCACGCACACGCACCCAAAAAACAGGCAGACATGCACACTGGCGGGCATGCTGGCACACACTATGTGGCAGGCAAATTGGCGTGTAGGGTCTCACTGCTGTGTTAACACTGAAAATTGTACTCTTGGAAGACTTCTCAGGCAATGCAGCACACAACTTCAGTACTGAAACATTGCATAATTACAAATGACGCCACAATTACAGAGCACAGCAGTCTATTTCAGCAGTACTCAGTCCTGCATAGAAGCCAGACTGGCTTCTATGCAACGTATTGACATCCAATCAGTTATGCCACAAGATAATCACTATAATGAAATATTCTGTTGACTATAGTGCTATGACATGTTTGTCGACTATTGCATCAAACAACTGAACTCCAATGATGACGCTGATGACTGAGGAGTTTTATTTTGGTTTTATGGACGTTTTTATCCATTCTCAGTCTGATGAACTCCAGAATGTATGTATTGAATATTCACTGTGATTGTTGTTTCTATTGTCTGAGTCTTTGGGCCTGTCTTTCTATTTGTTCCTTGTTTTCACCTGGTGTTGAAGTTGGAGTTGAAGTTGAAGCTGACTATCGCTCCACATTTTTCCGCAGGGATGTAAAAAAACGCTCAACTCACAATTTGATACAAGATAAAGGGTTCACGTTATGATTTCATAAAGATTTTTTACATTGTCTTTTTTTTATAAAGACAGGAGATTGAAGAAAATTAAAGGTCACATATTGTGCAAAATACACTTTGACATGATTTTCCAAACACAAATATGTGCACTTAGCCTGTCTACAAACACACCAACTATGAGAAAAGTCCATCTTCACTGTCTTTTGCCTGCTTCACTTTAAAGATATTGTTAAAATACACATCAAATACATTTTGTTCAAACCCAGATTCTGTCGTGATAGTTAAATATTATCATGCCGGTTTATGTAACAAAAGATAATTTTGTTTTAATTAGTTATTAAATGAAAAAAAGGCCCATGTGACGTAAAGATCGACAGCTCTGTTGACAAATGTGTTTCCTTTCAGCATTCTTAGTTAGCAGAGAAGAGGAGGAAGGAGGAAAGGCGAGAGAAAACATAACATAACTAACAATACTGTCATTGAACTTTGCATGACGCCAATTCCGTGGTTTCACTAGCAAGTTACCGTCTACACATGTCTTCAGCGCAGTATGTCAGGGTTGTCACTGGCTACTTTGGCTTCACTTTAGTGCAGTGGAAGTAGACAGAAATGAGCTGTCCATATTATTATACAGTCAATGGTCTTTATTATTTATTAAATACTCTCTATATAAGCCCCCAACTCTATGATTTTGTTCTTCCTTTACTTGTGTATATGTGCATTGTTCTGCTCACCTTTAAAGTGCAGTGCATTGGCCAGCATCATTGCTCCAGCCTTAGACTGGATGTCAGCTGCTAAAGAAGCTCCCTCAAGCCCACCGAGTCCAGTTTTAGCCCAGCTGTGGAGCTGCTTCAAGTCAGCAATGGAGTCTCCTTTTCCCAGTGTCTGATGCTGCAATCTAAATCTAGCCTGGATGTCCTTCATAAACTTCTGGCTGAGTTGAGGAGCCTGCTTGGAGAACAAAGCTGACGATGTGTGGAGGTTAAAGCTTGAGCCATTGGCTTTAGTGAAGCTCTTCAGCGCCCCAGACAAAACCTCACCAGTGTCTACTCCAGTTTCGGCAGGGGCTGGAGTCTTCAGGAGGTCTTTGAGCTGGCTGGCAGTGGTGCTCGCTGACCCTTCACCGAGCGCACCAAGTGAGGAGGCCACAAGCAGAGGGGAGAAAAGGGTGTTCACTGAGCTGGAATCAGAGCGGATGGCCTGGTACAGGCGCAGACCCAGGGCCCAGCTGGGGTCACCCAGAAGGGCAGGTGGGTGGGGTAGAGGGCTGGCAGCAGGGCTCTTCTTGGATGAATCTGCAGCGCTGGCCTGCACCAGGAGAGCTGGCAAAGAAATTAGGATATAGAAAGAAATCCTGAGCAGCATGGCAGCTGTGTGGGAAAGCAGAGAAAAGAGGACGAATGAAACTATATGTGAATGTATGACAATTAGAGCTTCCTCTTGTTTCATAATGCAAAGAATGTAGCTCTACTCAATGCACTTTTCTTTTTTTTTTTTCTTTTTTTTACAGATTTCAAACAGAGTAATAGCTGCTCATGCTGTTATTGCACTGTTCATATTTGAGATAAAGCAATATAAACACAGCCTAAGGGTTTTCTCTTTGCTGTTAAACTCCTACTTGTGCAAACAGCAGCCTCTGCTCATACAGTGCCACAGCAGTAAACCTGATTTTGTAAATTCCTCCCCACTTGACGACATTGTTATTATCTCACCCGCTGTGCCAAAACAACAGCGTGACAATTAACTTCGACGAAGTTTAAAAAGAAAGCTCTGCAGTTTAGAGACGAGGAGGAGAACATATCTTCGCCTTACATTCACCCCGACTTATTTTGTCGAAGCGGGGATAGACGGGTGACGTGAAACATCTGCCGTCTAGTTCGGTCTACTCTGTTATGATATCCGAACCCCTCCACCCCTCCTCCCCTCGGCGAAAATTAAAGAAGGAAAGGCGTGTTTGTTCAAATTTACCGTTAATTAATTCAAGTGTATCCCGCTGCTGTCCTGTGAGGAAGTGAGGCTGGGTCAGGCTGGGCTGTGAGCTCAGACGTGGCAGCTCATAGAGGAAGTTCACCGTCTCCCCTCAGCTTCACCCCCGGAAAGCTTAGTGCTTTTTTCCCCCGAAACTTCCAGGCGTCCCATGAAGCGTGAACAGCGCATAGAGGAACCGTGGAGTAAAATGCCTAAACTCCGTGGATTATCCGAGCATATCATTCAAATTTCCTCTGGTTTACGCAAAGAAAATCCGATTCACGCAGAGACAAACGCCAACATATTGTCAAAAAGTGCCATTGAGTTTCGAGTTATTTCGTTGTTCGTTAAATTAGCCTACGTTTTAATTCAGTTTTGTTTTTGTAATCGCTCACTAATTAAATATAGACTACAGCTTTATAATGTTAAAATTGTATAATTTATTTTAAAGATTATAAAGGCCTACATCAGAGAAAAATCTCCAGCTACATCTTTAAAGTCAGTTGTGGCAGCTGGTTTATGCAGGCATAATCCATTTATGCTTTACAAAACCATAATTAAATAGCCCAAAGTCCCAGTAGTGAAAGGCTATATTTTGGCTGTTCTCTGTTACTTTGGCAGGGATTGTGCACATGAAATGTTGGGCCTGGTTGAGATTTAAATTAGAAAAAAGAAGAAGAAGAAGAAGAAGAAGAAATCCACCAGTTGCAGTAAATGAGGCGTTTCTGCATACATTCACAGGCAATCTTTGCGGGCTTGCTTGGATAATAAACCCCTTTTATTCTTGGCTCCGTGGGAGTTGTAGTTCCCGAAGCCATTCAAGCGGGGTCGCTAATGGTCTTCTCATTGCCTCAGCTCAGTGACCCTGTGAGAGGCTGCAGCAAGTGAGCCAGGGCCTGCCGAACTTTACACCCTGCCCTCCCTGTGGATAGGAGACAGATCACAAAGCCAGCAGGAAGATGAGGTTTGGTGTATGCAAATCCCTCTGAGGAGTTTTTTTCTTTTTTAATTTGATTTAGTTTTAAATCACTCTGCGGGTTGGCATGTTAATTATGGGACAAGAAGTAACACTAATACAGAAAACAGCCCCCCTTTAAGATTCTTTATTTTGTAAAGGACTAGAACATTTTTGAAAGAGGCCCCAATACAATCTCAGTCCACCCCACTTTGCAGTAGCTGTACTAGTTTAGTCTACTGTCAAGGAAAAGTAGGGCAGACCATGCAAGCCTGCATTATGTCTGACCCTTTCAAATGTCCCCATTCTGTATTCTTCTCATTCCCTTGTTTTTTTGCCTCCCTAAATTGTACCTGCACTCTCCTCACAGCAGAACAAGCAGATGACTTGAAACAAAAATGTCTTCGGGACAGGGATTATTGCCCAAATTAAAGGATGGTGAATGGCCATATATAGGGTCCTAATCAATAAATGTAGAGATAGACTAAGGAGGCTAGAGAAGGATCAGAGAGGGATATGGAGGAAGATAACTGCTCGAGACCACCAATGCTCAGCAATCAGGCCGAACATGACAGCTTGTAGACCCAACCAATTATTTACCCCAGCCAAATCAATAGAGCTCTCTGCGAAAGATAACCATCAGCAGCACTATCTGGAACACATTCACAGCAGAAAGCACAAACACACTCCGCTCGCTGCCACTTTCGCTCTCTGTCTCTTTGAGGAAACACACACATACGCAGACATTTCCCTCACTGACACTTAGTTTTCAAGCTTCCTTGGAAATAAGACACAAATCATCTAATTATTGGACATCTACACAGACAAGAGAAACATTAAACCAGCATATGTCAAACCACAGGGACACTTAAAAGAAACACACTTTGCACGCGTACTTCGGTTAATGATGTTGAGTCTACAAAGGAAGGCATGTTGGTGGTGATGAGCCGATGTGTGCAACCGCTGAGGTCTTAACCCTCACCAGAGGAGTCACCACCCCCTCCTGGGACCCCCCAGCACCACATCACAGTCAGTCTCGTCAGTAATGAGCAGCGACACACATTACACTGCAGGTGATTCATATAAAGCACGGGGTGCGCTGCAGTCAAACGAGTCCCCCGGGGAACTGGTAGGGAATCCGAGAAGCGGCTCAGTCAGCGGATAGTGCATCAGAGGATAAAGGGATGCACTTTAACCACGATGCACCTCCACATCTTACCTTTTACCCTGCTCCCACACAAGCCCACCTGCATCCCCGCCCTGTTCTCCCCACATCTCTCAGCACATTGTCCAAGCCTGGAGGTCTGATTAAGTTTTCCAGCTCCAGATGTCACGGTCATGGGCAGTAAATGTTGCATTTCACCTCACACGTTATCCGTTCATGCGGCTTTTAGCCATTGTTCTTAGCTGTTTGTTGAGGTTAAACGCCAGTGGCTCAAGGGCTCAGCAACAGAATCAACACCTCACAATGAAAGCCGTTATGACCACTGCCAAGTGGCCTAGAGCTATATCCACTCGCCCGTGCCCTATTCTCTTCAACACACTTTCACAGTTTCACACATATTGTAGCATTTATTTTATTCTCCAGTCACTTCCTCTTTGCTCTTTCAGAATAGGCAGAATGAGATATTTCACTTAGCACTACATCAGTGCTGCCTTTTTAGACTCCTTTTCACACAATAGCTTCCTGTTTTCTGTCCTATCACTGGGCTTTTAGCAGGTTTGAGCTTTTACCTCTATATACAGTACCTCCTGCCTTCGGGGCTTCACATACACACATATTTGTTTCCTCCTCTTGTTTTTCCTGGAAGAGAGGTAACTTTTCTAAGTTATAGCACATAACAAAGCAGACAGAACATCTAAACCATAAAACCTAAAACTAAATCTGAAACTTTTCTTATGAATATGTTAAACTTCCCTCCCACAGCGCTCTTTCCTCTCCTTCCCTTTCCGCCACCTTCTCCCACCTCCTCTTACTCACTGTCAACCCGTTTCCTCTTTGCTTCTCACCTCCTCTAATTCCTTCACCCTGACTCCTACTCTTTTCCCATCTCTCCTCTGCTCCTTCTCCCTTTTCCAACACTGTAACTCACTCCCCACCCCCCCTGTGTCTCTCAGATTTTGGAGTCTGTACAGAACACACAGCATGTAACATGTGAGCCTCAGTTCTCGTCAGTTCTGGTCAGCCTGTCTGTCATCAGCTCTGGCCCATTTCAACTACCAGAGAGCTAGTTCAGACCTCGTCTTGACAGGCACATAGAGTCCTGTTGGTTTACGTCAAGTTCCCTTGTGTTCCTTTCAAATTAGGGTTCTTACTTTATGTCTGGCCAAGCTGCTTAACTGCTACCACGAGTTTAACTGTAACTTCACCTTCAGTCTGGCTCAGTCCAAACCTTGACCATAAACCAAAGGGGAATAAAAAAAATCCCAACATTTTAGTAAAAGGTCACTGGGACCTTGACATTTGCAGCAAGCTTCTAATATGGCTTTTTTTTTAGTCTAATGTTGAAAAAACAACTGATGAATTAATGACTTTATTTCTAACCAAAATCTAAAATAAGATAATAAAAAAACAACCTAACAAAGTAACAGTGTCCAGTGTTTCTTCTATTAACTCATATATTCTTCCATCAAATGCTCAAATGTATTTACAACCAATATACAAACAAATATCCTCACTTTACTGTATTTGCCCCCTTAAATAAATAAATAACAATCCAAGTGTATTTACAATCCTAATATCCACCCAGTGTTTCAAAATAAATGGGAACACCCCTAACACAACTATTTCTCTTCCGTATACCTGCCAATAAATATCTTTTTTTGTATAGTTTTTTTAGTTGAATTATATTTGTGTTTTGTTCTGAGCTTCTCACTAGAGCCCGACCGATTAATCGGCCAGACAATAATAACAGCCGATATTAGCATATCCAGTGTCTATCCATATCGGTTACTTTAATATTAGTTATGCGCCGTAATTACAAGATTCAGTCACCAGTTAAAAAGCATTTCATTTAGGTTTCATTGTATTAAACTGACAGTTCTCTTTCACCAGCAGAGTGTGCTCTATGGATTACAACAAGAATCATCACAGAGTGTCAACCAGTGATACAAGCGCAGTTACTTTCCAGTTGAGTGACCATCCTGTCTTTATTATCTATCTTTTCCACAAGTGTATGTATGTAATGTATCTATCTGTACAGATCGAAGATAGAACAGAGACAAATATCGGCCATCGGTATTGGACCCAAACATCCAATATCGGGCCTTAGCCTCACCAAACCCATTCCACAAGTCCACCCAGTACCCTGAAATACACACTCGTCTAAGTTGTACGAACTCATTGTTTTTTTTGTTTTTTTTTAAAGATTTTTTGAATGTTGCCCGGAAGTGAATTATTTCTTGCTTCAAAACATGATTATTGTAGTTTTAAACGTGACCACATCTTTACAGTGTGCTGTTGTGTTCCCTACACCCCACCTTGTGTACTATCCTGATGAAAAGAATTATTAAGAGAAGGAAACAAAAGTAAAAGAAGATAAAAATACAGAGCGCTAATTTCTGAACAATGCAAATACAGAAGCAGCTACAAAGGATCTTAAGGTCTGCTTAACGGAAGATCTAAAAATACACATTTGGATGGGATTTAGGGAATGGGAGATGAGTGTGTCCCCCGACTGGGGTGTTTTTTTCCCTGATTTGAATCTAGGGCAAAACTTTAGAAGGCAACGGGAGGTATGGCTGGACAGATGGAAAGAAGGGAGTATGTGTATTTAATCGATGTAGGGGAGGACAGAGGGGGGCTGCGGCAGAAAGGTGAGGAGGATCAGTGGCAGTCGGGGGTCAGGGTGAACATGTTGAACAGTGCCAAAATCACAGACACATCTGCTGTTCATCATGAATGTTTCCAATAAGCTTTAAATGTTTCCTCCAGTCCTGTGAAAGTGTCCTGAGTTGCCAAGACATGGTGGAGTAGTTGTTTGATTTTCTTTGTGTGTGAAGAAATAGGTGGTCTCTCACCCTTTTTTCTGCCGAGACATTTCGATAAATTACCCAAACTTGAGTCAAATGCACACAAGTACAAAAGCAAAGGTACACATCTCTACGGGCCCGTATCCACACACAGCGAGGAAAGCAAATAAGTGGCTTTTAATGTGCTCAGTGACTCAGGCAGAAAAGCAAATGCCAAGCACCCACAAGAGTACACAGCTGCTCCAAGCAAGTGTTGACAACTATCTTTATAGGAATTAAATATTGCTCTTCTCATCACCCCAAGTAACCGCCAAACACCTGTGACTCAGATCACTCAGGCTCAGACTCCATGACATTAAATCAACATGTTCGCCTTTTGACGCATCACATATATAATGTGCCACACACGCAACCACATACACACAAATGCACCTAATGCTGTCAGAAATATGGACACACACCTTCAAAAGACAGATAGGCTGACACCCCTCACCCACCCACACACAGACACACACACTCACACAAGCTATATCCTCTGGCTGTGAGTTTGCCAGCAGCCAGCTGGTACTGTCATGTCTGATAGGCTGGAACAGAGACAGAGACGGAGAGGAGGCCGGGAGAGGGAAGAAGGAAGGAGGGAGGCAAGCTGGGAAAATATCTACAACAGAATGCATTAGTGAGACGGAGCAAACTGTATCAAACCCTAGCTACTCATTACACTGTCTCATTCAGGTCTATGGGGAGCTCTCCCTCTGTCTCTTATCACAGTCCTCTAAACCAGTGGTTCTAAACTGGTGGGTCGGGACCCAAAAGTGAGCTGCAGAGCAGATTTTTTCTGCGTCTCGCAAATGTGTGCCTGGAAGAGAAGATAGTGTTAAAAAGTCTATGAAGCCCTTTTTAAACATGTTTGTTTTGTTCAGTTTCCTTGTTCTGTCACAAGTTCTCTTCCGTCTGAGGTCCAAACTGCACTGTTTTTCATTAGATAAATCTGATTGGTTGAAAAAGATCGGATATTTGGGTCGTGATTGTTCATTAAGGAGTTGTTGTTGGGTCCTGAGGCTCGACCAGTTGAGAACCACTGCTCTAAACTATATGACATGTGTGTCTGTCCTGTCCTAACTATACCAAATGATGACCGAGTTGTGTTGTATGTGCGGGAATGAGTGTGTGTGATGAGTTTCATTTAATCATCTCCACTGGGTGAGCAAAAAAGAAAAATAGCTAGCTAGGTAATTGGCTGATGGACTATTTCAATGAACATTGAGTTTATCAAGTAAAGTATGAAAAAATACCTTTAACTGTCATTAATAATATGTGGCTCCGTCTGTCGTCTCTCAACCAAAGAGTCAGGGTTCGATCCGCAGCTCCTGCAGCCACATGTCCTTGAACAAGTCACTTAACCCTCAGTAGCTCCCGCTGCTTTGACAGTGGCGTATGATTGGATAAGTAAATACTGATGGCCACTTTACATAGCAGCCACTGCCATCAGTGTGTGAATGGTGCCTAATTATGTAGTTGTCTCACCCTGTAGTCTATAGTTTTGTTACCTTCATCTGCACCTCTTCTGTTAATTTCATACTTTCTCCCTGAAGTGAAGTGACAATGTACAAATAGTTAAGGCTCTTTTTGAAGTGAACTATGTACATATGCAAAAGTAGTCTTACATGTCTCTATTCACACAGGTCACTTTAAAAAAACAACAACCCATTTTTGGCATAAATTAAGAGTATACCCACGTCTCCAGGCTCCAGTACACCACTGGCAGCCTATATAATTAGATCTGGACATTCTGACTGTCTGGGAGAGCGATTAAGTCATTTCCGTCTTTAGAGATGTTTACGAGTAATGCCTGTAAAATCTCTGACAAAAATATCTGGAAAGCTATCTCCTCCATTTGGTTCCCTATAGAAATAGAAATGTGTGGCACATCATTAAGACATGGAGACGGATGTCAGGAAGGGGATGATTTTTAGTCTGATAAAGAGAGTGAAAAACTCCCACACACTGCAGTGTGTCGGTAATGAAGACAACCAAAATGTAACTACTCCTCTTGAATGACAAATAAAACTCAACAAGACATAAAGTGGAATGATAGCAGCTCCGCGAGGCTGTTGTGGGCACAGGGGAAATGCAAAGATGTGCTATACTGTAACGTTCACTTTATTTATCGGCTTATTTTAACTTGCTGAGATTAGCCACAAAGAGCATTCACAGAGTATAAGCGGAAACTTTGACCAGCATAGGGCACGAGAGAAAAGGTTACAATCAGGATTTATCTCCAAGGGATAGGGAATATGTCTTAAAAATGTAAGGGCAATCAATCATTTGGTCGTAAGAAATTTTAAATTGCTGCTACGGCTAATTAAATCACTTAAAATTGTACTTATTTTCAGGAACTGATTTATTCTCGTTAACACAGCTTGACTGCAGCTGAGCACAGCACCTAAATGAAATCTGCCCCATTTGAGATAATCAGTGTTGAACAGCAAGTTACCCATGACTTTCTTTACATTTATGATTAGCAAAGTATCTCAAGAACATTAGCTCTAAACGGTTATTGTTTGTTCATGAAAATAAAAAACACATTTTATGCTATTATTTTTGTTATTTAAAGGACCAATATGTAAGATATCTACTGATCATAAAATAACCTACCTACCTCATCAGACATGCTAAGGAAACATGCTCTGTTGAAGTGCTGGCTTCTCTTTCAACAATGCAGCAGCCAGTATGTCCTTCTTCTAAGATTAGAATCCTGTTTGGAATGGTCTGTTTTTGATTTGACCATTGAAGGTAGGCGGTTTTAAGGCCATCCCACATGGTCGTTTTGGACGTCCATCGATTTGCCAGGCATACTGCAGACCAACGGGTGTTGCAGCGATGGAAGTAGGCAAGAGAAACTGGTTGAGATAGAACTTATTCTACCCGACCTAAAAAAGCCTCTACATTTTTCTAATTAGCTCCACGATAAGAAACGTGGTAAAACTAGGATAAATATTGGAGGTGTTTTTGAAAAATGGAGAGAGGTTAGAAAGCGGAAAGGTTTGAACACTGATGCAGAGCTGGATAAACACTGATGCTTCAGTTTCTGCATCAAGGCCACCTGCTTGCACATCAACTCTAGGGAGGAGGGGGCGGGGGAGACAGATTTCTTCAATGTTTTAAATTTGGACTGCAGTACCCATTTTAAACACCAGTTGTCATATTGCTATATTGAGTAACATATTGCTCCTTTAAAGCCCCTGTATGTAACTTCTCAGTTTTGGTGCGCTTTGGCGCCAACAGCAGGTCTCTGACCGAACTGCACTGTCGTAAAACGGTTACGTCTCCCCGTCTGACACAGCGTGCACGGTGCACTTGCTGTCAAACAGAGTTGGAAGCCGGTAAATACGCTGCGAGAAATTGAAGAACCATGTCGACTGAAAAGGTACAGTAACATTACCAGATTTGGATCAAACCTAAACGCCTGCAGCCCGTTGTTTATTATGTGTATGTGTATTCAACTGTTACCATGATATCTGTAGCCGTGGCTAAATGGCTACATGTAAACATGCTAGTTGTAGATCGGTTTGTAAGGTTACAAACTTTTATGAGACAAAGTAAGATGGATATATTTATTTATTTGTTCGCAAACCGGAGACATAACTTGTGATGACTTTCTGCTCCCGGTAAAGCTGCTAAACATGAGACAACGATGACACCGGTAATGATGCAGCCTAACGTTACGACTCCATCTGTTAGATAATATCTGCAGGGATGTTTATTCTGCCATCGAATAGCTTTCCCGTTAGCAGTGAAACAGATCATAATACTGACTTGTTGGGCAATATTATAACTACTTTGCAACCATGTATATGTCACAAGTTGAGTTATAATGGTCTGTTTATGCGTTGCTAACTGTGTCCGAGGTTTATGTTTTTCAATATCAGTTTTCCTATTATTCCAGGATTCAACCTCACTTCATTTCTCCATCCATGATGAGCAGGAGCCGGGGGGGAGCATCGTCATGAATCAAAGCTGCTGCGTCTGGAAGATCAGAGAAGCTTTCTGAAGAGGACAGTACCCTGGCTTCAGGGTGCACTGCCTTGTGTCAAACTGTCTTATAGACGTAAATACCTGTTTGACGTAGCTTTCCGTATTTTTGTGCAATTTCAAGTTGAGTTTGTTGAGTTCACTAAAGTTATTTGTTTTGACCATTGTTTGCAAAATAAAACAGACATCTTTTCCTGACTCTCTTGTTATGATTGCATTTAGAAACTGTAATTGTTCTGAGCTGGTTATAACAATTAGTAATTGTGTGCATTGCCCACTGATTTTTAGTTCTGTCTCCTTATTCATATTTACATAATAACAAAAACTTTATCCAGGTTTCAAGATTCAAGAGATTGACATTGGGCAGAATGATCTCCCTGAGCGTTGTCATGCAGAATACACCAATGGTAACAAGAAAACAGGAGAATATAATATGAAGGAAAAGCTACAGAGATCAAGATCAAATATATTTATTAGAAAAACACAGATTTTACATATAAATACAATCAAAAGCACTTTTTGGCACTCATTACACATTCAGCTGCTTGAGGGAGGGAGGGGGGGTCTACACCATCCTGGAGCTTTGTTATGATGGACCTGATCTCCGATGATGCACAGCTGTAGATACATGGGAACAGGGATGGAGGTTGCGTTTGTTGCTGGAGATGATGCTGAGCTCCTCTTTAGAAAGCTGGAATAAAGTTTGAAGTCAGTATGTTAGTTGATACAGCTGTGCAGAGTATAGTAACGCTAGTTTCTATAGCAACATGAGGGCGAAACTTTTGACCAGCGAGAAAGTTTGCACTTAGCGCTGCTCAGATAAGTAGCAACCGGAGCTACCGTAACAATATACTGTTTGTGTTATCATGCTACGGGCTAAACTTCTGCTGACATGGACCGACTTGGCATACGAACAACCGCTAACGGGTCGACATCTTTCATCGCCATGCATCAGTCAAAGTCTGCACTAATAACTCCGACACATAGGTTAGCATGCTAGCGTTGCTAAATCAGAGGACCCTAACGTTATTCTGCTATTCTGGTCGTTATATGATAACGTCATCTACCTGTCGACATAGACTGAATGTTTTTGGTGAAACGACTCTATAACTATGATGCAAAGAAACAAGACACAAAGTTTGAAACGAGCTACTCACCAGTTACAAGCCCAGCATCGGACTTACAGCCCACTGTTTCTTGAAGCTCTCTCCAACGTGTAAAAGCCTGTCCAATATTTCCTCTGGTCCGGTCACGCTCACTTTTTATCTTCTTATCTTCATCAGTCACTGTACTTTTGCTCTTAGCCTCAGCCATTGTTTCAAACAGCACAGCAGGCTAACTAACTGGCCGCTTTATTGCGTGAACTCTGTTGACTACAGTATTGCCGTAAAGCGGTGCGTACTTCTCGCGAGATAACCGCGTCCCGCGGCCGAATCTTACATACTGTGGTTTTCAGGCGAGAGGACCGCTATGCGGACGTAGGAGAGACAGCATTCTCTCCGCTGACATCTGTTGCGCCCTTAGATCGATAATAAAACGACATTTAATATAGGTGGAAAAGTTACATATTGTTGCTTTAATTTCTTTGTTTGCATTTAATTAGTTGGATATAAAGAACTTGTTACTCTTAATGAAAGGTTATCATTTTGTGTATTTTGACAAAAAAGAACAAATCTGACAACACTTGACCGTGTAGTCAAGATGAACGGGCAACAAACCTGAGGAAGAGAATATGTTTACTGACGAGCTAATGTATCAGACATTACTTTTTTATCACAGCAGCACATACAGCAATAGTACGGCAGCTATCAGTAGCAGTTCCCGCTTCCTTATAGCGACCTTTGACGGAACATCTGTGTTTCCACGGCAACAAAAAAACATGTGGTGTCTGTTAGACACCAAACACATGCCGTTACAACTTAAAATTATGGATTTTTCTGGCTTTGATAACTGTTGTAAATATTTGAGGTAATGTAAGTAATCAACAAAGAAAAATATATCACAAAGGTTACGTCCATTTGTAATGAATTTAAATGTTTTAGTGTAACATTCTAATACAATTCTATTTAAGAAGGCTAATGATAACTCTGAATAATAGGTACACATTTATGTAATTTCACAAAGTCTTGAACCTATGAAATCAAGATAGGCTTTTCAGAAAGCCTTCAGGAAGTTTTGTTTTATTTTCTTCCTCAAACTACTATTTTTAAGGTCAACACATTTATTGACTCCTTATCATAGGGCTTACACCTTTATTCTTTATTTCCCATGTGTACAAAAAAATCATTAAGGTGATTCAAATAATATTAAAAAAGGAGAAAAGTATATGCATTCTCGCCTCACTATTGAGGCCAAAACAATTGTATCCCAGATATGTTAATCAGGTTTTTCATAACTGAGAGATATCTGGGTCATAAGCTGGTTATTTACATGCTTCAACCAACAAACACAAGTCTATCCAAATGAGCGATGTATCCTGAATTTAAAGTAGTTGAATTGCTCTTAAATGTCCTTTACAAAGTTTTAAAGTTATATAATATAACTTGTGGCTGTCCTTTTATTAAAGTGAAGTTTGGATGCCAAACTTTTTAATGGCTTATAGTTAAATCATGTTGTGGCGCTTTTACCTTTTTATTATCTCTCTTTTACATAACGATTATTCTTAAAATCGAATTTTGCGTATATTGTTAAGTCATTCCTAATATAAGGAAGTGTGGTACAGCACATATTCACTTTAGAATAACATCAGAGCACACTGGCATTTGAGTACAATCTGTGAGGTCCCTACAATCACGGCCAGGTAACGGCCTCAGAGATTAACCTCCATAAAGAGTAGAGTAGAGCTCCCATCACCTGCTCACATGTTTTATTCACCATCTTTCCCCCCCGTGCATTATCATACATATTTATGGTGATGACTACATTTACATGTACACGGACACCTTTGAGCATGTGCACACACCCATACACAAAAGTGCACGCAGAAGTTCAGCCTGTCCCTGAGGGCGGAAGCTGTCATTTTAGTCCTTCACAGCGCCTACTGTACGCGTGTATTCAAAGGAGCACACATAGGGATCCATTGTGTGTGTGTGTGTGTGTGTGTGTGTGTGTGTGTGTGTGTGTGATTCAGACTGACTGATAGATGAGCGCTGCAGGGCAGGTGGGCACTGAGTCATCTGCGGGTGTTGGGAGGTGGATGGATGAAGGGGAAATGGGTGGAAAATTCAGGGGCAGGGAGGGGTGGAGGAGATGAAGTCAGGTAGCCTGTCGGTCAGGCTGCCACTCAGCCTCATGGGAAACTGGTTACACCGCCGCTTAAGGGCACATAGATGGAGGGAGGAAGTCCAAATAATGTGGGAAAGGGAGGTAAGGCAGAAGGGTAAGGGGTAAAAGGTCAAACTATGAGGCACAAGGGGGGGGGGGGGGGGGGGGGGGGGGGGGGGGGGGGGGGGGGGGGGGGGGGTGGGGGGGGGGGGGGGGGGGGGGGGGGGGGGGGGGGGGGGGGGGGGGGGGGGGGGGGGGGGGGGGGGGGGGGGGGGGGGGGGGGGGGGGGGGGGGGGGGGGGGGGGGGGGGGTGGGGGGGGGGGGGGGGGGGGGGGGGGGGGGGGGGGGGGGGGGGGGGGGGGGGGGGGGGGGGGGGGGGGGGGGGGGGGGGGGGGGGGGGGGGGGGGGGGGGGGGGGGGGGGGGGGGGGGGGGGGGGGGGGGGGGGGGGGGGGGGGGGGGGGGGGGGGTGGGGGGGGGGGGGGGGGGGGGGGGGGGGGGGGGGGGGGGGGGGGGGGGGGGGGGGGGGGGATTGGAATAACTGAGAAATGCAAATGAATAGTGCCACTGCTTCAATTATCAACATGCCTGGAAATGTGGAGGTTGTGATAGTCATGGGGGAATCACAGCAATAAATATAAGGATATAAAAAAAAACAGGGGGATTCTGGTAAGCAACGAGGAAAAAGCAAAATGGGAGCAGTTGAGTAATGCAAAGGAATGAAAGGCTAGATGAGTGGCATGCATGGGCAGCATAATCATGTATAAAACAGCAAACAAAAAGTGAGAGAGGTATAATATTTCACCACAGTTCTGCTTCCAAATCAACAGGTGATGTCATCTTGTTGCATGAAACGCCATCATGCTGTGTTTGGGGTGACAGAGTTGAAATGGAGAGGGGGTCATTATCCCATCATATCTGCCTCTCTCTCCATGTATCAAAGCTTCTCTGTCCCTGTCTCTCTCTCTTCCTCCCCCCCCCCCACACCCCCCCCTTCACTCCTAAGCCGCTCTGCTATTCGCTCCGGCGAGGCTTAAGATGGAGGGATTTTGCCCTCTTCTCCCTGCATGTCGGTTCATTCCCAGAACAGAGTGCTATATGCAGAGCCTGCATCTATCAGCACGGACATATAAGCTGCTAGGAATGTCAAGGGTCAACTTGTGATATTATTCTGCTGTTAATGGCCCACCGTGTTATAAGGCCTCTAATATCCCTGGAAATGACTGCTCAGACAGCTGCACACAGTGTGTGTGTGTGTGTGTGTGTGTGTGTGTGTGTGTGTGTGTGTGTGTGTGTGTGTGTGTGTGTGTGTGTGTGTGTGTGTGTGTGTGTGTGTGTGTGTGTGACATCAAGAGGCTGTGAGACCACCTTGCTGTGAGTCATGTGTTAACATTTTTGAAAATCAGAAGCAGGCTCTGGCTATCTTTGACTTTATAGTTCCATTCTGGTCCTCTACCTTCTCTTAAGTACCACAAAGGTTAAATTAAAAATAAGCAAGACATTTAATGGCGTTTAGTCGAAGTGTGCTTGTGTGTTTAGGGAAAGAGCAAACATGCATTAATTCAGTTTGCATTCATCAAATTTGCATTAGTTTCAGCCTTAACCAGCGTGAATTCTAAAGATGTACACAGAGAGGCTTGTAAATATGACTTCACTGAAATTCCAAAGTAGCCAAAGGTGCAGCCTTCATGCATTTATTAAAAGTACATTTAAATGTTCAAACTAACTGCTGGATTGCATTGCCTTGTGAAGCTGATCAGCAGACTCACTTCATCGCTCTCCGTCTTGCTGCGATGGGTAATAAAGAAACACATAGAGATGAACCTGCATGCAAACTTCTGAAGATTCCCATGAAGCCAGTCTTAGCGGGACCTTTAAATGCTGTTTAGTGCTAGTCTAGGTTTTTCCTTATGGGACTTATGGGACTGGGACCAACAATGCAAGGACTCATGTTGAACATTCTACCGTGAATAATTCAGTGTAAAAACACATCGATGCTGAATGATGCTCAAAATAGCCATGAAATTAAAGAAAAGTATCAGGAATATGGACAATATTGAAGAGGATGAAGAAGTATTGTTTGATCTGTATTTAAGTGCAGTCACTTAACAAATGATCTCTGTGGGTCTGATTAAATTATTTGGCTGAAATGGCTCTACTGTTTCATCTATATCTTACTTAAAATGTTGTACTTTACATTTCATCAATACCACGGATGGAAAAAAAGTTCACTTGTAGCTCTTTTCTCCTTCAGTGCACTTTTAACATGTCACATTCAACCATTTATCCATTCACACACTGATGGCAGAGGCTGCTATGTAAAGTGTCCATCAGTATTAATTAATCCCATTCATACACATTCATTCACGTCTGACGCAGCAGCAATTTGGGGATCAGTATCTTGCCGAAGGTCTCGGCAGTGTGTGGCTGAAGGAGCTGGGGATGAAACTGCCAATCTTCTGGTTGATAGAAAACCGTCTCTATCACTCAGCCACGGCCATTCCTTAAAAAAAAAGTATTCCGAATGTTTTAGGAAAAGGAACAAAACCACAATGAAAAATACGCCTTAGAGTCCTGAATTAAAATTAATAGCATGGAGGAATCAGCTCGAAACTCTGGTTACAAATGAAAAGAAATGTACTGGATTTGAAGAAGGCCCCCTTTGGATTAATACAATATTGATGCATTATTCAGCTAGCAGCATTTTCATGTTAAAGATAGTCAGTTGGTACAAAAGCTAACATATCTATCCTATTGGATAGTTTGCCCTGGTGAAGATGTCAAACTTCTTGATTCTTTCATGTATTTTGTATTTAAACTCTTTACATCCAAGTGGGATGAAGGGAAGAAAACTGCACATTGCAAAGATGAAATACTAAATGTAGGTACATATTTTCCAACTCTGCAAAGGCCTGTTGCTAAAAAGAAGAAGGTGATGAGGACAGGCCTAAAAAGACTCCCCTTTTATTTGAGTGTTCACCATTATTTAGCGACAGTGGGCTGGTTTACAGCTCATGAAGTTGGTCTTAAAGCTCCTGTGAGGAGTTTTGAGCTGGTTATGAAACAAACTGAGATTAAGGATGAAGCTTCTTTATGACCTACAGACGCAAACGAGACCATCAGGGACTAGATTTATTATTCCTATATTGTTATTTTTAACGAGTGAAACTGCAGCAGCAGGGTAGGTGTCAGACAAAGTGATTGCTGACAGTAGGTGCCTTTTTTACATTTTCCACGGCAAAGATTCTCAATGCGTGATGAAGGCCTAATTGTTATAAGAAACCAGGATGAGATTCTATCTTTACAAACACTACTTACACATGTTCATGGCCAGCAAAGAGATAAGCGCTCCTGCTTGGGGCCGCCAAAATAGACAAAGTGGAAATTTCCTCACAGGAGCTTTAAAACGTCACTCACGTGCCTGTTTGTACGTTGTACGATGTCTTTAATGTCGCTCTTTTCCAGGCAACTAATCATATGGAGTGGGACTCGACATCCTTGTGAACAAGAAAGTAAAATAAAGATTGTTCTAGCCGTGCTTTTGTTTCCCAGACCTAAAGCAAAACATATACTGTATGTAAAAAATAGGCCTGAAATGGAGCTCCATCCAACAGTAGCTTTGGGTGATGATATCCAATTTATTAGTGCCTAATCCTGCCTTGCACCCACACCCTCCTTGCTTAAAGGCAGTGAGCTCGAGCAGTGAGCTCATCAATACACATTCTGAGGGCAAACATCCTTCAGTTGGTGCTCAAAGTAAAGAAAACAACACCTAACAAAAAGAATAACAAATAGGCTGGATAATAATACGCAAAGGGATGATGTAGTGTATCATGTATGGGCTGCTGTCGAGACATTGTTGTCATAGAATGAAATCCCATGCGCATAATGTTTTTATACTGAAGTGCTTTATCCAAACATTGCCAGCTTCCAGAAAAAAAAATCCATACGGGCAAAAATCTCAAACTTTGAAATCTTGAATAAGCTTCCAAAAGCCTACTCAGGCAAAGAATGAGGACAGTAGATTTGGTCCCTCTTTGCTATATGGGCAGCACATCAGCATTGGATATTTGATGTTTGAGTATGGAAAGAGAAATGATTAAAGCATGAACCTAACCTTTAACACAGTCACGTGAACCTAACTTGGTTCAAAAAGGGTCTCAGCCTTCTTGATCTTTCTACAGCCATCCTCAGTATGCTTGTTGATGACCATGACAACCTTTCAGCCAATCAGTTGTTCAGTATTGAATGATGCAGCTATATGCTAACTGATAATCTTATAGATTAAAGATGGATGGTCCAGAGTGTTTTCAGAGAAAGATAATTTTCCTTCAGTTAGAAAGTTTTCAAATGCCTGGTCTTGAAGCACACTTTTTCCTTTATTTTCTTAAAAGTTATTTTTAACTAGATAAGACATGATCAGTAAAATATCTGTTTTGGGGCAAAAAGGTGATCTTCTTTATCTAACAGGGTCCTTCCGGTTTTACCTTTATCATTGTCGAAAGCTGCAACAACTTCTGTTATTATAACTCACTTGGAAAAAGGAAATGCAGCTCCAACAACGTCTGGAAAAATATTTACTCTTGGGTGAAGGCGATTTCTAGTTTTTTGTCTTTATTTTTTTTAGGAGAATACAACTTGAAGTGACAAACTGCATGTAAGACTCACAAGAAAGGAAAAGAGAAATCCATGGATATATTCCTCCTGAAACCAAAAGAGGGATACCAAACAGATAAGGTAACTGCAGATAAAATTCACCACACTGTGCAGCACTCAGAAATTGCAAATATTACAAAGCTGCTCCATTTGCATCATACAAAATGTAGACAAGATACAAAGACACAAACATATTACATAACATACAAACACCAAACACATATTCAGAGGCCTTAAACGTGCTTTGGTTGGGGATTCAGCTCCACATTCATAGTCCACATTTGGCCTCTTTGCACCTGCGGTCACCCTAACAACTTCTGTTAATTTTTGTGTGTGTGTTTTTTTAAAGGGGATATTCTCTTTTTTACCATTAGAAATAAGTAAAGATATATTAACAGTTATTTGAAGACTTTAGTTACAGCTTCTTCACATCCAGACATAAAATGTGTTATTCAATGGGGCTGCACAGTAATGGTCCTGTCACCACACCTCGACAAGGTTCCTGTTCGAATCCCAAGCCGAGCAGGGGCCTTTCTTGTGTGAGTGTGAGTGTTTGTTTGTCTCTAAATGATATCCTGGAAAAGTGTCAGGCAGGCAGTGTATCCTGCTTCCCCCAGTGACAGCTGGAATAGAGTCAAGCCCACCCCAAACAGGATAAGTGCTACAAATAATGGATGGATGCTCTTCATTGAGAACAGATGCATTTGTTCCCTAACTGGCATTCAAATAGTTTGGACTTTATTACAAAGTAATGAAATGATGTTATCTGTCTCTTCGTTTGTTTGTCTGTCTGTCTGTCTGTCTGTCTGTCTGTCTGTCTGTCTGTCTGTCTGTCTGTCTGTCTGTCTGTCTGTCTGTCTGTCTGTCTGTCTGTCTGTCTGTCTGTCTGTCTGTCTGTCTGTCTGTCTATTGATCTATCTGTCTCCATGTCTATTTGTCCGTCTGTTTGTCTGCCGCTATCCATCCGTCACTCTTTGCTTTATTCACTGTCCTACTCTCTCAGACCATCCAATCACAACAGCTGGCTCTCAACCGATGAGTTTTTTTTTTTCTCACCAATATTGCCTTGTGTTTGCTCATGTAGGATAAACGTCTAGATCTCTCAAAGACTGCAGTATGACTTGCCCTTTTGAAAAAGTGTCCTGGGAGACCTTTTGCCACATTTTCCGATATTTAATCAAAAATTGATTGAGATTTTTTACCCATTTTTCCTATAGCTATTTTAACGCTTGGAGTAAACAAGCCCCTTTTTTTGTCTCTCCAGGTGTGTTCTGGGGGTTCTGAAAATCCAAGCACATATAAACGTTAATACTTTCTTAATTTTAGGTAACGTTTAAAAAAAAAAAGAGGGAGATAAATTATGTTGAAATAAACTCAAATGTGTATGTGACAAGCCTCTGTCCGTACACAAGCCGCTCCTGCAGGACATCACATGGCACCCTCTGATTATAAAGCAACCTTTTCAGAAAATGACACCAATTCTCCTTTTTCTTTGCCCTGAATAACCCTCATCCTGTTGCACTACCTCGCTTGATTCACGGTCGTCAAGGTAACCATCCCATTATGGGCCTAATAGCTGGCACTGAACAATGCATGTCATCATTTTGACGAATTTCTGTATGGCTCGCTGCAAAATCCTTGTCATCATAATTGCGATTACATGTGTGTACCGCAGCGTGAATACGTACCTGGGCAGCTGGTATATGTATTTTAAATGGTCTGCATCTGACAGCGCAGACAAAGAGGGCTGAATGAGCTCCATACTTAAATATGTTCTCTGCAGCCTTTCTCAGGCACCCACTGTTAGCTGTTTCTTTTAGGAAGGCTTTTTTTTTCCTCAACAATTTCTTATTCAGACGGCTGGAAGCTCGCACTGAGGCACAAGAGAAATGTTCTGCACGGTCAGAGCTCTATGAGCTACAGTGATACACACCAGTGAAATTCAAAAGGAGCAACTTCTCTGCTGTGGGATCATGTTCCTACTTTATGGAGGTGATGAGAGCGACATGGAGACATGGTAATAAACCACGAGGCTGTGGTCTTAGCTATGCCGAGGCCTTTTGCATAATGAACAGTATAATTATTTTCTGTTCGTGTTCTGTATTGTGTTGGGTGTTAATCCTAACAGATGAGAGCTCAGGTGGACAGAAGGCAGTAAAGAGCGGGGAGGCTGTTGCAGGGTTTAGTGCGCTGCGGCCTCAGCTGTAATGAAGCAGGTGGATGCAGTGGAGTTAGAGGAGGGTAGGCTGTCTGCTTTATTACACCACTGTCTTGTCATAAGGGCATCACACACAAACACACACATGAACAAGGAAAATATAGCAGAAAGATAGTAAGGGGAAAGAGAGGAGGAGAGCGAATCTAAATGTGTGAAGTCGAGAACCAGAGGGGGGAGGAAGGAGGGGAGGAGGGGGAAGCAATCAGCCGCCTGGTCCTAATCATGTTCCTCTCTCTTTCCTTTTCACTGAAGCCTCGCTCCCAGCTCCGCATTTGGACGCATTAAGTTGCCAAAATTATTTCATAAGCATCTCGGCCTTCACCACCAGCGAAGGAGGAATGCAAGGGGATGATGTACAAGGCTCTGATTAGACCTAATTATGAATCCTGATTAAGGCTTTTAATTAGTCGAGCCAGCACTTCAGCTGGAGAGGGAGGCAGAGATGGAGAAGACAGTGGGAGAGGAAAGGAGGGCAGCGGGGGAGAGGAGGGCGAGGAAATCGAAGGAAAGTGGAAAAGGAGAGCCTGCGGAGAGGACTGAGGTGAGACTTAAAGTGGGAGAAAAAGAGCAAAGGGGAGAGATTGAATATTGAAATATATAATTATTTTTGACAGGAAATAATAAAAATGGAGGATAAGGGAGACACAGGGCAGAAAAATCAGGACAAGAGCTTACCGGGGCTTGACCTGATGTGAGCACAAAATATTTTAATAGGACAGAAACTGAAATAAAGAGAGAAATAGATGATGTTGTGTAGAACTCAGAGTATTATTCAAATAATACTCTAAGAGTGGAGCAGCAACAGTTGCAAACCGCTCTAGCTACTGTATTGCACCAAAACACAATAAGGATTATAGCTAACTAATTTTTATTCAAGCTAGGTTTGAAATTTCGTTCTTGTGCTGAAAATCAACAGTTTACAATCACTGGCTTGTTTCTAAGCTTTTACTGTATCTGGCAGAGGAAAAACTTTTCATAGGTGCAATTGCCTGGACTAGCACACATGCCAGGACACAGTTTCTTTGAAAAAATAAATAAGAACAATTTCTAGGAGAAATTTACTTGAAGCAAAAATATGATATAAGTGCGTTGGTGTTCATGAAAGAGCTGGGTCTTTAGCTTTTTTCTTAAAGGTGCAAAGGGACTCTGCTGATTGAATAGAGTTTGGTTGGTCGTTCCACAATGTGAAAACAAGAAACAAAAAATTGTTAACTATTACTTTTTTTAGTTAGTTGCCTTTATTGTCTCCCTTAGGAGAAATTTGTTTTGGACACAAGAGAATGTCACATGTTCACATATAGCACATCACAAAAAAAATAAAAATAAACACACTCTTCCTATTGCACATATACCCATACAAAATCATTAATTCTATTGCACTGATTATTTTATTGCACTCCTATTATTCTATTGCACTTCCCTATACCATTGATTTAATTGCACAGTCTCTTTATGAATCTCTCACTCACTCACACACACACACACACACACACACACACACACACACACACACACACACACACACACACACACACTATCTTGCACTATTTAATAATTTAATTGAGGTAGGTATGAAGGACAGTTTATATCTATTTAACTTGCAGTTTGGTACCCTATACCTTTTTCCTGAAGGCAACTCATATTGGCTGGAAAGAGCATGATTACCTTAACAATAAGAAAAAAAAACAATAAGAAAAGAAAATGAATTACAGGAATCTTAATTAACTCATAGGGGAAAAACAATATATATATATATATATATATATATAAAAATTGCAACCTCCGCTTACAGCTGCAAGGACTGCAAAATATTAACAATATTGATAAGAAATGACATCATTCTACTGTTACTACTAACTAGCATGGTCAATTTGGGAGTGGAAAAAAAAGATTAGAGCCTTCACTCGTCCTACTGTAAATCAAGCCCCAATCACCAACAGCCATATTAAACTCAACACACATAAAGACACAAACAAATTGGACTGCATCAGTCCCAGAGTAGACTGTTTGGTTTATTCACTGTATTTCTTCTGTCTCACATGAGTGACAAGTTGAGAATACTTGTATTACAAAGATGTCAAACAGTCTCACTACCTTAAGCCAGGAGTGTAAAATCCAAAATGCTTTGACGTGTTTTTCGATGACAGTTCAGCATATCTGTTTGAAAAGCATGCCATTTTTCTTCTTTTTTTGTTTTTAGTAAACACTCCAACAGGTGTACTTCAAGGCCCATGCAGGGCTCCAATGTATTAAAAAGAGTGGACATATCTATCGTTTTCTTTCTCTCTCTCTGTCGCCAGCGACATGTATGTGAGAGGCACAGAGCGACGGAGATGGATTAACTTCTAGTTCATTGGTCTTAAATGCCTATCGTATGAGTGGAAAATATACCTGGGAGGCCATTAAGATAATATATATATAATATAACTAATATGGCCCGCCTAGGTTGAAAGCAATGCACACTATTATTCCCACAGGCCACAAATGCGCGCCCGTAATGTCTCTGGCCTGACAGAGACCCAGGGGTTTTTTATCAACTTTTTTTCTTATAAATGGCGCGGGTTGTTAAGTGGCCGCCTTAACTTTAAAGCGCTGCAGGAAACACTGGCTTACCGGCAGCATTTCAAAATTCCCTCTCATGCAGAGAAATCCCTCGTCCTTTGGTCTGTCGCACACACTGCTGCACCCGGCCAGTGTTCTGACACGTCACTGCTGACCTCAGGTGAAAGGTTATCATCTGCTTATCAGCTGCCAAATTACCTGCTTACCTACCTACTAACTGGCTCCCAGGGCATGTGATGCTTTTTGGGAATACACACCAGTTGTACATGTATGCTCATTTATTTATATTTCACAATAAAGATTCTTACTTTCAGCAGATGATTACTGATCCAACTACTATGTTTGTATTAAATAATGAAGTTCAAATTCCAAACCAAAGTTGAAAAATCCAGCTGTCAATCAGCCACCTTAAACTAGTCATTAACATTTACAGGATATGAAAAAGTTTGATCTTCTGCAGTCAAGGAAAAATTAGCAAACAGCATCTTATGATGAAGATCATGCGATAGAAAGTCCCGAAAGAAGTTTTTTGAACCCACAACTTTTATGTTTACACATCATGGATCAATTATCCCTCAACGATGTGGGTGCTCCAACTGTACACATTCAGAACTACCACCCAGTTTTCATTTGGCATTCCAAAAAAGTTTATTTATTCTCAAACTGTTGACAAAGAGAGAAAAGTTGCATTGCTTTGTGCAACTAAAATGATCAAATACACAGTTCTTAGAGACACAGATGTCCTGAAAGAAGCAAGCAATATGGTGTCTGTTTTCTTCAGTGAAGCTTAGTTTCTATCCCAGCAGACTCACTCAAGAATGTAGTTCCACCAACAACATATATGATGCTACTCCAATAGTTTTAAAACACTCACTGAAGTCTACAGCAGATCTCACGACAGCAGACAGACTTTTGAAATTGCAAGACAGCTGACCAAAGTTTCTAACATGCCAGATATCCATCTGAACATTGATCATTCATGAGATTATCAGGCATCATTCACAACCTTCAAGCTGCATGACAAACACCAACCAATCTGGTAGAAATGTGTCCCAAGTTTTGAAATTAATAATTCAGGACTAAAAATTGTCTGAATAAATACACTGCCTGCATGGCTCTAGTCAACTTAAACAGTAGGGTTGGTAATTATACCATACAGTTTTTAGTATATTCATTAAAGGAGCAATATTTGACTCTGACACCTTGTGTTTAAAACAAATACTGCAGTCCAAATCTCCCCCCCCCCACCTTCCATTTCTGGTCGTAGAGCTTATAGAAACATTACGAGGCTTTTTAGGTCGGGTAGAATCAGTTATATCTAAACCAGTTTGCTTGCCCACCGCCATCGCTGCAAACACCTGTTGGTT
Source organism: Tautogolabrus adspersus (assembly GCA_020745685.1). Taxonomy (NCBI): domain Eukaryota; kingdom Metazoa; phylum Chordata; class Actinopteri; order Labriformes; family Labridae; genus Tautogolabrus; species Tautogolabrus adspersus. Next base: position 6,035,796 of record CM036556.1, on the reverse strand, counting down.
TGACGATGGCCATGTAGGGGTGCCTTAAAACCGTCTACAATGACATACTGTCTGCTGCATTGTTGTCAGAGAAGACAGCACTTCAACACAGCATGTGTGTAGATATCTTACACATTGGTCTTTTATTACAGTCCCTGTAGCAATCAATAAATCAGGACCAAAAAATTGTCTTCATCTCTAGCTGCTGTAGTCCTGTAATAAAACAGTAATCTATCACTGCCATGAGGTCACGATGAAAAGTACTAATGAAATGCTTCCATAGGTCCCTCTTCGTACACCCTCAAAGACCCTCACTGCCATGAAGCTTTTCAGGGAGGGCAACAACTTAGGGAGTTGAATTGTCTAAAAAGTGACACCTTGGTTGTTGTCTTTCTTTTTTTGGCATGTTTGATATTTTACATTCAGGTTACATAGTTGAATAAAGTTGAAAGCGATGTGCTTGGGGGAGGGGGCTTCCCTGAATCATCACTTTTTTCAAGAACTTGTTTTTTTTGTTAAAGGCCATTTCAATACACGTGAAAAACCTTTTTTGAATGATTTAATATTTGTCTTTTTTAATACCTAATGTTAATCTCTGTTCATTTAAGATTGAAAAAAGAATCCTTAAGTGATAGTAGGTTAAACAGTTCATTAATATTAAAAACAATTTCTGCTCATGAGGGTTTGTAAATTAATAAGTGGCTTCAATAGTTAAACCACCACATGCTGCTGGGAAATGTAGCCAAGCTACTATGCAATACTTTCCCAAACAGGGGATAGGAAAATATACATATATATTTATATAAAGATAATCTTGTCTCTGTCTTCCCTTTGAATATCCTCAGGTTTTCATGACTTCTTCTACATCTGACCCTCCTAAGTCCAACAGATCCAGTCGTCTCATATGATTTTCTTTGTGGAGTACAGCGCTGTATGTTAAGTGTGTGAAACACATCTGTGCCTTTCACTGCAGAAATTTCCCTTTGACTTTTCCACCAGTGTTTGCATCCATCCTTCTGATCTTCCTCTGTAAGAGAGCCTTGATTTGCCTCGGTGCTGCTGATCTTCACGTTGTGACAGATCCTCGTTACAAACATAACCTCTCAGTTCTTCCGTTCTTCGCCTCTCATCTTCCTCTTTTCCTCATTTTCTTGTGCTTTTCCTTTGTTCTGCTTCCCAATCTGGCTTTTTTCTCTCAAAGTACTTCATACCCTCTCTCTCTCTCTCTCTCTCTACTGTAGACCGTTTGGCACAAACCTCATCTCTCCTCCTCTCATCCCTCGCTCTCACCTCAATTTTCGGCTGTTGCATAATTAATTAGCAGCACTGTTCACTATCAATGCAATTACTCCAGAGAATGGAGAAAGAGAGAACGGGAGAGAGAGCGGAGAGAGGGGGGAATAGAATGTGAGAATAGGGCCAAAATGGAGATACCACGAAAAACATGGAATAAAGATGAAGAGAGAGAGGGAGAGTGATTTTAGCCCTAAAAGGGATGGAGTCAATATGGGCTGAAATCAAGGTGGTAATTTTGACAATGCAAAATCCATTTGGAGGCTCAGGGATCCAAATGGACAGAGGAGCACAGGTTCGGTTTTTACACACTATGATACACAACCTTTTATAAAAACAGTCAGCGAGGTTTTAGGTTGTTAAAATGATGCACATCTCTGCTGTTTTTCTTGGGGCGATATGTTTAAAACACAATGTTATTAGTGCAGGATTCATTACTTATCATCTACATATGGAAAATCTAATCTTGGCAGCCGATTTATACATCTGAGTCATTGTGAAAGTGTTTGCATATGCACAAGGCTAACCTCCATTTCCAAATGCATTTGTCAATCTACATCAACACTCCCTTTTTTAATCTTGTTTGGACAACAACCAGACTCATTCCCATCTTGGCACCGACATAGTACGTTTTTATACAGCCATATGTATCAGAGTACTGTGTTGTGATCCATTACAGCAAAATAATGGGGAAATGATAGAAAAGTGGGTCAAATGCATGGTTATTCTTCCAAAAAATACAGTTTTATTTGGGTGAGGTGTGCATAACAATCTGCACATGTTGGAATAAGATTAAGCCTGCCTATCTCTGAGAGATATTTAGTCACACAACTACAAATGTTATTGAACCTTAAAGAGGGCTGGTGTTGAAAGCTATGATGTCAGGAGAAAAGTCTGAGTTTCTTTTACAGAAATGTCACACATGGCGTTTAGCAAACGTGAAGGTATGCACATTCTCTATCAACGAAGGCTAGATTCGGTATTTCTCTTTTGTCCAGATGCTTGTTCTTCACATCTGGCCAAAGCTGTATGTATATCACAGTGAGCAGTGGCGATCCTAGAGTCCGTCATGGCCCTATAGGCAAAAAAATCGCAGTGGGCCCCTCAAACCAGTGTTCATCACCATGACGTTATAAATAATCTGACATGATATAGTTTGAAAATGAGATTGGCAGAGAGCATGTTTATTTTGGTAACATTGCCTTAGACCATTTATGAAGTCTTCATCCTGTAACCACTATCTTCTTCACTCTTGACTGACACACTAGGCTGCTCTGCTAGCTAAGGTTATGTTAAACGTCAAAGAGCACTTCAAAAACAGAAAATAGACTAGTGCGTGCACATCCAAGCAAATTGCCGACAGATGCAGGACAAATAAAGTAAAAACTGTCTGTTCAACAGGTGATAATGATTGTTTTGCTGATTGCCAAACTTAGAAAAGAATGCTTCTGTCCTTTGGAGCGAAAAGTTGCCCTTAATAAAGTTGCTCATTGGGAGCTGAACAGTGTGCAAATGTTAAAGAACAAACAACATACTATAATGCTATTGTGGAAGTGATGTTATTCAAGTGCCTCAAGTATGAACACTTCATAACTGCTTGGGTCATTTACTATTATATTTAATCATTATTATCTCGTCACTGTCTTACTTTCTTTTTTCCTTATTTCCTTTACTTCCTCATTTTTCTTTGGTGACTTTTGTTGAGAAACTTTGGTATTCACAGGAATAATGCATGCAACCATTGGAAGTGCAACAGGAGTGAATGCTGCTGTCAGATGGAGCCAGCTAAGGGAGGATTCCTACTGTCATTGCAATATTTGCTGTGGTTTAAAGGTTGCCATCCAGAGGAAATTTTTTTCTAGATCTTTGCTTGTGTTGTACTTACTCTCTGATGTACGTCGCTTTGGATAAACGCGTCTGCTAAGTGAATTATAGAATTGTAGAATTGTAGAATAGGCCCCTATACTGGTCTGGGGCCCCAAGCAGCCGCTTTCTTTGCCTGTTGACAAGCAACGCCTCTGACAGTGAGGCACTTCAATTACAGGTCAAAACAAGGTGACATATTTATTAGTGATTGACCCAGGTAAGAAAAGCTGGATTTGCTGGAAATGGCATTTCTGCTGCTGTCTGGTCTGTAACAAGTACATCAGCAGGTATTTCTACAGCAGAGAAGCAATTTCAATTTACTTGCTGCTACAGTATCACTGCCCCGAAGATGACAAATTATTTATTTTGTCAGCAGAACCATTTTCGCTTTATGCCACTTACTAAAGCCCTAAGCTTGTTAAAAAAAGGACGCCTAAAGTGAAAAATACCTGCAGCTCCTTGTTTAATTCCATGTGGCAACTTTGATCATTTATGTGCAAATGGCCTTTAGCAGAGATTTAGCCAACACCCATTACTATTGCTGTGGCAATTAGCACAAAGCCAGTGCATTCAAGGATCGATGCCATTTGTCTGTCATTAATTTGTTAGCCAGACATCATGTTCCGCTGTTGTTGGTGCTGAAGTCCAGCATTTCATCCGTGACTGAGGGATCTGGGGAGCGTGCTGCATATGGAGAGGCTCACAATACCAAATCACCAACAGAGAGAAGACGTTCTCTTGGGTCTGACAACCCATAAATGACAGATGGACTAATACGACTTAATTCCTTCCGTCTGTAATACTTTGCCCTGTTCTAAACAATATAATTGCATTTCAAGGCTACATGTTTTTTCTCATAAAATGCGACTTGTATCATTGTGTGCTATTCTGGGCAGTCTGCCACATTTCATTCCTGCTCTCTCTGTCATTAACTGTCAAGTCTACTTAGTACAATATGGATTCATATCCGTACAATGAAAATAATAACAGGAAGTGTTAGAAAGAGGTCAAGTAAAGAGAGATAGACAAACAGAGAAAAGCTATTTTTGTGTTTCCTGTTTTCCTATTCATCTGCAGCCCATTCAGCTTCATTGGATTGTAGTCTCTATGGGTTTACTTGCAGACATCCATTACTGAAATAGCAATTCTATGAGTGTTAATGAGTAAGCCACACAAAAGGCCAACAAAGTGGAAAGGAAAACAGTTTTAAAGGGATTTATTAAGACAACACAATCAGGACGGCACACACATACACACAGAAATAACCTGGAAGGTATTCCTAATTACAGGAGAATGCATTCATTGATATTGTAGCAGCACCTTATCATTGGAGGATGTGATTTGCATTTGAAATGTTTTTTTGCTGTTGTGGTAATTGTTTACTGTGGGCTAATTAAAGCGCGCCTGTCATTAACGATGATCACTGCTCTCTGCAGATGGAGGCAGCGGTGACAGACCCCGACAGAGGGAGGAAAAGGAACAAAAGAGGCTGGCAGAGGGAGGGAAGAGAGAGAGAGAGAAGGAGAGAGAAAGAGACCCTGAGAGAGGACATTGTGGAAGGATCTGTATGAGTTTTTTTAATATAGGTATTAATTTTGCTCTGAAGGTGGCGATATCTTCAGTTGTCAGTCAGTTTGTCCTCCTCTTTAATCTAAACATATCATTTTGTGCTGCAAACGTCTCCAGGGGATGAATCTTAAAGACTTTGTGCTGCAAACGTCTCCAGGGGATGAATCCTAAAGGCTTTGTTGTTCTCCTTTTAATCCATCCCTTCCAGCAGTCCCCACATTTATAATTATCATCTGAAATATTTCATTGTCCATGACATTGATTGCCACAAATTTCTGTCCACACATTCATGGTTCCCCTATGATATATCTCAATGACTTTTGTGATCCCTTTGACATTTCTCAGACTCCACTCCACTTTTTTAGTTTAGTGCTTATTAGCATATTGTAACATTCCAACGTGCTTACTGTAACGAAATAACATATAGTGTCATCATTATATGATCCTATTCCATAGTCTGGTTGCATACTTGGATAGCTGGCAGCAGAGTATTTTTTCTGAGAATTCAGAGAATTTGACACCTGTAGAGTAGTTCCAATGTAACTGTCTGTTCACCGTTCTAAAAGAATGTACGGCTGTGGCTCAGTGGTTAAGTTGTTTCTCAATCACAAGACTTCTTAATGACTACTTAACGAAAGACAAGTGACCAGTGGAGGTGCGACTTTAAGTAAATTAGTCACTGGCTGTGGGTCCGTACTTCAGCTATCAATGTACCGTTGACACAATGACAGACAGATAATGGAAACAATCGTGAACTCAGAGGCAACGTTCAAAAGACAGTCCTTTAATCCAGGCAGAGTTCGGTACACAGGTCGGCAAATAATCGACAACAAATCCAGGGGGTGAGGCAAATGGCAGGGTCAAAAAGGCAGGCGAGATCATACACGCAAGAGATAAATACAAAAATGCTGGAACGAGGTACACGAAGGAAACACTACAAACTGGCAACGAGAGGGAGGACACACTGGGATTGCATACGCAGACAATTAGGGGATAACGAGACACAGGTTAGGGTAATCAGGGTGGGGCTGACACACAAGGCAGGAACATCAGGAGCAGGATCTGAAAGACAGGGGCCCTTTCCGAATTGCCACAGTTCAGTATGCAGTGCGTACTATTCAGTAGGGAGTTTCAGTAGACTGAACTCTCGTGGTCATTCAGTATGCATTTTTTGTGTCCACCTCAGTATACTGAACATTTCAGTATGGATACTAACTTCCGGGATTTATGAAGTATGGATCGGATGCATGCTATCAGGAAATGAATTGGATTTTACCACCCACAATGCTTTGCGAAATTAAACGTAAAACGTCACTTCACGTGCGCCTCCAAATCAAAACAAACGAGCATGGATTCATTGAATCAAATTTTTAATCTAGAGTTAAAGTCCTCTTCTAAAATCGCTCCTTTTAATTAAGAACAGAAAATGTAACAAATGTCTGCATGATTATTAAACCTTTCCCCTCTATTTAAAGAACGATTTACATATTCATATCTGCGTCTTTATTGGTTTATCTTACTTTATATTCTGTATATTACTTTCTTTCCTGTATGTACTGTATGTTATTTTATTATTTGATCGGTTTTTAACTTTATTTACATTGTGATTTTGTTTTTGTTTACTGACTGTATATGCTGCGTTCCGTACTCTTCTTGAATAAAGCTAAAAAAAAAAACAAAAAAAAACGAGGATGGAGGCGGCCGGTTCAGGTAACACAAATGACGCTACTTCCATACTGAATGAATCAAATGAAGTAGGCACAAATATCTGCCTACTGTGCTGTCTACTGAATAGTAGGTACTAACAGTATACAGCACGTATAGTAGGTACTGTCTACTGTCTACTGACTACTGACAGATTGAGTAGGCACTTTGCAATTCGGATGCACCCAGGGACAAGGGTCAGTACAAAAACACAAAATAAAACAGGAAATACATAATATAAAATGCAAAAATACAAAAACATGACCTAATGCTGGGAGGAGACCGTGTCAACCATAGGCTGAAAGCTCAATTAGTGTAGGGTAGCTAGCTGGATAGCAAACTCCACATGGTTAAAACAGATGGTGTTAGAAACAGCTACACATCTGCACAGAAACTGCACACTAGGACTTTGCTTCAAGCTATGAAAATCCTCACGTCCTGAAGAATAGAATAATGCATCTTTCAACTATGTAGGTGTGAAAAGTCTTTTTGTAAATGTTGTGTACAGTAGATGTGTAGATGTATCATTTGTGGATGAAGGTTTGTTTGCACTGGTTATTCTCATGCTTATTTGTGTCTGCATGTCAGCCTGTGTTTGTGAGTGACTGTGTGTAAAAGACAGGAGGAGTGATGTGCAGGCTTGTGTCAATCACTGTTAGCTGGAGTGGATGTGTTTGTTAGTGCATGTCTTTCTCCATCACGGAGAGTCCATCCACATTAGATCTTATGGCAGGATTAAGTGGCACTGCTGAAGGTACGTAGCAGCCAGGAGTGGTTATATCTTCATTTACTGCTGGCAGCTGGTGATTTGTTCCTGTGCACATCTCCCAGATCCATGTGAATGTAAGTGTGTGCACGAGTGTCTGTATGCATGCATAGACACGGAGTCAGGAGTAAATGGGGAGTGAAGAGATTTCAGCTCAAGCTGATCGACTGAGTGTATATCCCATGGAGCGATAGGTGTGTGTCTTTGCATGTGTGTGTGTGTGAGAGAGATAGAGATACAGAGAATAGATGAAGTGATAGATGGTAAATGGGAGGAGAAGGCTAATCTCTATTGATGAGAGAGGAAAGATCACAGGTGAAGGTTGCTGATCAGGAGAATGCAGATTAAGGCCTGTGGGAATGCAAGTTACAAATGAAACCAGAAAAGGTGAACCTCGTGGTCGGGCAGAGGGTTGAACAAAACTGTGTGAAGGCTGGTTTTGCTTTTCAACAATAAGACTCAACAGTATACCGACCAACCAATTTCGACTTTTATGGCCCTGCAGGGGTCATGCTCCAAATCACTGGATCCAACACTTCCAAAAATTCAACACACGGTCAAGTGCCCATTATTAGTTAAAAAAAAACTGGTTCCAAAGTGAATGTTTTTTTTCACAACTACTTGAAGATCTTTATGTTTAGACCAGATTCCCAGGGAAATCTGCTGTGGCTCAGTTGGTAGAGTTGTCGTCTCTCAACCGGAAGCTCAAGTCCATTTACCATTTCTGTCCCAAGATTCATCCCACATTCAAACTCATATAAATGATTTCAAGTTGCATTACATATTGTGACTGAAATGACTGTGTAAGTAGGAAGTGAATCACAGTCACCAACGTATAATGATGTATGAAAAATGTATGTGAAAATCAAGTATTTGCAAGAATGCATGGAGATGGATTCGATCCTAAAGGAACCAAACAATTTGAGTTTAAGCATAAAGGTCCACCGGTCATCCACATATGAAACTGATCTACCCGTCAGGTATCAATCGATAATAACAGCATTTGGAGGTTATTCTGCATACGTAGAGCTGTACAGTCAGGAGTACATTGTCATGTGCAGTCTTTTTTTTCTTCCTCTGTAGGATTTTTAACACATTACAGCAGTAAAAATAACTTAACACACACAGCCCATAAAGCGCCGCCTTTTTTAAAACTTTTGTATAAAAAAAGATAACGTGTTGAAATTATGTCTTTTTGTAGACTGGATTTCTTCGAACGCTGCAAAATGGTTATGACTGATTGCTCGAATATCATTGGCCACCCCAATGGGCTGAATCCCAGAATCTTTTCTCAAAATTCCAGAATCATTCAGGTTGTTAATAAAACTATAAGTATTCTCTGTCAGTCCTCTCCCTCACACAGCAAATCAACTGAGAATGTTTCCTAAAGGGAAAGAGCTATAGGCTGTGACAAATAGGGGCTCGTCCAAACTTTTTCTCTTTGCCATTGGTGCTCCTGGTAAGTTGATCTAGTGTGTTTTCTACTGTTCCCTTTGTTATAGGAGTTTGTATTTGAAATTGTTATTTGGGAAAATTTGTCTCTGGTGTATTGATACCATGTGTCCAGAGTTTGTTAGGCTTCTGTAATTGTTTAAAGTAATACAGGGAGACATATTGTGAAGGTATAATTCGTCGTAAACTGGTAGGCTTAGTTAACTTGATGGTTAGTGTTGTGTGTATTTTGTAGATTAAATTCTGGTTGGTTTTGTGTACTTCGAACTGTTAGTACAGGCTTCTATTTCACATTTAACCTGGATTTGTCAGAGTCTTCCCTGGTTAGGCTGAAGGACGTTTTCCCTTTGGAACTCATCTGGTGGGGGGTTCTGTAGTGTGGTGTGAAAGTGGCCGGAGCAGTTGTCTCGGGGGCACATCCGCTGTCGCAGGGGGGTCGCCATATAATGGTTGCTTTCCCTGGCTAACGGGCTATAGTGTATAAATACCCACCATAACTAGCACCTGAAGATTAGGGGGGAGTTTAGATAGTTTCTGGACAGGCAGTTAGAGGGACTGGCTCTGACTTTGGTTTGGTGTGAATTTGGCTGTCTTTTCTACAGTCTTTGTTCTTACATTGTTCTTTTGTGGTGTTTAGTTTTTTTCTTGTCGTTTGATTCTTTGTTTGGTTATGGCAGGGCTTGAGGATTTTTTGAGAGCTCCATCAGAGGAGGCTTTAAAACATTTTAGTCGAGAGCAGCTGGTGAGAATTGCAGAACATTTTTGGATGGATGTTGGTGATAAAAATATGAAGGAGAACATCAAGTCCATCCTAAAGGCCAATTTGTTTGAAGATGGAGTTTTGAACGTGATAGCGTCCCCTGTTGGTTCAGCTTTGTGTGTTGCTGGTTTAAGTTCTGGCTTTACTTTTGAGCAGCAAAAGGAGCTTCTGTTGTTGCAGTTAGAGCACAGTAAGGTTCAGCAGCAGGTGGAGAAAGAGAAGTGGGCTGTTGAAAACTAAAGCATGAGACGGAATTTAAAGCACTTGAGTTGGCGCAGTATAAACTCAGTCTAATTCGTGATGGCAGGGTCACAGCAGACTCTGTTTTGACTGTTGCATCTCCGTCTCCACAGTTTGATGTAGCAAGCAATTTGCGTTTGGTCCCTAAGTTCTGCGAGAGTGATCCTGACACCTTCTTTTCATTGTTTGAGCGTGTAGCTGACATTCGAAAGTGGCCTGATTCAGAGCGTACTCTTTTGTTGCAATGCGTGTTAACTGGCAGGGCTTCCTGTGAGTGAAAGCCAAAGTTATTCTTCGGTTAAAAATGTTGTGTTGAAAGCATAGACTGAAAGCATGAGTTGGTACCGGAGGCTTACAGGCAGAGGTTTAGAACATGGACGAAGTCAGTTGATCAGACGCATATGGAGTTTTCAAGGGAGTTAGTAACTCACTTTAATCGATGGTGTACAGCTCTAGATGTGAAAACATTTGATGACTTGTGTAATCTGATAGTTTTGGAGCAATTTAAAAACACTTTGCCAAGAAATGTCGCTATGTACATAAAGGAGTGCAAGGTCAAGACTGCTGCAGAGGCTGCTGCACTTGCAGATGAGTATGTCTTGACATAAAAAGTTGACTTTGATTTGCAGGCTTGTGATGTTGGAATTAAGGTGCATCCAACAACGTTTTCAATTGGTTCTGCTGGTAGGTCAGGACAGTCAGCAGGTCAGACTGATGTTGATGTGTGTAATTATTGTAAGGAACAGGGGCACTGGAAAGCAGAATGTCCTGTTTTAAGAGCAAGGAGCAATCGCACTGGGGAAGGACAGGTGAGAAATTCAGCTCTTGCTGCATCCATCCAAGTTGTTCCAGGTTCTGCTCTGTCTTGTGGCGAGGTAAATGTGGGAGCAGATAGCAAGGCTAAGCTTTCAGATTACCAGCCGTTTGTGTCAGATGGTTTCCTATCCATGGTGGGGGGTTCTGAAAAAGTACCAGTTAAGATCTTGAGGGATACTGGTTCCTTGGATTCTTTTGTTTTGGTTTCTGCTCTACCTTTCTCTAAGGAGAGTAAGACTGGTGGCGTTGTCAAGGTTCGTGGTATGGGTATGAATGTGTTTCAAGTTCCGCTGCATAAGATGATGCTTGACTGTGGTTTGGTGAAGGATGAGGTCAGGATGGCTGTGCGCCCCTCGCTGCCGATCGAGGGTGTTGCAGTCATTCTGGGTAATGGTTTAGCGGGTAGCCATGTCTGGGCAGATGTTCCTCCATTACTTGTACTAATGTCTTCACCTTGTCTTTCAGAGCAGCCTGCATGTTTTCTCTCACAACCTATAAGGTCAGATCCTGTTTTGAGGACCACAGGCAGAATCAACTTAGCACGGTCTGAGTTCAGTAAGACTCAAAAGAAAAGTAATCGCTGGTATGACCATATGCCTGAGCGCTATTAAACTTATTCAGAGTTGAAGTATTTGTGTATGTCGTTGATCCCTTTGGGGCCCCCTTCTTAAGGGGGGGGTGTGATGCCCCAGTAGGGTCATCAGGTTATGTGGGTTGTAATTGTCTTGGAGGTGTGTCGACCATGTGATCTGATTGCAGCACTAATTGAAGTAACTCAGCACACCTGGGCCCGGTGTGCTAAGGTTACTTAACCTGCCAACTCACACTCTTGTCTCTCTGCTTCCCCTGCTCTAACTGCTCTTCTCCACAGGTACCCTGCGGCTTTGTTCGAGACTTTGTCCTTTGTTTGAGAATAAAGGGTTTAACTAAATTGGTATAATTTGGTCTAATTTGGTTTAATTTGGTTAATAAATAATTATTTACACTTTAACTTTGTGTGTCTCCCATCTTTTGTCACTGTCCAAGAGCTGGGCTGTGACACACCACCACCACCACCACCACCAGTGTCTGGACTCCATCAGGGGGTCATCCTATCCTACTGTAGGCCTCGCTACCCCTCAGAGTGCATGAAGTCATCATGACAGAGTCTAACCACCAAAGGTGTTGCAAGTCCGTAATCAAGACTGTACTCATTGCTATATTATCTACATGATCTACTACTCTGCAAATAATTGTGTTGTTTTTACAATTAATATGCCTGTCTCAGACATTGCAAGGTTATCACAGCTCTTTTTCATCTGGGCCAATCAATACTTTTTACAGACACAAAGAGCTCTATAACAGGACTGGTTGGTGAGACTGGTTGAACTGTTGTTTCATTCCCAGACTCATTGAATTACAATCTTGTTACTTTAATGTTTAAGGTGACAAATCAAAAATGTATTTAAATTGAAATTCAAATGCTCCTGTACTGCTCTTTGTGTGTATGCATTATGCACCTCTGAAAGAGAAACAGGCTCAGATTATTTTCAGCCATCTGCCAGTTTTAACGCCCCGCGGCAAAAACAAAATGACTATACATAAAAATAGGTACAAAGGAATTAAACTCACTGATGTGGGATATAAATTACACAGTTTGCAGCAGGTGAGGCGTCCCACGTTAATTTGGACCCAGCCATGTTTATCCATGTATGTCCTTCCTCGTCCAAGCTTGCTATGCCAACTACCAGCAACACCTGCTTTGTCCCAGCTCCTGCCTGAACAAACAAAAACACTTCCATATCTTTATCAGGTTATGTTTGGATTTTTATTTTAAAGAGAACTATGATAGTATGAAGCAAATATGAAAATGATAGCAATTGGCCAAGAACTTGTCCTAAAAGCATGCTGTTAATTAGGATGTGTAAATTCTATTTTCAGATTTTAAAGCTGGGCAAACTATGTGTGTTTATCCTCTAGCGGTGCCAAACAGCTCTTTGTCTATCTCATTGCCCCCAGGGTCCTGGCCCATATGCCTGCCTGGCCTGTAAGCCTGGTCACACAGGTCAGGACCCTGCCAGCCTCACTGGAATACAAGAGTGTGTGTGTATGTGTGTGAGTTTGTGTGTGAGTTTGTGTGTGTGCGAGTTTGTGTGTGTGCGCGTGTGTGCGTGTGTGTGTGTGTGCGTCCATCTGTTAAAATTGAGGAGCACTGTGTGACAGATCACCCCTGACCCAACCCCGAGAGAGAGTGTGTCTATGCTTGTGCGTGTGTGTGTGTGTGTGTGTGTGTGTGTGTGTGTGTGTGTGCGTGGATTACTCTAGTAACAGACAAATATGTTCACATGCATCTGCTGACGAGAATGCATACATTTATGTGCTTGCAACCCTAGCAAATTTCTTTATTTATCTTAAAACCAAAAGGCCAGACTGAAAACCCCCAAACCCCCAATATCATCACATCCATCCACTTTTAGAAAAAAAAAACACCCCCTCTGTTCCCTATCCGTGTTGTCTGAACCAGATGGGGTGCCAGGGTCACCTCTGACCCCCCGCCGCACTGTGAGTGATGGGACAGCCCAGCCCTGTCACCCCCCTCTATTGTACCCTGATGGGCATCTGACACCACTCGGACCCATTTATTATAACACTACCACCCTGCACCTGAGCTTCTTAATAAGTCTGCCAATCAGTGTTATTCTATAGGCAATACATTTCTTTCAGTCTTTGTTGTTCCAAATGTATCAGAAGGGTATAATCAGTCATTTGTCATGTTGCACCTGAGCTTTATAATAATGCTGACAATCAATGCATTAGGAATTAGAAAGCAACTGACCTGTGGTTAAAGGGTCAACCCACCCAAATGACAAAGAAATATATCTTACTTACCTCTTAGTTAGCATGTTTTTGTTGTCTTTTTTTGTATGCAGATAATGTCCATGCAAAAGTCTTCGTATGTGTAAGTAGATCCACAAATGCATACACAGATCCCCAAATATGCAAAAAGATTTCCAGATTCAAACTTCACACTGAAAGCGTAATAATGGGTGAGTGAATTCACCCCCATTTATCATCTATGGCAAGCGGCCCATTCGCTGTGTAAAGCATACTGGGACATCTGGGGACGTGCACCAGGCGAGTGGTGCCACTTTTCAACAGCTTTTCTCTCTCAATCCTTGTGGGGTGCTGGTTTGATTGAAAGACTCCTCAATTCACTCCAACAAGTGACCAGTGAGACTTGGTGGACGAAAGTAAGCGGCAGTAAGCCTGTAAGCCTGAGCTCAGGTCAAACAAACCCTCACCACACACACATTTGTGGATCCTGTTCAAAGGATGTAGCAAAAGTCATGTGAAAATAGTTTCTCACCAAAAATATCTCCATATTATTTATTTTATTGTGAAAGTCTATATCTGTTTGAATTGTATGCATCCTTAAAACACCAGGGAGGCATTTCATTTAGAAAGAAAATAAGTATTTGAATAGGACAGGCACTTATTGTCATTGTGTGCAAGAATTCAACAAAACTTCATTTGACAGCAATCATGTACAGTAGCATGACAAATGTGGTCAGAATTAAGTGGTTTACAATTTAAATATTCATATGAAAATGTAACTGTAACTACAGGCAAATGAAAAAATGTAAAGAGGACATATTATACCCCTTTTCCACCTTTTCAAACAGTCCCCTGTGGTCTAAATGAAACATCTGTGCTGTGCTTTGGTCAAAATATAACATGAATCAAGCACCAGAGGAGGTTTGTGACCCTGTATAAACCAGCTCTCTCAGAACGCTCCGTTTTGGTGTGTGTGTCTCTTTAAATGCAATGAGCCCCCCCCCTGAGTTTCACCGGTAGACATCACTCCTTCACTAGCTAGAATAAAAATGGCAGACCTGCACAAAAGTTTTGCTCTAGGCTGTGGGTGGAGTCCACGGGTGAAGATAACAAGGGAGGGTATTTTTTTTTACCAGAATCCCACTGTGACGTCACAAGGAGAGCAAGTTTGAAACGGAGCATTTTTTTCTGTGTTGTAAGACTTATGCAGACCACAAACAAAGGACTGGATGGGTTTATTTCACGTTTTGTGGGTTGGTAGACACTCAGGTTACCCAAATAAACGTTCAAAAACACTGTAAAAGTGGATTCTTCATAATATGTCCCCTTTATGTTGTGCTGGGAAAATAATTATAACATGTACTTATAACAGATATATTTGTTGTAATAGTAAATAGTAAGTGCCCAGTAAATTAATACATAAATTAGCAGTTATTGCAGTACGTTAGAAGATAAATAATAAGTTATGGAATGGTAAATAAATGGTTAATTATTAAACAGTGATTCAATTGCTCAGGGGTGGTCAAGCGGAAGGTCAGGGGTTCGATCCCCAGCTACTGCAGCCACATGTTCGATGTGTCCTTGGGCAAGACACTTAACTCCAAGTTGCTCCCATTTGGCTTATGAATGTGTCCATTTACCAAATGGATAGATGAATAAACAGTAATTTTACAGCAAATGGATGAATTAAATTAGCAGCCATTGCACAATAGAGTTAATTTAGTGGTGATAGCAGAGAAAAAGTCAACTAAGCTGTGTTCACACATGCACTCCTGAAAATGTCTCGAACGTTTCAGGAGCTCTGCCCTGAAATTGTGCACGTTCACACTTGTCCCTCACAGCAAGTTTTTCTCTGTCAGACAAGGGGGAAATTACCAGAAAATTTACAGTTTTCTGTTTGTGTGGAAACAGCTTTATTGTAGCTTTTAAATGCTTTTAAATTTATTTTTACATTTCCAGAGCAACATGAATGAAAAACCAATCATCTGTATAGCACTTTGCAGGGGCCACTAAGGCCCCGTGTCCACCTAGCGTTTTTTCAAGGCAGAAAAGCGCTGGCTGTATGCTCGGGAGTCTTTGCATGAAGGAAAAAAGCGCTGCACGTCCGTCCTGTCTCTATGACAACAGTCTGTTGGCAACAGCCGCTGTATGACAGACACTTTTAACTGCATGTTTTATATGTGAGTTTTTTTACCCCAGCAGACACGGAGCAAAGAGGATGTGGGACAAGAAACGATCTGTAGGAGGCTAAAATACGGGGAATATCATATACATTTTCAAAAGAGCACCGGTGACGTCAACAGTGCCTTTCTGAAAAGTTAAAAGATTTTCAACTTGAGCGCTCGGAGCGGCCGCACAAAAATGGCAGAGCGCTTGTTAAAAAGACGCTGGGCGCTGCGCTTTTCATCCAGGCGGCCGCTTTTTGCTGCGAACGTTCTCTACCCATTGGAAACAATTGGAAAAAGACGGTGGAGCTGAGGAAAAAAAAATGCTAGGTGGACACAGGGCCTAATTCTAGGGTGTGTATTTCAAATCCTTGCCACAAAAAATGACCAGGAAATTATTGAAGTTCTATGTGAAGTGAGACGAAAATATGTTGAACATTAATTTCTGTGAACTTAAACTTTAAACTTCTTGTCGTCATACCCTGCATAATCAAAAAGACATGACAGTTGTAACCAAAATAAATACATTTAAATCAAAGGAATTCACTTCAGTCAATGTGAGGTAATTCTCTGTCACACTGTATTTGTCTATACCTATTTATATATGTGTCTTCAAATGTCCTCCTCATGAAATGTTGGCTGGATGTGAAGTAGTGTGTAGACTGTAAATCAATTCTATCAGGAGTGGAATGTTTGTCTCTTGGAATCTGATGGAATGCCACTATGCTAAGCCCTGAGACAAATTAGCATACACATTCAGCTGTGGCTGTTGTAAATCAATTTTTTTCTCCTGGCAGATCTGTAATAAACACCCTCTTTGGATATGAGAGCTTGTTTTTTTCCCCTTGTGATTAGATTTTTTTTTCTCAGTGTGGGAAAATTCACCTTACAGTATTTGTGATTGCTCCAGCATGCTGCAATATCACTGTAACACTGTATCTGTGTTTTTTCCACTTCCTTTTTTGTTTCTTTGCATGATTTTTACATGTGTATCAGGTGACATTGAAATGATATTGTTGCATGCGCCCAGTGGTGTTCAAATCTCTTAAGGGCAGAGTTAATGAGCATAAAAAAAGTTAATTCTTCCAATATGCCAGTGAGGTTGGAAGAGGTCAATCTTTTTTCCAAAACAGAAAAAGATTAATCCTCTTAGATGTTCCAGGAAGAGATGTATCATAAATCACTAATGTGACATCTTAAGAAACTTTATTAGCCTCCAACCTTTAAAAATCTTTGTGCCCCAATTATTATTTTTTTAATAAACTTTACCATTTACAATGTAAGTAGAAGAAGAAAAGAGCAAAACATTAATGAGTGTGGGAAGCAGACAATGCATGACAGGTAAGGAAATCAACTTGGTGAGCTATTACCTTTTCAGGATGATTAGAAGAAGAAGATATCCTATTAATCCCATCAGGCGAAATTCAATGTTACGAAATTCTGTTGTTGAACATGTTACACACACATAGGCTGAAATACACACACATGCACAAACTGGATCCTATGGACCTGCACTAATGGAGAGATGAAACAGTGCGGGGGCTGCCCCACAGCAAGGTGGGGTTGTGGGCGTTCTGTGCCTTGCTTAAGGGCACCTCTGCAGTGCTTAGGCACCTCTCCAGGTACCAGACAAATTTACAGACTTGGTCCGCACAGGGGTTTGAACCTGCGGCCCTCCTGTTCCCAACACACAAGTCCCTACAGACGGAGCTACTGCCGCCCCATTAACACTTCTTACGAGAAGACAGTAGTGTGAAATGTTCTATGAGTTATATTGTCTGCTTTCACATTTTCCAATTCGGAAAACTGTAGGAGGTAACAAATCGAGATTTACACTAGAATGCGAGCACTGAGAAAATTCAAATAAGAACAATCAAGAATGCTATTTGCCATCTGCAATCCTTCGGGAACATGTGCATATGCAACAGCACAATAACTGGAAAAAAACACATCTGTGGCTTTAAAGGTCACATGTTGACTGTGAAGCACTGTTCATACTCAAATGAGCCCCCTGGGGCAGTGTTTTGAAGTGAACGTTTAAAATGAGTACAGTGAATTGCACAACCAATCACCTCACACTGTGAAGGTTACACTGTTTAAAAAGGGCACTGTGTCCCAGAATAAAGGGCTTTCAGGACTGCATGCCACATACAGTAGTTCTGCATTCAGCGAAAGACCACAGTCAATTGCTCTCACTGTACCTGCAGGTGTCATATCCAGATGCTTCTTCCTTGTGACCTTTTTCAGGTTCACTCTGGTGTTGACCTTTACAATTTTATACTTGTATGTATTTTGGCGTGCATGTTTCACTCATTAGAATTAATCACATCAGAATTCAACAGAATCCTCAGAATACAAAATGCAAATGTAGGCTGCACAACAGTGTTATGAACGAAAATTGCCTCCAGTGTGGATGTAAAATGCTACTTAGATGTAATCAATGCTGCAGGGATCCTTTCACAACATAATCCTTCAGATTACAGATTGCATGCCAAAAATGCTAATTAGCACCACTTGAACTGTTTCTCTGATCTCAGTTACATTCAGACTACTTTGCTGAATAACTCACCTCGAAATCAAATTCAGAACTGCGTCACGATTTCATGTCTTTCCATCAATATACCGTTATAGGTGATTTGGTAATCAAATCATCATGCACCTATACATTGCCTCTCCACTAGAGAAAATCAAATTCTGCCCCGAATGAAATCCATGAATAATTAGAGACAAAAGAAGTATAATGGGTTCCCATGCTGTGTAGTTAGATTGTATTCCAGAATTACCCCAATTTTTTTGTCAAATATCTTTTATGTCATCCTCAATAACTTTCATCACTTAAAGAAACAACATGTAATTTAAAAAAGAAAAGTAGTTTCAAAGTCGTTCTAAAATTCACCGGGTAGAAAGGCTACCCAAAACAGCATGTGTTATTCCGCTGTTAATCTCCTGCCACTGGCTCCAAGTTACTGCTCGCATCAAATTAAAACCCTGCTGCTCGTTGAAAAAAAAGCAGCGACAAAAACGGCTCCTCCTCTCTAAACTCTGTCATCCAGGTCTAAACATCCTCCTGCCCACTACGCTAATGAGTATTCATTGGCAGAGCGTAGTGGGCAGGAGGATGTTTATGATGATGATGATTTTGATGATGACGATATTTAGGATGGCTTTGATGCTGACTGGAACTGACGATGTAGTTATTGATGACGATAAATAAAAAAAAAAAAAAGGGCTCTCCCTTTGTGTACTGCCTGTCAGGACCTGACGTTACTCCCTCCTTTCTAGATCCTTTCTTGTGTTGTACTTACTGTGTCATGTACGTCACTTTGGATAAAAGCGTCTGCCAAATGAATTGTAGAATTGTAGAAAAGCATCCCTCCCATGTCCACAGAGAGCACTGGTTGCTTGTTTTAGGCACTTTGTAAGTTTGGCAGCAGGCTGTGGCTCGAAGTGCATACGACTTTACAGCAATTGAGTTAGCCCCCCTTGGTACTGTTTGATGCAATGGCCAGGCAAGAAGCTGAGTGTACATCCCTGCAGATATAATTCATAACAGATTACAACGTAACTTTGGACTGTATTGTTATTGCTGTCATCGTTGTCTCGTTTAGCAGCTTTACAAGGTGCAGAAAGTCATCTAACTCAAGTAATGTCTCCAGCTTGCATTCAAATTAATAAATAAATTAGTCCATCTTACGCCAAAAGTTGTCTATACAGCAAGCTTAAGACGTTAGCAACAACATGCGTGCACCATAGACTGTAAATATTTATGGTAGAAGCCTGAGTGACGTCAGCCATCTGTTACGGCGGGGGGCTCTGGAGGCTCATCAGCAGCAGCCGCCACGCTGGAAATCCTGTCTCAACCTAACTTTCAGTCAGCCTAACGACAGGCTGAGAGTTGAGAGTTGGAGCTGAGGTGGGTTTTAAGCCTCTTGACAAACCGTTACATCACATTCACCCTCTGTGTAGTGTTTGCCAGTGATGACAATAACTAATCAGACCTATTTCGTTTTTTGTACCTGGCTGTAAACATGTTTATTTATGCTGTAAAAACGTCCTTTTTTTGCCTGTTGTGTGTATGTGACTTCAAGCGGACACTCGACGAACTGCAGGATGCATTGGCTTCATTTTTCAAGACCGGAGGTTGCCGCTTGGTTTGCACCAAATAATGGTTATATGTATACTTTGTCTGTCAACTTGGTCCTTTGGCTTCTCACCACACCACCCTATGCTTGTCAACAAATGAATGTTGTCTATAAGAGGGGGGGGGGGGGCTGGGGGGCATAACAGTAACGTGTGGCTTTTCAGTTGCTTTTCTGTTCAGTTACGCTCAGAGACCTTGGAGGGCACCAAAGCACACCAAAACAAATTCCCACATAATGTTGCTGTAGTGGGGGATATTGTGTGAGGAAAAAATAAATCATTACGGAAGATAAAGTTGTCACACTGGATAAAATATTTAAAAAACAACCACCATGCAGATTTTGATTGGTTTGTTCCAATTACAGATGAGGCAGACTAAAGATGAGGATTAAGAACACAGACAATTGGTACAATAATTACAAAAAGAGTGCCCCAGGGTTATACAACCTCTGTGCAAATAGCAAATTATTACGATGCTACATACTGTACAACCTCTTCCAAAAAGATTAGGCTGAATGCCATCATCATTTTTTTTATCTACAACCACAATTAACCTTTCTTCAGGTTGAGTCAAATGATTGCAACCGTAATCTCAAAATCAAACGCTTTTGGTGCAACAAGAAAATTGTTGCCGCAGTGACTATCAAGTTCATTGTTTCATGTGGCCTGATTTTGACCGGAGGACTTGACTTTGAGAACACTTGGATGATGAATAGGTTTCAGGGAGAAGAAGTGAAAAACTGTGACTGAAAGGCAGTAATGAGGTTAATATTTTTGACTGTAATGCGACAAAATGTGACATCAGTTTCCCCCAAAAACAAACCGAAAGCACAACAGGGTCCTCAAAGCCTGTTTTACACCTTTTGTCTTAGGTCGCCTTTTGCTACAAATGACTTTATGTATCTTTCAAAAGATTTGCTCCATTCATAAGGGATATACAATTAAAGCGAGCATTGACTTCTCCCTCTGGATGACCTTAACAGTATGTGTCTCGTTCAATATCCCACTGGCTGCTAGTATTGTTAGATAGCACTGCATTGATTTGTAAGTGCAGCTTGTAAAAACAGAAAGCATTTACAAATGGTGCCAGATAGGGAGGAGCTGCCTGCCTCTGGCCAATTGATTAGCTGGTGTCACTCCTGCATGTCATCAATCCTGACACACAAACAGACTTACAAAGCCTGTTCTACAAGCTCTGCGCCCTCGTGTTCTGCTTTAACATAATGGATATTGGATGTGACATAGGGAGTTTATCAATTTTTTGCACACATATGGGCATTAGCCAGTTTGACCCTTTTTTCTTGTGTCATTTGTTATAAATGAGAGTGTGCCCATGATGTGTTGGGATTTAATAAGAGAAAGGCAATCAATCAATCATTATCAATCAATCTTTAATGTTAATGTCAAAGTTACAGTGGCAAGGAAAGACTGCCTTCAACGGCAGAAACAGAACGGCAAAAGCAGAGTCAGACTTATGTTTGACAGTGCATGAGGCTCTGCTCTTTTTAGTGTTTGATTGTTGTTTTATTGTATGCACTTTATTTATTTTATCCATTGTTTTATGCCCTGTGTTGTGTTGGCTGCTTATGTACAGCACTTTGTGTCGGCTGTGGCCGTTTTAAAGCGCTTTATAAATAAATTTGAGTTGAGTTGAGTTGAGTTGAGCCATCTGCTCAAACTGTGTTGGGGTTCGAAAGTGGGAGAGATTGGATTCAACTGGTTTATGTCTAAAATGTTTGTGTGATTGGATGCAGTGGAACATCGTCGTATAGACTGTGCTGATAATGATAAAAAAGTGTGAATAAAAAGGATTGACATATCCAAATAGAAAGGACAGTGCATATGGTTTGTTCTGTCCAGCTAAGGAAGCATCGGAAAAGCTTCCAACATTCATTCCTCAATGATTTTTAGACAACACTAGGTTTGTTCAAATTTTTCATCGTATAGAATATATTACATCAACTTTAAAAAGTAACACAACTGCGTGGCAATCTTCTTAGCTTGATTCCTTAAAACAACAATATGTAACTTTTCCACCTATAGTATATGTCGTTTCAAAATCGATCTAAGAGCTCAACAGCTCTCAGTGGAGAGAATGTTGACTGTCTAAGGTCCTCACAGCGGTCCTCTCGCTCAAAACTGGGCTATGTAACTTTTTAACCGCGTCCCGCGGTTATCTCGCGAGAAGTACGCACCGCTTTACGGCACTACTGCACGTTGGCGAGAGCTTCAATAAACAGTGGGCTGCAAGTCCGACGCTGGGCTTGTAACTGGTGAGTAGCTCGTTTCAAACTTTGTGTCTTGTTTCTTTGCATCATAGTTATAGAGTCGTTTCACCAAAAAACATTCAGTCTATGTCGACAGGTAGATGAAGTTATCATGTAACGACCAGAATAGCAGAATAACGTTAGTGTACCCTGATTTAGCAACGCTAGCATGCTAACGGGCAGACTTTGACTGATGCACGGCGAGATGTCGACCCGTTAGCGGTTGTTCGTATGCCAAGTCGGTCCATGTCAGCAGAAGTGTAGCCCGTAGCATGATAATACAAACAGTATATTGTTACGTTAGCTCCGGTTGCTACTTATCTGAGCAGCGCTAAGTGCAAACTTTCTCGCTGGTCAAAAGTTTCGCCCTCATGTTGCTATAGAAACTAGCGTTACTATACTCTGCACATCTGTATAAACTAACATACTGACTTCAAACTTTATTCCAGCTTTATAAAGAGGAGCTCAGCATCATCTCCAGCAACAAATGCAACCTCGATCCCTGCCAGAGTCCAGAGACAGACCGCGACAGGTGTGTTTTCATGGAGTAACGTTATCTAATAATAACTCACATTTCACAGCTGCTCCTAAACGTCCTGCCTGTATCTACAGCTGTGCATCATCAGAGATCAGGTCCATCATAACAAAGCTCCAGGATGGTGTAGTAGCTGAATGTGTAAATGAGTGCCAAAAAGTGCTTTTGATTGTATTTATATGGAAAATCAGTGTTTTTCTAATAAATAACTATTTGATCTTGATCTCTGTAGCTTTTCCTTCATATTATATTCTCCTGTTTTCTTGTTACCTTTGGTGTATTCTGCATGACAACGCTCAGGGAGATCGTTCTGCCCAATGTCAATCTCATGAATCTTGAAACCTGGATAAAGTTTTTGTTATTATGTAAATATAAATAAGAAGACAGAACTAAAAATCAGTGGGCAATGCACACAGTTACTAATTGTTATAACCAGCTCGGAACAATTACAGTTTCTAAATGCAATCACAACAACAGAGTAAGGAAAAGATGTCTGTTTTATTTTGCAAACAATGATCAAAACAAATAACTTTAGTAAACTCAACAAACTCAACTTGAAATTACACAAAAATACGGAAAGCTACGCCAAAACAGGTATTTACGTCTATAAGACATGTTGACACAAGGCAGCGCCCCCTGAAGCCAGGGTACTGTCCTCTTGAGAAAGCTTCTCTGATCTTCCAGACGCAGCAGCTTTGATTCATGACTCTGTATTGACGATGCTCCCCCCCCGGCTCCTGCTCATCACGGATGGAGGAATGAAGTTGAGGTTGAATCCTGGAGTAAAAGGAAAACTGATATTGAAAAACATAAACCTCGGACACAGTTTATCAACGCATAAACAGACCATTATAACGCAACTTATGACATATACATGGTTGCAAAGTAGTTATAATATTGCCCAACAAGTCAGTATCATGATCTGTTTCACTGCTAACAGGAAAGCTATTAGATGGCAGAATAAACATCCCTGCAGATATTATTTATAACAGACTGAGTCGTAACGTTAGGCTGCATCATTACCGGTGTCATCGTTGTCTCACGTTAAGCAGCTTTACCGGTAGCAGAAAGTCATCACAAGTTATGTCTCCGGTTTGCAAACATATAAATAAATATATCCATCTTACGTTGTCTCATAAAAGTTTGTAACCTTACAAACCGATCTACAACTAGCATGTTGACATGTAGCCATTTAGCCACGGCTACAGATATCATGGTAACAGTTGAATACACATACACATAATAAACAACGGGCTGCAGGCGTTTAGGTTTGATCAAAATCTGGTAATGTTACTGTACCTTTTCAGTCGACATGGTTCTTCAACTTCTCGCAGCGTCTTTGCCGGCTTCCTCACTCTCGGCTTGTCAACAAGTGCATCACGTTGTCTGAACTTCTCTCAGACGGGGAGACGTAACCGTTTTACGACAGTGCAGTTCGGTCAGAGACCTGCTGTTGGCGCCAAAGCGCACCAAAACTGAGAAGTTACATATAAGGGCTTTAAGGACTTGAAAAAAGACGTATAATCAAAGTTACAGTTCAGGGTACTAAGGAAAGGAAATTTGCCACATTGAAATACAAAGAAAGCTACGAACATCCAATCATAGTGTACGATTTTTGGGTGGCGTATCAGATTTCATCATGGGCCAAGGTCCTTTGTTATACATACATCCATTGACCTTGACAGCCAACCTAAACAGACTTTATGGACTTTCCACTACATCACTAGTTGCAGTTTCTCCGAGTGTCTTTAGTTGCGGCACATAGGTCGATATTCCAATGAGTTCAGACATCTTTACTGTTCTTCTCGTGCTATAATGGGTTGAATATGATTGCACTTGGATATATAACATTTAAAAACAGATGTATGTTCTTTGATGATAATCATGTACCTTCATCATCAGCTCATAATTTTAGGTTGTCTAATCTTTGGATGACCAAGTTCCTGTAACATGAATTGTATTCCATCAGCCTCAGCTAAACTTATACAATGCAAATATACTGAACATGGTATACATATCAAACATGCATTCAGCATTGCTATCGACTCTAAGTCTTGTTTTCACACAAAAAGGAAACTGGAAACTGCTACTTGTTTCCTCAAGCTGTTTCTTTATGTGTTCATTACTGATGTCACTGCAAAAAGGGCAATTTGGCAACAAGCACAGACAGGTCCATCCACACAAGCCAAAAACTTCTGATTTATTGGTATTTGTAAAAGGCAGTCCAATAAAGCAGCTTCTGTCTGTGTGACTTGTTTTCAGCAGGAGGGAAAGTTTTCCCATTGGTTCTCAGCAAAGGACAACATGCTGTAAATTGACTTGGGTGCACTGGTTTATGACGAACGCTAATGGTTTAAAAAGGGGAGTAATGTCTGTTTTCAAGCCACAGCTTACTGGTAATGATGTACTTGTTGACCTCAACAAAACAAATATAACGAAGCAAACTTTACTACTGTGGTTTGGACCACGACAGAAAGCTGTAGGTGTGATATCATCCATTGTGTTTATTCCAAATTCACCATGCCGCGCAGTAAACAATTTTGTTCTTTCTACTGTCCTTGCTGAATACAATGATATGAATGTTTATTCTTATATGCCAATTTCCAAGTAAGGGACAGCCTGGGGCTTCAGAGCAATAACTGCTCATACTGATGATACAGCCTGTAGTCAATGAGATGGAGAAGTAGCCTGACTGGACAATGATTCAATCCAATTGTTTGTATTCTAAAGACCTGCTATGGGAAATGTCCACTCTCTTTGCCTTCTCATTCTGTGGCCTTAAAATCATTGTTTGTCAGTCTTAGTCATCCTCCTGCCCTCTTTCCCTCTCACCCATACCTTTCCTTTGTCGCCTCGTTCACCATCTCGCCTTGTCTGCTTTCTCCCAGGCGACCTCTGAAGTCCTCTTGATTCCAAACAAAGGTAGAGCTCTTGAATTGGCTTGAGGGGAAAAAGACGAAGAGAATGTAATGTATCTGTTTCTATCGAGTCTGCCAGTGGGAACAAATATTGACATGTAATTCTTTCCTCTCTCCCCTGTCTGCGGCCAAACCTTCACTTCCATTACAGCTGGGAGGGAGAGTGTAAAGGAGAGTAGGCGTCACCGGGGAGACCGACATGAATGATATATTTTTCACTCTTTTCTCCCATTTCTGCCCGCTACTTCTCCTCTCTTTCTCCTTTTCTGAGGCTGCTCGGCTTTTGCTCACGTCCTGTTGTCGATCTCTCCGGTGAGAAAGCGAAGCCCTTTCCAGCAAGGTAAATAACCATTAGTGGGTGAGTGAGTGGGAAAGAGGGAGATGGCAAAGCGGAGGCACAGAATGAAATACAGGGAGCGAGGGAGACGGGGGAAGAGATGAAACTTGGAGAAGGTCATTTGTTGCTTTTTCAATATCCTCAGCCCCCCCTGTCCTGCCTTTTATTTTATCCAAGTGTCTATTTGTCTTTGCCCAAATAGTGTCTTGACTAGAGCGAGACAGTGAGGGCCTTTTACTATCCAAGGCTTTTAATAAGGAATCTTACAACCATCGGAGAAGCATCCATTGTGTTGTTATATTACATCTCTTTATTTACCTTGCCAGCACAGAGACACAAAGGGAAGGATGAGCAGACAAAAAGACGAAAAACACTATAAAGCAACAGGAGAATAAGTGATAGCCCTATATATTTTTTTTAATACAAAGGATCAAAAAGAAAGTCTTGTGACCATGAAATGTATGGCTATATAAACCTTATAGTGAGCATTTAAAAATGTGCAAAAATAGAAGAATCAGAATCAGAATCAGCTTTATTGGCCAGGTATGTTTAACACACAAGGAATTTAACTTCGGTAGACTGTGCTCTCTTTGTACAAAGGTAAAAAACATTAAATATCAACAATAAACTTAAAAATAAACAGAATTAAAGACTAATATGTACAAGGCTAAATAGGATAATAGTGCAGTGGTGAGTAGTGCAAAAAAGATGCTGAAGTGAACATGAGGTAGTTATTTTTTACAGTATTTACATTAAAGAGTACGTGTAGATGGTAATTAAATAAAAATAAAAATAATATATATTTGCGTATATGTACATTCAGTGACAGTTTTGTTCCAGGGTTATTTCACAGCGACAGGTCTGACACTCTGTGACTGATTAGCATTTAGCGTTTAGCGTTCATCAGGGTGACAGCCTGGGGGAAGAAACTGTTCTTATGACGGGTTGTTTTGGCGTACAGTGATCTGTAACGCCTGCCGGAGGGGAGGAGTTTGAAAAGTTTGTGTCCGGGGTGTGAGGGGTCTGCAGTGATGTTACCTGCCCGTTTCCTGGCCCTGGACCGGTATAAGTCCTGGAAGGGGGGAAGGTCGACACTGATGATCTTTTCTGCAGTCCTGATTGTCCGTTGCAGTCTGTGTCTGTCCAGTTTGGTTGCAGATCCAAACCAGACAGTGATGGAGGTGCAGAGAACAGACTGGATGATGGAGGTGTAAAACATGATCAGCAGCTCCTGGGGCAGGTTGAACTTCCTGAGCTGACGCAGGAAGTACATCCTCTGCTGGGCCTTTTTCCTTAAAGTGTCTATGTGGGAGGTCCACTTCAGGTCCCGAGAGATTGTGGATCCCAGGAACCTGAAAGAGGGGGGGGGGGGGGGGGGGGGGGGGGGGGGGCTTCTCCTGAAGTCCACTGTCATCTCCACAGTCTTGAGCGGGTTCAGCTCCAGATGGTTCTGACTGCACCAGAGAGCCAGCTGTTCCATCTCCCGTCTGTAGGCAGACTCGTCACCGTCCTGGATGAGACCGATGACGGTGGTGTCGTCTGCGAACTTCAGGAGTTTCACAGAAGGGTCCCCTGAGGTGCAGTCATTGGTGTAGAGGGAGAAGAGCAGTGGGGAGAGAACACACCCCTGGGGGGTGCCAGTGCTGATTGTCCGGGTGCCGGATGTGATGCTCCCCAGCCTCACCTGCTGCCTCCTGTCAGTCAGGAAGTTGGTGATCCACTGACAGGTGGAGGCAGGCACAGTGAGCTGGGTGAGTTTATGGTGCAGGATATCCGGGATGATGGTGTTGAATGCCGAGCTGAAGTCTACAAACAGGATCCTAGCGTAGGTCCCTGGGGAGTCGAGGTGATGCAGGATGTAGTTCAGACCCATGTTGACTGCATCCTCCACCGACCTGTTTGCCCGATAGGCAAACTGCAGGGGGTCCAGAAGGGGGCCTGTGATGTCCTTCAGGTGGCTCAACACCAGTCTCTCAAAGGACTTCATGACCACAGACGTCAGGGTGACGGGCCTGTAGTCATTGAGTCCTGTGATGGCAGGTTTCTTTGGGACTGGGATGATGGTGGAGCTTTTGAAGCAGGAGGGCACTTCACACAGCTCCAGTGATGAGTTGAAGATCTGCGTGAAGATGGGGGCCAGCTGCTCAGCACAGACTCTCAGGCAGGAGGGGGACACACCGTTTGGTCCTGGAGCCTTTCTGATCTTTTGTTTCTGAAAGAGCTGGCACACGTCCTTTTCGCAGATCGTCAGTGCAGGTGGGGGGGTCAGAGGGGAAGGGGGTTGTGGGGGGAGCAGGTAGGGCAGAGTCTAAGTATTGGGGTGATATTGATGGGCTGGGGGGTGGGTGAGAAAATCTGCAGTAGAAGGTGTTGAGGTCGTCAGCCAGTCTTTTGTTACCTGCAGGGTGGGGGGATGGTTTCCTGTAGTTGGTGACCTCTCGCAGGCCTTTCCAAACTGCTGAAGGGTCGTTAGCTGAGAAGCTTTGTTTTAGCTTGTCAGTGTAGCTCCTCTTCGCTACCTTGATCGCCTTCGTCAGTTTGTTCCTGGCCTGCTTGAACAGGTCCCAGTCCCCACTCCTGTAGGCTTCCTCCTTGGCCTGACGCAGCTTCCTGAGTTGAGGTGTAAACCAGGGCTTGTTGTTGTTGTAGGTGAAGAAGGTCCTGGTCTGCACACACATGTCCTCACAGAAGCTGATGTATGATGTCACAGTGTCAGTGAGTTCGTTGAGATTTGCTGATGCAGCTTCAAAAACACTCCAATCAGTGCAATCAAAGCAGGCCTGTAACTCCTGCTTTGACTCCTCTGTCCATTTCTTTACAGTCCTCACTACAGGCTTAGCAGTTTTTAACTTCTGCCTGTAGGTCGGGATGAGATGAATCAGACAGTGATCAGAGAGTCCCAAAGCTGTAGTTTGTAGTTAGAAATAGTTTTAATCCAAAAATGTCCTTGATATTGGGTTTGAATTTTTAGTGGCTATGATAACATAGTCCACCAGCAGCAGAGCAGCAGCACAGGCTGTAGGGACTAGAGTTGGTAAATGGTAAATGGACTTGAGCTTGTATAGCGCTTTTCTAGTCTTCTGAGTACTCAAAGAGCTTTTACACAGATGGTCACATCTACTGTACCAATTCACACACTGATGGCAAAAGCAGCTATGGAAAGTTGCCATTAGTATTAGCTATCCCATTTATACACATGTACACTGCAGAGAAAGCAGCGGGAGTAACTTGGGGTTAAGTCTCTTGCCCAAGGACAGATTGGACATGTGGCTGCAGGAGCTGGGGATCCAACCCCCAACCTTCCGGTTGAGAGACGACTGATTCTACCACTGATCCACAGCCGCCGCACTGGTAACCAGAGGGTTGCCAGTTAAATTCGGGGTACCGACCAAAGTACCAGTGCCAAATTCGGGACTGGTTGCTGGAGAGTTACCTGTTAATTTCCTGCCAAGGTGTAATTGAGCATGGCACTGAACCCCATATTGCTCTGCACTCCTTTGCATGTGGTCCCTCACTCTGCCATCTCTCCATTAGTGAGTGTCCATAGGATCATGATTGTGCATGTGTGTGTATTCCTGACCTGTGTAGCATTTTCAATAACAGTAAAATAACTGAATTACCCATTTAGGATTCTTTAGATATGTCTTATTTTTCTTCATCCATCCATTATCTCACTTATCTGGTTTGGTATTGCGAGGGGCTGGAGATGATCTCTAGAGCTGTTAGTAGGGGAGAGGTGGGATAACCCTTGACAGGTTTACCAGTCAATCACAGGACTGACATATAGAGACAACCAAACATTTACACTCACACTCGTGCCTACAGGTAATTTAGAGTGACCTATTAATCTAATTGCCATGTCTTTGGACTGTGGGAGGAAAGCCAGAGTACCCGTGGTAGAACACAGAAAGTCCCCTGTCTGGCTTGGGATTTACCCAAGAAATGTTGTGAAGCGAACACCACTGTGCAGTCCAATACTATCCATGAAGTATTCTTTTTAGTCAGAATTAAGGCCAATAATTGACAGCTGCAGATATAAAGTGACAACTGGATTTGGGTATGTTTTGGTAGCAGGGGCTCAGTGGGGCCATGGATGATCTATCCATCAGTGGTGCCAGTTAACCTTACAAAGCTGTCATTTAGCATTACATTCATAGCTGTTTAGAACAAGTAGGGGCCTCTCAGCTAACATTGCATAATGTGTATGCTAAATACTATCTAAGCTACAGATACATTTTGTAACTGACTATTCATTGAGTTCAAGATATAAATAGTGCTTCTGCTTTCTCCTCTGATTTTGACCAAAACAGTTGAAGCGTAGTGACTACACAACTCTTATTGTTGCATTCATCCTTGCTGTGCAGTTGTGCAGAGCACATGTCAACAGCGAGAGTTTTGGATTTTGTTTAAGTCAAGGTTTCATTTACATCAAATTGTCTTCTTTGTAATCCTACTTGCATTCACCAAATTTTCAGAGGCTTTATACAAAATCTCTTGCTCCAGGTGGTGCAATATTTTGCTGCGTGTGGAATTGATGTAACACATACAAGGCCTGAGCATGCCTGGTGCTGTTTTCTGAATATCACACATTAGACCCATAGCATTGATCGCAGATGCTGCTGGTTGTCTAGGTTGCTTTAACTCAGTTTGCCCTCTGTCTTGCCGTCTGCCTTTTTTTCCTCTTTGTGTCTGTCTCCCTTCCTCCTCTTTTCTTCACCAACCAATCCTTCTGTCTTTCCCAAGTGCTGCACTTCTCATTTTCCTCCATCTGCTACCCTTCTCCGTATGCTTCCGCCACCATCCCTCTAACTTTGTCCCTTTGTCTACTGCAGCTCTCTCTCCTGTCAGACATCCGTCGCTCCTCCCTCCTCCTTCTCAGTCTCTCTGAGTGTCCTCAGGAGACACTTGTAGAAGACGCAGGGGCTCATATACTTGGAGGTTATGAAGGAGAAACAGTGAATCAAGTTCAGGGCTGTCCAAGTGTTTGCTCGGCATCCGAGAACCCTTGCTCGTTTGCGGCTTTCATGAATAATTGATTAAATAATGGAAAATGTAATGAGGGAGATGTTTTAAAATTCAAATTCAAATCAAACAACTAGCTGTGGCATCCGCCCGCTCTTCAATAAGCAGATCCCTCCAGTGATTGGCTGAAGTACAGGGATGCTTGACTACAGTGCTCATTGAAGCATGGAGGGAGGAGATTAATTTGTGGATTTTTTGGGGGGGGAGGTGCAAACACACAGGTGAGTTTGTGTGTGCACAAAACTTGCTCAAGTTCGAGAAAGTCAGCTTTTACAATATCTGTGCTTCTTCATCTTCAAGAGTAATTTTCAATGACACAACCTCCTCTTCCTATAGGTTCATGATGCATGTGTTCATACTGCATGTGTGTCATGTGTGTGAGCAAGTAAGGTAGAATCTGTCTAAAAAATGAATTTGCATGTCTGTTCATTCAGCGCCTCAGTGGTTCTGACGGTAATGTGTGAATGGCTATATGTTTGAATCGGCTTTCACGTGCCCGTTTGTAACGTGCGTGTGTGTTAATATCATGCTCTAGTGGCGGTGACTGACATGACGGATCAGACCGCACGGTAGGGAGGAAAGAAAAGCCACATTAGGAAACTGTAATGTATGTAAAATGCATGTCACATCCATGTTCACTCAGTCTCCCTGCAGCGCCATCCTTCACTCTACTGCATGGCTTCATTCTTTATTGTCCTCTTACTCTTTTTCAATGTACTTCTTCTCTACTTCCTTTTTCCCCTCCCTTTGTCTTTCCCTTTTTCTTTCCCTCTCCATCACTCACTCCATAATTTCACCTCTGCTCTGCAACACTCCCCCGCTCTCCCTCGCTCAGACATTTTAGTCCCTTTCTCAGACACTGCCATGGCACAATGCAGGGATCATTAGTAACTTAATGGAGGTAGCCATTTCCTGCAGGGGGGGAATAACAATGGCAATGAGCAGTATCCACCACTACTCTACCCTCCCCTTCCTTCAATACTTCCCCTTTTTTCCCTTTTTCTATCTTGTTTGCTCTCTGCTTCCTTTGCCCTCTCTTCTCCTGCAGTGACAGTGACACTGAGTGCCGTGTGCACCCAGTGTAAGAGCCGTCCTCCTGTCTCATTTACACTGATATTGGACCGGGTATTTTCGTTTATATGTGTGTTTGTGTGTGCGTGTGTGTGTGTTTTGACATGGGAGGCACCATCACTGCCAAATAACTGCATAAGCGTACTGTGATGTGACACATGGGCAAGAACAAACACAGGTGGTATGCTTACACACTCATACGTTCACACATACACACTCGTGAACAATATTTTCAAGTTCATATTTCTTCATTCAGGCAACTCTCTGGCGGTTTATTTTGGGCCACATTTTTTGCATGCAGAGGGGGAGAAAGATGGGGATTCAGTGACACATAGCAAAGGCCTTGTGGGAAAGAAGGAAAAATGTAATAAAATCCCACACATCTTCTATACACACACACAAACACATGCATAAAAACCTGCTCGTAGTCAGCATTTTTACCAAAAATCACAATATATGCTTTAAGCTGTTAGGCGGATCGACCTATAAGAAAATCATTTAAGAGTCTTAAAATAAACTAAGAAAGTTTTGAAAACCAACAAAAGATAACAAGAAGAATGTGGAAAATGTATGTAGAATTTAAAGTGGCTTATAGGGAATAATGAAAAGGATCCCTTTTCCACTTGGACACTTGTCCCAGAGGACAGTAGCATTTAGATTCTAATCTGCAGGCTTGTGAGTCAGCACCAATGCCCTGAGTTTGCAAGGCTAGAAAAGGTGAAGCAAGTGTTATAAAATGTATTGGAAAATATTCTTTGCTAACTTCTAGGTCTTAATATTTTCTTTTCGTTTCAATGTGATTCAGAATAAGTGCCCGTTGCTAATCCCTGAGTAATCATTTTCAAGGTAATTTCTTTTCTGTAGAAAATGTCCCTTAAGCTTTTGGGGCTAAAATTAGACTTTGTGATGATTTCATAGAAATTACATCTTGTTGGTATAAATAAATCAAGCATTTATTATTGATTTTGTCACGTCTCCAGTAAATGAAGTTCCTTTTTTAGTTATTCTCATGTTTCATGCCTTGTGCTCCCTGTTCCTTTTTTAAAGGTAATTTTGGGGCTTTTTATGCCTTCTTTGGAAATCAGAGAGAGAGAGAGAGAGAGAGTAGGGAATGAAATACGGGAAAGAAGCCACAGGTCGGATTCGAACCGTGGCTGCCCACTTGGAGGACCACAGCCTCCATAAATGGGTCTTTCCTGTTTTACTTTGATATTACCCTGTGTCTCGTTTCAGATCCTTTGCTTCCTGCCCTCCCTCCTGTGTCTTCCGTGTCTGTGATTACCTGATGTGTCTCACCTGTGTCTAGTTATCTTCACTCCCCTTGAGTATTTAATCTCTGTGTTCCCCTCCTTCTGTGCCAGTGTGTCTTATTACTTTATGACAGCGGTCCAGCATTTCCTAGTGTATTTTTCTGATTAGCTTAATTCTGACCTGTTTCTGTATTTGAAAATGAAAACATTTTCAGATTTAACAGACTTTGAATTTACTCTTTGTGTTTTGGAGTTGGGCATTTGGGTTCTCTGTTTTATGGTTCAGCCTGACAGATTTGTTGTTGTTTTTTTTAGTAAAATAACTAATAGTAATTATAATTGTCTTATCACCTGTTGCACACAGACAATGGCATTGCTGATTAACATTCCAATCACATTTCTGCTCAGCTCTAACACACACAGAAAGATGGACACTTTATTGGCTTGTCTGGATGTTTCCACTGGGATGGCCCAACTGGGGCATTGATTTTCACAGTGGGCTGGATGAAGTACATGTGCACCAAGCGGCAACCTCAGGTGTTGAAAATAAAGCCAATGCGAAGGTTCAAAAATATGCAGGCGCTTCAGTGTCCACTTGAGGCTGGCTGCAAAAGCTAATGGACCCCATTAGGTTTCAAATTAAAAATGCCAATTTTGTCGTCTGCTGAGATAAACATGTTTACTGCCTAGTTCAAAAAAGGATTTGGTCTAAATAGTTAATTCCTTCGTTGGGAACAAATTTAACAGGGGTGATTTTTAATTTGTTTGGCTGATATATAGGCTAAGAGTTTGACATACATTTGCATAATTGGGGGCATGACTTAGTTGACTGACAAGTGGGCTCGTTGTTGTTTGCCAGGAGGCTAAAGGCCCAACTCTTTGCCTGTTTCAACATCTCATTCTCAACGTTAGGTTGAGATAGCATTACCAACATGGCACCACCATTGTTACAGTACTGTGTGCACAAATGTCTTAACAGCTTTTATACGCTCCCTGTCTCATTAGTTATATCTAACTTTACATAAACTACTTACATTATATTCATGTGTACATTTTCCCATTTAGAAAAATTACACCAGAAAGGCAGCATATAAATCTTATAGCTTATCATTTTTAAAGATCTCATAGAGATGTATCCCAAAAGTCACAGTTTTAAGCATTGACTGTACAGTATATAAAGATGGACAAAGCGCCTCAACCTCCTCCTGTTGTCAAAAGATGAAGCCATAATACTGTACCCCTGCTGTGACTGACACATACAAATTGCACATTTGAGCCATAGTCTGCACGGAAGTGGAAGAGCAGCAGTAATATCATCCCGCTGCTTCACACGTTTTCCAAACATTTATTTTTGTAGTTTTGCTTTTATTTAGATTGGAGGATATTGGATAGAAAAGTACATCCGGGGAAAAGAGTGGGGAATATCATGCGGTAAAAGAGCCGCAGGTTGGACTTGAGCCTGTGGACATTGGGCGCTACCTAACCGCTAGAGTTAATCGAGAGCAGAACGGATTGTTGTGTTGCTTTGAGGCAGACATTCACGATTGTGGAAATTCAATGACTCTTGTGTTAGTGTTTATTAAGTGTCCTCTTGTTGTTGCTCCTCTACTTTGCAAATCTGGTGCACAGAGCGCTGCAGGAGCCGCATTCGTCAACAGAGCTGTCAATCATGGCATTTCATACATTTTTATGGTATCAAAAGACTAATTAAAAAGAGACTCCTCAGGAAAAAACGATTTAAACATACATTTAATTAATAAACAAATAAACTAGATTAATTAAAGGGTACTGTGCATGCTCCTGCTTTCGTATCTGGTACTCCTGAAAAAGTATTTGACTGACTGTGAGAATCCCACAAATCCACATGCCTCCATGCCGGGCAAAAGGGGGAGAATCAATGTTTAATACGCTCTATGACCTTCACATTCTCAACATATCAACCCGACCGAATAGCTGCAGTTTGACACTTTTCAGGTTGAATTCATAATCAACACGTTAAATGAAGGAAAATGTGTTGGAAGACTGCTGTTCATTCGTCCTGTAGACTCCCACTGACATGGAGAATCTATAACAAAGACCACTGAAGCTATTCTGGACACTAATTTGTGACCCATCTGTACATACACACTAAAACATATAAATTCCTGTACTAATTGTGCACATTGACATACACTGGACACCCAGTCACAAATTGTTCGCATTAAATTTTCATCGTATAGATTTGGCTCATTAATATGAATGAGGTCTGCTGTGTGTTTGCAGCAGTCCATCTGTGAGGAGCTCCACAGAGGAGCATGTGTGTCATCATGCACACAAACAAATACACAACACACTTATCATGCAGATTTACTGACTTAGCACAGGTCTGTGCACATCTATATGTAGAGACAGAGCCATAAACTTACACACACAAACACACATTGGTGCAGTCCCATCCCTTTATTTACCCATCGATGTGCCCTCTGTCCCTCTCCGCCTCTCTCTCCATCCTTCCCCTCCTTTAATACAAATCTACCCCACAGTTGCCTCCTCCCCTATCACCGCCTGCTGCCACAAATCACAGCAGTGGAAAGACTGAAAGGACAGAGGGAGACATTAAAAAAGAGAGAAACAGAAAATGTTAAAGGGAGGGGAGGCATTAGAGGGGGTCTCGCTTTCTTTCCCTGCAACAAAAGACCAGTGGGCATCCATCTCAGGCCTATCTGTTGACACAGGGCCACAGAATGAGCAGCCAGCTGGCTGGATCAACATGGATGAAAAATAGTAGAGTCACAGCAGCAACAACAACCGGCACAGCAGTGACAACTATGACAACAGTTGCTCCATCACAAACAACAAATATAAACAACCAAGGGATCCGCAAAATAAGCAAGACCACCAACAACAGCACCATGTATGGTGGCTATCACAACGAGAAACTTACAACAAGAAGAAGAAAAACATGAACACAACCTATTATAACAACTTTTTCTTCTCAGATATCTACAATAAAACACACCCTACACAGCAGCATTACTATCAGAAAAAAAGCCAACAAATAACCTGCTACAGCCCATAGCAACGACATGGCAAGAAAAAACATCTCCAACCTCCACCATCACCTCCAACAATTGCAGTGTCTGCTTCAACTGTTATTATTTTTGCAAGCACTCTGGGTTTTATGGCAGTTAGTTATTTTTTCTCACTTGTCCATTCTGCGTCTTCGTTTCCCCACCACATCTCTCTCTCTCTATTTCGCTCATCCACTTCGCAGCTGCAGCGGTGTGAGCATCTGAAACCCTAAATCTGAAATGTGTGCGAGGGGGGCAAACAGTACCCCGTCATTTCTCTGCCGCACCCGCTCATCTTCCCTCTCCATCTCGTCTCTTTCCTCCTCTCCTCACAGCCGTCAACCACAGCAATCAACCAAGATCTTCTCCGAGAGCTGAAAGGGAGGGTGCAAAGAGCATGAAGAGGAGGAGGGGGAGGAAGATTAAGGAAATTGATGGTAAAGTGCAGCTGCTTGACATTTAAGACTGGAACTGACTGGACTTCATGCTTACTGATGGCACTGGCAGTGATTTGATCCAGGCTTATACAGGTCACACCTTAGCCTGTTAATGTCATAATCTGGAGCGTTTTTAAATATCTATATGCTGATTTCATTCCAAACGTTCTCTATGTGTTCTGAGAGCCAGAGGTAAAAAAGAACACAATTAGTTAATGAATCTAAATTGTGATCCTCAAGATTGAAAACCAACCGTTGTGCTGTCAACTACTGTGAGCTCCCTCTTCCCATTAAAGATTGATGAAAATACACCCTTTAAATATCTGTGATGAGAACATTTAATAGTATTTACAATTTTAATTGCAAGCAGATGGAGTCACTTTATCTTAATGACTTTTTTAAAGAATTTTTCAAATTGCATCTGAAGTTGTCTAAAAGTTAAAACACAGAAAGAAATATATCCCGTAAAGGACCTTTTCTTTAACTTCTGTTTGTTTCTGATAAAGAACCTGTTAAACACGAGTAACCTTCTACAATTCACTTAGCAGACACTTTTATCCAAAGCGACGTATACATCAGAGAGTTATTACAACACCAGCAAGGATCTAGAGAGGAGGAAACAACGTTAGTTAAGTCTGATCGGACACACAGGTGCTGACAGTCAGTGCACACAGGCAAAGCACAACATCGACAGCTGAGTATCAAAACCATCCTAAATATCGGCATCAACATAATCAACATGTTAGTGTGATTAATGGGACAATTCTTTAAAGTTGCATTTTCTGTTTTTTAAAGCTACATCACTTTTTATTGTTTGTTTATTTGTTTTCAGCTAGGGGCCCCTCTTACACGCCCCCTGTGTTAAATCAGGCCCAGCACTTACAGCTTGGCTGGAGGCAGTGAAAGACACCACAACACTTCATAGAGCTGATGGAAACTGCACATTTTGGTAATATTTATTTCTTGTTGGTTCTCTACTTTGCTAAACTCAGTGATTTGATCCATTATTGACCTGAAGAAAAAAAATGTGGAGCGTCTTAAAAACTCCATCTTCCGCTGATTTCAAAATCCTTAATAGTTTTCTCCATACTTTTGAAACGTATATTCATGTTCGAAATCTCTACTCTTATCTGCTTTAACTATTAAATATTAACAAAGATTTCAAGGATGAACAAACTGCCAACCAGGCCATGTTTTCAAATTATTGAAAGATATTCAATTCATATTTAATGT
Source organism: Tautogolabrus adspersus (assembly GCA_020745685.1). Lineage (NCBI taxonomy): Eukaryota > Metazoa > Chordata > Actinopteri > Labriformes > Labridae > Tautogolabrus > Tautogolabrus adspersus. Next base: position 5,998,112 of record CM036556.1, on the reverse strand, counting down.
TAGTCAAGCATGGGGATTGGCAAAAAGAGAACTATTTTTTAATACACTTTTCTGGCAGGCTGGACCAAAACCTTCTGGGCCTGGTGGAGATGGAGGAGGTGAGTGAATGATGGAGTGAACACAAATCAAAAGAGGACTGAGGAGGTGCAGAGAGGAATGGAGAGGGAGGACTGAGATAAGGCTGGTGAGGGAAGCGGAGAGGGCCAGAGTGACGAAGAAGTGGCGAGAGCTGATCTCTATTGATCACCACGGAGAGCTTCATTATCAGCACTTATACTGGACACACGATGAATCCACAGCCACTTCCTTCTGAGTGTGGGTGGCTTTGTGTATGCGTACCTGAGAGTGTGTGTCTATTGAGCACAATACTCCTGCATATCAGGGGAGCTTTTAAAAACCACATTAGCAATCCCAATGTTTTGCCATGGCCTGCCAGGCAAAAATAAGGCAGGATAAAGGTTCTGGGTATTTGACCTTTGTTCTTTGTGGTTGTATCCCTGCTGATCATCCACAACCGATATGATGAGCAACTTCGCCAGTAGTATATTCACGATTTCATGAGCACGGCTGTTGAGACATTTCTCTGAGAGCAGAAGAAAGTATTGAACCACAAAGTATGACCATGAGACAATATAAAAGAAGGGAGGAACAAATAATAAAAAGCTCTTTTGTGAGCAGTAACAGGAAGGCCTCCGTCTGCTTAAAGGTTTTGATGGATTTTATAATGGAGTTTTTAAGGCCAATATATTTATATATTTATATATATAATAACACAAAATAAATTCATATAATTATGTCTGGGATTTCCTGAAGCTTTTCATTCAGGTTCATTCTCATACTGTGTTGCATAGTACTCATGCTCACTCATATTTTCCCATAGTCATCAGCTGTTCACATTATCTAGTCACATCCATCCAATCACACTGCTCCTCTTCCTCATCGTAAGCCTGTCTTATTGCTCCTTCTCCAGTTCATTCATGCCTTCATTATATGCAACCCTGAAACCTGCCCATCACCGACCAGTCTTCGCAGTTTCATCATCTTCATCATCACATCAGCCTCAGACGACGTCATGGGCCAACGCTTCCACCACGTGTCGCCATGGACCCCTAACTATAGATGGAAATAAGCCTATGGCTACAAATCTTACATGTTTATGTTCATCAATGTGCACTGACCTTATTTTGTCCTGTCCTTATCCCATTTATTTTAAATAGATAAATAAATAAATGAAGGGATAGATTTTGCTGTCACTCAGCCCTACTTTTAGTCACAGTCATTAAAGTTTAACTTCCCTACTGAACATCAGGGTGAACCAATCAAGAGGCAGTATATGGCATACTTCCACTACGCAAAGGCTGCCTCTAATGTGTAGCTCACATGCTCACTGACACAACTGTAGCATTCAAACTAAAACAGTGCAAATATGTCAAGGATTTTCTTTTTTTTGTGGCCAAAAAAGAGGAATACATTTCAAAATGAATAGATTGATTATTTGAAAGTGTAACTAAATAACTGATTAGTTAAATTACAAAACTAACGTGTTGTGTTACTCGTTACTACAAAAAAAGTAATAAGAGTGCACATTTCTTTCACTCAAAATACATGATTATGTAGTTGTCTCTGTAGGCCAGTATCGATTATAAAATCTGCTCCGGTTCTGTGTCTAGTGTTAATTTCATAATGATCCTTATTCCATGAAGTCAGGAAGCAAAATGTATCTGACAAACAATGTGCAAATACTAAAGGCCCATTATTAGGTGAACTAAATATGCAAGAGTAGTCTTAAATGTCACTGTTTATAAAAGAGCGTTAGTCATTGCTGGACTGGCCACTTAAGAAAAACATTTGGGGTATAAATAAAGAACATATTCTCCAGACACCACTTTGCTCTTTAAAATGTAAGCATATTTTAGTAAAAGCACCTTCCTTTACTAATCACTGAAACTGGGTGATTAACATTAATCCTGATATTTAATTGTTTAAGGAAAAGACAGTTTCTGTTTTTACTTTTAAGCTTTCCAAGTGAAGACATTACCGTTCACAATTTATATTGTGTTTTTTCATAATTCATAATTGTAAATTACATTTCCTCAAATGAGCAATATGTAACTCTGACACCTAGCAATAAAATTGGGTACTGCAGTCCAAATTCAAAACATTGCAGAGAGCTGTACCCCCCCAGAGGCACGGACATGGAAGCTTCAGTGTTTAACCAGCTCTGCATCGGTCTTGAAACTTTCTGCGTCCTACCCTCTCTCCATTTTTCTAAAGAATTTCCAATATTTATCCTGCTTTTACCACGTTTCTGCTCGTGGAACTTATTAGAAAAAGTCCAAGGCTTTTTAGATTGGGTAGAATCATTAATATCCTGACCAGTTCACTTGCCCACTTGCATTGCTGCAACACCAGTTAGTTTGCCGTTTGCCAAACCGAGGGGCGTCCAGAACGGTTGTGTGGGGGACGGGGGTACCTTAAACCCACCTTCTCTTGTCAAAACAAAAACAGACCATTTCACACTGGAATCTATAATTCAGCTGTGATGCTCAGAGAAGCAAAATACAAGGTTCAGCAACATTCTTACTTCAGTAATACGTTAGAATAAAGTAATAAGTAAGGTAATGGAGTATTTGCACACAAAAGTCTGACTATGTTTATGTAAGTGGAGCTGAATACCATTTGACTGCTGGTGGAGGATGGACATTAATATACAATAAATATTTATGTAATCAAACGTCTGATGAGGCATTTTGTGGTTTATAATAAAAGGCCAGTAGGTGACCTGAGCATCTTTACCAGTATGATGAACACAATATGAGAACAAGCCTAACTTGGAGGACTGAAAGCCTTGTCAGAAGAAAGCGACATGCCCTGCATTAGCTCTGTCTTCATGGGTTTCTCTCAGTGGGTTGCTGCATTAAAACCAGGGACCTTTGTCCACTTCACATTCAACCATTACATCAATGAGTACACCATCTGAATGCATTGAATAGTCAATAGCGTACAGAAGCAAATTATACAGCTGAAAGAAGGGAAACAAGGTTTAATGCATGTTCGCTTCAAATCTTCTTTCTTTCCCTTTCAGAATCCCCCCTCCCCTCCCTCCCCTTCCTCCCCTCCTTCCCCTTACACCCTCCACTTCATATCTTTCTTTCATTACCTGGAGAGGAAGCGGCAGAGGAGGGGAGGAGGACGGAGGGAGGGAGGGGTTGAGATTGAAGGTAGTTAGTGGTTGCAGGAGTTAGAGGTGTGTGGAGTGGAGGAAAGAAAGAAGGAGCGAAGGTTGGCGAGGAGTTGCCTTGGCAACGGGGAGCGGGGCCCTCGTTAGCCCAGCAGGTGCTAATATGGATAACGATGGGGTGTTTGGGAGGGGGGGGGAGTAGACCTTTACCTCACCCAACATCCTTTGCTCCTATACTTTGCTCTTCTTTTTTCTTTACTTAAGACCTTGTCTTTGCCTTTTCACTCCTCTCTCCCTCCCTGTCCATCTCAGTCTCCCCCATTTCTTCTTCTTCTTCTTTCTTTTTCCAGCTATTCCCCTTTAAGCATCTCCTTCCATCTCAGCTGCACCGGTTGCACTCATTTCAACAACTACCGGCCCCATTTTTCCCCTCTCTATCTCTCTCGCTGTCTCTCCATCTCCACTTTTCTTCTCCAATCCATTTTCGCTTCCCTCTTTAAGCTTGGTCCTCTTTACCACCCCTCCATCCTGTCCTCTATCCATCCTTACAGCACTTCAAGATGGATAGAAAATAAAGTACTCCAGTAGCTCTCTGGATGGAAAAAGAAGGAGAGACAAGGAAATAAAAGCAGAAGGGGTGGCGAGGGCAAAGGAGAGAAAGGGGAAGAAGTGGAGAAAAAAGCGAGACAGGGGAGGACATTCAAATCAATATTTGTGTTTGTCAGGTTGTATTTTTCTGCTGCCTCGTGTTCAGTCCTCCCCCTGTACTCTCTTTTCTCTGTATCCCTCTTGCTAAACACACACACTCGTGCTCTGGCCGTGAACCCAACTGCTGCCGCCATTTCAGATTGTTTTTTTCTTGCTCAAAGCTCTTTCTCCCTTGGCTGCCCTGGCCATTTTGCTGTCTCCAACAAAGCCTCTTCAAAAGGCATTCAGCGAAAGAACAGATCTTACGCCGTCAATTCATCCATTTTTGAGTTCATAAACCTGATGCTAATTAAAATACAAGTGCTCCAAGGCCTGGCCACTTATCAGCACAAAGACAACACAGGAACTCTACTCAGACACTCCACATCAATGAAACCAGCCGTGTTCAAATGCAAGGTGCTCTGCGACAAATATGTTCGCAATGTGTATCCTGTTGTACTGTAAAACAGCATTTACAACATTTTTCCAAGGTTTTTTATTTCTTGGTAACTTAGGCTATCTGATGTAGACTGCATACACAAGGAAGATAGCCCAAGGTACTTCTTCAACCAAACACAAATATATCCCTTGGTTGAACTACGTTTTGTTATTTTACAATAAAACCAAAAAGAAAAGTCCTTTTCTTTAGTTTTTCTTATCCAATTCAAAATAAGTGAAACTCTATTTTAACCATACATGTATCAACAAAGCCACAGTGATGTCACACATTGTTTTTGGTTGGTTGGAGCCAGAATTTAAAATAGTTGGACAAGGTCCAAATATCAGAGTTATTAAAGCTGTACAGTCCATGCCAGTGGACACAGACAAATAGGGGTGGGACTCACCAGAGGCCCCACGATATGTTATTGTCACGTTACTTGAGTTACAATAAAATATTATTGCGATTTTATACATTTTGCATTATGCTGAGAATTGCTATACATTATATTGTAATTTAACTTGTTTAACTGCATATTAGATCCAGAAAATTTAACTAAATCAAGAACTGTTTGGTCAAATAAGAAAGAAATCTCAGTCTATTCGTCTCACTTCAGTCTTTTTATTTCGACACAATGGGAGTCAAGCCCACAGACGGACCAACACTGTGATTGACCACAAGCGGTGATTGAGCACAAATAACCCCTGCACCTACTGTTCACTATTAAGTGTTTGACCACAGACTTCTAAATCATTAAGATGATTCATTGCTTCTAAAGGCACATATTTCATTTTGTCTTTTATTTAACGTTGGATTTTTGTAATATTTTTAAATCAGAAGATGTTATTCTTTCTATGTTTTTTTTAATTTTGCATTAATTTGTATTGTATTCTTCTCTTTCCTGTTTAAAGTTTAATACACTATACAGGCTGAAGCAACTACTGCAGGTAGTTCTCATGACCACTGGAACAAACTGTAACTTGCACCTACTGGCAGGTCAAAATAAATTAGAGAAACCAAGAATGATTCATTCAGGACTTTTTGTTGCTTTATTCTGTTGTATCAATCTCGTGTGGAACTGTGAACCCAAAACTGAGGTACGAACTGGAACGTGACTTCTGTGTTACACCCCTAGTTTATGACTAATTAGTACACCAGCAGCAGAGTCAGAGTTATTCCTTTTTCAGACTAAAGAAGCTAGCATAGCTTGTTGAGCATAAAAGACTATAGCCAGTTACTTACCCACATCTCCGGTGGGAGAGCAAAAAGCTTCTATGTTTAGAAAGTCCACCAACAATCGTGACTCCTATTACATGCTGCAACATGTTATGTTGTAATTCAAGTTTTGAGAAACACTAAACGAGATAACAGGCTCAGCCTTACATGCTCATGAGTGCTAACATACTACATTTTTATTAACCAGAAAAGCCTAAAGAAAGACTTTCCTGGATAGTAAATAGTACAATAACATCCCTCAAGCGATATTATTTGTCTGATAGATGCATACAAAATCTCAATAAGAAAAAAAGCTTGCTGTAAAGTTGGACATTTTAACAGATGGTCAAACAGGATTTGACTCACCTTTGGAGCCAGCCACATGTGGTCACTAAAAGGTACTGCAGTTTTTGGCATACTTTTTCTTTTATATATCAGCCCTGTTGACTGCTGCTTGATTTATACATAAAAACTGTAAAACTGACTCCCCCAACATCCTTAAAAGGAATTTCAACATGCTAGATATTTGGCTGCATGTGCTGAAATACCTGTCAAGTCTGTGTTTTACCCGTGAAACTCAGATTTTGGGTCTTAGCTGGAGTCTCAAGACCATGAAAAGATAATCTCATGGGTCGTAACACTACCAAACAAAATAAAGAAAAAACTTCACAGTGCCTTGTAACCTTGGTTCAGTGGTGTATTGCTTTGCTGATGCAATGTGGAGCGTGTGTCCTGGCTTCTCCACAGAGGTGGTTATCACACTGGGAGGCAGTGTAGCAAGGTAATTTCCATTGTCTGCTATGTTTCAAGTGCCATATGGCTGACCTCGAAAGTGTTACAGCAGAGCTGAAAGCGGCGTGTAAGTGCAGTAGTGGTTCAAGGTCTGGAAAGGCAGTTCACAAGTTACACAGATTCCACAAAGCTTAACATCACCTTATACTATTTCCTTTGCAGTTATGTCCATAGGTATGTTTTAAGTGGTAGTTAAATTGTTCTGCTAAGTGTTAACAGGACGCACTACATTGATTTCTTACTCAAACTAAGAGCTGACTCACATCCGTTTGATAACCTTATATTGACTTTGTCCACCGTCACCTAGCTTTTTCCACAACATAACTCTGTATATGAGTCAGCGAGTCTTCTCTTCTGCTTGTCTAAATTCCAGCTTTGTTTGGAAGTAAGGTTGTTAAACTGCCAAAAGAAAACAGATACAGTGAAGCAGGATATGGACATTTAATAGCTTAAAGCCGGCATTCATGATTAATTATAATAGCAGTGATTATTTTATGGGGCCGTGTTCACACTGGAAGCAGCACACATCACACTGTGGTTGCCCTTTCACTGTGAAAAGCCTTAATCCTTTTTATATTATACTTAAAGGTGGCAACTTTATTTGGAATAGCTGACATTCTTAAACAAATCCTCTACCATCTTTGCTGTAGTTTGTAAAAAGTGGTCTGAATTACATCCACGCCACAGAAAAGACGTAGAAGAAGAACATATTACAAATTTCCATTTAGAAAATTATTTTCAATGGGGCACTATTGGCCTGTAGGCTACAGTCCTCAAAGTGGGCAGCCCTGGTTCAAATCTGACCTCTGGCTCCTTTCCCTCATGTCATTCCCAACTCTCTCTCTCTCACTCCAATTTCAGTGACTCTGTCCACTGTCCTGGCTCTCTAATAAAGCCTCTAATAATATGCCCAAAAATGAATCTTTTCACAGCCTGGGTGACTGTGGCTCAGTGGTAGAACAGGTAGTCTTTTAAAAGTCTAACATGAAACTTCAAAAGTAGATGTACAATGGATGTCGCACTTTAGAACCACTCTCTCAGTCTTTTCTTTGGTTTAACCGTCATGTCTCCAGGGGCGCTGGTAGCCTACTAGTTCATGTGCCCTCCAAGAGGGTGGTCCAGGTTCAAACCCCACCTGTGGATCCTTTCCCACATGTCATTCCCTGCTCTACCCGATTTCTAACTCTATCCATTGTCCTGTCTCTAAATAAACCCCATTTTAGTTGAAAAAAGTTTAGTTTAAAAAAAAACACCGCCTGTGTCCCTCTGCACACCCCCTCCTCTCCTTCCCCATCCCTCCCTCAGTGGTCAGTCCAAGTGTAGCCATTCGTAGGACTGATCTCTATTTTGATATGCAGCCTACCTAAAGATGATTCAGCTCTTTTTTCTTTGAAGTATTTTTGACCAAACAAAGTATTTTCTTTTGTTTGTTCTCTCTTCAGTTGTACTCTGGGGAAGACACTCCGCCATCATGCCTGTACACAAAGCTTCCCTGAGTGATCGGGGGGCCATCTCTCTTCTCCCCCAGGTGGTGGCAGGGCTAGAAGCTGGAATGAGGGGTTTATGTAATAAAACACATTTACAGTATGAAACATGTTTGCGCCTCTTAGAAATCAAAAATCAAACAAGCTGAAAGAAGCACCAAACTGTCAGACTTCAATATATTTTTTAGAAAGTCATTACTCAACAATATATCTATAGTTAGTTGTATATGTGTTATCTGCTATATAATGTTGTATAATACCTTCTATCAGAGGGTTAGTGGTATGATCCCTTTCTCCTCCTATTTATGTCCATGTGTCCTTGGGAAAGACACAGAAATCCTAATTACTCCATCAGTGTGTTAATGTGGCTAGTTTGATCCTAATGGGCAGCTTGGCACTTTGCATACTATCCTCTGCCATCAGTGTGTGAATCTTTGTGTAAAAGGGCGAATGTGACATGAAGTGGAAAGGAGTCAGAAGACTGTAAAAGTGCTATATACTGTAAGTGTGGTACGTTTGACCATTTCATTGTTTCTTACTTTGTGTCTGTCCTGGATTGTTGTAAGTGTTGTTACCCATCAGCTAGACTGACACGATGGTAAATGAATAAAGTCAACTGCAATAAGGCTACAAAAAGTCAAACTATATAAAATTTTTCTAAGCTTACCTTCCATGCAAACTCTCATCTGTTGGCTCGAATAGTATTTTCTTCCCCACCCCACAGAACTCAGGCAGGTTTAAGTGTATGCTGTAAGGAGTGATGAGGTGAGTTACTATAGTAATATAACCGTTACACACATTCCACATTAAGATCCAATCCCAATGATGATAATGATTTTATAAAAAATAAGGCAGCAAAACATATTATTCGAAGTAATCACGCATCAAAGGAATATGTAATGGGATTAACCTTTGTAACAAAAAAAATCAGTATTCACAATTTCAATGTAATGTTGTGTAAAGGACAATTTGCAAATGACAATTTCAATTATGTAGCCTGAAGATATGACATAATGAGTCCCATTTCCTTGGTAAAAATCTGTATCGCTCCATTCTGACGGCCAAACTCAGACAAGGTTTATTAATAACAAGGGGTGGGGCAAAGGGAGAGAAATGGGATCAAGCCTTGGAAATTGCAATAGAAAACAGCTACAGTACTGTTTGGACATTATCAACAGGACCTGAAGCCCACTCTGATCGCTCAACAAAACCTTAACATTTTCGGATTACTTTCATACTACTATCTCAACAGCATTTTCCTACATAGTTGAGAAATTGTGTGCTCCTACTACTGCAAAGCACTTTGAATGAAAGTGTCCCACTGAATAGCATATTATGCATATTTTGTATGCATGCAAGATAGAGGACACATAAGTAAGTGCAGTGATGCACAAACCAACAAGGACACCGAAGCACACACGCCCATACACACATACGCAGCGGATCCTGAATGAATAAACCAGTGATGCAGAGGACTAACTCAAGGACTATCTCTCTCCCTCTATCTTTCTCTCTCTCTCATTTGTCTCTCTCTTCACAAAAATAAACCAGGTGTTCATCTGGCGTTCTCTCCTCCCTTTACCTGTCACCTCAGGGAGGAAAGAATGAGTGAGAGAGGCAGGGGGGGAGAAGAGGGTGAGAAAAAGGGGAAAATTCCCAGAAGCGGAGACAGGAGTACAGACATTCCTGGGGTTTGAAATGTAACAACCCCTCCCTTTTATCCCGCCCTCGTAGAATCAGGTCCAAAATGCCTGGGGGCAGATATGACCCTGAAACTTACACATAGACGTCGGCACACACACACTCAAACAACACAAAGTCTTTTGAAACAGCTGGATAAAGACATCATCTGTCATGGTTGTCAGCTTACACCCCTTGCTTTTCAACAACGACGCCAAAATTGTGCATGTACGCCGGCGTGTGCACAGCCGCCCTACTAAACACACTGGCTGAAATGTGAAGTGTGTGCGTGTCGGTTGAAAACGCACCTTCCCACCTCCAGTGAAATCACATGGCCAAACACACAGTCGTCCTTCGCTCTCATTTCACTATAATAGTAGGATAGAGATGTCATCTGTCACTCCACTGTCAACTGTCCAAACACAGCCGCTCATCTATCCACACACATACATACAAACAAAACAAAAAACCTGCACACACACTCACAAAACACACACAAATAGACTCCACAGATGCAACCCCTAACACAACATAACATTTCTGTCTGTAAACACAGCATTTACCTGAGAGCAGCATGGGGTCCTGGGGGAAATTGCAGCTTCATTATCATAGTAGTTATTATGTTAACTCACGTGTCAGAGTTGAGGCCACACGCATATTTATGATGGGGTCACGCTATAGGGCTGACATCACTTCCATAGGTGGATGGAGGAGGTCATTACAGCAAAATACATGCATTTAGTTGGAGAGGAAAACACATGCACTCGAGATAATAGGTATATTCTAGCTGTACAAATACACAATAAAGTGTGTTTGTGTAACAGCGTGTGAGAAACATCGAAAAATTCCACTCCATATGGGAACATACTTTCCAGTAAAGTGAACAAGCTGCTTCCATGTTTGAACAAACCAATTGAATTCTAACCCTTAGCAGCCCTTCTCTGTAATGTATTGACCAAGATTCTGTAACTTTGTTAAAGACAAGCTCCAGTGTAGCTAAGCTATTACTGCAAAGTGGCTAAGTGCTTCCTAATACACTTCATTCTGCGCTCTGGTTATTTGGAAAGAAAAATCAAAGTAAGTAAAGGAAAATGGCTTTAAAAAGAAAATGGCAAATTCAAGAATGGTTAGAGAAAAAAAAGACCAATGGACCATTTTCTGTCAATGATGGAAGTCTTATTCACTTTGTTGAGAAATCTTGGCGCTCTCTTTTTTTTTTATTTCTTGATTTTAAAATACTCTACAGTGTCGTTCTGAATTTTTTGTACCACTTTCACAGCCTTTTCATTAAATCCTGGACACCTGTGCCCAGTCAGTGCAGGTTCAACAGAGGATAGTTTCCCAAAGATTGTGCTCATAAAGCAGACAGTTTTGGAGGCCTCCCTGGGCTGTGATTGGCCGCTGAAATGTACTCCTTTTTTCCCCTCTTGACAATGACTTTTCACTTGTGCTGGCGCAGCATTCTCAAATGAAGTGAAATTGAGTGTTTGAGAGAGCTGTGGCTCAGCAAGATCTACTTTTGAGGGGTGTTTAGGCCTCTCTGACGGAGTTGGCTCTGTCACCCAGTGTACGGATTTAGCAGGCTAGACAAACATTCAATAACATCCTGATCGCCGTCCAACCCTAATATGGGCTCTATAAAATGCACCGCTGCCGGCCAAGCTCATAACGTTCAACATCGACACCGGGAGGAGCGAGGAACACAGGGATCACATATTTTCATAGTCCCCTGACCTTGACGATTGAAAGTTATTTGTTTTAGGATAATTCTCAAGTGTATTAACAGGGCCAGTGTTTCACGAGGCTGCTGGTATAAACACAGGCTGTGTTTAGGTTTGAATGGGCCCAAGCATTCCTGAATGACAGGGAAAGGCAAATAGCATGGTCAAAGCTGCTGGCAAGCGAGACAGTAGAATGGAATATTGAATCTGCCCAAATATGGAAAGAGCCATAAAACAATCACATCAACAGCAGGACTCTTTCAGGACAAGCGTTTTTGTGGGCGTCCAAGTGAGGGGATTGAAATGGCACACATGCTTGTACTTGCACAAGCGCACTCATTTACACAGGCGCACACACATTTTTGGGTAGTATTTCCATTTAAAATGGGGAGAGGAGGGAGGGCACATAATGGCACAACAAAAACACCAGAGAGACAATTAGCTTTTGCATATAAAGTCACAATGGAGAGCGTGTGTGTGTGTGTCTTCTGTTTGTGTTCATGCATGTTTTCGTGACAGTGTGAATAAGTATGCATATATGTGCCAACCGATGTGTTTGACTGTGCATGCATTCCAGCCGTCTGTATATGTGCGTGCAGCACTACTTGTTTGCTCACCAGTTAAACACAGGCTACTTGTGTGTGCATTGTAGCAGTCACTCTTCTCATGCCCAAAAAACACACAAATACACACAGACACACTGGTTGGCATCTGGGTTGGCATTTGCATTGGCAGCATGGCACCCATGTCTGGTGTCCACACAAAGAGGTAATCCAGACCCAGCCCTTGGTGAGTTTTTTTTGGGTCTGTGTGTGTATGTTTGTTCCATCAAGAGACTAAGTGGACGTCCTCCTTGGGTTGCGTAACAGCATGCTTCACACTTTCTTTCCTCTTTTTTTTTGTTGGCCCAACACGCCACAGCGACAGCCAGTCAACCACAGCGCTCAGGCCTGCAGAGGTGCGCCTGGCCTGGACTGGACTGAGTGTATGAGTGTGTCTGCATAGTTGTGGTGTGTGCATGTCTACTTTTTATGTGATTGGTTGTGTAGCAATGTGGCAAAACTGTATGAGTCTGAAAACCTCCCAGGTGTGTATAATGTGTTCCAGCTCAGACTGTGTGATATCACACACAGATACACACAGCAACCACTGTTGCACAGGTGTTGCAGTGCTGATATGCTTTTGTGTTCTCACACAAGGACACATTTATACAAGCGACATATCTTTCACACCTTAAAACCACTCACCATGTGATATGTGTGTGTGCGTGTGTGTGTGTGTGTGCGTGCGTGCGTGCGTGCGTGCGTGCGTGTGTGTGTGTGCGTGGGTGTGTGTGTGTGTGTAAGACTCAGGTGTGGATTAGCAGGCTGGGGCTCTGGGATCGAGCTCAGCACACAGCCACTCCTGGGGGGGTTGGAAGAGGTGAAGGGGGTTAATTAACAATGGATACACACTTGCACACACATACACAGGTAAACACATCTACACACCATTGCTTATAGCTGCAGACCTGTGTGTTGATTCATCCCCGGCAGAGAATAGGTATAGGTATAGGGAGAACATGTGTGAATGTGAAGTTGTGTGATTGGATGGTACAGATATAGAGAGTAAATTGGAGTCCGACAGACAGTAGGAGAGGTAAGAGTACGACAAGGAAGACAGACGAGCAGACAGACAGAAAGCAAAGGTCAATAAACAGAGAGTAAGAACAGCAGAATGCAAACAGACGGAGACAAACAGGCAGAGGAGCAAATATGCCAAACTGGATTGATTGAAAATAGTGACAAATACAGATAGTAACTTCAGGGTTCAAGATATCATGATACAGTGCAGAGGGATCAGATACGAAACTAACAAGGGTAAACAGTAAGAGAAGCAAGTAACACAAAAACAACATCACTCTCTGCTGAGGTCAGGCTGATTATTGGGTTTGCAGATATATGAGTCTGTCCTTTCACTGACATCTTTATCTGTAGCTGATGCACGTTGATTGATTAGATATTTAAATAATTGATTACACATTTGTAGTGATGGGAACAACATTGTCAAGTCAGGTTGATTTTATAGCCCAATATCTCTTTCAGTCTCTTAATGGGCTTTCCTGTAAAAAACACATTCTATCCCCATGTTCAGTTAAAAACCTTGCTTTTTAAAATTTGGTGAATTTGAATTTTGTAGATAAAGTCAAGCATTGTATTCTTAATGAGCTGGAAAAAGAACTCCAGCTCCTTTGACCTAATAAACCTTTAAAGAAAAAATCAATTGTATGATCTAAAAGCTGGACTGGCTCAACGCCGAAACACAGGCCTGCTTTTAAGGCCCTGACACATCAAGCAGAAGGCAAATAACTAGTGGCGACGAAGGCCGCCTGTGGCGTCGCCTCACGTCGCTTCACGTCTTGTCCAAAAAGTTGCACTAGAACACATCTCAAAGACTACAGCCGACGGCGAACCACCAAGTACGTTCTGCGCATGCTTGAGAGGAAATAACTCTCCACGCCAGCAGGCAGCGGTAGTCCGTTTTTATGATACGAGAAGACCATTTTCACACCGCTGTCGCGCACCACTCGTAATATAGGTAGCCTACTAATTGAGAACGATGTCTGATTAAAAGTTGAAAATGGCACTGACGCTGTCAGTCCTTTGTCTTTAAGTGGAAAAAGAAAAGAAGAGGCTGAGGCGACAAATAAGGAGATACTGCGCTAAATGGGTGAAAGCATGGCTGAGCGGCATGCTCAAGGGGCCTTCCCGATAAATGAAACCTCCGAACAGCCAATCAGAGAGATTCCTCTCACCGACCGCTGATGCCGATTCAACATGTCGAATCGGACAAAACAAGGCAGACGGAGGCCGATGGGTAGCGACGGAGCCGGAACTAGTGTGACGACCGCTCACCGACTATATTCTGCGTGCTGTTTTTATTGTTAATTCTAATACCGTGTCACATTGCTCCTCCATGCATGCTCACTGACCTGGTCCCATCTATCCAATAGCACTGCTCCACTCCCTCATCGTTAGCCTGTCATATGGAGTGTTAATTCAGTATAAGAAGACGAGGAAATATTAAAGGAGACAAATTTAAACAAACATCTTGAGAGAAAGTTTAGAAGTCTTTGGTCATTCAATTGAGCTGTAACATCTTAATCAGACATTCTTTAAATGTGCATGAATTAATTATAATTATGATTATCAAATGCTGCATCAGTGTACTTCAGTACAGAGTGTTGCAGCAGACCGTGGCTAATAGTGCTTCAGAGGCATATCCAGTCTGGTAGGGTTCTGATGTGAAACTCTGAATATAGATTAGATTTAAAGAAGCAAACATTACAAAAATAAGATATTGTCTGCTATATGGTATTGGCCATGACAGACAGATGTCCAACCCTGATCTTGTTATTCTTATATTCAATCACTGATGGAGAATTATTGATTCCTTTCAATCTGTGACGCCAGACGAACAGTCTGTGTCTGTAAAGGTCACTAATGAATTGATCAGCACTCATTACCAGTAGAGACGGGTAGCAAGGCGAGACTGCCAAACAGAGTGACAAACAAACTTACTGTATAAACAGGAAGACAGGCATACACACTGCAAAAATGTGGGTGGTGGACAAACTATATTGAGGTCATGGTGACCAAATGGAGGTGATTCAGGCATACCATCTCCTATAGGAGAGCAGAGATATAGTGAGAGAGCAGGGGAAGGCACAGACGGCCAGATAGCAGACAGTCAGCAGGGAAATTACTGTTGGGTGCAAGGAAGGAGAAGCCGGCCGGCACTGAGAGAACGGTAAAATGTCAACTCAACACACACATTATGAAACACACAGATAGAGGGAGGAGTGGGGGAAGGAAGGAGGGAGGACGGCTGGGGGAGAGGACTGTATGACAAGTACATCACAGTCACCCTTGCTGAGGTAGTTATATGAAGTTATATGCAGAGAGCAATATATTTAAGTTATGGGGATGTGGCTAATGTGAACCATCATGTATAGCACAACACACACATGCAGTACACACACTCACAATGACAAACAAGCACACTGTAATGGCAGCTGCAGGCACTGCACATGACAACGTCAAGAGCGCCAATTACCACGGTGACTGATCTGACTACCATTTTTCCTGTTTCTGTCAAATGCACTCTGTCAAACGGCCACCTCCCCCCACTTCAAACACACACCCATGCAGACACATAAACACAAATGCACAAACAACCAAAGATGCAGAATGCACATTGAAAAAGACAGATGCACAGATACATCCATATGCAGCAGATCAGTTCTTATTTCTCTTCTTCTCGCAGGGACACACATGTACACATATACACAGAATTCTCCCTCTTTCCGCCCGCCGCAGCAGCCCTGGCATGCCGTAGAGAGAGGCAAGAGGCCACATTTAGAAAACAGAAGGGGGCTGTTGCTCTGCTTCTATGGAGAGCTCACACCGGGATTTGGCCAAAATTCCACTTCTCTTCTTTTCTTCTCTTTGCCATGTCATAGTGCGCTGCTGAGGAGGTTTCTGTTGTAAACAGAGCTGAGGAGTGCTGTGATACAAAGGAAGGCACAACATTTTGAAGAGCAGTTCCTGTCCTGATTATGATGGTAATACATGATAGCTTTGTGTTTTGTTTTCACACTTTTTCTTTCTCTGGCCATAACAAAAATAACACGGTTTTGTTTGGATCTTACATTTATACGACTCATCAGTCAGGGTTGCTTGGAGGCTTCTGCCACATCGCTTTCAAGTTTCTGTTTATAAAGTTTTATTATCTGTATTTTCCTGTTGACTTTTCAGCCACAGCATTCATAGCCTTTATGTTAATTAAGTTTATTGCCAACCAACCCTTGCTAAATGATTTCAATCATGTTGAAAGACTGAAAAAAAAAAACTACAGCAAGAGAAAAGGTTCAAAGTAGTAAGTAAATAGATTGTCATTTTATTTTGTTGTGCTTATCACTGTGAAAATCTAAAATTGACTAAATTTGAGAGTGAATCATTATCTGTCTGCACGTCACTCTAGATAATTAATTGATTAGATAGGAGCTGGCTTTGATGATGCTCTTTTTGAATGATTTCTCTAAATGTTGACTATTTGAAACAAGACATGTGACGCAAAAAAAAAGGGGGCCCTTTCACTGAAGGAAAAAAAAAACAACAACTTAAAGTTCTCTATGACCTTAGAAGGAAGAAAAAAAGATTATGGAGAAAATGCAACACACTTTTTAAGACACCTTGCAGGGTGCCCTTCCAGTTGAAAAAGGCTGACGAAGGGCACCCCAACACTGTCATTAAGATGGAGAAAACTAAATAGAGGGCCCTGCAGAATGTCCCTGCAGTCGAGAAAATGCTACTCAAGGTTCCCTTTCAAAGGAGAAAATGTTAACATGCCTTCCAGGATGCCCTTGCATTGGAGAACACTTGCAAAAAGCCTTTCAGGATACTCCATCTTTCCCACAGTCTGCCTCTGTATTCTGGTTATCTGAGTGTGATTTGATACTTATGTGGGCCAACTCTCAAACTTCGACATTGCTTGGATATCTTGAATATTAATAAGATGTTTGCTTGTTTGCAAACTCAGTGAGCATTGTTGTGTAAGTGGGTTCAGGAGAAAAATGTGAACATATGGAGAGAAGAAAACATGCCAAAGACTGAGGATTAAAGAGGACTTAATAATGACCAGGGGTGTCATATGAGACACGCACAACCCTCCAACCACCTCTACCTCTACACACACACACACACACGCACACACAAACACACAAACAAATGTGGATGCTCATTCACACACTAACATTTAGGCTGGCCTCATTTCAGTTCCTCATGTCTCTCTCTCTCTTTCCTGCTCTAATACACACACATGTACACTCACAAACACATCAACACAGATAAACCGCACACACTCACACCACACATCTCTCTTCTCTGGCCAGGCAGTCGAAGCCGGGTCAGAGTTCAACTCGGTAATGGAGTCTCTCCCACCTGGCGGTGTCAGGTAATACACAGAGGGGGAGTTGTGTGATTGCATGCGTGTGTATGTGTGTGTCTGTGCGGGGTGGCTGAAATGGGGCCGAGCTGAATGACCCAAATTGTGGCGGCAACCTTGAAGAGCTCAGGTGGTACACGATGAAAAATAAAAAGCAGGAGTTAGAGGAGGGAGAGAGGCAGAGAACACATGATAGAGAGAGTGAGGAAGGGGGGAGGAGGAGGGAGGCACACAAGGAGAGCCGTGGTAATACGTGTCCTTAAACTGATTTCAGTTGTTTTCAGAACGAGGTGTGGTCCTCTCATCTCGGCATGGCACTGCTGCTGATTGGAGTCTGTTAGAGTTCTGCGTCAGAGTGTGTGCTTTGTGTTTGTGAGTGTGTGAGTAACACACAGGAAAAAGTAAGAAAGAGTATGTGCGTAAATGTCTTTTGTGTGTGCACATACATCTTTGGCATTATTCTTGCTTCCTTACCTAGATGCAATCAGTTGTTGAGCTCTCTGTGTGTATTCCTCTCCACTCTTGTGTGTATCAGAGCCGTGATAGGCTGAGCAGCTGGCTGTTTCTTAGTGTCACTGATTAGTAATCAGTCTGCATTGTGGCTGAATGCAGATTGATAACAGGGCTGGATGGTGAGGCGGCCTTAACACCATGAACCTCATCAGAGACCCAATCTAGCCTTCAATTTGGCCTTATGAATTCATGCTTGAGTATATTTAAGTCGATTCTAATAGGAGGTCATATGATAGGTCTACGGAAACCAAAATCATGGTTCATGTGTCTCTGATCTAGATCAGGGATCTAAGTTGATAGTTAAGCTCACATTTAAATGAGTCATTGAAGTAGTACGATGGTAAGGTATAGAGAAAGTGCTGTTTTAGGCTTATAAGCTATGTTGTCAACTTCCAGATAGACGTTTGTTTAGTTTGTAAATTGCTTTATTGGATCTTTTTTATTCTTATCTGACTTGTAAATGTTTAAAAAAACATTCCTAACTCCTATTGTTATGTATTTTAACTGTCCATATATTACATCTATCTGTATAAGGGATAGACATTTAAAAGCACCGGCCCCATGAGACAACAAGCCCCATAGATTTCAAGTCCATTTTAGTCCCCCAAATGTTCAATTTAAATATACAAACAATGACACAAAAAGCTATTTAACATTATTTAACATGACCTCCATAACTTGGACAGTTCCGTTTTTTTTTTTTTTGGTTTGAAGGTCTTTCTTATTGAACAGGAAAAGGTACCTTTGGGTGGGACTTTAGCTCAGTCTGTAGGGACTTGGGGTTGGGAACCAGAGGGTTTCAAGTCCCCTTGAGGACCAAAGTATGGGAGTTGGTCTAGAACCAGGTTACCTACCGAGGTGCCCTTTAGCAAGGCAGCAAACCCCCAACAGCCCCGGCACGCTCCCTGTGTAGCAGATTGTAGCAGCCCCACTCTGACATCTCTCCATTAATGCATGTCCATAAGTCCTGTTTGTGCATGTGTGTAATTCGGGCCTATGTGTGTGAGAAGCATGTCTCTCAATAACAGTGCGAAAATTACATTTCCACTCAGAGATTAATAAAGTATGTAAAATAAAATAAAACAGAAAATATATTAATATATTACATATATTCAGAAAATATATGTTTAAAAGATGGATTAAAAGTACAAATTAATGAATGTCTGTGATGTGGCTTGACAGTCATCATATGAGGTCAGGTATAAGGGTTGGGGTCTGCTTTAGTGCTGGCTGTAGCTGATCAATGCCACAGAAAAGAACATTAGTCAATTTTCTTACTCCTTAAAGCTCCAAAGCAATACAAAAGCACCAATCCACTGTGAGTATGTAGTGTCCAGTTTTCTGTGAGAGTTCATTTCATTGGCTAGAGTATTTTAGGGGGGGGGGGCTGATACAGTGGTTTGGGGCTCTAAAGTTTAAAATCCTCTCTTTGGGTCACTCTATAAAAATTGTTTTTACCCTGTTTACAATATTGTGCATCTGAGCCACAGGTGTATTTGGTAGCTGTCATAAATACTGAATTTACCCAGGAACATCAGCAGTCATGTTCTATGAATAATATAAATTGCTTTGCTTCCCATGATATACATTATTATATAAAAAAAAATGTATCTGCTATAACTCTGTCCACTGTACTTTTTGCCATCAAACTAGCAACATCTACTGCCGTTTTTTACTTTATTTTATCTTCAAAATAACTTAGTCCAAACCGATGGTTTCTTATCATCTAACTGCTTGTTATTCTTGTCCTGTCACAATTCTTTTTAGCGGCGTTGCTGCTTTCTCAGATCTCAGCAATTAATGTTCTGACAGTGATGTTGTTATGACTGATAGGAGGGACGTTTAAGACTACAAAAAATTAGACTCTTTCCTCTTACCATTCTTGAAAGAGTGTGTCATTCACAAACATTGTGTTTTCTACACAAAGCTCTGATTTAAATGATGTGAGGCAGCTTTCCATTCTGTGACTCTCAATGTAGATGTGTTTTTCCTGAGTGAACATTACAGAGAAACATAGCTATATATATAACACAAAGTATATGACTTCCCACTGCCAGGAATAGTAGCTGTGATGAAGTTTTTCAAACATTTCTCATATGTGTGTTTGTTTCGAATGCATTTTGGCTCATTATTTGGACATTTTCCTCTGTTGAGTAACATATGGCCATATTGATGAATAGGACCTATTGTTGGAGGTATTATTTGTCATTCTGACTCGCTCACAGTGATGGATGTGCGCGTGTGTGTGAGGGTGATTTATGGCACTGGGGGTAGTATATGGTTGTCTGAGTGCTCTCTGGTGAGAAAGCAAAAGTCTATTAAGATGACCTTGGGAGGAACTCCCAGAACTGCTTGTACATAAGCTCACAATGAAAACTGAAAGTGACAAGCTGGCGTTAATGTGTCTATTTGCTCATGTGTAAAGTCTGGTAAGGTGTAATGCTAGGTGATAATTTGTTCTTTTCTTATACTTTAGTAGTGATAAGTTAATGCTATGAATTGAGTATAAACAATGGCTATATTCATTGCCTCCTTTTCTGTATGCCATTGTGTGTGTGTTGTACATGGGTTACATGAATAATTCTATTACTACTTTGGTTTACTCTCCACTTTCTATTCCCCCTTTGCTTTCTTTTTACTCATTTGTAAATGTCTTCCTTTTGTGTTTATCTTTTCTCTCTATTCCTCTTAATTCCGTACATTTGTTTCCCTCCCCCGTGTCTGTCCATCTGTCTGTCTCTGATATGTACTCTTTGTATATTGCCCAGGGGATCTGTCTGTTAGCCAGTGATCACACCTTAATAAACGCACTTCATTAAACCACAGCCTCTCATTCATCAGCAGCTTACCTCCTCTATAGGAGGCAGGCTTAAACACACACCAATCATTTACCGCAAGATGTGTGTGGCTTCCTCCTAGTGGGATGTCTAGGGCCCTACTTGATGATTTATTTACAATTCTGCCCATGTGCTTCCCGGCTAAATGCTTGACTTTGAAGGGAAGGATTACTTTTTGAAGCAAGGGCACTGGGCAACGAGCCTGTGCGACTAGGAAAATGTTAAAAGTCATTGTTGAGTGCATAACAGATGATGTTGAGAGAAGCATTAAAAGTGTTTCTTCTACATTTGCCAGATTTTTGACAAATAACCAATTTGCATGCCATCAAAATATACGCTTGCTAATATGAATCATATTCCTAGATGCTCAAAACAAAATGTATTTTCTTAACTTTGCCATTGGCCGTGTTTTATTTTATTGTATTATTTTTGTTTTGGCTCGGTGCACCATTACTCCGAGGACATACACTTTAAAAAAAGCACATATTTTTTATACTGCATCGGAACACAATAAAGACATCCAAAAACAATGTCTGTTCCCACAGACATGCTGTCCACAGAGGCCACTAAAACAAGCCCAAGCAGAAACTTGCAGTGAATGAGGAAAATAAATTACCTTACAGCAACGGGGAAACTTTGCCATGAATAATATAGGAGCCACTCAGAGCACACAGATGGATTATGGGCTTGAGATTGACAAGGGCGCCTCTCACTGGGGTTATTAACTTAAAAGACTATACTGGCAGTTTTGCACATTTTAGTCCATTAACTACAAATCACATATACGTAGCCGACCATTTTCCAATGCTTACTGTAGGTCTGACGATTGATTTCCCACTTTACCACTAATGTAGTTGAAAGCAGGCCAGCAAGACACTTTGTATCTTAATTTTCCCTTGTTGTCGATCCTTACTAGTTGTTTGTATTTTGGCATCCTATTTTGAATGCTTGTAAGCATAGGAATGTTTCAACAGCTGACTCAAATCTGACAAGCAAAGCCAAAGTCACTGGGATAGACTGGGAGTGCTGTAAATGACAATTGTTTTTGTTATAGATTAATCTGCATATTATTATCTCAATCTACCTCCTTAATTACCCAGAACAATCATTGCATTATTGCATATGACCCAAGGTGATGTTTTTAAATGCCTTTTTTTTTTTTGTCCAACCAACCGTTTTAATCCACCAAATCCAAACATGTCCATTTAACTGACATGTATGACAAAGAAAAGCAGAAAATCCCCACATTTAAGAACCTGGAACAAACTAATGTTTCTGGTTCATTTTGGCTTCAATTTTATTTTGCAAACAATTATCTGTTAATCAAAATAATTGCAGATCTGCAGATTACTCTTTGTCAATTGTTTAATGAATTAATCAGTGCAGCTGTCCATTTTAGCTTAGAAAAATCAATAAGTGAGACTTGCGCAATTAAGTCCATTCGACATTGAGTAAATCAAATAAGACTGGGCCCATTAACATTTATGTAACACTCTTTTACACATTGCAGAAACCTAAATCTAATGTCCTCAAAGTAATGTTATGTATATAAATGGTAAATGGACTTGAGCTTGTATAGAACTTTTCTAGTCTTCTGACTACTTAAAGCACTTTTACACTGCAGGTCCCACCTACCCATTTACACCCATTCACACACTGATAGAGGCTGCTATGTAAAGTGACCATCAGAAGTAACTAATCCCAATCACACACATTCATATGCCGCTGATGCAGTGGGAGTAACTTGGGGTTAAGTGTCTTGCCCAAGGACACATCAGACATGTGGCTGCAGGAGCTGGTGATGAACCCCCAACCTTCCAGTTAAGAGACGACCGACTCTACCACTGAGCCACAGCTGCCCCATATACATATTGCATGTCTTGATAGTATGTGACTTTCAGAATGGATGTCCAGTAGATGTCTATGTCACCAGTAGAGTCACAGCTACTTAGACCAAAACAAAGCACACTGTTCCCCTCCTCCCCCACCCCTACCTCAGTGTTTTGAACGTGTGCAGTCATTTGTAGGAATGATCTCCAGTCAGTTATGCACCACAAAGTTGATGCATAACTGAAGAATCCTACTGAAGAATTTAGCCATGTTTTTTAAAATCTGAAGTTTTTTTTAAACGTACAGTATGTAAAATCTGCCGCAAGGGGGCTCTCAATCAAAACAATAACAAAAGAGATGACGTCGCTCCTCGCAGGGTCTCATGGGATACCCCCCCCCCCCCCCCCCGGTGAAAAACGAACGAACTCTGTGTTGAATCAATACTAACGGGCGAAACCAACCTGAGAAAGACAATATGTGTACTGACGATGTATCCAAATATAATTTACATTAAGTTTTTTATCACAGCAGCACATACAGCGACAGAACGGCAGCTCTCAGTAGCAGCTAGCGCTTAGCTAATACAGCGGTCTTTGACGTATCATCCGGTGTTTTCTTGACAACGATCAACATTTCGTGTCTATCATGGCGGCTCATCATGGCAGCTGCCTACAAGACACGTCCCGTTACAACTATAAAATTACGGATTTCTCTGGCTTTGATAACTGTTGGAAATATTTGAGGTGATGTAAGTACTCAACTAAAAAATATATATAACATGGGTTTAGTCCATTTTTAATTGAAGTTAGATATTTTAATGTAAACATTAGCATGCAATCTTACATACTGTACCTTTAACCAAACAAAGTCTTTTCTTCGGTTTGGAATTTGTTGTTTACGTTGTATTCTCCAATGAAACTCCACCATTGTGCCACTACAAACAGCAATTCTGAGTGGGCAGGGCTGTCTCTCTTCCCCCAACATGGTTACAGGGCTAACAGTTTGAGAGGGAGGGGTTCATGGGGGGGAAAAACCCCTGTATGAATCATGTTTGAGCCTCTGAGTGACATAAACAAGCTGTCCTTTAAGTGTGAACACAGGGCTGACAACAACAAACCTAAAGGGGTTTTGACTTCACTCTCTTTTTGGAAAGTCATTACGCAACAACATACAGTATATCAGTGATTAGGATATATTACATTTCTGCTATATTATATAATGTTAAACATTTTGCACAGAATACGTTTAAAAGCACTTGAGAGTGGGCTCCATTTGATAAAAAAAAGATGTAGTAGGCTGAACATTAAGACAGATATGAACTGAAGCTGTACTGTCATGAATATTGTGATTGCAGTATGTTGTGCCTGTAAGTGCATAGTTTGTCATGCTTCTATTTAATTATTCTGTTTGAGTTGTTTCAGTTATGTATTGCATTATTGGTTGGTACTGTACTTGTTGTCCAGATGGCCTCTAATCTTCCTCGTAATCTGTTTGTACAGAAGTCTGGATTTGTCCACTCAAACAAGGCTTTCTGCACTGCTCACATCCTAACATAACATATAGGCCTACTTTGATTGGATGAGATCTGCCTGAATGGCATCATTGATTGTTTTGGAAGATGGATTGTGGTCAGACAGCCATTAAACGTGACCCCCCTCGCTGGCCCGTGTCAGAGTCAGAGAGCATAGTAAATCACAGACTTTGCTGAAAGCAGCATAGATCACCGCTAACAACACTGCATCAACAAGTAGACAAGCACAGAATAAATACCAGAGGAGACAGAGAGCAACTTTAATAAACATGTTTTTCCTTTTTGATTTCTCACTGCAGTAATGTCAATCTCTAAAGGTCATCTAACATTTGGATGAGGTAGTTTCACTTTTATTTTCAGGTTTTTCTGTTCTTTTAAGTTTTACTAAGACCAAGTCAATATATCTTCCAATCAGTGTCTTGGAATTCACATGTTCAACAAAAGCCCAATGTATTAATAATGTTTTTACCTCGCAAGTAATTCTAAAATCAATTTTGTAAGACCTGTAATCCTCTATGATCTCTGCACTTACTGACTGATGAATGCAATTTTCCTTAGTGTTCTCTAAAGCTTGCAAGTCTCTGAATAACATTTCTGTCCATAATAATACATTTATATTCAGAGGAAACATCCCAGGGGTTGTCAAAATACACGCAATGTAGTCAACATCAATGCTGTTTATACTACATCATGTTTTGTCTACGTAAAGTAAAAAGAAATGCAATGAAACCCTATTGTAAAGAGGTGGCTTTATAAACCTAACTGATTGAATTACATCCCTTTTAGTTTATTCTCAGCACCATGGGAGCCAGACAGAAAGAGCCTCTTCCTAATACAAGCCAAAGCTACTCATATGAGACAATGGCATCAAATGCTGCCACTCATCCATGATGCTATTGAGAAGGTTTAGAGAGCGGAAAAGGAATATTTAGCGGAGGGTTTCTCTTTGTTTTACCAGAGTAGGTTTCCATTCCGTTCTCTTGGAAGGATATAAAAACAAACTGTGGATGTTAGTGGGCGGGGGGAGTCCCATCAATTTATCTTGTTTATGGAAGCGACAGGAGACCGCTCAGCTATTGTGTCTGCCTCTCTGCCACAATTGGTACAATACTGAGGACAAGGATTTAACCAGCTCCATCTGCCTACTCCTGCGCTCCACTCCGTCTCACTCTCTAACTCCAAATCCGAATCATTTCTCCAAGCTTGCATGGGCAGGAGTGTTTGTTGTAAGTTAACGCCTTTCTGCACTCAATTCTATCATTCTTCCATACCTCTTTCCTACACCCATCTCTTTCAGCTCACATTGCACAAACTCCTTTCCTTTTTATCCCCCTTCCAGAGTTCCTTCGTCCTTCATTGACTCCGTTGGCTCCATCATTGACTTCCCCGACCTCCGGGCAGCCTTCTCTTGACATTCAGACAACGTATTCATCTCCTGTTTGTCTACACAGTTTTTGTTCCACGCATTGACTTTCAATGAGCATTAAAGCATAGCCCGTCCACGTCTGCAGACATTTATACTTTAAACCGGCAAGAACCTCAATCTTTTTTCATGCAGCTGCAAGCTGCTGTGACTTGTTTTCTATGTCTGAGGCTAAGCTTTATACAGCTACAAGGTGAAGCTTTGGTTTGCTTGTACTTTATGTGTCAGTGGTTTTTATTGGTGAATCAGCTACTTGTAGTGTTAAAGTGCAGTATTGACCCAAGGCTGTGATATAGCAGAGGCTAAACCAACAACATTTTACCATCTTTTTGATTTGTAGAATATAGATTACAGCTTTTAAAGACCATATACAAGGAGTGGAGGGCTTTTGCTCAGTTTAAAAATATATCCTGGTATATTTCAACAGAATTATATTGCTGTTATTTTACTGGCTGTCAAACCAAAGTTAGGGTTCTTTTCAAGCTGTTATCAGAATTTTTTAAAATTAGACAATCCTTCCTAGTGTTTCAGACATTATAGAGAAGCGCCAGAATAATGTGCATGCAGACACAAAGCTAAGGTTGTCAACATTTTCAGTACTTCAGTGCTTTTCAATACCAAGTGTTTTGAAACAATACAATCTGGCATTTTAATAATTGATACAACTGAAATGTTCCAAAGCTTTTAAAAAATTAAAGATTTTCAGTCATGTTTCTAACCAAAACAGAGAGAAATACACCAATTAATTTGAATATGTTTGCAAAATGTATTTTTTTTTACAAGAAATTACCCAATACTTGCCCTTGTCTAGGACTTGTATTATTACTGCAGCGGTATCAAAATCGCTATCGCTGGATTCTTACTATAATGGTGTCGAAATTTGAAAATCAGGTATTGTGACGACACTTCTTTGAAATAAACACAAGGTACTTGTGCCCTAATGAAAGGATAAGCGCTCAGTGAGGACATCCCTTATCCCTTCATTTGTTCTGCATTCATACATTACATTGTTTTATGTGTTTTGTGTATGTACTGTTTTTTGGTGGTAATTTTCTGTTGAACAGAAAGGGTTCTGTGGAAAGGAATTTCCCAATGGGGACAATAAAGTCTAAAGTCTTATGCCCCTATGCCCTACTACAAGTTACATACAGTACCTACCCTATGGCCCTTAGTTGTCATCACAACCAAAACAGCATTGCCATCTTCAGCAGACCCAGGGTGTGCTGATGCGAGCTCCAGACAGCGCCAATGCAGATACAACCTACCCTACCACATGGCCCCTTCTGGCCCCCACAACTCAACCATGTAGGATGATGGACAGCAAGAGCCAGGACATCATTGGGGTTCATTTCTTTAATTCTCCAATTCATTCAGCAGATGCTTTTTTCCAAAGTGACGAACATCAGAGAGTAAGTACATCACAAGCGAGGATCTAGAAAGGTTGCACACAAACAGCTTTAAGTCTAATCGTTGATGATGCGTCTTTCCCTGATTTGTCATGGCCACATTATTCCTTTACTGCAGGAGTCTCTACTGCTAAACTGGTGGGAAAAAAAATAGATGTCATAAAAAATGTATTTGACAGTAGTGTAATCGTTCTCTTAATTGTAGCTCTATGATAGCTTAATGTCTTCATCATATAGTTAACAATGTCTGAGCCTGAAATCTAGACATGATCTAAATGCATCCCACTCATCGTCTGTCTGCCTGGATTCTTTCCTGCTCTTGACTGCTGCTGTGCACCAAAAGAAGAAAATTGAGACACGATAGACTCCTGCTCTCCACCTACAACAGGCTTCACATTACGCTATCGATTGGCATCAGCTCTGTGTTAAGTATCAGAGCCAGCAAAGGCAACAGGTTACAACATGTGCCATGCTCTTGGCTTTCACCTTCAGCCAAAATATCCAGAGGGGATCCTGTTTTCTGGTAAAATGTTGTGTGTGAGTGGTGAGTATTGGGAAAGAGTTAGTCATTGCACATGGCACAGACACTAAACTCTGCAGACACACAGGTGAAAGCTTCAGTCTAGCTGTAATGGAATAGCTGTTGAAATAATCAACTCTTATCACAAAACAGATGATGCAGAACAACTTTTCAAAATCAAAGACTGGGTTCAAATTATTTGTCATTGTTATTATTTTTTTCAATCAGCCCAAAATCAGCCTTAGGAAAGTTATTGGTAAATTGTAATGAATTCAAATAGGCTAAGGTTTTAATAACTATCAAGGTTAGCCCATCTTTGGCAACTAAAGTAAAAGTACTTTTTTTAGGCTAGCTAGATTTTGGAATGGTGAAAGTGATCAAGCATAAAACAGGCTGTTGTCACCTGCACAGTGCATGCTTGGCTTTTCCTGTCCCACCCACCGAGTCAATAATATTACAGTAGTATTAAATTAGTATTACATTGCACATTACAAAACGAAAGACAAAGGACTTTCACTGACTGCAAAATCCTCCAATACATACATAACTTAGAGAATGCTAGGCATTGAATAATGTCAGTATTTGTATAAAACGTTTTACTTTTCATGTTGAATATGTTGCTAATACAAACCATATATCGACAAAGACCCAGAGCATGTATTCACAATCCTTAGCCCCTTTTACATCGCCTGTCAAAGACGGGACTGTTGCACTTCGCCGTCAATGTAAATGACACTGATGCACAATGGTTGGGCGAAATCTTTCCACCTCTGAGCTAGTGTCAGTGGTAGTAACTAGCCCTCTTCAGACTGCCATTTCAAGGTGCAATATAAATGTCTCTGTGACGTCACGCCTTGATTAGAAGGCACAATGAGGAGACAAAGTTACCTCTGACACCTCTGTGCCTCCATAAGAGATTGCAGTCTGAAAAAGGCTACAGGACGTATCGGTGGGAGATGGCATCACAGTCAAACATTGGAGCCGATGAGGTGTGTGTGCTAGTCTGAGTGTGTGTGTGTGAAGCTAATTTCAAGTGACGTCTCTTGTGCTTCCACAACACCTTAACACAATGTAAAATCATACACTTGGACAGAAGTTAGACAAAACAGGAAGCAGCCAAGATCTCAACTACTACTTTTCCGCTCACCATGACTGCAGCCTGATATATATACATTTAATATTTGCTCCAAAATGTTACTGTCAAACTCCAACAACTCCGAAGTAGTTGTGTCAAAGAATCGTTCATAAAAAATGTTGTTTATATTACTGTAGTCAAAAATATCTCTCCAAAAATAATAAGGTGGTGTTATTTTCTCCTGAATGCAGATGTAAGCTGTACTTCCAAGCAGGGAGCTTGTACCCAATCTGCCGTCTTTCCCATATGATAAACTGCAGCATGATAAACACATCGACTCGCTGACTGACACAGCAGATCAGTGGCGAGACGAAAAAGACATTTCTGCCAAGCAGCCATGAGAGCTACAGGTAAATACACCCGAGATAACAACCTCCATCTCTCGCTTTCTTTCTTTTTTTATTGCCACCTACTCTACCTCCCCCTCTCTCCCATCTCTGTCTCGGTGTCGCCGTGTCCCCCACCAACCCACCCTCACCTCCCTGTGTGTTGTCGTGGCAACGCGGCGGCCGCCCCATTATAATGCCTGCGTGTTTGTAAGTGGAGTTGCTGCTTTACCGCTGTTGGTTTCTCCCTTTTTCTCTCTTTGTGCCTTTGAAATAGAGAATAAAAAACAGGGGCCGACAGACAGGGGAAAGGAGGTGGAGAAGGAATAGAAGAAGAGGATGTGAGGGAGGAAGGTTTGTAGGAGACAAAGGGGGGTGATGCAGGAGCTCTAGCAATCATTTAGCACTTCCCTCTCTTGCTTTTATCTGTCCTTAGAGCTGCTTTTTACATTTCCTTTTGTCTCCGAGGTTGGAGGCTGTTCACCGCTCCTGTAAAAGTGGCGGAGAGAGAGAAGCCGTTAAGTTTATTATATCGATCACACACACGTACACATGCACACACTTTTTCTCTCATGCACATATTTTCTATTGTCTTTTTAACAAACTTTGAAACACACACACACTCACACACACCATTACAGAGAGATAGTGTATACAGCTATTAGATGCATTGATGAAGACGCTCCTATCAAAGAGAATCCACGATGAGAACAAACATACAGAGCAGATGAAACATCTCCTTTGTGTTAGTTGCAGGAGCACAACACCTTCTAATGAGGAGGTGTGTGCGTGTGTGTGTGTGCATGCACACGTATGTGTGTGATTAGTGGCTTTCTTGTCTTATATTTGTTTTCTGTAGACGATGATATCTGTTCAGAGTTGTG
Source organism: Tautogolabrus adspersus (assembly GCA_020745685.1). Taxonomy (NCBI): domain Eukaryota; kingdom Metazoa; phylum Chordata; class Actinopteri; order Labriformes; family Labridae; genus Tautogolabrus; species Tautogolabrus adspersus. The sequence goes on along the minus strand of CM036556.1, from coordinate 5,968,523 downwards.
TCTCGCGGTGTGTCTACATGAGCAGACTGACAGGTGTGTGTGTAAATGTGTGTATGGAAGTGTGTGTGTGTGTGTGTGTGTGTGTGTGTGTGTGTGTAATCTGCCAGATAAGGTAGGCAGATAGAGCCAGCAGATAGACAGGGGTGTTGGGGATGAGATTGCAGGAGGGGCTTACAGCTGAAGCTGTAAATCACTTAACCTGGGGCTAATGGGCTTAGAGGATGTACTACAGTACAGACTGATACAAACACAAACTCAATCTCAGTTGCCCTTCCAAAAATGCGCACACACAGAAAATAACCACATTTTTGTAATGATGGGCCCCTAGGCCTCAATACGTTTTATCTGAAATGTTAACCATTAAATCATGTCCATGCAGAATGTCAAATTAAAACTGGGCTAATTTAGTATTGTTGCGCCAGAGAACTCCTCTCTGTTTTTAATCAACTTAGTTTGTGTGTGGCATTCCAGTGTGTGTTTAAGTATGCTTTTATGTTCTTTTTTCTCCTTCATGTTTATTCATCACGGTTTGCATTGGTGTTGCGTCACAAACCCGCGTGTGCTAACATGTGTGGGCGTTTCATATGAATATGCAATAAAAGCTTTCACCAGACGTACATGTGAATCACAGTCAAGTTCTGTCAGAGCAAAGTAGACAGGCCTGATGTATCACTCAGTGTGATTGATATGACTCATCAGGAAAATTCATGATCTTCCTGAAGAAAGTTTGAAACATTTATGCAAGAGTGTTTGTGGTTTCCGTGTCAGGGATATTCATAAGGGGGGGATAAGGAACGTTTTCTTTTTGGCTCAAATGCTAGGGGGAGCCTGGAGGCTAGCTCTTTTTCACCTTGTTCATTATAAATATTATCTGTGACTTTTTTTTATTCTACCAGAAATTTCTGGCATTTTAATAAGTCGTGGTGAGTGAAATTCACATTTTCTTTATTGTAAAGTCAGAGTACTGTAGCCTGTTTTTAGTGTAAACTTAAAAATGACAAGAGTCCTTTGAATTGTTGCCCTGTCCGTGTCTGTGCATGCATTGTGATGCCAGGAAAGAAAGGATAGGGGCCAAACAAATCTATTCCGCCACGCTTAAAAAAACAAACCCCCATTTTAAGAATTCTTGACCTTATTCGGTAGAACACTGTTAACTTTTATGTGTATGTCATATTCTTCATTTTGAGAAAATCTTTAAAATAAAGTCAATCGTAGGCTGCCATCGTGTTGCACTTCAATGCACTCGTTAGGATAGCGTACCTGTTGACCTGTTGATTATCATTAAATTAAATGGACTACAAAGTAGACTGGAGTCTTTGTTTACCGTAAAAAAAAACTGACCAAAAGCATAACAGCATAATATATGCTGGACTCTGTATTGTATGTACAGTGTAGACTAAAAACCACATACTGTTCGTTAATACTCTACATACTAAATATTACTTCACATTGAGTATGTAGTACATTTTGAAATCAAAGTATGTAAGTGGTAGTTTGTAGCATGTTAGATTGACCAGATTTTTCAGCTATGAAACAGGAGCACACAGGTCATATAAAAGCGGCCCAGAATGCATTAGGGCTGTCATACTATCCAACAGCAGAGCTCCCCGTCAACCAACTACAGACAAACAAATAAAGTCACCGTACTGTAAAATGTTTTATAAGTTGTCAAATTATTTTGAAAGGCTACATGTTAATTTATACATAAAATAGGGAAAGTAAGATTTGATCACAAGTCACTGGTGACACATTTGGAGATTTGTGATCTGACCAGGTGAACAGCTGAGCAGTGGTCCTTTGGACACCATCGTTGTGGCCCCACTTTTGCCTCCCCACCTCTCCGTTAGTATTGAGCTCAACAGTGTGGCTACAGAGGCATGAATCCCATTCATTTTCTCCATAGCGGATTTGATTATTAGCCATATTATAGCATAACCATCCAAAGTAGACTAACCACGAGCGTGATATCAGCCTTTTTTTGAGGATCATCATTTGTGATCTCCGGATAAAGAACTACACAATCCACAATCGTACAGTGTCACAAGCAAAGTCTCTGATTGGAGGAGCCCGCTGTTACCATGGAAATGTTTACCGCCCTCTGGAACTTCGGCTGTCGACTGCTATACTGAAGTTTGTGGAAGTTCAACGTGCTACATAAACACAAACTACAAGTTATTACAACATTATTATTGGCAATAGAAACACTAAAATAAAGATACGTGTAGTTTTAAAGAAAGCGTGCTAAACCATCATTTGTTGGGTCTCATTGGAATCGCAATTTATTGTGTTGTGCGTTTCTTCACTTCTGGAAAAAAGTTTTTACACAGTCTTGTACCTTTGCCTTTTCTCCATTTTCCAACATTTTTATGAGCCAAATGAAATGTCTTATAGTCACAAGTATTGTGGTAGCTGGTTGGCTTGGTTCCAGGAATAAAACTATTGATATAAGGTTTTTATGAAATGTCAGGTACAGGATTTGAATGTACTTCCAGAACCAGAGTCACCAACAATGAGCAGTCACTGTTTGGCTTAGCAGACTCCAAACTTAGAATTGATTTATTTCTTCGTTATTGCCCGCTCTGCTTAATATTGTGCACCATTTAAAATGAAAAAGATCTAACAGACAACACTTAAGTTGGGGAAACAGTATTGAGAGAAGAAGGATGCAACAGGGTTAATCCAATAAGGTCAAGATGTCTTAACATGGGGGGTTCCTTTTATGAGACGAACAACATCCAGGAGGCTAAAGTTACAGTTTACGCAACTTACTAGAAGGATGCTAGCACTATACAGGCAGCAACCCGACCACATCTACTTGTGAGAAGGGAGATGAAGCGGAGCATGTGAATATGAAGTGTAGGCTTTCTCCAAGTCAACTAGAATTTGAAGTCAAAGTTGACTTCTGTGGATAAAAATGATGCCTTTAAGTCTTCTACAGCACCAACTGTGTAATTATAGCTTACATGACTGTGTTAAAAGAGCATGTTAAGATGGTAGGCACATGCATCAGATGTAACTTTTCAGAGTCCCAGCCGTTTCTGTGGGCGGGCATGCTGGTTGCAATAAAACCTGCAGAAACGTGTAGACGCCAAGAGGGAACACATTAAAAGTACAGAAGATGAAAAAGGAAAATGCTGTGAAAAAAGGAAGGTGTTTGCATGTTAAAGGTAAGAAAAAAAGCAAGCTGCCTTTTACCTTTTATTCCAACACCCACATAGACACACACAATCACACACACTCAAAGACAAACACAAATGAGGTGGACCAACATATCTTTCCTTCAGCAGAGTCACATATGGTGGGCCATTCTCCTGGTCAGTAGCTCATTACATTTCTCATTATGTCTTTACACACATTTGGCCGATCCTCTGCACCTGTTGAGGTGTGATATACTGGATCTGTGTTCACACCTGCTCCTCCTCCTCCTCCTCCCTCTATTCCTCCATCTCACCCTCCTGCCCTCCATCTCACACTCCTCTCCCTATCACTCCATCTGTCTACCTGTCTCCCTGCCTGCCCGCCTCATCATGGTCCCCATGTATCAGACGGAGACCAAGCTGTTGCCAAGGCTACCGCAGCCATTGTGTACCCGGTTGCCAGGTGACTGGTCGCTGTGGCGATGATCAAGAATTCTGAAGCACCGTCGCCACTGCTGCTGCCACTCCTCCTCCCCTGGATAAATAAATCTTCACAATTTTTTCCCCTCTTTTCTCCACTTCGTCGCTGTCCTTCCCTCCCTCCTGTCGACATTGGTAGAAGAAAAGCACAGCGACCTTTAAGAGGAACTGAGCAACAATTGGAGACGGGATGGATGATGGCTTGTTTGTTTTCATTTCCTATCTCTCTCTTACTCTCTCTCTCTATTTCCCTCTCTGCCCTCCACTCTATTTTTCTTTTCCCTTCATCCATCTCGTCTCCGGCTGTCCAGCCTGCCCAGTTTAATAATGAGTTGTCTCTGCTTTCTTTCTCATTTCCCCTCTCTGCCCGCTTGTTTGATCACCCCTCCTAATTCGTCATCTCATTCTTTTTCTCCATCCTTGTGTTTTATTCACCAAACAGCAGACCATGAATGGGCCCTATTCGGGTCTCTCCTCCTTGTCTTTGTTCATCCTGGCACTCAAAGTAATTCAACCTCCATCAGTCTCGTACCCCCCTCCGTTTTTTTTACAGCACTCCTCTCCCATCCTCTCTGCTCTTTCTTTCCTTTTCTCTAATCATCACTGGACAATTTTGTTGGGCTTGTAGTGATGCTCTTATCCTTTTAATATGCTTACTCTAATGCTCTGGCTAATTCCCTGTTCCCCATCACAAAGACAGATGATGGCAGATAAAATTGGTGTGCAGTAGGGTTTGAGTATTATGGGTTATTCTAAAAGACTGATGAGCTTTTTTGGCATTTCCATTTCCATTAGACAGCTTTTGGGCTGAAATTCATTTTACATTTGACAGTCTTCAAGCCTGAAAAGATAAGAAGTATACAGATTTTTCTTCCAGAAATGTTTAAAGCTTCAACACAATGTGACACTAACCTCTATTCTTGCAAAGATGATGGTGAAGAAGAAAGAGAAGAGGACATATTCACATATTGAGAAACTAATTAAACTGCAACCATATCTAATTTTTTTATCAAAGGCCTGAATCAGTCCTTAGCTAGCTAATGTACTTGTTCAACCCAAGTGGGTATCAGACAAAGAGATGAGTGTAGAAAAAGTAATGCTTAAAATGGAGTATATTTATTGCATTGCAGGTCTCGTAAAGCAAAGCAAAAAGAAGGGCACTGATGTGTTTATGGGATATCATTTTTTAAGTTTAAGACAATCAAAAGTAAAAACTGTGTCATAATGGTTTTCAATCATCCAAAAGTATTTCCCCACTTTCTCTATTGACTCACCTCTTTGCCTGTTGCCAGGTAAGATGCAAAGTTCGCATTTCCAATATGGCAACCATCAGAGCTAATTTGTTGTTTTCATTGACCCTAATTTAAAACATGATTATCGAAACCTTTAACTTCCTGTAAATGGGTTTCCATTAACTTCCAAACCCCACTCTTACATTGTAAGATGTATTGTGGACAACCTGAACAAGAGCATACCGCCTCCTGAGCATTAAAATGCTAATTTAATAACGAGCACGTCTCTGACATGGGCGCTTTTATTGTGAAATGCTGCTTGACATGAATGTACTTCTGGATAGCCGCTAGAGTGAAGACAGTGGTGATATATTAAAAAAGTTTAGATTATTGTAGATTTTCAATACAGACAAGTTCAATTTTATCAACAGAATTGACTCGTAAATTGCTATCGAAATTAATGTCTTTGTCAACAAGTTGATTAACTGTGCCCACCGTGGTGTCATGTCTGATGTACCAAAACACTGCAGAATTCCAAGATAGCAGTCAAAGCCGTAGATTCCAACAGTATAATGGCATTCACAGTATCAATGCACGGAGGAAAAGAACATGGTGAGCAGAAAATAACATGCAACAGCCTCATTATGTGCATAAAGATTTCTCCAGTCCTGCATCAGTCTCGTGATATAAATGTCATCACTTGCCCACTCACATGAATTTTCCTGCATTCCAACATCGACTCACTCTGAGTTTATGCAGGCATTTTACAAGGAGGCTTGCAAGAAAAAAGTCAGGGTAAACATTTTGTTTATTTGAGTTGACACAGCTCATCCTGAAAACATTTTTTTGGGGGGGGCATGTGTGAAACACCAGACGCAGACGCTTCACTCTGGCTTAATTCATTGACATGAAGACTAAAAGAAGGCAACTTTCTTGTGATTTACTTGCAAGTAAGGAGTCTTTAGTTACACGTCATGATTCAGATTGTAAAAAGTAAAATGCAAGCTATATGTCTTGTCTGTCCTAACATTTTTGTTGAATGGAGGTTGGATTGATAATTTATGATGCATTTCAGGAAGTCGGGAAATCTAAACGCTGATTGGATTCTGCAACATAGAGCAAAAAGTTGAAATTTTGATCTGGAAAGTATTGTTAGTTGTACTTGAATTGAGATGTCTGTTTATAGAGATAAGTAAATTGTCGTCAGATTAACACAGACGGAAGCTGGGATTTCAATACAGCAGATACCGTTGTGTCTGTTTTCACTCTCCATACGGACTGTTTTCCCATCTTACACCCAAAGCCTGCTGATACCTGATTACTCAATACTACAAATGTGGGACGTAGATGGCCAAACCGTTGGGTCGTGCTCCATGTACTGAGGTTTAGGTCCTCCAGGCGGATGGCCCGGGTTCAGATGTGACCTGTGGCTCCTTTCCCACATATCATTCCTTACTCTCTCTCGCTGGTTTCCTTCCCTACCTGTCCTCTCGAAAAAGAGGCAAAAAGGCCATAAATAAATCTTGAAAGAAAAGAAATCCTACAAATGTACTAAAAACAGAAACCAGAACACTTCATACCAAATCCAGGTCCTGAGTGTGCAGATTCTGCTTTTTCTTTTAATAGAATCTGTAAATAGTAAATATGAGTGGCCTATAGTGTACGGAAGAAGATTAGAACCACTGAAAACATATAATTCTGATTTTCTCTCAGAATTCTGAGTTTAAAGTTTGACAAAAAAATAAATAAATGCTGTGCCCCTAAACCTCTTCTGTAATAAAGCACATGAACCAAATTGTGTAATCATAACAGTTCATTGTGATTTTTTTACAAATTTGAGGTCTTTGAACTGTAATCAGTGCAGGATATTCTGGTATTATCCTGCATGTTCACTGATCCTTTAAATGTAGTCTCTATAGCCAGCGCATGTGTGTTGGTGTGCGCACTGCAGTGTAAAGGGCAGGTGATTGCAGCTCAGCTTCCTGTGCCTGCATGTGGTGATTTGATAAAAGTGTATGTGAATGTGTGTGTGTGTTATTAGCTTCATCCCGTGTGTGCCCAGACCTGTCCCCTGATGTGTCCCCGAACTTAGCCTGTCGCTCCATTGATTTGTATGGAAATACCGCCTGTTCACACAGCAGGTCGAACGCCCCTTTCTCTCTCAGTCATCAGTGCCCAGCTGTGGGACGCTTGCTGTGTTCCTTCATTTGATTGTGTGAGTGTGTGTGTGTGTGTGCATGTGTGTGTGTGTGTGTGTGTGTGTGTGTGTGTGTGTGTGTGTGTGTGTGTGTGTGTGTGTGTGTGTGTGAGAGAGAAAGTGAGGGATCTGTGTGATTGAGTGAGGGTTATGGTGTGTGGCTAAAAGGATGAGAGAAGAAGATAGTGTGAATGGCACATAAACTCATCAAATGTGTGTGTGTGTGTGTGTGTGTGTGTGTGTGTGTGTGTGCGTGCGTGCGTGTGTGTGCGTGCGTGTGTGTGTGCGTGTGTGTGCGTGTGCGTGTGTGTTTGTGTGCACGCTACGTGTTGGTGTTTCAATATAAGTGTGAAACTCACATTTGTTTCCTGATACTGTTGATCAATCTTTGAGATCTTAATTCACAAAATCTCTGCCTTTGTCTCTCTCTCTCTCTCTCTCTTTCTCACACACACACACACACACACACACACACACACACACACACACACATGCACACCCTGACTTGTCCTGACAGAATCCGTGGGGTGAAATATAATGACCAAAAGCACCATTCAACATCTCTCCTATCAACACCATCCGTCCTTTTGTTTACCGCCCATTCTTCCTCCTGTCCTCCTCTTCCTCCCTCACAAGATGAGTCAGTCCTGCTGCCCTTTTCCTTCATTTTATCATCCTCAATGCTGCTCAGTTCAGTTCTCTTTCTTTCTTTTTTCTTTCTTTCTCCCATCTTTCTTTCTCTCCCTCAGTCTCGCCTCTATCTCCATCTTTCCTTCCAGTCTCCTCCATCCCTCCTTCTTTCCCACAGCTTCTCCCTTTTCTCCATATCTCCTTCTATCCTACATATCCTTTCCCCTTCTTTCCTTCAGCCTCTCCTCTAACTCCATCTTTCCTTTCATCCTACTTATCCTTTCTTCCTGTGGCTCCTTCTTTCCCTCAGTCTCTCATCTATCTCCATCTTTCCTTCCATTCTCCGTCCTCCCTCCTTCTTTCCCACAGCTTCTCCTTTTCTCCATATCTCCTTCTATCCTTTCCCCTTCTTTTCTTCATCCTCTCCTCCATCTCTATCTTTACTCCAATCCCATGTGTCCTTCATTTCTCCTTCTGTCCCTCAGCCTCTACTTCCATCCTATTCTCCTCAATCCCTCCGTCTTTCCTACAGCTTCTTCTTTATCTCCATTTCTCCTTCTATCCTACATTCTCTTTCCCCTTCTTTCCCTCTGCCTCTCCTCCTTTTAATCTTTCCTTCCATCCTACTTCTCCTTTATTCCTCCTCATTTTCCTCAGCTTCTCCTTTTTCTCCATATATCCTTCCATCCTACATCTCCTTTCCCTCAGCCTCGCCTCCATTTCCATCTTTCTTTCTATCACTTTTCTCCTTTATTCCTCCTTTTTTCCCTCAGCCTCTACTATATCTCCACCTTTCCTTCCATCCTATTCTCCTCCATCCCTCCTTCTTTCCCTCAGCTTCTCCTTTTTCTCCATATCTCCTTCTATCCTACATCTCCTTTCCCCTTCTTTCCCGCAGCCTCTTCTCCATTTTCATCTTACCTTCGATCTTAATTCTACTTTATTTCCCATCCTTTCCGCTAGCCTCTCCTCCATCTACATCTTTCCTTTAACTTTTCCTTCTCTCCTCTTCTTCTGTCTTTTTTAGTATTCAGTTAATGCCACAACCCTTTTCAGTTCACATGCTCATCACTAAATGACAAACCAGAGACAGCTTCTACCTTTTAAAGGCCAAAGCAAGATGTGTGCAAATCTATCTCTCCCTCTCTCAGCCCTTTTTACCACTCGTACAATATGTGTTTTTTGAGCCACCCTGGGCTGTCTAAAACTACAAGTAATGGCACTATTCACAGAGAGAGACCACACAGAAAGAAAAGGTCTGGCTGTAGCATGCTTGTTTGAATTCTCTTACTTCATTTCCCATGTTAAAACACACACCGGCAGTGTTTTCGTGGCACCCGGGTGGCAGCCATTTCAGCTTTTGATACATGTTGTACACATCAAAATGAAACCTAATCTCGGTGTGCACCTTCTTATTTGCAGAATAGAGTTTACTCGCCTACAGAGGCTAACATAAATATTTATGAGATAAATTTGCAGTCTACATCACAGTGAGTATCATCAAACAGATGCAAGTTATATGAAGATAGGCTGCTTTTAAGGAGGAGGAAGAAGAAATTGAATTTTGTTTACATTGCTTTTTGTTGCTCCTGATGCTCAGACTTTTCCATTTTCCACTACATCACGGCATAAACCCTGCTATAAAAACTTGACTTTAATGTTGGTTTGTTTTTCAGTGAACACTGTAATGTGGTTTATAAGGGAAAAAAATCACAGGAACAAATAATTTGTTCTCCCAAATGGAACCAAGTGATGATTCTTGCATTATAAAAAATGTTACATGAGCGCTATAAAATGAGATGCTGTGTCCTGGCTACCTGCTCCACAGCAGGTAATCAGGAAAAAAAAAACAATGCTTCTTCTTTGCAGTTATTGTTTCCAGCCAAGATTCACTGCAGGAAAACCTTTGAAGAAGATGGGCTTGTAAAAAGAGTTTGTAAGTATTATTGGTTTACTGCTGTGCTTTGTACTAAACAGCTTGATCTGAATATATAAGTAGTCCTACAGTCAGCAGCTCTCACTGAATATTCTGGAATCTGTTAAGCCACACATGGCTTAGACGGCAACAAAGCTTTGATCAATTATGATACCAAAGATGAGACAATTAGCTCCTGCTGCTAGTGGCCTCCCCTCATCTGAAGTCATCATGACATCACCGCAAAGTGATGTCCTTCAAACTCCCTTTGCATGCTAACACCCAAACAACATTTTCTTTTTTTTTTTACGAGTTCAGCCCAACATGCAGCCACATACGTCCAGATTTATGACCATGTATGATGACATCAGAGAGAGATTCACTTTATGGCTCAATTTTATGCTACTCCTCCTCGACAATCTATGAAGTGCACACAATTGGGATGAGGTATAGCAAAAAAATATGACCCTGCGTGGAGTCGTGTGTTGCTGTGCATGTGACTAAAGCATAAATTGACCCATCATAAATTTGGTTTATTGCGCTGTGTCTGTGTGTGTTTGCCCAAGTGTGAGTGGACTGGCTTTTTACTATCCTGTGACGCCTAAAAAGGCCCCCATGGGGATAGAAAACCCTAAAAAAAAGTCCGCCTGTGGGCCGTTTATCCTGCACTTTATTAGAAAACTGTGTCTTTGTAGGGTTGAGTTTACAAGTTAAAAATGAGGACGGTAACTCACTAGTGAATTCAAACGTGTGTTTACCTTAGCTAAACAGAAACATATGTAATTCAAAGTTATGATCCAAAACAACGTGGAAAAAAGAAACTTCACCCTTACTCTGGTCTTTCGTGTGTGTGCGTCTGTGTGTGTGTGTGTGTGTGTGTGTGTGTGTGTGTGTGTGTGCGTCTGTATGTGTGGTTGTCTGTGAGGGTGTCTAGTATTACTTGGCACTAGCTGGCAGCCATGTAGCTCAATAGTGGAATTAGGGTGTTATTGGATATTGGATGGACTTGTAACACATAACACCACTTCACTGTCATGGGCGGCAGAGTGCTTATAGCAAACATCAATTACTGCACACACTCCAACATGCACTTTCCCAAACACACACACACACACACACACACACACACACACACACACACACACACACACACACACACACGATAGCATCCATTTGATACACACACACGCCTTTTATGAAATTTGGAGCTTCAAAGGAAAACGACAAAAGAGGGATGTTTAAAGAAATGTTTTCTCGGGGAGATTTAGGAAAGGAGGGTGCGTACAGCACATTAAGCATGTTCTTTCCTTTATGCGAGCATGCATAAAGCTCTTTTATATCATTTTAGATAATTTCTCGCTCGCACCGGCTCCAGCTAAAGCATATTTCTCTCCTTTTATCTGATTTTTTTTTATCGCTCTATCCTCTTAACAAGCATTTTCCTGTCTCCCTCTTGCTAAGTACAATCTTTTTTTCACAGCTTCGCTCCCTTTTCGTCAATCTTCCCATTTTTGTCGACTCCCATTCATTCATCACGATCATCCTTTTTGTCTTTGCTCTTAGTCCATTTCTCTTTTAGAATATGTGTACTTTGCATTGCAGATATGATAAAGCACAGGCACTTTCTTGAGTCAATCCTGACCTTCAGAGTGCATAGTATAATCTTTGTGATGTTTTTACGTGTTATTTATGTAATTGTGAAGTTATTGCTGTCTGGGGAGCGATGGTGTTGATTGAATTGTGATGCTTGAAATTGAGTCTTTTCTCTGTTTGTCTTCTCGTCCTTTTTCTCTTCTTTCTATCTGTCTCTAGAGACTCCTATCTCCTTTTTAGTCAGGTTTCTTATTTGTCTTTTACTCTCTGAATCTCCACTCTCTTTCACTGTTAACACTGAACTCTGGCTCAATTCACATTTCTATACTGAAACAATTTAGATTCACAAGTTTGAGGATGTTGAACATATTAAACATAGTTCTTCCCTACAAGCAAGCAGAAAGAAAAACATCCTGAAGGTCTCAGGCTTCTTTTTTTAAGATATGTTGGTGACCTTCGCCTCCATAGAATGACAAAAGCAGCTGGTTGTGGATCATTTTAACTGCATTATTAACATCATTCTTAACCCATTGCAAACACTTCTTCTTTTTGTCTGGCTTTCTAGAATATGTGCAAATGGCAGCAACTGCAGGAAGGTAAAGGTTAGAGAAAGGTTGCCGTTATGGTTGCTAAAAGTGTAATGATATTTGCAGGCTAGACTTGAATTGTGAGGATTGGAAGCTAGTGTCTGCACTTCATTATAAGATTTTTTAGGCTTTCGGATGCTGGATAGTCGAGTGTTATTTTCATGCACGAGGCTATAGTCCTTGACGCAGCGGCCGTGAGTTTGAATCTGACCACGGTCCTGTGCTGCATGTCATTCCCCAGTCTGTCCTCCCAACATTTCCCATCTCTCTTCAGCTGTCCTGTTCAATGAAGGCAAAAATGCCTGGAAGAAAATAGCATAACAAAGGTAATTTGTCTGAAAATGGAACACACCTGTGTGAAGAGTGGAAGAACAATCCTTTCACACGTGTGGCTCACAGCAGGGGATTGTCTGTGTTAGAAGCTTCTTTGACTACTGGAAATAGTCTGTGTTGTGTAGGTAAGTAGGATATAATGGTCGACTCTTCTGCAAACAACAGTTTCAATAAGAGAGAGGAAGGCAACATTAAGGCAAATTTAAAGTATAGATGCTGTAAGTCTATAAGTACCGGGTTGCATTTCTGGAAGGAAAAAAATACGATTTTTTTTAAAGATTTATTTTTGGGGCTTTTGATGCCTTTATCAAGGAGACAGGGCAGTGGATAGAGGCGGATATCAGGGAGAAAGACAGTGGGCAATGACATGTGGCAAAGAAGCCACAGGTTGGATTCAAACTTGAATCCGGTCGTGCATAGAGGACTGTAGCCTCTTTACATGGAGTGCACAAACTAATCACTAGGCCACCAGAGCCCCAAATGATGACTTTTTACATTAACTTTGAATCAAGGCCGTGTTTTTTATTTTTTATTTTTTTATTTTTTCTGGGGGGGGGGGGGGGGGGTATTCAATTTAGAGATAGGACAGTGGATAGAGTCAGAAATCAGGGAGAGATAGAGTGTGGAATGACATGCAAGAATGGAGCCACAGGTCGGATTCGAGCCTGGGTCACCTGTTTGGAAGAATACGGCCTCTGTACGGCCTCTATATGCGCACTACTTACACATACAGTAACAGAACAGCAGCTTTCAGTAGCAGCTCCCGCTTCCCTATGCAGCGGTTTTTAACTTAATATCCGGCGTTTCCTTGGCAATGATCAACATTTCGTGTCTGTCATGGCGGCTCATCATGGCGGCTGCCGACAAGACACGGCCCGTTACAACTATAAAATTACAGATTTCTCTGGCTGTGATAACTGTTGGAAATATTTGAGGTAATGTAAGTACTCATCTAAAAAATATATATAACATGGCATACATACATTTTTTATGAATCTACATATTTTAATGTAAACATTAGCAACCAAATTCTACATATTATACCTTTCAGTCTCAATTTCAATTGATTTGAAATAAGAAAGGAAAGCAACATAAAGTGTCTGGATCGGCATGCAACGTTGTGTGCTTTCAAAACAGCTTTTTCTCTAAGTAATAAGTTAAAAATGTTTCTATTTAAAAAACATTAAGTGCAAGTTCAAGGAGACCTGCCATTTACTTGTAGACACCACATTTTCCTCTTATGTCTTTTGTACTTTTGCCAGAAAATCATAAAAGGTCTAAAAATGCAAACATATAATGGTCCTGGAAAGGTCTTAAAGCCTTGAAATATACAGAAACCTTTTCAATCTAATTGCTTTTTTTTCTTTAAGTATAGCCGTCTTCCTTTCAAACAAGAAAAGCTGATTGTAGATCTTGTTGGTAATCTTCAAATTTGTTTGAGTTTCAAATGCTGTGCACTTCAGTGTATTGAAGATTTAAACAGTTTAGGATTCGTTTAGCTTGTTCACAACTGAACTATTGTACCCAAACCCGACCTTTAACTCTTTAAAACTTGTGATTCCTGTACATGCAACAGGGGCAGCTGTGGCTCAGTTGGTAGAGTCGATCATTTCTCAACCGGATGGTCGGGGGTTCGGTCCCCAGCTCCTGCAGCAACATGTCCGATGTGTCCTTGGGGAAGACACTTAACCCCAAGTTGCTCTGTCTGCTTTCTTCGGTGGCGTATGAATGCGCATGAATGGATTAGTTAATACTGATGGTCACTTTACATAGAAGCCTCTGCAATCAGTGCGTGAATGGGTAGGTGTGCCCTGTGGTGTCAAAGTGCTTTGAGTAGTCAGAAGACCAGACAAGCCTTTTACAAGCTCAAGTCCATTTACCATTTAACCATCTAACCTTGTTGGACATGGCCCTTACCTTCTTCAAAGATTTATGCATGTTGTTCCATTATCTAATTGGTATATCCTCGTTTCCTAAAGTTCTCTCCTGTCCTTCCACCTCTTTCTCTATTTCTGGGTTTAACGTTTCTCTCTCTTCATTCTTTGATAAGTAATACACTGACCTTCTTTCCAGTCCTACATCTATTGAGGGACTTTTTCTCATTTGCCCACCTCCTCCCCCCACTTCTCCCCTCTATCATATCTTAAGAAAGAGGAGGAAATAGGGCAGACACTGCATACATTAAGCGTTCTGGCACACACCCATAAATACACACAGGAAGTGACAGACAAGGGACGCATGGCCACAAGGGACAGGGGAGAAAAGAGTGGAGTGTTAGAGAAAGGAGAGGTGGAGAGGTGGGGGTGTATCTGACGCAATATGCTGTTCTATTTGTATGTTCATATCAGTAAACACCGCCTCATCTGGCTTTAACGTTGTTTTCGCCATGACACCCTGAGCGTAATTATGACACATTGTCCTGCTTCTTGCCATTTTTCTTCAGCAGCTACCACATGCTCATCATGTATACACACATACACACAAACATACACACAAGGGTCGGATGGCGAGGAAAATCTGTACGCAGACATACTTTGATAGAGATGCGAGTGCAAACATACACACAAACACAGACGCACACCTAAGCAAATAGACACACATACAATGAGTCAGACAAACGCACACACGCGTGTCACACTTGTCTTGCATTGTGTTTGCTTACTGGCTTTGTTCCATCCATCACACCGTGACAGCCCGTCGCTGTTGATTAGAGCCATGTCAGCCTCAACAGAAAAATCAATGGTGAAATATATAAATAAGAACACAATTAAACCAATTGAGAGGAGGGGAGGCAACAAGTGGCCTGCTGTAGTGATACTTCATGCCAGCAGAGGGCACTGATGAGCTTCCTGGTCCCAGTGAAGGGAGAGAAGAGGGTGGTCTATGGTTTTCTTTGTTAGTTCTCCATCTTTTTCCCCCATTCTTTCCTCTAGAACATGTGCATGATTGTAGGGAAATGTGCTTGTGCGTGTGGTGAAGTGCAGCTCGATAATGACCTCACTCTCGCAAATTATTTTTAATCTGAACTTAAAAAATAGTTCAAGTGCGTCCGTGACACAAAACACAACCCTGTTTCTCACCATCGATCACTGACTGCACAGATCTCAAATGCACAGTTGGCCCCAGCAGTGTCATTCAGAGGCCTGTCTGATCATGAATAAAAATGATTCATGTGTTCTCGGCTTGGTGAGAAGTGAAGCACCCGGCCTTGGAACTTGGAGAAGCTAGTAAGATTTTCAAACCAGGCAAAAAAAAAAAAAAGACAAGCAGACAGTGAGGATGAAAAGCAAGAAATGCGCAAAGAATGCAGAAAACTAAAAATAGAGGAAAAGACTGGTGAAGAGGCAACTAGAGTGGCCTGAAAAGGAGAGAAAAGAAAAGCAAAAAGAGAGAGAAAATGCCGCCAGCTGCTACTGATTCCTCCGTGGAGGAGTTGAATGGCATTTTTATGAAGAAAAGGCACGCAAGCCAGGACGTCGAACTGCGCCCACTTCACGACAACCTGGCACACACAGAAACACACACAGACATACGCACACACACTCTTGTGTGACACAGTCAGCACCGCTGCACCAACTACAACTACTCTGTGCACGTGAGGAAGTGGATGTGTCTTTGCGCTAGTAGCAGCAGGAATGCACTCAAAAATGCTAATCCAAACCACATCTCCATAACCTGCATTTGTGTGTGTCCATGAGCGTGTATTTTTGTCTCTGGCATTTCAAAGCTTCTCATTTGTGGCTCTTAACAAGTCACTTTCATGTCAAATCTCAAAACGGACACACACGCGCGTGCTCACTAAGTAACAGCCGCGTGGTGTTGCTAATAGCACTAATTAATAGTCTAAATTCTGCTAATTGAACTCGCTTATGCTGAACCTCTCTCCTCCTATGCCACCACTCCTCTTTCATTCTCTCTGGACTTCAAGACCACGCTGTTCGCTCTTATTTAAATTTGCATGGTGATTAAATTACAGTACCATAGACGAAAGCAATCTCTGCACTTTCATCATTACAGTAAATAATTCCATAACGCTAATCCCATATTCACCTATTTTTCAACCTCTCATTTCCATCATTTGCTTCCTCTATCTTTATGTCTTAGTATCACCCCCACCAACACACACACTTCCACTCAAACCCACACTCACACAGTCACACCTGCTCCTGTTTGAAGCAGGGAGGAGGTGAGATGAGCAGAAGAAGAAGAAGAAGAAGAAGAGGCAATGTTCAGTTGAATGAGCAGTGTGGAGGAGAGGACGCGATCTGGGAGGGACGTGGGGAGGGGCAGCCATTAGCCACGCCAGCTGTTTCTCTTGCATATTAATACGCAAGCAGGCAGGCAAACACACATGCACACACACAAACAAATGCAGACAAACATGCAAACTCTTACTGGGAAGACAAAAGCTAGCGAGACAGGCATAAAAATCTGACATACTGCACTCCATATAAACATCAAAGTCGTGCAAGAGATTTACAATGGAGCACACACTCCCACACATACACACATATTATAAAGGTAAGTTGGAAAATCAGAAATGCATAGCACAGAGATAAAAGGACATGCTTCAGATTTATAACAGATTATGTCCATATTCATATGAAATCCATTCGCATGCCAAAACACACATGCTGCATGGAATATTCCCAGGATTCATGTGCATGAAAAACACATGCATGAGATTTACAACGTTGGGCCATGCTGTTCAGATTCATGACAGATACAGAGGAGCACATGCACACACACACACACACACACACACACACACACACACACACACACACACACACACACACACACACACACACACACCCTCACAAGCAAGCTATCAAGACAAGTGTAGAGATCCGACATCTAAAATATATATATGCATAAAAACCCAGGGAACACACTCACACAGCAGACACATGCTGTGCAGATACGCTGCAGATTCACACACGGACACACACGGGAGTCTGAAAGAGGCGAGCAGTGCAGTATGATAGGCACAGAGAGGAAGACAAACAACAAGAGGGCAGAGGGTAGCAATGATTGTGGCTGTGGCTCAAAGAATTCCCAGAGTGAGCATTATATATTGAAAGGGGGATAAAGTGCAGAATTGCCTCTTCCTTTTTTCTCTCTGTTGTGTTTCCGCAGTGATGAACAAACACCGTCACATCCCTGAAAGCTTTTCACAATGTTATGTGATGTACACTACAATTTAATATAACATTTTTCTATTGTAGAATATGGAAATGTAAGCAACACAAAGTAACATAATGCAGAAAAGACTCATTGGAGTTTGTAGTGCTGCTAAACAGTAAAATGTTCTACAGAAAGACGTTTTAAATATGAAGTCCATCCAATATATTTGATTGGCTGTACACAAATATTAGAAATAAAGCTTAGTGCAACAGCTGCACAAGTTACAGTCTCCAAGAGGAACATAAAATCTATGCCATTTATTGAGCTGTTGTTAAAGACAGTTAAAGTTTAATATAAGCATTTAGCAGATTTCTGCATTAATAATGTCTCTTAAGATGAGAATTTACAAAAGAATACAATAATAAAAAAGTTAAACACAGAGCCCGAAATGCCTTACTTACATTCTACGTTGTTGTCTATGAACCAAATATGTGAAGTTTTCATTATTTCATAATATGTAAAGCAACTTGAAATGTGTTCACTTGCTCCATTCAAATTAAATAAATCAGATTGTTAATAGATAATTAATGAATCTGTGAAGTGAATTGTATTCTTTCCTTCATCTCTTTATTGACTTTTTTAACATTTACAATCTAATATTTAACAGACAGCTAAAAAAAGAATACAGAAAAATAAATGAAATAATAACGAGGGTAAGGGAGATTTGATTTTAACAGCTTCATCATAATGAAGCAAAATAAAAGCAAAAAACAAAATAATAGGAAGTGAATAAGGGAAAGTTCCCCCCTCTTGTAAAAAAAATATGAGGCCAAAAGAGTGAATAGTCAGAGGTCCATAAGAGGCTCCCATGTTTTCAATCTGTTTGGTAGATTGTTTTTTTGTTGTAACAATGCTTCTTGGCAATAAATCATATACCGTTGGAAAGCCTGTTTATTTCCCTTTTAAATGGTGCCACATTTGTAAGGAACATGCATTTGTGGGATAAGCAGCAGAGCTGAGTATGTGGGTTGCGCCCATGAAAAACTTGCCAAATCTTATCTGCCACATACTCAGCTCTGCTGCTTATCCCACAAATACATTTGTAAGGAGCATGCATTTGTGGGACAACAGACACACAACAATACCAGTATTATCAATAATACAGTATACTATATAATATAGATACTGAAAGCTGTATCTAGGCCACACCTACTAATAGAAGGTTTTTTCTTTATGTTTACGATTTTCCACATTTTAGAATAATAGCAGATATTAAAACAATACAAATAAAACATTTCACTTTTGTTTTGGAAAGAAATGCATACATAGTAGGCATGAACTTCACTATTGTCAAACATCCAAGCATAAGCCTTTAGATGATAAAATCAAAACAGTGTTGTAAAAAAATTCACCCCTCAAACAGTGTGTGCCAATGAGGACAATAACTAATCAAACCAATACTGTTTTTTGTACCAGGCTGTAAACATGTTAATTTCTGCTGTAAAAACTAGCTTTTTTGGCTGTGGTGTGTGTGTGACTTCCAGGGCTCCTGCAGCCAGCCTTGTTAGAACCCGATATGTAACAACTACCCAAAATGTAACAACAACCCGAAATGTTATAAAAAAAATGTAATAAAACCCGAAATGTAATAACTGGTCGATAATGTAACACAATGCTGAGCCCAAAACGTAATAACTTTTTGCTGAATTATTACACTATTAGGAGAAAACATATTTTGCCTGCTCCATAATGGCAAAAAGTTATTACATTATGGGCTAAGCATTTTGTTACATTATCGACCAGCTATTACATTTCGGGTTTTATTACATTTTTTTTTATAATATTTCGGGTCGTTGTTACATTTCGGGCTCTAACATGCCTCAAGCAGACACTCGAGCAAATTGCTGGATTTTGCACTTCCGCCTTGGCTTCATTTTTCAACACTGGAGTTTGCCGCTTGTGGGGGACCCACAACTTTTTTCTCTGTATTCTGAGAAAAAAAATCAGAACCCCCCAAAAAACTTTTTAGTGACCCTAATCCTCTTCCGTAGATGAAATATCACAACATCCCTGAACATTTTCTATTGATCACTTACAGTATCTATTTAGTGTCTGAGTAACTAGTGCTGTCAATCCATGAAAAAAAAAAATTAATAACAGGCTTTGTAATAAAATTATCGAGATTAATTTCACATATCCATATTATGGGAAGGATTGTAGATGTACTGCATTACATTGTTTCCACTTGGTCATATCTAGCTTCCAAATTAAAACTAAAAATTCTGTTATTGAGGGTGAATTCACTATTTACTTTAATCTGATCAAGTTGCTTCCTTTTAGTCTCAAGTTTATTTAAGCCCTAAAATCAGCTCATTGTCAGACAGGCAGAGTTACAAATCCCCTATCAGAACAATGGCCATAAAAAAGAACATAGACACAGAGGTAGTTTCTGTAGAAATCCCCCCTCATGCATTGCACCTACATCTATAATGCATAAGTACTGCAGACAATTCCTTCTTCAATGTTCTATACTAGAGGCAGAAGAGGCAGATGAGTACATTGAACTAAAAAATATAAAACCTCTGCTTCTCTTAGCCTCCTATCAGGCCATTCCCTGTGACTTCTGACAGCCTGAAAGAGAGGAAAGCCTGTTTTTTACCAAGCAATTGCTCATGGGGATGTGCAGCATTAGTTCAGATATTGTGCAGCAGATAACATCAAGGCATTGGAGACTGTGCACCCTAATGGCAGGGATACCTGGGCAAAACGAGAAAAACAACGGGATAAAAGACAAAAATGGGGAGAGAAAGACGGATAAATATGAAAAAATAATGTGTCATCTTACCCCAGACAACACGCAGACAGGCTTATGAAACAAAAGACAAACAGAGTGACAATGAGAGGAATTCAAAGGAACACATATTCAGAGACTCAGAGTATGTTCTTAGACAGGTGCCAGCAAACAGGCGTGCACACACACACATACACACATGTTCACAGATGCTGCAGAAAGTAATAAGTGTTGTGACATAGACACTGAAACACTGAGACAGGGAGAAAGATGATTGTAGTGTTAGCACAGACACATCAACACACTCACACGCACACACGTCTCTAGTGTTAGCTTGACTTATGAAATCCTAACTGTGGCTCAACACCGCAATATTGTCTGAAAATGTCAAGGCTTGGATGGAAGGCCCACTGGGACAAAATGTACTGTCAATGCACACAGGGCTCAATCTGTTCTCGCTGAGACATATGGCTTTCATTTATCACTTTCTATGCTGAGACAAATAGTTTTCCCCAAACCTGGACGTGCAACACAACAAGAATGGTAAAGATGAGACGAAGAAGAAATGTCACAATGAGAGAGAGGAGCGCAAAACCCTACACAACCAATATCAAGGTAGATCAGGAGCATCAGTCTTGGATGTTTCTGTGTGCTTTTTTGGAGGGGACAAATTGCCGATTGAAGGTGAGAGAAGGTTCAAAGACAATTTAAAACAACATAGACTAAATATCCTGCCTGATAGATTATTTGTTACTGCCTACTAGTTTGTGTATTTGGCCCTGGGAG
Source organism: Tautogolabrus adspersus (assembly GCA_020745685.1). Lineage (NCBI taxonomy): Eukaryota > Metazoa > Chordata > Actinopteri > Labriformes > Labridae > Tautogolabrus > Tautogolabrus adspersus. The sequence goes on along the minus strand of CM036556.1, from coordinate 5,947,715 downwards.
AGCATCAAATAAATCTGATTTTAGTCTGTTAAACTTTGGCTCAGCATAATAGGTTAGTGCTCTTATAATTAACCTTCTCTGCTGTATGAACCAGTTTAAAACAAACACAAAAATAGAATGTGAGCATCAGCCCAGACTGCAATCTGCCCTCGGTTATTTTTTTCTTTCTGTAATGCTTTCCAAGCATCACTGACTTGGCTTTAAGACGTTATAATCTGTCTCTATATACCCATAAACCCTTGCGTTCCAGAGCAATTTCCTGTTCAGATTATGCTCTCACTACTACAAAAAAAAACATGCTGCAGTTGTCTGGGAGGAGGACAGAGATAGAGCTGCATTTTAAGGTATCTCTGTGTATAGTCAAATGCTCCAATTTAATCGGAATAAACCAATCTAAATCTTAAAGAGTTCAAGATTTCAAATTATGTTTCAAACGTGCTTGATGTGAACGCACATGGGACACCCATTCAATCTGAAAATGAGGGTTTAGGCTTACACAACACCAGAAAACCTTTAATCTACGAGGTTCTAACATACAGAAGACATGCAAGGTGTCAAACATATGCAGCACATTAACTCAGACGGCAGCGTTAGCTTTACCTGCAACACCACAGGGATGCAGACGTACAGTGCACACTGTGAGCAACACACTCACATGAACCATATGTGCAACACACACACACATCCTGATCCCTTACTTTAATTACAGTTCCCTATATTTCACTACTGTGCTTCACACTAATTAGACAGAAGTGGTCTGTCGCGAGATAAACGATCCCATGTGGCCGCCTTATTTTGACTTTTATCACACCCACACCCACAAGTGCGCACACAAACACACGTACACAATCATAATACTGCAGTTATGGTGTACATCTGCGCAAGTGTGAATGCGTGCACACTGGCCGGATATACAGCTTCACTTAAGCATAGATGTCCACATGCAAACACACTCAAATATGCATACGCACATGGATGCTAATTAGGACCTGCTGGTTTTGAAGTTATAGAAGGGAAAAAAAATGCATCGGCTAACCTCAGTTTCCTTTTGAGAAGGGCTGCTGGATTTTAAAACATCTTTACGGGCTCTTATTGCAGGGAGGTGTGACACGCCGGGTGCATGACGCCAGGCTCGTAAGGCTCACCGCGGCGCTGCCACTGTCGCCACTGGCCTCTAACCTGTACCTTCTACCACCAAACACACCACTCCAACTCTGGCCGCAGGGCTCTAACTCTGGCCGCAGCACCACACCCTGGCCTGGTCCTCTGTTTATAGATGGTTACTTGTGCGTGTGTGTTTGTGTGTGTGGAAAAGCGTTCACTTTCTTCCCCTGAGGCACAGTCTTACATTGTGACTCCCACCTTGTGAAAGCCTGCGGTGTGGCAGACAGGACACCGGAGACCTAGAAATGGCCCTGGCACTCTGATTTTATGTGCCCCTCAAATTGATCCAAGATGGCAGTGAAGATTCCAGACTAACAATGCAGATGTGGGCCACTGTTGTTCATTAGCAGAGGCCATATTAGTTTAGCCCCAGGTTAAGGCACAGGGGATGATGAGGGATATTAACTTCAGGCTCCTTTTCAATGGGGTCTTAACCTTCCCCCACCTCCATCTTCTTCCCTGTATTCTATTCTTTTCCTTTCTTCTGACCTCTCCGTTCGCCAGTTTCACTTCACTTGACCCCTGACCTGGCAGCTCCACCCAGCCAACGGTGGGGTCCTCTGTGTCAAACACCGTTTGTGAAAACACTGTTCAGATAAGCAAGAGAAGGCAGGGCCAAACAGGAGGCAGCATTCACATGTTGCAAACAGCAGCAGGTTCAGAGACCCAGCAGCCCTTCACTAATGGACAACACAATGAGATAAGCCTATAAAGTATCAACACGGTGGCAAAAATGATTCAATTTTGAGAAAACATTGCACTGAGATAAGATGAACAAACCACCACACATTATGGTTGTTTTTATTTCTACGTTGCAGATAACAAGATGCTGCTGGCTGGAAGATAAGCCGGTTCAAGTAGGCAGGCAAACATATAGCTTTGAGCTTTTATGCATAAACACAGAACACAGAGGGCTGCTGGAGGGGCTCTAGGCCAGTTACATGACAGAAGGCACTTTATTACAGAGATTAATCTTCAATTACAGCTCCCTTTTACTTAAAGCAAAATGTTTCCAAATGAGAATGGAAATTTGTATTGTACTGGGCTTCAGCTTTGATGTCTCAAAGCACAAACTTTAAAATATGCCTTCCTCTCCAGTTGATGGAGTTTATGATTGTGAAATGTACATTTTATAGCCCATGCGTCTTAATCTCAATTGTGAAAACCAATGACCTGCAAAGCTAGGATTTTGCATGTGCTAACAAAGAACCTTTTAAATATGAAAAGAGAGGTAGGTTGTTGTTTAATTAAGCACAATGTTGCACTTAATGTCTTTTTTTATTGTGTTTGACTCTCCTCAATTCCTTCTACTTACAAACATTACCATAAATAATGAATGGGCTGGATCTCCTTCTGATGAAATATGTAACCCCTAAAAATCAGCCAGTGTACAAACCTTTTAACATAGCAGATTGTTGTACAGTTGAAGTTTGCTTTATTTTTATTTTATGCTCATACATTCTCCCTGCTTAAAGGTCATATCATACTCATTTTCAACACGTTTAAATAAGTCTCAGAAGTCCCCAAAACTTGTCTGTAAAGTTTCTTGACAAAAATCCACTCTGGTCCTGTATTTAATCATGCATTTAAAATCCCTCTATTTCAGCCCTGCTCAGAACAGGCTGTTTATGTGTCTGTAGCTTTAAATACAAATGAGCTGTGTCTGACCACGCCCCTCTGGAAGGGGACAATGACATGCCCGATTGTTTACGGTGAAAAGGCGGACTCAGAGGGCAGGACAAACACCTAGCTGTGGGAGTATCACCCACCTGAGGGAGGGGTTAATGCCCTTTGTGATGTCACAAAGGTAAAAGGTAAAATCTACAAATGGCCTGTTTGAGTATACGTAACAGTGTGTGCCGATAAAGAACTGAGCTATTCAGAACAAATTCTTTTTTTTTAACCAGGCTGTAACCATGTTTATTTCTGCATAAAACAGATTAGCTTTGGGTAATTTTCAAAGGGTTGGCTGAGAATGTAGGTGTGTACATCATCAGGTGAATATCATCAAGCAATCAACATCGTCATTTTCAAACAGCTCTGAAGAAAACTTCAGTAAGTCACCAACAAGCATGAGAGAGATGAACAGATAGTGCACAAGGATAGGAGAGGAAGAAAGGGAGGAAGGGAGGGGAGGCTGTTAATCTCATAAAAAGACATACATGTGCTGATGACATGTAAAGGTGTGGGGCAGAGTCAAGCTCTTAGTACAATATATCTTTTAATGTGATCAATTAAAAATGTAGTGAAATAAATGTCAGAAAAATTAAAGATTAAGTCTTTTAACAGCTTTTTCTTGATGTTGTATAGCCATGTTACTACAATATTACAGCATTTTCTAAAGTCAAATATCAGATTGCAGCTCAATTATCATCTCCCCATTTCCCACATAATAACCAGTTGAACTCCTCTGCTGGGTTCTCTTCAAATTCCAATCAAAAACATTTCTCCAAGGTCATACTGGGAAAAGAAATATTAACACTTCTGAAATGAGCAAATGGAATGAGTCAGGTGTCACTTTTTTCAGGTTTTACAAGCCCAACCCTGCTATCCCTTTTAAAAGGCAAAAAATGTCCAACTCTTTCATTCTGAATAAGGAGGCTCCAACAGGTTTCTGTCACTGGGATGAAAAACCAAAGCCCAGACACTCACGGCTCTTGAATAGAGAGCCTTTTAAATCCTCTGACAATGAGCGAGACAGATAAGGAGAGAGAGAGGAGGGCAGGAGAAAGGGAGACGCACACAAACAGAGGGAGAGAGAGATAGAAAGGTGTAAAATGGAGAGGATAACGAATGAGTGCGCCGCTGAGAGGGGAGCCTTAATGATGTCAATGTGATAAGTCTAAAACGAGGTGAAAATTGAAATGAGTGCTGCTACGGCGGTGGTCGGCAAGGAGAGTGAAAAAGGAGTTGTGCAGCCGCCGCCGCCGCCGCCACATTCATTCACTGAGATTAGCTTGGGGAGAAAATAGAGGGGAGGTGAGAAAGAAGTGAGATGGAGAGGAGGGTGGAGAGATCTGTGAACCTGTAAACAGAAAAAAGCAGAATGAAAAAGCAGTTGATGAGGTGTGGACTATGTAGGGGCCCGATGGAGAGGGACAGAGGGTAGAAATATTGAAAGAAAACCAGAAAGGTTGAAAGAAAGAGAAGAAAGAACCTGGTTGAGACAAATGGGAGAGCGGGAGCTAAGTTCAGGCCAAAGTCAATTGAACAACTAATGTGAATCGATTTGTTGCCTCTGCTTTTGCTCTTTCGGGAGAGAGTGACATTTTAAAGGCATATTTTATTGTTGGGAGGAGGCGGGGCTGTTTGCCTGGCAACTGAACACACTGACAGCCTGCTGACAGCTGGACGGAACACACTGAATAGAAGAAATACTGCAAATGGCCTGTGTGTGCTCGGGGATCCATTGTGTGTCTCCTGAACTTTGTGTAATGTGTGCCCGATAACATACAGGGAGGATATCGAAGTGTGTGGGAGCGCACACTTGCCTATGTATGTATAGGTTTATGTATACATTCCTGCATAAGTTCTGCGTCTCTATGTGTTTACCTACATGATAAATACTGCAAATGGCCTTTTACTGGAGGCATTGCATCATCAGTAGCATGTAGTGGTGTGTGTGTGTGTGCATGCATTATAGTCATATTTTATTATGTGAGCACACTTGGCTCCATATGTCCACAGTGGGGTTTCATTCTTCCTCCACCTGTGTTTGTGTACAGGCATGTCTGTGAGTGTGAGCATGTTCTTGGAGAATAATTCATGGTAGTGAGTTAGTGAAATGTGGTGGCCGTCCACGGGCAGCCTGAAGTTCTGCCAGTATGGAGGGCCAGCATTAATAATTAAATACACTTTAACAGGGAGGATTCTCTGCAGCGTCTGCTGTCAGCTGCTCTATTCAAGGGCACATTCAGGACAATCACACAGAGAAAAAGTTTGGAAACATTGCAGAGGGAAATCCAAATATAGCACTGTGCTATGCAGAAAGGTCATCTCTAGCAATGGATATGAAACATCCACAATAACACATTAAATCATCTTCTGTCTTACTGGAGGACCCTGCTTCTTTATTTCCTCGTTGTAGTTGATTTGAAGTGTTCATGTAGTTCTTTTACACCAAGAATTTGATCATTTTCTGATTAGGACAATGACAACTCAAAAAGGCGGCTCAGGGATTCTCTCCCTGGCAAGGACTTACATCCAAAAGCAGGGCGCCAAAATAAATAATTGAATCAGAGCAGTCTTAGCAGACCTCATCTCTCAGCAGTCTTTGGTGGGATTCCAGTGAGTCCACTAAACTACTTTCATGGTATATGTAATCCTGTGGATAGTCTTCCAAGCAGCATGCTGTGCTGAGGAGTGGATCAAAACAAACAAACCAACATAGCTGTTCACCAGCGTGGCTGCGTTCCAACCCAAAGGAGTCATTCTTAAGCCCAAATGGCTGGCCAAGTATCTGCACTGGGCCAATCTAGGCTTTATTGGAAACACTAATGACTAGTGTGGGAAATCAGCTTTTGCATATTACAAATTCCAAGCTACATATAATCGCACATTGCGGACACTTGCACATGATTTTTTGATATGCAGCTAATCAAAAAGGACGAATCATTTTCCTAACAGTCTAAAGCAAACAGCTTGTCAGCTTGTGTCTTGCTCTACCAATTGACACCCAATCACTCCCTAATGGAAGAGGCTGCTATTAAAAGTGTCTATCAATATTAACTAATCCCATTCATACACATCCATACACCGCTGATGAAGCAGTGGGAGCAACTTGGGGTAAAGTGTCTTGTCCAAGGGACATCGACATGTGGCTGCAGGAGCTTGGTATCGACCCTAGACCTTCCAGTTGAGATGATGATTTTTTTTTGTGTCATGCTGTTGTGTTTGATCCACATACTCTTTCAACACTAAATGCAAATTCGACTCTCATTTAGACCTATCTGTATTTGTCAAAACGTGCAACAACAGGCTAGTAAAAGAGGGGCTGGGCCTTAAATTGGGATGGGCTTTCATTTATGAAAATAAATAATAATGGAGAGGGGACCCTTTATTGTCTTTTGCACCACCATATGCCTCACTCTGCAGAGGGAGGTCTGATGTTTTAGAGGCCATAGGGAGACTTTTGTTGTTGTCTGTTTTAGCTTGGACAACTGCATTTGCATTTTAGTGTGCATGGGTAGAAACTCAGACTTATAATGATAATCACACAGACACCCAGCTTCCCTTCCAGATAAGACGTCACGTTGTGTTCTACCCTGATTCGCCCAGCCCAAATGACATCAACCTTTTCTTGAAGAGAACAAAGGATATCAGTGTCAAGTAGAGTTGGTTAACTCAACATGAATGACTAATTACAGGCACTAATTCCATCTGTCTATGTCTAGCTGTTGTGCAATTAAATTAGGCTTTGTGGGGTGCGAGTAAGGCCTATGTGTGCAGAAGAAAAATGTTAGCCATGCCCAACATCTCCATCTCTACGAATACCAGTATGGGGGTTAAGAGAACCTGTGCTTTTGTCACATGTGCCTGTTTATACGCACCTACCCAGTGTACAAGAATGGTCATGTGCAATTCATTTTAAGGTTTTAGAATAGACAAAAACTAGTTTTGAAGTGGTGCTAATAACATCACCTGGGCATGTATGATTTTTGTATGGCAATGAAAACAAAGTAGGACGGGCGTTGCCTGCGATAATGTACACCATTCACCTCAGATGCGAGGTTCAGAAATTGATCAGCGACCCCTCTCACTCTGTTTTCTCGCTCTTCAGACCTTTCCCCTGGTGAAGAACATTCCAGAGTCTTAAGTGCCCGACATCTCGCCTCAGGAACAGGACATATCCTGAGGCTGTTCGATACTTCAACTCTAATGCACAAGCACTTTTAGCAGTAAAGCAAGCATTAGGGCAACAAGCACTTTTAAAGTCGTTCAGTTGCAGAAGCACAAAGCAATAACGACTTAAATTGAGTATACCAGCACGAAGCACTTTTGGACTTGAATGTATGCCTGAATGTATAAATGTAATGTTTGCCCTTAGTATAAATGCTCCACTTTTCTTCAAGTGTTGTTGATTATTCTATGATTTTAAGAACTACTGAGGCAAATTATTTTCAGTTATGTTGACATTGTCACAAAGTATCTTATCTATCTTTTTTAAATCTCCAGAGCAATAGTTCTTAATGCTTTTGGTTTGTGGTATTGCTGCTGTCGATTGCTTTTACTCCTTAGCAGCTGCAACAGCGTAAATAGCCGAAACACATCACCCACCAAACAAGCCCCCGGTCATACGTTATATTATTTTGTTTTAAACCTAACTGCTGCAAGCAATGTTTGTAGATAAGTGCACACTAGCCACTGGCTAGCAAACAAGGCTGTCATGCATGATAAGCTGAACAAAATCTCAATCCATCAACCAAACCTTCAGCCATGTTTTTCTTTTTAATGAGACTCCTGCTAATGTTGTGAGCTGCTGTTGCTGCTGCCAACCACTGAAAGATGATTTATCAATTACAGAACAAAATATGTCAAAATAAATGTCAAAGTTATTGTCAAAATGTTTTGTTTGACCTACTTTAATTGCCTTGTTGTTGATGTGTGTTTTTTTTATGTATAATTCCACTTAAATCAAACTATCTGCTTGGATCAGGGTTATGTGGATTTTTCAGATAACGTTGTGATTTTTTCTTTTGATCAAACTGTTGTAAAGATTCCATTTTTGCAGTTTTTTACGGATCTTTGTGCACAGCAGTTTTCAAATGCTGTTGTTGTCGGAACGTGTAACTTTTTTGAAAATAATTCTGTTTTCATTGAACAGCTCCTGCAGCATGTGAATTGACACTTCGTCCCCGAAGTCTCAATTCATGCTGCAGATCCCTTGAAATGGTTTTCAGCAGGACCATTTTAAAACTTGACTCCGTGTACACAATGCTCCACCCTTTCTCTCCATCCTGCTTTTACCTGCTGTTCTCTTAAACACTTTCCAGATGTTTATAGGGTTGACACAGAGAAGTGGCTAAATGAGTTAGAGGTCATACTGATTTGCTGTTATCTACACATCAGTAAACGGAGGCAAAACTGAACCAGTGCCTTGGTGCACCATGGTTGCTCATTATAAAAAAAAGAAACAGACTCTGTCAGGCCTCTTAGTGGTGCTTGTGTTCGGTAATAGGCACAGATGTTTGCCGAATGTGGATCTCGGGAAAAGACAAAAAAAAAAACATGCCAACATGTCAGTGCTCAGAGGGGTGTGATAGAAAGGCTGAAAACGAATCCCTTCTCTCTATACACACACACTCACATCCATTACACAACACCCCAGCCTCCTTCCCCCCATTCTCGTGGGTGTCGGAGTGAGAAATTAAATTTTTCTGATGAGAAAGTTTTTCCTGCCCCCTTTCCACTCCTCCCTCTCTCTCCTCCCATCCATTCTTTAATTTATTCGCTTATTTATGAACTATTAATTTATGCACTGAGAGAGAAATTAACAGTTGTGCAGTCAAGTGTTCGGGCTGCTGCCACGCACACAATGATCATCATCAAGGGACTGGCATGAGTCATACACACACAGTCACACATAAAGAAACACACATCAGCATATATTCACTCAGAGGAAAAGCAAGACAGGTGTTGCATCGCAATTTGTGCAAAAATAAGAGTCCGTCAGTTTTGCATAGGGATACAACAAACTTCCACTTGGTTTTAATTGTTACATCCAAGCCTGAGCACACCCAACAATTATTCTGACAGTGTGAGAACAGGAGGTGTGTCACATGTTTAATATGGGGAAAATTAATTGAATAAAGTGTTTCTACCACACTGATCTATTACTTTATAATTGCACTGTTTTCACTATCACACTCAAGGCAGAGTAGTGTGAGAAATCGCTCTGAAAACCCTGCCTTTGTGAAGAAAAACACAGTAACACCGGTTCTGGGTCTTGTAAAATTTGCTTCCATTTAGGAGTTGGCTAAATCCCCTTTATTGCCATGAAAAGTATTTTATGATTTTTATATGCAGCAGAAAAAAAAGCCTTTTAAATGGTCTAGTGAGTCCCATCCTTTAAGACTAGTTAGCCCTACAGAAAAACGGTACATCCCAACAGGAGTGTTTAGGAAACATTAAAGGGAGATTGGAAAGGGAGCAAGGGAGCCAAACACTACTTAGATTGCAACATACTATGAATGCATATAGTTCTGTTTAAAGGCCATTTCTGTATCAGCTGCAGGGCCGCTATACATGCCTTCACACTCCAGCCTATACCGACATGCTTCGCCTCAAGTTCCCACGCCCACGCTATCCCAGCACGCTACATGTTTATCCAGTCACTCATCTAGAGGATCTGTCAGTAATTCAGTCAGTCAATTAGGCGAGGCAGTCCATCAGGGAGTCAGCGTGGGCGGGAATATAACTGACACACAGACAGGTCGGCCGGCCCCGTGGGGGCAGCAGAACACGACATGACCCATGCCGCCTCATTAGTAGGTTAACTGGCACGTGTGGGCGGCCAATGACTGTGGTTATATGTGAATTCATGTGTGTGGGAGGGCAGAGCGGATGGGCGGAGCTACATGTAAGTGACAGCGCGTGGGCGAAGGTTGATTTTTGGTGGCCTGAGAGCACCCCAGGGAAGGGGACAGCGTGTGTTTAAGTGTATGTGTCTGTGTGAAATTAAGTGTGTGGCAAATGTGGTCATGTGTTGGCGTCTACAAGGTTCTCAGTGAAAGAAAAAAAACACCCGTGGGTGGACAGGCTGTTTGTCGAACACTCTTGTTTCCTTTTAGCCAGGACAAGCCGACCACACAGGGCACCAAAATGACCACTGAGTCCCTTGTGACATGTCATGGCCTGAGATTCATCTCAGCTGGGATAGATTTGTACTTTTGAGGTTGAAGTTAATAGCCTTGGTTTTCTTGGTTAATTTAATAATTATCCTCAGAAATTTCCTTTTTTCTGAAACAATAAGCCTCCTACAAAGTTTTCCCTTTGAATTTGAACGAGTGATCTTCATTGCTGGGCAAGTTACAGAAAATGATTAAATAAAGTAACTAACTGAGTTACAAATCATTTTGGAAAGTATTAATCATATCATATTAATGTACACATTCTTTAGTGTTGCTGTAGCAGTGTGAGAGGAGACAATCTTTAACTCACCTTGTTCCACCTGCCTCTCTTCTTACCTGTATTTTGCCATTCAGATCTCTCAAGGCAACAGACCCAACAACTGCTATGGTAAGCATTTCTTATATAGCATCCCTTGCAAACAGTCTGTTTAGTCCTGGTTTACATTTAATGATGGTGCTGGTGCCAATTTAAAACAAAGCTTTTGCTGTTCAGTGGCTCCTTCTTGTTCTTCCGAGCTAACGTCAGCTTCACCTGGGTGACCGGTGCATGCAGCTATGGGCTCTCTGGCAATTTGTTTAATAGAAACCTGTTGTTTAGCTCAGGGCTTTATGAGATTTGAATGACTATTATTGGTGGTGGATAAAGTTTCCCTTCCTGCACAAGGGCTACAAATCATTGCTAATTCTTGTCGTTTAACTCAAGCAGATTAAAAAAAAAATGTTGTTAATTCAGCGACAGCAAGCTTACGCCCGAATGTCTGTGTGTGTGTGTGTGTGTTTTAACTACCTGTGATGCTCTTTCTCCTATGCCAAATTGATATCAACTTAATCTCATGTAGTTGTCGGCTATTTAATATATAATAAGTTGTATAGAGTACTTTTAAATTTCTGTAATTGTAACAGCGTTATTGAATTTTAAAAGTAACTAGATACACAACGAGTTACAGCAAATAGTTGTGGAAATACAGAATTTTGCTCAGTTGTAGAGTCGGTCGTCTCTGAACTGGAAGTTCAGGGATTAGATCCCCAGCTCCTGCAGCATGTCGATGTGTCCTTGGGCAACACTCCTAACCCCAAGTTGCTCCCGCTGCTTGGTCACTGGCGTGTGAATGTGCTTATGAATGTGCTGAATGGATTAGCTAATACTGACGGTCACATTACATAAAAGCCTTCTGCCGTCAGTGTGTGAATGGGTAGGTGTGAAATCAAGCTCAAGTCCATTTACACTGGTTTTGAAGTTGAAAATCAACTAGATACCCTACTGCTGACCACAAATAGTACTGTAGTTACATTTGTTACTTAGTAATGCGTAACACCATCACACTGGTGATCTTTGAGAAAAAAACTTGCATTTGTTGCCCCTGCTTCAACTGTGTTTACATTTTTGTGAGAAATACTAGCTTAATCTTTGACTTGATTGGGATATATTTGTTTTGAGCTCGTCAGACAAATACTCCACCTAGCATTCATAAAGGCATACAATAACACAGACACATCCTGTCACCAACAGGATGTTGCTTTTCATCCGACTCGCTGTCGCTCAACTTTGAGTTCTGAGGAGCAAAATAGAAGGATAAGAGATGATAAACATCGAAGCCTTTATACATTCTGACATGTTTAGTCACTGTGGAACTGAAGATATGAAGCGAAGCTGACTCACGTTTCACATATTTCTAAATTATAGTGAAAGAGTTTGTGTTTTGTGCCTTCCAGCTATTTAGCAAATTTGACCTGACAGCTCACAAATATGTGTCAATGATTAATGAATGTCAAAATATTACACTTTGTAGTGTTAAACTGCCTGAAAGGTGGACATATCACTTGGGGGATAATTAAACACAAGCCTTTGTTGTGTATATTTAAGTATTCATCATGTACAAAGATGCTGTTTTACATTTTCTAATGTCTTTTATCCACTTTATGAAGCTGCAGGTGGTTGCCTAATAGTTCTTTTGTTCCAACTGCTCCAATTACTGGACCACATGGGAAAATTTGGATAATAAAATGCTCTAACCTCTTTCCACAATTGAAGTCAACGTGCCCTTGAGCACAGCAGTTAACCCAATATTTAGTGGTAAGGGATTGTGGTCTAACTGGGCTGTGACATCATCAGGCCATGTGTGTTCAATGTTGTCCCATGAGTTGACCTAAAAGTCAAAGTGTGTTTCTTAAAATATCATACCTAAATGGGGATGAAAGAGGAAAACCCTTAGGATCATTGATAATGTACAACCGCAGGGATAATAAGGAACATGAACTAATTGATATTCACACACACACATGCATAAGACAGATGGACCAGGCAGGCACATAATATCTCATCCGCATTTCGCACACATACACCCACAGTAACCCCCTTTAGCGTCCTAGACAGGCTAAGCCAGACTGGACCTGTCCTCACTTTGATGATTGACGGTTTGGCCTAAATGAACTGCTGCAGTTCACTGTGTATGTATGTGTGTGTGTGTGTGTGTGTGTGTGTGTGTGTTTGTGTGTGTGTGTGTGTGTGCAAAGCTGTAGGGGGTTTCTAAGTCAGGTATTGATCCACAGGGCCCCTTAAGGCCTCTAATCAAATGAGGCAGGCTCAGAGGGGACACGAGAAGCACTCGAAAGTTTCTCAAGTTTCTTAGACTTGTACACCAGTCGCACGCACACTCACACACACACACACACACACCCAGACAGACAGTCTGTCAATCTGTTGTTCAGTTCGCTTCTCTGTGTGTGTGTGTTTGGGTGTGTGTGTGTGGGTGTGCGTGTGTGTGTGTGTGTGTGTGTGTGTGTGTGTGTGTGTGTGTGTGTGTGTGTGTGTGGTTTTCTTGTGTGTCTACATGTACCCCAACAACCTCCCTGTCTGTCTCCGCCATCCATCTGCCCCAGTGACTGATGGGTTTACTCCAGCAGGCCAAGCTCTGCAGATGGACTCTTCCCTGCCGCTAAAGCCCACAGGGAGAGGCCTTCCCTGGGCCAGGTCTCTGAGAGAGGCTTGGTGTCTGGACGGAAGCCCTGGAGCTTTGGGGGTTGTCAGAAAAGAGGATCAATGGTTGTCTTATAGGTTCTCAGGCCTCATGAAATTGATGTGGGTTTCGTATATATAAGGGATGGAATGGGAATATGGTATGGATAAAAGGGTAGGATGGATATCAGTGCCGTAGTCAAGTCACCATACCTCAAGTCAGATTCGAGTCCAAAGAAGAATTTAAGTTAAGTCGAGTCCATTAGCTTGAGCCTGAGCTGTTCCAAGATAAGCTTCAGTTTCTCCACTTTAGCACATTTATTTAATGATGTTGTTATGTGAAATGCTTCCGGGCTTTAACTCTCTTTTACCTGTGAGACTTCACGTTTATAAGGAGGTCTTAAAGGGTGTGATATTGTTAAAACACATAGCCAAATAATTATGCTGAGCAGGGAAAACTCCCACATCACTTCTCCATTGTGTTGCATTGATATATGGATGTATTCCTAAACTATTTACTTTAAAAGATTTGACAAGCTGTTAACAGCAACAGTCAATGTTTTCATGTGTGCAGTGATGTCAAAGCAGCAAATTGTGAAACTGGAATCTGTTTAAACTGTCAAAGGACCTCTGTTTCATGCCAAACTATTTCACTGTATGAACCTCGACTTACTGTGTGAGACTTTATGGATGTGTAGAAAAGACATTTCATTTTTTAACATTAGATTCTGACTGATCCTGTCTGCATGTTCTGAGCTTTAAATAATAAATGAAATGGTAGCGCTGTGTGTTGTGCATAAAGAGGCAACGCGCCTCTCTTAATAGGGAGACACTTATCGTTTCTGCTGCGGTAGAGTTTGTGGAGTCGGTCGTCTTTGAAACCGGAAGGTTGAAGGTTTGATCCCCAGCTTCTGAAGCCCCATGTGTCCTTGGGCAAGATACTTAACCCCAAGTTGATCCTGCGACTTTGTCAGTGGCGTGTAAGTGTGTATGAATGGATTAGTTCATACTGATGGCCACTTTACATAGCAGCCTCTGCCATCAGTGTGTGAATGTGTAGGTGTGAACTGCAGTGTAAAAGTGCTTTGAGTACCGTATTTTCCGGACTATAAGTCGCTCCGGAGTTTAAGTCGCATCAGTCATGAAGAGGAAAAAACATACAGTATATAAGTCGCACCTGACTATAAGTCGCATTTATTCAGAAATGTATTCAACTACACAAAAGCACACAGAACAACAGGTTTAATAGGTGTCCGGTATGCTAATGAAACACATTAACAGTTATTCAGCTACACAATAGCATAAAGAACATACTAACGATAGGCTAAATTAACATAACAAGCCAGCGAGTCCACCAAGCTCTCGATCTCATTCCACATCGCTGAATCCATTGAAGTCTTCATCTGCTGTGTCGCTTTTGGACAACTCCGCTAACTCCGGAGGAGCGCCGTCTCTTCTTCTGCTGGGCTATATAGTCGTCACAAGCCTAGAGCGCCCTCTCGCGGCTGTAGACGGTAATGTTTACTCCTTGGTTCATGTCAGTCAGTATGCACGTAGCCTATATTTTGATATATAAGTCGCACCTGACTATAAGTCGCAGGACCAGCCAAACTATGAAAAAAGTGCGACTCATAGTCCGGAAAATACGGTAGTCAGAAGACTAGAAAGCTCTACAAACTCAAGTCCATTTACCTTTAACCATCACCACGACTCATGAACAAACGTGAATGCTTCCCTCTTAACTAACTCAATCATTAGGGCCTTCACCAACAAACTTACAAAAATAATAACACAGTCTTTTATCAGTGAATGAGCCTGAGTCCTCCGCTCCATCTTCTGTGTCCAAATGCAGTGAATGTTCAAGCTGAGTCGAAGTCCAAGTCATCAGTGCACGTGTTGAAGTTGAGTCACGAGCCCTAAAAATCAGGATTTGATTAGGCCTTGATTCTGAGTCCTAGACTGAAGTACTACAACATTAATGGATATATAGAAAACTATTGTATTATCCCAACAGTAAATCTATTAGGCAAGAAGATGAGGGTTATTTCTACTGTGAAAGGAGCAACACATAAGTGAGGTGAAAAGGGAAATAATGAGTAATACAAGGCACTAATAGAAATATGTCAATGGATCAAATTTAGCTCATGACTCAGTTCCATGTCCTTCCATTTCTGCAACCTCTCGGCTGCAGAATAGAGAAGAAAAGGTTTACAATATTCTTCAGAAAGAATAGCAAATTGCAGCCATTTGGAAGAGACTACTCAGTGTGATTCAATATGCCGGGAAGCGGAGCAACAATACAGCACAATCACTCTTCCTACATCTGTCGCCGGGGTTAATCAATGACTATACAGTAACAGCGAATAGACTGCTGATTCCATATGCCCGGCACAGAATAGACAATCATTGCCTAATAAGAACTTGATAGAAGCCGAATGGGGGGGAGAACAGCTGCTGTGCCCAGTGAGTCCGACTGTAATCATATTATTTATTATTGATCCGTCAAACTGAGGATTATGGGTTCTGATTTTTCTACTGGGAGTGAGAGCAGTCACGATGTGAAGGTCGTAGTCACATTGCTTGGACTGCACCAACTCCCATTGGGGATATTATCAATCAAATTGTTTGATCTGGGATTTAAAATGTAAAATAAAACAGCTACATATTTTCCTGTTAGGCATCATTAAGGTTGCCAGTACTTATAGCTTGTTATTGTTCCCTTGCACAAGCTTTCAATGTTTATGACAAACACATTTACACAAAGTTGACTCACACACACACTTCATTTCGGATATTAGTGTTGGTGCTTCAGGCATTAGAAGTGTAGCTGCAAACTGTCTGCACTGCACTGCAGAGATATTGATGTCTTAATACAATAAAAAGCAAAATAAACATTATTATCCTGATCGTTATAATTATCTTCAGCCCAGAGGCTCAAACTGAATTATTCATGGAGTGCTTAATTAAATGGGTAGACTAGGCTGCGAGTGTGAGTGTGTGAATTTATGTATATGTGTGTCTCTGTTGCCTAATTTCTTTTGGACAGTAACATTAAATGAGAGTAAATATTCAATCATTCTGGAGGGACTTAGAAAGAAAGAGATGATGTTGTGACAGGGAGGCAGAGATGAAGAGAGAGAGAAAGAGAGAGAGATAGAGGGAATGGATTACACACACATCCTCGTTCGCCCTTCACTGCAGTGCCTGTCGAGAAAAAAGGAAACAGACAGCCGTTTAACGTTTCAGAGCAACTGGGCTTTTTTTTCTTACATTTTACTGGCACAATACGCAACCAGTCACTGCACTCCACAGCAATACTCATAAGGCCATAACACACAAACACACGCAGAAATGAGTAGCGAAGTGGAATGCGACGCCTCTAATGCAGTCAATAGTGAAGTCAAGGCCACAGTAGTTAAATAGCTGCATAGTAGACTGTCATTACTTCTCCTTCACTGTGATTACGGTATCAACCACTGAATGAAAGCACTTCCTTTGGTCCTGCTACTGATATTACTCTTGGAAGATAAAGATGGAGTCAGAGCCAATACTCAGACGCACTCAATTGCAAGCAAAGACACACGTAACCTCACAAATAAAGGCATACAAAATTGGGAGCACTTTCCAAAGCATGCATGCACAAAGAACACTCACACATAAAGTGTATGATACTAGCATGTGTTCATTCACTCATGTGCACACATAAAAGCTACCTTTAAAACAGTAACGCAAAAGCCCTAATGCGAGATCTCTCACACAATTGAAAGGTCCTACTCATTCTTTCCTCTCCCTCACACACACACTAACGTTGGCATTCTGTCAACGCTCACTCTGTTTCTGTCATCTTTTCCTTCGCCATTGATGTAGCGCTGTTACACACAGGCACACATACACACCAGTAAAGTGCTTATGTGCCAACCGGCCTACTCTGGACACTGTGGTAATGTAACAGCCCATTCACTTTATTATGCATTAGTACCAAGGCTGCTTTTTCATTACACTCTAATGACATTTGGTAGGGTCCACTAATCAGCCTCATGGGACCCCTGCTGACTCCCCCAACCTATTACATGCACACACATATATCTATTTAAATACACAGTGCGAGTTCCTATTTAAACGGAAAAAAACAGAGTGTACATTACCCTGTATATTAAAGCAACAATATGTCACTTTTCCATCTTTTCATCTAGTAGTCTTTCAAGGGGTAGAAAGGTGTCTATCCCATGTCCAAAGTGAGTCCAGGTTGCCTGCTGTGGTTCTCTTCTGAGAAGTACGTAAGGCTCAACAGCTCTAGTTCACACACCAGCCTTCAGCTAAAAAGGAGCCGGTTAGCCCGTCTCTTGTACTTTGATACTATGGCTGAGGCTAAGAGAAGGAAAAGCACAGTGATGGGTGAAGCATCACCGCACTTGAAAAAAGAAAAGGGGAGAGTGACCAAGCAAAAAGGCCGGACTGACGGAAATATTGGACAAGCTATTTGGGAGAGCTTAGTGAAACAGTAGGCAGCAAGTCCGATGCTGAGCTGGCTTTGTCATTACACTATGAGCCTAATTCACTAAGAATGGATTGCGGTCGCTAATAGCTCCAAAAAGTTGTCCTGCTCCGTGCGGTTTGCTTTTGTTTTGCATCTCCACCTACTCTGCGCAGAGATAAGCTCTCTTGCTGACGGAGCTGTTTTGTCCACATAAAGATGATCAGCTAGGAGGGGAGGGAGGGGGGACTTTATCAGGGTTTATTTTGATATTTATGGCTCGCTATTTTCTCTCATTTGCACAGGTTTAGCAACCACAAAAAGCAGCATAATCCTTTCCTGAATCAGGCCCTACTGTATGTGTGTTTTACGACAGTAGAGTTGCACTCAGAGACCTTTGTGCATGCCTAAGATCCCTCTCCCTCCCATCTAATAGCAATAGTCTCCCACTGTGAGGTGCATGTGTGAACAAGCAACTTTAGAAGATTTCTGGGACAGTCACAGTAAGGAGTGCATATGTGCAAAAGGCTTAGGTAAAGGTAATGGGTATCTGCTTATGTACAATCACACACACATACACACGCACACACCCACCCACACACAAGAAAGACATTTGAGGAGGGATTAGTTTGGTACTGTAGAGTGCGGGAGTGTTGCCTCCTCTGAGTAATGAGTGATTAGTTTAAAGTTTCAGCCTTGGGGCAATTGTGGGCAGGGAAAATAGGCGTGTATGTGAATGGGTTTGCATATGTGTGTGTGTGTTTGGTTCCCGAGGTTAGGCTAGGTGTATTGTTTCTTGTTCTTTTCTGCAGCAATCTGTTGACCTCCACCTGAAAGCGCTTACATTTATTTTCACAAATAAAACATTGGTAGGCTTTGCAATAATCATCAGGAGAGAATGCATCAATTTTCCACCAAAAGACAGTAGCAAGGACGTTTTTCTTTTAAATACAGGATGTTGTTTATTTTTAGTTCTGATGTACTTTTCTGTATTTTATAATACAGTACAAACATGTGAGCAACCTAATCACTGACTTCAGTCTTTGTTGATCCAACAGGGCCATACAAATAAAAAAACACCGAATGAAGCATCTGGTTTTCATAGCAAGTTTGTTTTTTGCAATTAATTGAGAGGAAAGTCGCACACTAAGTTTATTTTTTACTCTATGATATAAATCTCTGCCTGATAGAGCACCCACTCGCTCCATGTGGTCAAAAACATAACGTAGTTGGGGGATTTAAAAAAGGGATTGGCCACTAAATATGTTTTTAGTATGCTTCTTTTTATATTCTTCCATCTTAGTTGGTGATATCATTCATTTGGTGTCTGTTATTATTGCCCATGCCTATTGGCAGCAATATTTACCATTCATATGTAGTGGCTCTTAACTGTTCAGTTTCTTTCATTACCAATAACCCTTATCATTCATAGCTTTATTACCTTATTACCAATAATGTAGTGGTTATAAAACAAAAATGTTGACTAAATGTGGAAATTATATGTTAAATTGATCAAAAACAACTAAAAGTGTTACCCTGCTTGTTTAAGTTTGTATTGTTTCTCTGCATATGGTAAATAGTAATGGTAAATGACTTGAGCTTGTATAGTCTTCTAACTACGCTTTTACACCGCAGGTCACACCCATCCATTCACACACTGATGGCAGAGGTTGCTATGTAAAGTAACTGTTAGAAGTATCTAATCCCATTCATACACATACATACGCCGTTAACAGAGTAGCGAGAGCACCACTTGGGGTTAAGGGTCTTGCCCAAGAACACATCGGACATGTGGCTGCAGGAGCTGGGATTGGACCCCTGTACCTTCCGGTTTAGAGACGACCGACTCTACCAACTGAGCCACAGCTGTCCCTTATAAAGGAATCCGACGGCCCGATCTGTGGTCGTCGTGACCTTGTGATTGCCACCAGAACGCCACAGGTTCTTCACTATCTCCTTTACATCATTATCAAAAGTAAACTTATAGTAAGTAATGTTAAAAGTAAAAAGGAAAGCACACATTAAAACCCCTGGATGTGTGTTGGGAGACACCATTGCAGTAATGGCGGCTTGTAAACTTCAGATTTATCCCCACACCATGTATATACTGTTCTAGATCAACAAGACACACTGCAAATTTCAATTTTAACACTTGCTGCTGATCCTGTTGGTAACTGTTCTGTTTGGTATCCTACAAGAGCAAGTATTTTTTCTCCCTGTTTCGGTTGTTGATTTGCTTTATTGTTTGCCCTGTCTTCTTTTATTTTCCTTATTCCGCTTTGTCTTTGTTTGTCCATGAGGGGTGAGTGTTTCCTTTGTTATTGTGCTGTTTCTTTGCAGAACCTAAATGATTTGAAGAATAGCTAAAAAAAGGACAAAAAAGATCAATAAGAACAAACAAAACTAACCAAATCATGTAATCGTGAGGAAACAAAACACAGTTTTTACTTGTGACTTTACTTATCTTGTAGCTTTTTACTTTTTTTTTTACTGAGTTCCAGAAAAGCTATAAAAATGTCTGTTCCTGCCACAAAATGTTCCATTGCTTTTCTTCTCTTTAAAAATAATGGAAATTTAACTAGATTAGGTCAGTTTAAACCTCCTCAAATTCCTAATGTTCCTTTTTTATACGATTATTTGTTCTTAAAATCATAAAACTTAGCTGTAAATTCAGTTTTCTCTCTGCAGTGCAGAGACACTGCTTACCCCAGAGTCAATATAATCTTTTCCTTTTCCGGTCTGCCCTGAATGCCCTTTCTTATTGTACTCACATAGTGGTACGGAGCTAATCTAATATTAGTCCTGCTCAATGGAGGCAGATGACCTTTGAGTCAGGGTACTTTAAAATCCTCCATGATCAACTAATGGTGTATGTATAGTCTAAGCAAGCGGGAGCAGAGAGCTTCATTGGATACTTAATGGTGGCTGTTTAATCGAATTCTCCTTCCCCCCTTTCTCTTAATTCCTTGTGACTTTTTTTTATTAGTAATGTTGTTCAAAGGGAAGAAACCACTCAGTGTGTTAGAGAAGAAGGTGGAGGAGGGAACCAGATGTACGCTCTAAGTGTGTGTCTGTTTGTGTATGTGTGTTTGTGTATGGGCCCCCATGGCTCAAAGGATAAGACATGGATAAGACAATGGTGTTTGCTGCTGGCACTAAAAGGCTCATCATTGGAGGCTCCTCCTCGGCTGACACACACAAACACAAACGTATACACGTAGTGAAATACACACTCCAGCTGGGACGGTACCCAGTGACAGGCACTAGGACTCACAGATGCCCAGGTGGCGCAGGAAACCCTGGAGCTATGCCCAGACTGGCATAAGAGAGACTGCATATACACACTTAAAAGAAACGAGCACACACACACACTCACACATATAGAGGTACGCATATACAGTTGCAACGGCTCACACACACCTCTAAAGCTTATGAACCCATGAACTGACACACAAAAGCACACCCTCCACCCTCCCCACCTTCTCGCAATTAACACTGCTCCTATAGCTGGAGGCGCAGAGGAAATGAGGTTTTGGTTTTGTAACTGTGTGTGAGAGAGGGAGAGAGAGTTGTAAGCGGTAGAAGGATTAAGGAGGAGGTGGGTGGAGGGTTATGGTTGGCGAAGGAAATATAATGTGTGGCATGGAACTATGTACTCAGGGTACGGTAATGAGTGTGTAAGGTTGTGTGTGTATATACCTGCACCCGGATGTGTGCAAACCCATGTGTGTGCATATGTGCCCCCGAATTAAGTCGTTCCCACCCATTCCCTCTCTAAGTATCATGTTCAGAGGCTGCAGTTCATTCCTGTCTGTCTGATTGTGTTGTTGTGCAGTCATGGCTAATTACCTTGATAGTCTGTTGACAGCACTGAGACAATTAAACAGCCAAATGGAAAACAGGAGGGGGAACTTGTCTGAAATGTCCTCTCTGAGAGTTGAACTAAGGAGTGATTCATCTCCAACATGTGTTTATAATAGGAAATCGTTCACAGGGGAAAGGGATGGAGTTTATTTAGCAAATTGTAGGATGGATGCCTGCTCCGACGTTAGCTTCAGAGTCAAAGTGGTTACGGTTCTGTTTGTCTTATGCTGTTAAGACATCTCAATGTATACACCTCAGTCTCGAGGCAGAGCAGTTCAATCAACATCATTATGAACTCCTGTACAATGTTATTCAATACATTAGACCATGTGTGAAACCAGACGAGTGGAATAAGACACAACACATCTTAAATTGGTTCATTTATAGCATTTTGCAGCAGGACACTTACCACAATGCATAATCTGTCAAAAAAACAAAAACACTTAATCACAAAATGTGTTTTTTTACATGGACCAAAAAGCACAGGCAAATCACTGCCCAATGCCAGGACTGTATTTAGATTACATTTATGGAAATGTACGATATTACATTTCTTTTTTTCACGTGTTTTACTGTTTGGACTCACGGGTTCTTCCATACATTGTTAAACATTTTCTTCCCTGGTGTCATCGCTTTATAGATGGCAATGTGTGTTCATTGGTTGCTCCAACAATTTGGTCTGGACCAACATTGCTAAACATTAGACTAAATATTGGATGTGATGGCTTTAGAATTTTTGTATCTAGAATGTAGAATTTTCCAATAACTAATTTAGTTTATAACAAATATCTGCACAAACTAATGATATTATTAAGAGCTTTAACTTTGTGTTCAATACTAAATAACAAATATTGATGTGCTAAAATACTTAAGCTAGATAGATGGGAAAATATTTTATTGATCCTGTACCAGACATTTTAATGTCACAGCAACTATAACACATCCAACACTGAACATTAAATCATATAGGCTATAAATACCTCAAGATAAGTTCCTTAATACTCGCAAATCAGACATGACTGATATTTAAGACATATAATGAAATATCCAGTGTGCCAAATGTTAAAAAAAGATAGTAAAGATAGTACAAAACGTCTTAGCTAAACAATGTTTGCATTGCTATGTAAGCATGTTGGCAGTAATTAGTCCAATGTTTGACCAAACACTCAAGAAAGAGTTTTCCTAGTTCTGCCATACATTTCTTGGTTTGGCTATAGCTCTACTGTTACCTAATCAAACAATCAAACACAGGACTAAAACTGCTGTTTGGATATTTGGGTACACCAAACAAAGCAGTTATGTGGCTAAAGTTATGAAAAAGTTGCAATTTGGTTTGTTTTAGGCAACCCCACTACTTTGGTTGTTCAAGGAAAAGATTGTTGTTTGGGCTAAAACCTTCCAAATCGCAACTGTTTCAGAACCGCTGTGTACTTAATTAGGATTGGTGCACGCAGTTTCTTGTGTCCAAGTCCTGTGTTTGACCCATTTTCTAGCTTGTCAGGGTGCTGTAGAGCTAGTTTAAACAAGGATAGTATAGCGGGATTGCTGTTTGGAATTAATTGGTGCACCAACCTGACCAAGTACGTGGCTACGGTTATGGAAGAGTTGCTATTTGGTTGGTTTTAGGCACCCCCACTACCTGATTATTCAAGGAGCATATTGTTGTTTGGGCTTAAAGAATAAATTAAAACAGACACAAAAATGGTATTCTGTTCTCAGGCGTGGAAGAGCTTATAGTGGAAAAGTCTAACTCGTGTTTGAGGACTTAGTATTACCCAATTACAGCTCAAGAATGCAAGATTGAAAAAAATACTAGTCAAGTGCAAGTCATCAAAGTAGGAACATTTAATTTAAATTTCTGGGATTATTTGCTTATCTTTCTGTAAATATGTATCTCTAAAACACCCCAGGTTATAGTACATATTTGCATAATTGCTTGCTGAAAAATAAAAAACATATTTTACCCATCAGAGGTCTCTCTATAGACTCTATCAGGCTCCCTGTAATAGAGAAACTGGCACAAGGCAGGTCTGGCCCATAGGTGATAGGAGCCTCTATTATGTACATGCATTACATACAAATGGAATTTGCATAAGCATGATTAGGGAATTAAAAGGGTTAGGGGTTAGTGTTGCTTGAAGGTGGGGGTTGGGCTGAGAAGAGGTTTAAAGATGCATTATGGGATTTCTAACAATACTTTTTGAGGCATTTCTCCTAAGATAGCAGGCTTGTGATGCACACAGGGAAAACTAAGCGCTTGGATGACATGCAAAAGGTTGTGAGCGGAATTTAAATAAACAACATCAGCTTTAAGTGGTTCTACATGTGTCGGCTGAACCACCACTTCACCCTTGGGAGTAGATGAATCGCGGATATGTAGACAAAGGTTCTCCAAGGCTAATGGTTGCCTATGGAAAACAATCTTTTCGCAACTTACTGCTCCAAGCATTATACAATACTAGATAGATTTTGCTCCAGTGTTTTAGAAGAATACAAACATTCACAAACAATTTACGACTTCAGACTGCATTGCAACCTCCAAGCGCTGAGATGTGTGATCAGTCTTCATGACGAGAGCACATTCACTTAGTGAAATATACACGAGCAGGGCCGGCAGCAGGGCAAGCTTGGCACCGGAGTTGTCGCTGCAGACTGATTCCAGATTGGGTCTTGAGGGGTTATAGGAGGGTGCGGATGGATGGGTGTTGGTGGGGATGGCGGGGGTTGGGGGTGGGGGTACAGTTGGCATGGTTGTACACACACTTAGGGCCCGGCCTGGGGGTGCATGTGTGTGTGTCTGGCTCTGGGTGTGGTGTGTGTTGGCAGGATGTGCGCTGGCAGCCCCTGCGTCTGACACCACTACAGTTGGTCCCCTCTGGATATCCTTCACACCCCCTGCTCTCCTGCTCCACAACCTGCCCTCCCTCCTCCCTCGCTCTTCCGGGGAGCAGGCCTGGGTGCCTTCTTCCCCACACTTCATCTCCTTCTCCTTTTCTTACTCCTCCTCCACTGTCTGCCCCATTTTTAAAAAACTGAATCTGCATTCATTAGTTTCAAAGGCCAGCACTCATATTTTGAGACACAATATGTCAGTTTGCAATAATTTCTTTGTTTATCACTGGCATTTATATAAATACAAAAAATCACCCACAAAAATATACCAGAATAAAAGAATAATGAAACATTGGCTGCACAGAAAATAAAACTTTATTGCAGATTTTATAGGGTGTTTGCAAGCAGCTTTGGTCAGAGTGGAACTGCCATCATATTGGCAGTAGATGTCAATATATGATATGCAATAAAAAAGGTAATCACCTCTTCTTGTAACAACAAATCGTATATCTGCCTTGCAATAGTTAGAATAGTCTTTGTCTTTGTTTCTGTTTAGCAGCTCTGCTTGTGCACCAAAAAGTTCCATTAAACATCCATGAAGTCAAATTCCTTTTTGAGAAGGAACAGATTTTCTATTAATATTACAAGTTTCCACATCAAGGAAAAGCTCAAATCTTCAGAACTAAGAAAAGAAACACAGTTTTCAGATGTTTTCTAAAGGAAATTTTTAAATAAAAGTATTTGATAAGCCAGCAGAATTAAGCTACATTTATAAGAAAAAAGGAATAAAAATGAATTTAGTGACAGCAAGTTCCTCCCTCCCCCATCAGTCCTCCTTTGCCTCTGATGTCTTTGTTTCCTGTCTCTTTCTGTTTCTCATCTGTTCTGCATTCTGGACAGTAGTCGGCCTGCTTCCATGCGTGTTTTCTTTATTTACCATAGAGCCTGAGACGGCTCCTGTTTTAACGGACAGTACTGTAGGTCCTCGATAGATCTGCCCCAGGCTAACAGGGCTCCATTTTGATCCTGAGGTGTGTGTGTGTGTGTGTGTGTGTGTGTGTGTGTGTGTGTGTGTGTGTGTGTGTGTGTTTGTGTGAGTCTGCTTTGTATTGGTATGGAGAAGCAGGGCGTAAAGAAAGAATAGAGGGGGTGCAAAAACCACTAAAACTTCTTTAGGCATCAAACTGCACATCTGTGCAAAAGTGGACTCAAAATGCACCGTGAAGACACATTCTTTCTTTGCTCTGTTACATCCAAAGTTGCCCGACTGCCCCACCCCCTGGTGCACTCACTTACCCCCTGCCCCTCCCTACCTCATATCTCCCCCACCCCTGTCCCCTCCCTCTGTGCCTCTCTGTGGCAGATGGGCACTGTGTGTGACAGCAGGGTCATTGGGTCACATCCACATGGGGTAGGGCTTCCCTTTTGTGTGTATGTGTGTGAGTGTAATTTGACCTTTTGCATGCACACATGTTTTTGTGAGTTATTTTTCATGCGAGTGTGCGTGTACACAAAGTTGTGCATCAATACTATTGTGTTGATTTTTCTGCTGCTCTATGCTTTTTAAAGGTGTTTCTTGGAGTCGTTTCATGTGTTTGTGCTTTTCTGTATACCTGTGGTGGCTACCATGAGAGTGCATATTTACAACATGTTGTATGTTTGTGTGCATGTGTGTGTGTGTGTGTGTGTGTGTGTGTGTGTGTGTGTGTGTGTGTGTGTGTGTGTGTGTGCGTGTGTATGTGTGTGTGTGTGTTTATGTGTCAAGGAGTATCCAGTGCAGCCATGTACAAGAGAATTGGGGGAAATGGTTTGTAACCTCCGAATGGATTGTAACCTTAAAAATCCCTCTTTAGCCTTACCACACACACACACACACACAAGCTCACGCACACACACATGCAGACAACCACACTCCCCTGCCGTGCTTCCAGTCTCAGACATGCGTGACTGTGTCTGTGTGGCACAGTCACGCATGTTTTCATGAGTGTCTGAGCATGTATGTGTCTTAGTGTGTGTGTATGTGTGTGTGGGTAAAAGAGACAGACTGCATGGATGAGAGTATTTATATGCATGAGTGTGTGTGTGTGTGTGTGTGTGTGTGTGTGTGTGTGTGTGTGTGTGTGTGTGTGTGTGTGTGAGAGTGTGCGTGTGCGTGTGTGTGTGTGTGTGACGGAGACAGAGTGTTTGTGTGTGTGTGTATGTGTGTGTGTGAGTGCCATTGTGTGTGAGACAGAAGCCTGAGGGCATGCTCATCAGCAGAGAGACATAGATTTGCATAATGAAATTCCCTCTATCTCACCGCCGCAGAGGACAAAATAAAACAAGACCCTTAACAAACCCTTTAAACACCTAGGTGAATACAACGCAAAGTACACACATATACGCACACACTTATCCTTTAGACCTTCGATTGTACCTCAAGTCTTGCAAGAGCCTTTGAAAGTTTATTACTATAGGTACCACTGCTCTTGTGTGTGTGTTCAAGTGTGTCCCTTCTTTTTTTTGTGGCATTTGTTTTCTCAATTAGACAACAACAACAATTCTATTATGTGTTGCAATTGTTTTATCCTCTCTAGAACTGTATGTAAGAGCTGTTTTGAGTGTACACGTGCGTGTGGTGTGTGTGTGTGTATTCAGTTCATTTAAAACTGGAACAGACACCTGGAATCACAGCATATCCAACCTTTCCAATATGTTTTAGACACTGAAGGGTTAGTTTGCACGTGCAGGGCTCTGTGGTAAAGATAGGTATAATACATTTAAAACATCTGGTTAGCATTTTAAATGAAAGCAGTCAAGGGGTTCTGGTTAAACTAAGTTGGTGGGGCAGGTGATTCATATACAAAGGTATAGTGGCCGCTGAGTCAAGCCCTTTACTCCATGTTTGTTCCACTCTCTTCTCTCTTCAGCTATCATATCTAACAAAGGCAAAAGGACAACAGACAACTGTTTCACATTCTTTGACTCTTGGCATGCAACCATCGCAGGATGAGCTCATACTCACTTTAACATCTTGTTGTTTCACACAGGAATGGAACCCCAGTGTCCTGAGTTAAAGTGCTGTGCTCGTCAGACCTATCCATTCAAATGGACCTGCGTGTTGTTTATACTTCATCTCCTGACTTCAATTCCACTTCCAGTCCATAGAGGCCAGAGGACGACATCTGCAAATAATGCTAGAAAAAGAGGGGGACAATATCTATCCATGTTGGACAAATTGGAATGACTACAGGTCAACTAATCATGGCTAGATTTGTCTGAATTTTTTTCCCTCATCACTCTGACCCGTGAAGCAGTCGAAGAATCTGCTCTCAATGAGCGTGATCTAGCGGCCAAGTCATGTCTGTGTGTGCTTTGGTGCACCACATAGCTGCTATCAGTGTATCTGTCAGGCAAGATGATAAAGGCAACCTGGGACCTTCATATGTGCACGCTTGGCAGACAGGAAATCTCCCATCACCACTGTTCTCCGCCTGAATGTAATGTGCTACACGCTTCGAATGCCGACAGAGGAAGAGTGAGCGAAGAGGGGAGTAGCTGGTCGATAGAGGAGGGGAGCTGAGGGCACAGAAGGAGGCTGAGTGAGGGAGAGAGAGGAGCAAGAGAGAGAAAGAAATCACTTGTTTTGGACAAGCATCATTTTTCCTTCAAAAGACACTGGCAGCTGTTGCGTGTAATAGTGAGGGGTGAGGAGGAGGGGAGGGTGGGCAAAAGAGAGGAGGAGAGAGAATGGGGGAGAAGGGAATGCCGTGAAAGCATCGGGGAGGAAAAGCATCCTTTAGCTATTATGGTGAAAACCTAAAGGGAGAAGGAGTGCATGTGTGTGTGTGTGTGAGGGAGGGAGGGAGGGAGGGGGAGAGTAGGCTGTCGGATCTATACAGAGACCACCTGTTTCGTCAGAGGAAAAAAAACAAAAACATAGATTGAGCATGTCGGCAAACAAGGACAGAAGCAGCCGAGGATTTCATAGGTCTTAAGGATGTTATTCCTCTCTGTGCTCAGACACTATAGGCAGCATTTAACTACTGCTGGCAGCCGGTCTGTTGAATGAGGCCTTCGATACACGCTCCACTGGCATTTTCCAGCTCTTAAAACAGTGCTTTTCCAAAATGATCTCCACATCGAATACATTCACAATGTGCTGTGGAAAGGGGGAAATGGAGCTTTATGAAAACATTGATGTATGGCTGTAAACCTTCACATTGACATGATTAGGCACAACCATCTTATGCCAGGTTTCTATCAACTCCAACAGGTCCATTCCTCTATTTATGTTTTTAATGCAAACACTGCACAGCCTTTTACACAATTGGGTCATAAAGTGCCTTCTTTCAATAAAACTACTGTAATACAGGAAATTAGTCTAGTTCATAGGCAGTTTGTTTTTGAGAGTTTTCTTATTAAAATAGGATTATATTTTTCCAGTCCCACAGGCTGTTCCTTTGCAACTCCCCGTACATGGCCCACTGTACATGTTAACCTTCTCAAACTACAAAAACTCTGTGAAAAAGTTTCACAGTGCTGTTGCTGGGTGCAAAAACTGAAGGCACTCACATAACAAAACAAAACCTACCATCTTCTTTTCCTGTGACTCACAGGGGCAGCCAGAAAGAAAAAGTTACATTTCCTTCTTGGAGAACTTTTGCTTCAGAATCTTGCCAAAGTACACTACAATGTTCACATTGATTAAACACATGGGGTAGCGGTGGGTCAGTGGTAGAGTCCGTTGTTTCTCAACCAGAAGGTCTGGGGTTCGATCTCTTACAGCTACATGTCCGATGGATTAGTTAATACTGATGGACACTTTCCATAGCAGCCTCTGCCATCAATGTAGGAATAGGTGTGACTGTAGGTGTGACCTGTGGTGTAAAAAGCGCTTTGAGTAGCGCTTTACAAGTTCAAGTCCATTAACCATGATTAAAACACTCAACTGACAATTAGTCATCTGAATGCAGGACAAACTCTTTATCTTCTCAGGCTGTATAAGAAAAAGATGTAGAACAAGTATTATAACAGTCCGCAGCTGTCCGTAAGTGTCCTCAACTCTTCCCCACCAATCACAAATGGTAATGCATAGTATAAAAAAAGGCAATATGCAAAGAATGATTCATGTAATTTACTATTAGAATATGCAGAGGTGGGCAGTTAATCAAAAATGTAACTTTGTTAACAAAGACATTAACTTCAAAAACACTTAATCTGTTCATTCTGAAGTTAACGTTAAGGTTCAGAATCAACTGATTAACCAGTATTATCAATAAAAAAGCAAAACATTTTCAAAATAAAGCACAATGTTCATGCATCCGGTCGTTTATCCACTTTATCAGCATCACGTCAAAACAGACACTAAATGAAAAGCAAGTAAGCCACGGAAATGCAAAGTAACAAGTCGTTAGCACGTTGTTCTCTTTGTTGCCATGTCATCTTGTAGTTCTCCTGTGATGTTGTGAACCTGCAAATCCAGCTGCTCATAGCTCTGCTCCGCTGTGCTTACACTTCAGAAATGGAGTGTAAGAACAGCGGAGCAGAGGAGACAGAACGCTGCGCTCACGGATCCTGTAGAATCTGACCGTAACAGGGGCGTAAATATTCTCGATTACACTGGAATCTGTATTTTTTAATTTAATTTAATTGACATAGTTTATTAATACCTGAGGGAGAAATTCAGGTTTACAATCTGCTATTGAAAGACATGGGAACACACATAGACCCATGATACACACATGCACAAACAGGAATGGACATGCATTAATGGCGAGAATAGATTCAAGGAATGCAGGACATTAAGGATGTGTCTACATTTTCACACTCTCTATCCCTTTTCATCCCTTTTTTTCATGAATTAATGATATCTTAAATGAAAATTATGTTGGCGTTAATTTGCATATCGAGCGGATAAGTGTGATCCTGTCACAGGTGGTCACTTGAGATGCATGTGGTGAGGAATTCGAATATCAGGTGTGAACAGATGTACTAAGAGATGTCCGCTTTGTTCAGATCACACAAGACCCATTTAATGCTAGGTGTAACAAGGGGTTAATGCACTATGAGCTGAAATGAAGTGCAATGTATGGAGCAAATATATATATATATATATATATATATTGAGTTCCCTTAATGCATCTTTTTCTTTTATAAGAAAAGCAGGCTTTAAAAAGTGATAATGCTAGATGAGATTTCATTTTTTTTAAATGCATTATTATCTTTTCTGGGCCTGGTCCTTTATGTCTCTGAGAGTATGTCTTTGTTCTTTTACAATACATTCTGGATGCATTTAAGTGCCTTGTATGTAATTTGTTCAAGGAACTGTGCATGCATAATGTGTTTGTTTAGATGGTAACACGCATGAACAAGTGCACACTTTATCACTACATGTGGATACAGCATCTGCAGGTTTTTCCACATAATAATGTCAGTAATTTGTACCTAAGTGTGTTGCGTAAAGTGTTCATGTGTTTGCATAATTCTTTGGACAGCACAAAGGTATTCTATTCCCTTTCCTCAGCTGTGTACGTGTGTACATTATTACATGTTTTTTTCAAGAGTGTGCGTTGCTTGTGTGCATGTGTGTTTAGTGTTCAAGTGCATAAATGCTTTATGGGGATGTGTGTGTGAGTGTGGACAAGTGTGTGTGTGCCTAATGTGCTCGTGTTGGTGCATAATGTGCTTTATGTATGTATAAACGAACAAAACAGACATTTACATTACTGTATGTGTTTTTCAGAGTAATTGTGTAAAATTCCATGTTTTTCCAGCATAACAGTCATGCGCAAAAAAACAAGCCTTTGGAGAAGCTTTATTCTAAAGGTTTTCAAATCTGTCTGCCCAATTTAGAGACACTGGAGTGTTTTTTGACCCACGTCCATCTCATCCCATCAACGCTGCCCCCATCCCAGAGATAGAAACTCTACCCAGCAGCCAAACTTGTTAACCTGCCCCACTTCACAAAACTCTTCTCCTGCTATTACCGACCACTTACCACACCTCACACACCAGCTTGAAAATCAATACCCCCTCCCCACCTCAGTTTGCTTTTTCAAAGCAAAACACCCTATCATTGAACCCCCCTTCTACACACACACACTAACAAACACACGCACTCACACACAAACACACAGCATTCAAAGTACCAACACACCCGCTCTCTTCCGCCCCTGCAACTGTTCAAACACTCACACACCAGCATCTTTGAAACAAAGCGCGGTGAAAACACCTTTGTCTGCAGCCAGCTGCACGGTGTGGTTTGAAACGTCCGTTGTTTGAACGCAGGGCACGCACGCACACCGATACACACTCTCGCACAGATAAACTTAATGAGGACTTGGTGAATATAAAGCGCTAAACATACTGATGTCATTGGTACAGTGAGGAGCAGGGCCCCTTTGGTATGCTGGCCACACACACACCCACAAACACACACACTCACACACACGTCCCAATACTGGGCCTTGTGTTCTGTTTCCTTTGGCAACGGAAGTCCAGTATTTAAGAGTGCTGCTATAGACAAAACAAATACCCCTCTGCACTCCTTTGTCTCTCCATCCCGCTCTCCCATCATTCTCTCTCTCCTTCTCAACCCTCCCTTCACACTGTCTTCCTCGTATCGTTCTCTATCTCATCATCTTCTTTTCCTCTCCGTCATCCTTTCATCTACTTTCAATCTTCCATCATTTGTCTTTCTCCCTCCTCTCTTTCTCCCTCTTTCTCTTTCTTACGGCCTCTCTCTCTCTGCCCGGTTCACACACTAACACGGCTCAGTGCCTCTCTGGACACACACCATTCTCCATGCTTATTGTTCGTCCTGACAGCTTTTGTAGTAGGGAGAAAAAGCGAAAAACCTCTCCCCCCACTTCTCTCCTCCCTCTAACTCCCAAATTCACCAACTCCCCCTCCTCTTCTGTCCTCCCTTGCCTGCCTTCACCCCTCTCCTCCCTTTTTACCATCGGCCCTTTACCACCACTATCCACACACACCAACACACACAGAAGCAGGCGCATACACACATTCCACAAGCGTAAAGGTCAAAGGGTGCAGCTGCCTCAATAAAGAGCAGAGGGAGGGAGAAAGGTGGGGGGAGATAGAGAGGGAGGCGGGTGACTCATTCACTTTCCTCCCTTTGGGCAGTGGGCAGAAAGAAAGCTAGAGCATCAGGGTTGGGGGGTATTTTAGGGGATTGAGGATTGAGGGGTGGCTGACTCGTTTTTTGGCCCATTTTGCAGCGTTTGTGTTAGCACTTGTTGTTCCTCTTTCTCACTCTTTGTTTACTCTCTTTGGCTGCAGCAGATGTAAACACAAACGGTTGGTTACAGCTATTTACTGGGAAGGATCCTTGGCCGTGTCCCCTTTGTGTTTATGATGACCAACATGCTGAAACTGTTGCTGGCTAGTGGACAAAAATCCTCGAGTGCTTGGTGCGTTTTCGCTTTGGATTGATGTGGGGCAGTAATCTGTCTTTTTCTGTAATATCAGAGAGCAGCAAGTCATGAGCTGCAGTCAGATAGAAATCCTCAACATGATGAAGATCAGAATGATGAAGAAATCTTCAGTATGATGAAGATTTTTATCTGACAGCAAATGCTTGAGAATCATCTATAAAAGCTACTATTGTTCTTCGTTGTTCTTGACTTCTTTCTCATAATAAAGGAGTATAGCTCATACTACAGTGAAATAGATTTGGTGGCGTTTCTTTTCATAAAAATCATCTTACATTATGTAGGTTTACATTTACTTAGGTAAAATAGAGCCTTTGTTAATAAGAGATGATGAAAATGTCTTAGCATCTCTACAGTGTCTAACTCTACAGGTGTGTCATTATTCGCTCAGTTACCTAAAAGGCAGCAGGGACGATCGCACATTTGTATTTTAACAAAGATTTGAACATGGTAGACGATCACATTGGAAAAAAAATGCCAGTTTTTACAGCAGAAATAAACATGTTTGCAGACTGGTTCAAAAAAACAAATTGGTCTGAATAGCTGTCTTAATCGCCATACATTGTATAGTGGGGGGTGAGGTGCGTGGCTGACCTGACTGACAGGTGGGTGCAGTAAAGTTATTTGTCAGGAGGTTTAAAACCCTCCTAGGCTCCAGCTCTTAGCCTGTCGTTAGGTTAACTGAAATTTAAGATGAAACAGCATTTCCTGCGTGGCGACCGCCATGGACAGGCTTCCAAAGCTCCCTTCAGTAACCAATGTGTGACGTCACTCGGCTTCGTCCATTTTTATTTACAGTTCACGGTTTAAGAGACACTCTTTTCTTGGAATTTGGAGGGGGCGGCTTCTAAGAGATCTTTAATAACACACCACCACTGCTTAAAATTAACATCTGTTAAAAACAACCATACACAAATGGACTGTGCTTATATAGCACTTTTCTAGCTCTGACCACTCAAAGTGTTTTTACAGTATGTCCCATTCAGCCATACACAACATATTCACACACTGTATGCAGAGGCTGAAATGTAAAATGGACACCATTGGGAGCCATTTAGGGTTCAGTATCTTACCCAAGGATACTTTGGGTCCACTGAAAGATGACCAACTCTACCACTGAGCCACAGTTGCCCCAATTAATAACTAAAAAAATCCACCAGCAAAGGACTTTTTAAAACAGAAAATCAGTATGATACGGACCCAGATAGATATGACAAAATGTAGCCTATAACTCTGGGGATTTTAGGTACCTCATATAGTAGGATAAAGTTTAAGAAGCTGCTTAAACTAACAAGACCTTGGGGTGGCAAAAGATTGGCCACAGTAGAAACAAAAATTCAGGTATGAAAAAAAAAAAGTTAAACATGGCTGACTTCCTTGCAGCTGCTTCAGTTTCAAGGTCCTAGTATTGTACATGCTGACTCACTGTCAGTCTGTCATGGCTTACTGGTGCACTTGAATAGAACGGAGTCATCCCAAATCTTATTGGCAACACCTGTGCTTTTCATTCGGAGAAAATGTCAATGCTTGCAGTGGAAAAAAGAAAGCAGAGAGTAGTCATAGAATGACACATCGGACACAAGTGACTCAGGTTTAGCATGTGCAGCTCTTCCATCACCTCATCATTGTGTCTTTTGTAATGTTTTGTGCCATTTTTGATCAAACTCTTATTAATTAAATACAAACAGAGAAATGCAATGATGCAAACATTATTTTGCATTTAAGTTATCATTTTTCTTATTATTATATTATTATCTTCATCTCAGTGGGGAGAACCATGTGATTGACAGCTGACCAAACAAACAACAATGACTGCTAAAGCCAAGGTAGCTTCCCTCTGTGAAAAACATGTGCCAGTATTCACATAATGTTAAGAATGTGATTCGATTTGATCTTCATTCATATATTTGTGTTTGTATTGGCCATATGTGACCACAAAGACATGAGAACAGGTGGTACAGAACACAATGGAACACTGCAACATTTCTGCAGGCCAGGAAAACTTCATATTGTTGAGCAAACTGTGCAAACACAACACAGTAAATGCATGAAATTATAAGATTTGTTTCCAGCCATAACCAACATATCTGCATAGAAGTAGCTGTCAGTGCACTATGGGACTTGCCGTTACAGGATGCAGAGAATTGGGAATCCATCATTCTTGCCTTCCAAAGAATTTTGCTGACATGTAGGTGTGCAGAAACCCTCTATTACACCACAAAAAATCTCAGCAATTGAAAAAGATATTTCACTGCAACTGCTCTGATGCATTTCCAGCTATCTGGATTTGACGTTGAAGTTGAGTGTCACATTGCAAGTGATGCAAGAGACACTTTGAAATCTGACAGTACCAGATCAAGCTGCATGTGTAGAAATCTGATTTGGATCACTTTTCAAAGCTCCTTCAAAAGGATGCTTCGATCCGTTTTGCAAAAATCACATTTTAGCCTTGATTTAGGTGTCCTGTTTTCCTAAAATGAATGATGAAAAAACAGTCAGACAAAGGCCAATTGAGCTTTTATTAAATAACAATAATATTCAAAAGGAGAGGGAAGTAATCTTCCAATGCAAAGTTTTGGGTTGAGCCATTTAGGAAATAAGCTTGCAGTAGCCTGTTTGTCTTAAACGGTATACTCCTGTAATCACAGAGTTTGTATATGTGGTAGTTTGAAATGACGCATCAACCTTTACACTGCCACTATCACACAAGGATTGATATTTTTAAACAAAAACACAACTGTACACTACTGAAGAAAGAATGTATTTGATTTAATATCCTTTAATCCAGCAGTGTAGGTTTCAAATCAGGGAATAAGCCAGAGTGCTGTGAAGAGAGGAAGATTGACATTTTGAATAAAATTTTACTCTCACAGAGTGCTACTACCTGCAAAAGCTAATGGGAGGCTGCCACGGCACAAGTGGTGTGAAATCCTTCTTGATGGATTGAAAAGTGTCTTTAGGGATCCAAAAGCTCGCTTTCTTGAGCATCTCAAAGGGTGTGGTGCTAACCAGGATGACTTTGGCATGATCACATTTAGACTTGACTGAGGGAAAATTAAATCAGATTTCCTTTGAACAGGATTTTGCTTTGAACTCTGCCCGGCATCATTTAGAGAAAGGTCTCATGACACAATTTGATCGTGGAAATGTGTGCAGGTAGAAATCCGCCTCCCTGTGGTTAGTCCTAAACTTTGAACTTCACATGAAAAACTTCCTGGCTCTCTCTGCACCCTCTCATCTTGTTATGCACACATACCTCGCGGCAATGATGATGCATTAAAGACTTGAAATAGGTGTGACATGCACCAATTGGTATGATGAAAACAGTTTTCTATCTTACATGTTGCACACTTCTTTGCAAAACAGAACAAGTCTTCCATTGTTAATTAGTTTGACTTTACAGTAAATTAAGTTCCAGAAAATTATTTTGAAATTCCTGAGATACTTGACATTAACAGTGACAAGAACAGATACAGCAGGTGTCTGTGGGGAGAAGAAACCTTCCACTTTTGCAGGAAAAGTCAGAGAAAAAAAGGCTCTGCCTCAGAACAGGGAACTCAGCTAGTAGGGTTCACCTTCAGAATCACCAAGAATGCTTTGCCAATGTTATCTGCATATTTTTTGCGCATCAGTTGCTTGAACTATAAGTAGAAATTTTTCATCTCAGTCTTAGAAATTTATGCAAAACAAGTTGAGGCACAAACAAGCCCGAGAAGATGAGCACTGCTCATCCAAAAAGCCCCCTTCATCACCAATCGCAAGAGCAAATTGCAATCTTCAGCTGTTAAGACTAATCCAGCAAGTTTGGCAGCCATACCCAAAAGCCCCTACATAACTGGAAGTTTCTTTGATCTAAATTAAGAATCTAAGATGGATAATCCTTTCCACTGGTCAGCTATTTCCAATGTAGGTCCACAATAATAAAAGCATTGGTTCCGAACAATCCAGTTTGGCTGAAGATTTTATGCCAATATTGAAGACATGGGAAAGAAAAGAGAACAGAAGGGGGAATGTTTGATAATTGTTTGCCACTTGGATTATTGATCGTCTTAAACTGGGGAAACACCAAGTGATTTCAGGCCGACCCGATCTTACAGTTGCACGACTGACGGGTCAGATGAATTTCTTGCACGTTTCAAATTTTGGTTGTACGCCTGCACCCACTTGCACAGTGAGAGCAGATCCCCCTTCCTCTAGCCTCTCTATCCTGATTAGGCCTGCGCAAACTGGTCGCCAGCATCTGAAGGCACCATGACAACAGCAGGCATGCCTGCTTGATGTGTGTTCCCCCGTCTATTAAAGATATGAAGGAGAGAAGTGTTGGCAAGAAATAGCTGTGGATCAAGGGAATAATTGTTATGAATTAGCTTGCAAGCTAGCTTGTGTTAGTTGGCGAGGCCTAGTGTGTTTAGGTAAAGGTTTCCTCCTGAGCAGCCCGTTTAAGTTGGTTGTCACCTGCGTTTGCTTCACTGAAGTAGGTTGTAACAGAACTACTTCCAGCAAGAACCAACTGTTTGTGTTTACTTGTTTTAATATGGCTTTGTATGTCCGCATTTCCACCATGGGCGACTTAAAATGGACAATTGCAGTGTGTGTAATAGCAGCATATTCACTGCTTGGTACTTTTTAAAGGTAGCTGTAAATGTCATGGAGCTCTTTGGAAAAAGCTGACTTTGTTATTAACACAACAGCTAGCCTACCTGTTGTTACTCAGCAGGTCCTGTTAGAATGATAAGCTAACCATTAGCAACAGCCGCAACCCTGTGATTGATTGACACATGTGCAGACAAATCACTTTGACTCGTGGTGCATTAGTGATGTTTTTTCTATTGGTTAAAACCGCAACAACAGCCTTGGCCACAACATTGACGGCCATATAAACAGACACATCAGTGTTTCAAGCATGGTGTTATTTTTTGGTATTTTAGTCGGTTTTAGACCGAAACAGGGACTGTTCAAAACCTGGACATATGATGTTTTATAGATATTTGCAGGGGACTCGGGAGATGGAGCTGAAAACAGGACGGCCCTTGGCAAATCAGACACCTGGTCACCCTAGCAAAAGACCATTTTGGGCTGTTTATATTTGAGCCTGCAATATGAGACAAATGTAATACACATAGATCTTATTTCAACTTCTGTCAATGAGATTTTAAAGGAAACTTTATTGACGATGTCAATGCTCTGCCCCAATTTAACTCGTACAGTGTGAGCACCCGGGTCGTGCTTGACAATCAGGCCGTACACTTTGATCACATAAATTACAAGCATGTGTTGTGTGTCCTTAATGATTCACTCCTACAGTGTGAGACGACAGTCCACCACAACATTCTTTTACAGTCTGTACGGTGAGTATTCTCTGCCTTATCTGAGGTGGAAAGCAGCAAAAAACATTTTCAGTGAACATAATGCGTTGTTACAATACTTTTAAGCCCACTTTCATATTTTCCCAAATATTATGACTAAATGTTTTAATACATTGCTGGAAATATTCCAATATTACTTAAGCAGTATATTCAATGGCATATTTCCCTGACAGGATGTTCTAGTAAAACGTACAAAGAGCTTCTACAATATTAAACCTTATTACCATGAAGGCAGTTTGACAGACTTGCAAAACAGAATTGTGTTTACTTGAAAGAGATATTCCCTTTATAAAACATTCTGCAGGGACAGCTTTTGGTTGTGCACAGTAAGTAATACAAATGTTTATTTTTGTACATTACATTTTAAACTGACTGTGCTCAATGTGCAGTGATTGTTTCATTATTGCTTGACTTGCAGTGCAAAGGGCTTTTTGTCCTTTGACATAAATGTCTCCTTTTAAGAGAGCAACAGCGCTCTATGCAGCAGCTAGACCAACCAGAAGCTGTATTACTTCTCACAGGCCGGTGCAATAGTCCTGTAACACTAGGAAAGAAACCTGTCTCCTCACTAAATGCTGTACTTTTTGATATGTGCCTTTTCCTTCTTGCACAATTTGTCAGGAACACACCATGCTCAAATGTACTCCTCTGTATATGTCACTTCTGAATCATAGATGTTTGTGAACCCACAATCCTTCAGCGACGGGACTCTTTAACCACAAGACCACCCTGAAGCTGGTTACGCATAGTCTTTGTCAGAAAGCATATTTTCAGTTTCACAATGAACTTTGTTTTTAATGCAGAGAGGATCCTGGCACACTGGCAGATGAAACAATAGAAGACTATTTTAGAAATAAACTGCTATCCTCCTGACACACTCGAACATCAGTAGAGTATCAGATTTGTTTTGCTGGTTAGATTGGAATTTCTCTGAGAATGCGGTTTATGTAAAGTCTGCTTGGGTTTGTTTATCTGTTCTGGGTGTCTTGAGCTAGCGAGTGGAATGTTTTGGTGCTCTGCCTATCCATGTTGTGCTGCACTGGTATACTTTTCTTGTGTGTGAGTGAATGCACAAGACAGAAAGTTACACCTCAGAAAAGTTGTCATGAGTTGTTCTTGTTACTTTTTCTATTTTGTTTATTATAGTCTTAAGATTTCCTGTTTTATTCTTCTGTCTTTCTTCCTTCGTGTTGCTTGTTTCCCTGGTGTATTTTGTATTGCTTTATTTCCAAGTTTAGTCTTTAGTGTTTCCTGTTTTATTTTGTAATTTCTTATCCTCGTGTTTCTCTATGTCCTGTGTGTATTGTTACTTTTACATTCTTGATTTCTCTTTTGGTCTATAGTGTTTCCTGTTTTATTTTGTTGTTCTTGTCCCCAGTGTTTCTTGTCTTGTCTTACTTCCTCCCTTTGTCTGGTTTCCCTCCATTTTTCCCCCACCTGTGTCATCAGTCTATGCTGTGTCTGATTACCCCATTGTCCACTTAGTTTCAGTGTACCTTCCCTCAAGTTGTCAGTTCATACCATACGTCTTCCTACATGTGTTCTGTGAAATGTTTCCTCGTGGCTCCCAGGTGTTTCTTCTTTTGGATTTTATGTTGGACTTTTGATGGACTTTGTTTTGGACTTGAAAAAGTAGGCATTTTGCTTTTTTTTGTTAAATAAAGTCTTTACTTTGGTCTGCACTTGGGTCCTCTTCTTTGTTTATTTTTTACTAAAATGGACATAATGAACTGACAACAAGTCAACAAAAGCACTTTCAAGTCGGGCTTTCACTCTTGAAAAACTCCTGATATTTTCCAGCTCCTCCCGAATGCAAACTGTCGAATTTTTCACTCAAACTTCACCTGAAGTTTCTCCTGCCAGACCCCTAGTATTTTTTTCCACAGTAAGTCCGAGTGAGCTGATGTGAGAACGCAGCAGGATATTATCTGGAGGATCAGCTCGAGCCAGTAAGAGGGGGTGGTCACGTTTTTATACTGTGACTGCTGCATGGTGCATAGAGTGTATGTACACGACCACTACGATCTCTGTGCATGTCATCAAACGGCTGCATTACGTTTTCTATTCGTCAGTATGTTGTTCTCCGCTCTTTGCATATATTGTGATTCTGTCAAACTACACGTAGCATTGCTATAAAGGCAAATATGTTCATTATAGCATCGTATAGCAGACTCTGTTGCTTTGTCCACTACTCCCGCATTGTTTTTTTTTTGCCTTCACGTCTTACCGAAGGAGACCCCCCGCCCCCCCCTCCTGTTTGACAGGGATTGCATATGTGAAAGCGGCTATAGTAATCTCACATTGCCTATATAAAAAGGTCTGTAGTTAGGATGAAAGTATTACAAACAGATGACTTTAACATTTGCAGTTTTAATTTTGCACATAAAAAATTGTTGGGAGATAGTTTTAAGCTTTTACTCATAGCCTATTCTTTTGCTTATATATCTAATATAAGTAGCAGCTACTTTGCTCTTTGCATGGCAGCTTGTAAAAAAAGGAGCTCTTTCATTAGTTTATTCTATTTGTTATTTGAAACAATGGGAAAGTGTCCAACACTAATAGAAGCAACTCTCATTGTAGATAGCTACACATACTGTATTGAATCTTTAGTTTGTAACGTAACGGCTGAAGCTTTACATGCTATCCCTGAGTTGGTTTGAGAATAGCCTACAGTTTTGCTTATGACTTGTTTTAAAATGTAAAACACAAAAAGGGGTCTGGAATATGCAATGGCTGCTGGAAACGCAATTAACACAGCAATAACTTAAATCTAAGGAAGTGTATTTGTCTAATTTTAGTCAAAAACTTCTTATTACACTTATTATTATAAGCCACATTCACCTGCTAGGAAATAAAAAATCTTATTTCAATATTCAAAAAACATTCGGTCTGAATTGCTTGGTAAAAGAGAGTGTGTGGGGGAGGATCTGCCAAAGGGGCAAGAAAATGTAACTTGTTGGGTGTAAGATGTATAAACTTATTAATCTAAAGTATATCTTATTTCAAGACACTTAACAAGTACATCAGCAGATTAATTTTTAATAAGATGTTTATCTGGACTAGTCAGGTGAATGTGGCTTAAAATAAGTGTAATGAGATGTTTTTGGCTAGGATAAATGTAAGTTCTTGTGAATTTTTAGACGGTTGATAGAGGTTAGTAAGGTAAAAAACAAACAAAAGTAAACCTCAAAAAAGACTTTAAGGATATGTTCTTAGATGTGCGTTTGATAGATGTGATTGCTGGAATGTAAAGTTTCCCAAATCCATTATAATTGCACAGACTGGAAGACATGCTGGGCTACTGTCACTGTAAACTTAATTTTATACAGTACCATGGCTCAGCTTTCACACTCCAGAGCAGGAGTATCCAACCTTTTTTTTTTATCTGGGAGCTACTTTGAAAAAATGAAAGTGTCTGAGAGCGTTGCTTTGAGCTTGTTCACCTTTTCAGTTCATAGCATGCTGCACAGAGAGAAGTCCCATGCAAAGTTACCATGAACTTGAGTATGGCAGCGCTCAACGTTGTTCATTTTGCTGACTGAAACACTGGTATTACAGATGAGGCCAACACACTAAACATTTGTGAAAAAGAAAATATCTACTTTTCCACTCCCCATGGAAATATTATGTTTTCTTCTTTATTCTCAGCATGGCCACCTTCATTGTTCATCATTGGCCTGCTAATGGACTCCTCAGTTTAGCTCAGGAGTCAAATCATTTAGAGGTTGCTGTTATTTTTGCTGTGATTGGTTAGGGTCAGGTGTTGACAAACTTGACACGAGCGGCACCTTTTTATTTACATTTGATAGTCCTATCCTATAATTTTGTATGAGAGGAGGTGGGACATCTGCGTATTTGGTTGGATTTAAAGCAACTCTAGGTAGGAATGGTTTAGTGCGCTTTGGCGCCCATCAAAGATTTCTGAGTGCATCTACACCTGTCGTAAGACACAGTGTATTATGACCAATTACGCCTACCCCTCTGAGACAGCACAGCCTAACGTTATGTTGCAATCTCTTATGAATGATATCTTCATGGATGTACAGTCTGTTTCTTGCTCGGTCACTCTCTCTTTTTCTCTTCTTAGCCTCAGCCATTGTATCAAACTGAACAGAGACAGGCTAACATGGCTTCCTTTTCAAACTGAAGGGCGGTGTGTGAACTAGTGCTGTAAAGCCGTACGCACGTATCGGGAGATGACCTTGGCCCACTGCCAAAGTTTAAAACTGCAGTAAACAGGCAGTCAGGTCAAGCTGTGGACATGGCAGAGTAAATCAACCTTTGAAACTACTTTTTAAAGATGGAAAAGTTACTTATTGTTGCTTTAAGTGGGAGGAGGCTCCAAGTTGCATTTAATTTTATTGGATTTTTTTGTACACAATCAGTGAACCTCTTGGGGAGGTACCGAGAACTCTGTTTGACGTATTATCGACCCCTGCTCTGGAAGAATACAACAAAGTGTAATGTATGTACCTGTTGAATGAGACATTTTTCATGTAAATGAACCCTCATGATTGTAGCCCTCTGCTAATAATGTTTTGTTTTCAATTTGGAGATTATATTCAGTATGTTATTAGTGAGCTTGTTAGTGATACATACACGATAATGTTTGCAGCTTACTTTTACGACAAGTACAATTTTTGTTCATTCCTTTGGCTATTTAGCTTTAAGTCATATCTACAAACATACAGGGTGTCCCTCCAACTAGAGCCTCATGCAAGCTGTTTAAGCACGTGAAGACATCTTCACTTTGACAGACCTGCTGTGCCTATTTCTGGTTGTTTAGTTATGATTGGACAATCGCTGTTAGGGGAGGGGTCGATTAAACGGTACATTTGTTCTAACTGGAACAAATGTACCGTACTGCGTCTTACTTGAGGATTGTCTTACTCTTTAAAAATATGTGTGAAGAGAGAAATAAAGACCAACATCAGTCTGGAGATCTTTCAACAGCAGCTGAGGATTACATTAAGGGATACAGCTTTTGAAATGAACACAACCTACTTTGTTCACTCCCTGCGGCCTTAGTTGTGTTATTTATAAAGTGTGTGTGTGGTAGAGGGGTTAGGGGGTTGTTTGCGTGACAAGCAGAGGCATTATAGGGCTTTTTCTTGTCTACAACAGCGAGGGCTATCTACTCAGGAATATTAACAAGTTAATCATCTGAAATTAACGCAGTTAAATCCTCAAGCCAAATAACGTACAACTCCCCCTCCCACTGTGCAAGCAAGCTATTTTTCTAACCGTTTTTCTCCTTTCTCTTACTCCCTCCATCAGCTCTGAATTTGCAGATCGCAGCTGCACTTGTCATCAGGCCTGTTATTAACTGTAACATATTTCTCACTCTGAGATGGAGGGAAAGGTGCAGAAAGTGAAAGATCCAGGGAGGTATGGTTGGAAAAAAGGAGCGGGGGAGAAAAAAAAAGGACAAAAGAAGAGTGAGAGTCAGGTGGTGAAAGGGGAGAGAAATTGAGTTAGACAGAGAGCAGAGCAAAATTAGAGCGAGGGGGGCAATAAGAGCAATCTTGAGGCACAGAGAAAGAGCTGGCAGCAACAGTACTGTAAAATCATGGATTTTCTCCTGATAATTTCTTCTCTGCTGCTGAGGTTTAATTACTCTCTGCCAGAGCTATCTGTCCGCCTCCAGGTCTGGCTTCACACATAAAGGCCTTTGCATCCAATCAAAAAGCTTGACCTTTTAACCCTTCATCTCTTCTGATCATGACATGACATTTCAGGTCTGTCAGGTGCGAGCCATCCCTGCTCCAGGTGCCGCTCTTCTCCTCGGGGTGCTAAGGCGCTAAACTACATTCATCACAGTGACATTGTAATCACTGCAGTTTTACCCCGATTCACTATGCAGATTCCTGGGTATATTTCTTCGATTTAGAGCGTCGTCCCTCTCCC
This sequence comes from Tautogolabrus adspersus, assembly GCA_020745685.1. Classification (NCBI taxonomy): domain Eukaryota; kingdom Metazoa; phylum Chordata; class Actinopteri; order Labriformes; family Labridae; genus Tautogolabrus; species Tautogolabrus adspersus. The sequence continues at coordinate 5,903,871 of CM036556.1, read as the reverse complement.
TTTCCAATTCTCCCTCGCACTCCTCTTATCCTTGACCTTCGCTCATTCCCATGGTAACTGCGTCTTACTTGAGGATTGTTTCATTGGTAAGTCAAGTGGGCCAATCCTTGGGTTTTAAGTTGCGCATCGGCAGCAAAGCTTTTCAAAATCTAATTTGAGGGATTATCTCTCTATTGATTTCACTTAAAACTGATTCTTTTCTCTTTCCATCCTTCTGCTGCTGTGATAAAGTATCAGGGAAGGAAGCGAAGTGTGTGCTTCTGCGTGTGCGAAGTATCAAGCGTCCCTTCCTCGACGGAGTTGAGAAGAGGAGGCTCAGTCGTCTCACTTGGCAAAGCACAGAGAGCACGAACGAGTGTGCGTGTCTCTCTTTGTGTGCTTGTGCGTGTGCCGTTCCAACTTTTGGCGCCTATCTGCATCTGTCTGTGTGTGTTCATGCGGGACACACACACACACACACACACACACACACACACACACACACACACGGCTATCATCCTCCGTGGCATTAATATTCATCTGTGTGTGCATTGAGCAGAACAGATTAGCAGGAGTAATGATGAGCATGTAATGATAAGGGGACCACAGCAGTCCCGATAGTCTAAACAGGCCTCTTTTAAACTCGACTGGAAAGAAGCAAGCAAACTCATTACAGCTTAACAGCCATTAGATTAGCATTAGTTCCTCTTTGAGGGGAATATTGCTGCTGGTTTCCATGGATTAGCACCAGTGGTGAGCCATCCATGGGACATTATCGCTACTGGTTTGCTACTAGAATTGGTGATTTGTTGGCAGCTATTTGCTTCCCTGTTTTTAGCCATTTTATATTAGAAATACAACATATCATCAAGGTAATATAATCCTCTGAAGGCTATTACAGTATCATGGGAATGAATAAACCAAACCATACCATTTATATATAAGTCATATAAGCCTTAAAGTATTGGTTTATACGATATTGCTTATTGTAGTAGTGTGTGAGCCATGCAAGGTTTTACGTGATGTCACCAAACTCCACGTAGGCTATAAATGTAGATGGAGGGATGGCTGTGGTTCAGTGGGTAGAGTCGGTCATCTCTCAACCAGACGGTTTGGGGTTCAATCCCCAGCTCCTACAGACACGTGGCTAATGTTTCCTTGGGCAAGAAACTCAATCCAAAGTTGCTCCCGCTGCTTCGTCTGCGGCATATGAATGTGCATGAATGGATTAGTTAATACTGATGGACACTTTACATAGCAACCTCTACCATTAGTGTGTGGATGTGTAGGTGTGAACTGTGGTGTAAAAGTACTTTGAGTGGTCAGAAGAAAAGCGCTATATAAGCTCAAGTCCATTTACCATTTACAGATGTGAAAGTTCTATCATTGTATTATTTCAGCATCACTCAGAGGATTTAAGTCAATCAAGCACAGTTAGGTGTGAAGGTCTTAAATGCTTTTGGTGAGCTACGCAGTTTTAATAGATGTTAGATTAAGTGAGACATTGTAACACATTTTGGAACAATCCAGCAGCTGGCGGTCCAATCAAAGCCTACGTCAGCCCACAAAAAAATGTGACCATGGCCAGGACCCTGAACCTCAAATTGCTCCTGTTTGTCATTCCGCTGGTGTGCAATTGTATGCTTGCAAAATAAAAACCCAAATCACTCAAGTTTTTGGTGCACCAAGTTCATATGGCAGCTGCAGTTGCTTGGACAATATGTGGTAAAGGCAAAACAATTACTCCCATAACACAGAATGTGTGCATAGCTCTTGTCAGCACTTTAAACCCTGAAGTAGTTTCTATTAAACACAATGACAGACGAAGAATACTGATACTTTATCAGTGATATGGCTGATACATACTGGATAACCATGTTGGTGTAATGCCAATCATGTCTTTTTACTTAAGGCCTTGGAACTTATTGCGATCATATAAGGCTGAGATGGAATCATGACAAATTAGCTCACCTACCTGTTATAACTTTTTAAATGATACAGATTATAATACTGATCTGCTTGCCTCAAACTGTTAATCTATAACCCTTCAGAATTAACAACAGACACATATAAACATACAGCTTGGAATGAGCAATCTAAGCTATTTATTTATATATATAGTATATTTATTTCCTGTTATGCCATTATCAAGGACTGTGGCTGTCATATTTTTTTTCTTTAACCAGTGTGAGTCTGGATTTGATGGTATTGCAGCTGTCGAGGCTTGTACCAAACGGTGGTGAGTGTGGTTTCATCTGAAGTAGGTTGGAAAAACGATTGACGCACCAAGGTCTAATTAGAAAGCAGTTCTCATTTCCGAACCCTAGTCAGGGTAAATAACCTGTTTTGTTTTTTAGAAGGATATGATTACAGCTTATGAGATTATGGTTGACAATTTACTGCTGAGGTGTATTTTGAAGAGGAAGAATGAATGAAAGAAATGCTGTGAAAGGAAGTTACGACGTTCTGAGGATGTTTGGTAGATAAGATCAGCAGCTTTAGCAAGCTGCGGGTAAATGCTTGTTTACTGGTTACCAACCTTTATTGTAGCCTATACCTGGCATCAGTGACAATGATGGGTTGTCATGGTAAAGGCAGCGACAAGTGTCTGCCAAGATCAATGCTGGTATGTTTGTGTGTGTGGCAGTGCATGAGATTGAATAAGGGCATATGCTGGTGTTTGTGTAGTTGCGGTCATTGAACCTGTGTGTGTGTGTGTGTGTGTGTGTGTGTGTGTGTGTGTGTGTGTGTGTGTGTGGCAAGTGATCTACTCTCACACATCACAGATCAAAGGGCAAAAGCAGCTGCTGGTCATCTCAACCTATGGGCCACCCTGGTGGCACTCTATGCTCTTTAAGGGCTTTTAAAGTCCCTCACAGTGATACACATATGCAACCGGATGAAACAAATTTCGTAAGGGAGCAAAAGACGCTTATAGTTACCATGGAAACGTACCACAAAGCTAGTGGGAGAGAAGGGGAAATAAGTGGGGTTTTAAAGAGGGAGACAGAGAATGAAATCAGCTCTGTCAATGCGTTGCCAAGCAACACTCAACACTAACGAAGCTGGGTTTGATAACTTGTTGATAACACCAGTGGGAGAGCCAGTGTGTGCGTGTCTGTATGTGTGTGTGTAATGGCAGTGTTATTAGCAGAGGCAGTGAAAGAGCCCCTGCTGAGACAAGCCCATAGCAGAGATAAGGGGAAAGACCTTCTATTAAAGGCCGGGCTGCCAGTGGGCCTCAGGAACTCACACATACTCTAGCACACACACAAAAATACACACATCAGCAGTACAAAAGGCCGCTGCAGACCCTCACACAATAATGAATCACACAACAGGACCAAAAGACTGGTGCTTAAACATTTTTGTTTGTTTTTTTTATTCAACCTTTTTTTTTTCCAAACCAGGAATGTACTAGTTTTTTCCTCTCTTTAGAGGTGTGTTGGGGGGGAGGGGGCAAGGGAAGGGGAGAGAAGAGAAGAGGGAGGGGGGGGGGGGGGGGGGGGGGGGGGGATCAGGGGTCGCCGTGATGAGTAGACAAGGGGGTAAGGAGGAGAGAAGAAGAAGAGGAGAGGACACAAAAAAAACCCTTCTCACACAGAGGTGTCCCAAATACAAAGTCTCAACACGTTACATACGAGAGCCACCTCGCCCCGCTCGCTGTCTATTGGCACAAAGGAACACACACTCACGCACATGTACACACACATACACTCACACTTTCACCAACAGAGAGGTGGGGGGGCTTGGCGGTAGCTTTTTTTTTTCTCTCTTTCCCCCGTTCCATAGAAACAGCACTTTTTCTTCTTTCTCTTTTTCTACATGACAACCAGTGGCCAAGTCCGTGGTTTTTAGAAAAGCCAACATGTTGAGTCGGCCAGTCAAACACAAACAGTGAGCGCCAGAGACACAACTTTGAAATAACGACAACATGAAATCAAACAATACAGAAAAAAAACAGAGATACTGCTGAGAGGGAGGCGGGAGCAAAATTGACGGAATACGGGGCAGTTGCTTCTTTTTGTCGGTCAGATACCGTTAAGTCCAAGAAGTTGTGTTCTCCCCCTCATATGGAGGCAGCCATATGAAAAAAAAAAATACTGTCATTCTGAATTGGAGGGCACAAAAGAGTTGTTGAAGAGAGAAAACAGACACTTCATTTGGCTTGGAGGATATTTTAGGTATTCTGAGCATGTTTAAATAGACATAGACTTAACAGCATACATTAAAGAAAAAAAAACACAAGTTGGTAGTTGTACAAAAAAAAAAGATTTTGAGGTGTTTTCCTCCCATGTCATTTTTGAAATCCAATACAGTCAAATACAATCCAAACTCATTCATGTTACAAAAACATATCTGAACATCATCATCATGTGTTGAACAAAGTCATATCAGACGAATGTGACACTTTATGAAAGATATCTCTTTATAAGATGTTAGATACAAAACACAGTTGAGAAATGCTGTAAGGTCCAGATTTAACACTGGCTTCACACAGAAAACAGGGCTACATCACAGGAGGCCTTATGTGCGTGTGTGTGTCTGGAAAAACAAAACTTTAAGGTCTCCACTGCCACCCAGTTTACACATAAGCAATAAACATGTTTGAGCAACACAAAACAGCTTTTTTAATATGCACATGTGAACATATTGCACCTCTGAACACAGCGTTGTGTTATTGCCCTCTATAGGACGAGGTGCTGGGCACTAGCGTGTTTGTTTGATTGTGTGTGTGTGAGGAGAGGAGAGAACACACAAGCGCCCTCTTTGCTCCCTCCCATGTCCATGGGGTTAGTCTTAATCACAGAAAGTCATATGAAAGCAATCGGCATATTTGTCGCGTGTGGGTGAAAGTGTTTGCGTGAATGTGTCTGAGCGAGAGCAAGCGGGAGCGAGAGAGAATATATGTCACTCAATGCAATCAGTAGGCATTTGTGACAGTCATTAAAAGGTGTGAAATCTGTGTACGGTTGTGTGGGAGGCGGTGTGTGCGTGTCAAACAGAGAGAAACAGAGTGTACTGACTGCCGGGGGATTTCTCTTGTGTGTGTCCACAGCTTGAAGAGTACTGTGCATGTCTTTATAATAAATGAGAGTGCCTGTGTGATACAGAGATGCATTTCAACACAAATTTTGGTGGAAAAAATCTGAAATGCGCCACCTCACGTCAACATAAAGTGTGACTGAGTCACAGAAGATGTGTGTGTGTGTGAGAGAGAGAGAGAGTGTGATGAAATCTCTCCTTTCTGTGGTTAAAGTTCAACTCCTCAGAAATCCGTTTTGCCTGTTGGTCCCATTGCCTCCGTTCAGGAGGTTCGGACCCTCCGTTCAAAGAAAAGGTTTCTCTCCTTCTCCGGCCACTCCTTCCTCTGCTCTCTCCATCCTTGGTATCCTTCATCTCACACTCCTGCTGCTCCCATCTTCCCCTCCCCTCAGCTTCTTTTTCTTTAGTGTGCAATTCCTTCACAGTCTTTTCTTTTCACGTCTCCCTCCCTCCCTTTCTCCTCCTCTTTTTTAAAAGTTCTGCATTCAGACGCCGCTTTATTCCCCCTCCCCAGACAGCACTCTTTCTCGCCCTGTTCTTTTTACTATACTCTTCTTTTTCATTTCATCCCCCTTCTTCCCCACTGTCACCACCCCAACACCCCCCCCCCCCCCCGCGCCCCTTACTTCTTTTTACTTCTGCGTTTCAAAAAAAGCGTTTGAAAAAAAAAAAACTTTCATAGATGGTTCTACCTCAACACTTCCACAAACGAGGTCTAAACTTCAAAACTACAGCATAGTACAAGGAGCTATAAAAATATACATAGAGTTCAGAGACCCTAGAGGGGGTGGGAGGGGGGAAAGGGAGGGCGGGAAGGGAGGGAGTGAATGAAATAGGGAAGAGAGGAAGAGAGACACAACCTCTGTTCGCTGGGAAAATTAAAAAGGGGATTAAATTAATATACAACGCAAAGGGGTAAAGGAAGGAAACAAGGTCATTCTAAGTCGTGAAAACCAAAAACAGCAGATAAAAAATGTCTAGCAACAGAACTGTAGTTTAACAGAGTGGGTAGAAATAATAAACAATAGAAAACGAAAAGAAACATCTAGAAATTATTTACTGGATATTCATATATATAATCTATAAGTGTTGATAGCGATAAAAAATCTCACTTTTTTGATATTCGCTCACTATTTTGTGTTTTGGTATTTAAGACAAGTCTAAAGAACGCACGCACACACACACACACAGTCACTCACACACAAAGCGAACACACACACAAACTAAACCCCACACAGGCATATGCAAACTCATATGCAAACTTGCTTTACCGAAGCGCACTAACTGCACACACACGTCTAATGTGGAGCAGCGGCGCCATAATTATTACCCAAGTCATATGCCCACTCGCACAGTCACATACACACACATTATTAAAATATACAAGATTCTGAGTGTCACCAATTGGTCAGACCTCCTCAGCCTGGGGCCTGGTCATGTGACCGCTGCCCGGGCTTGGTGATTGGGTGAGTCCGAGGCCCCCATTTTCTCAGGAGAAACAAACACGAACAAACTAGAATCCTATTGGTGATTTAGTGGCAGAGGCTGGTCTCTGTTTGGCTGATGGAGCTCTGAGGGGGCAGGGCGGTGAGCTAGGCAGGTATGGCCTCTGGGAATCAGAGTTCTCAGGTGCAAAGTGGGATCAGAGTTGTAGTTTTTTTATTGTAGTCCCTCTATCTCTTTTTCTCTTTCATAAAACATCTCAAGTCCCAATGCATGGTCCATACCTCTAGAAAAACAGTGTGTATGCACACACAAACATACAGGCATTATGGGTAACTCTTCCATTTAGCATTTGTGGGGCTAGTTAAGCTCTGAGTTGACAAGAAGGGGGCACTCAGAGGCTTTTGCCCATTCATTAGAGCCTTTGTTTAGAAGGGCTTCGTACAAATACGACATTGCCCATAACAAACACTTGGTGGCCCAGTTGTGTTATAATGGATCAGGGTGGTTTGTTCAGCAAGAACACAACTGTGGCCATCTCTCAGGGCAGTGAGAAGGGAGTCCATGAGGCAATACTATAAGTACTAAATGGGTCAGGGTCGGAGCTGTGATGGTGAGCTTTACAGTGTCTTTAAATGGAGCAGGGGGTTGGTTGGAAAAAGGGAGGTGGGCATGTCCAGTAGGACATAGCAGCGGCCGTCTCATACTTTGTAGTAGATGTTAGCCGGGCTCTGTGGCGGCATCTCCTGGACGATGTAGACGGGGTGTCCATAATCTCCGCTCACCTTCTCGTAGTGCGGGCAGTAGGCTGAGTCTGACGTCCGCAGAGGGATGATGATGTCGCTGGGTTCAGAACCATTGTTGTTTGAGCTGGAGATGCCTCCGCCCCCTCCCCGTTTAGGGCTGGTGAGGGAGGACAGCGAAAGAGGAGGGTGGTGGGTGTCTGAGTGTTTGGCGTGCCTCCGCCTGTAGCACACCACGCAGATCACAGCGGTTACCAGCAGGAGGAAGGCAGACCCTCCTGCGGTGCCTGCAATGAGGGCGATATTGGAGGATTGAAGGGGCCCGTTCTCATCGCTGCCCTCGCTCCCGAAACTGTTGGGTCCTCGAGACTGGGTGGAGTTTCCTGCGCCGCCTGAAACAAACCATCGAACAATCTTACTCCAATATCTACAGTATCCAATGCTGCTTACATGCATATTAATCATCATGGATTTAACAGAGCAACAACACAGCTTGCTTTCACAATTTGTGTTTTTCATGAGCTTTTAAATTACCATTCCAATCCTTATGGATCTGTACCACAATAACATGAGTAATGGGGATGGTTTAGCTCTGCTAGTCCAGGCTGCAGAGACTAAACCCAGAGGAATGCAATAAGTATGCAGCAAATCTCACAGGCGCGTATATGTGGTCTCTTTATTGATGCAATGAAGTGGACAGCAGTGCATATAAAATGGAGGGGAATGTCTGCAGACTCAGTGTGTGAGTGTGAGAGACCCGTACAGTATATACTCATGTGGACAGGCATGCTAAGCCACAGTGTGTGTCAAGGTAACACACTCTATTTCCCTAACCTTAACAACTGTATTTACTTAGCATTAAAGCTAGCCACATAAAGAGCGCCTCCCCGCTCTGCTTCAACCGCCAGACCACACACTCCGCCTGCCTGCTGGCCTTCCTGCCTGCCTGTCTCTCTTTTTTATCTGTCTGTCTATTTATCAAACTGTCTGTCACGCTATCCCTCTGTTTGCTAGCCGATTGCTGCCTCTGTCTGTTGTGTGTCTGCCTGAAACCCAAGATCTTCACAACCCCGGAGCACACAGTTTTCTCTGCAGGAGATCGGGTCAGAACTCAGCAGGTGGATTCTGGTCTGGATGCATGTACGAGTGTGTGTGCATCTGTGTGTGTTTACAAAACGGGGCTCTGGCACCGGACCGTGTGAATGTGTGTGGCGAACTGGTTAAGGCTGGTAATGCGAGTCCCTTCTATATAGAGCCTTTGGATTGGCCTATCATTATTCTTGGCACACATCCTTTCTTTTCTCCCTGTCTGTGTGTCTCCTGTGTCTCCTGCGCTTCCTCGCCCTCCCCTGCTCCGTGGTTCAGTCTATCTTCAGGTTATTCTCGCTGTAATGACCTACCTTGCTCTGAGCTCAGGGCTTTGCAACACAAACACACATATGCACAAATGCACATACACAAACAGGCAAGCAAATACATGCAAAGACACCTCCCCCCTGCTGCTATAGGCCCCCTGTTGTGCTGGACTGACTGGGAGCAAAGCACTAATGTCAGACGTCGATTACACTCCCTTCTCTTTCCTCAGCTTTCTACCTCCCTCCATTAACCCAATATCCCTCATTCTCCATCTCCATTATCATCGCCGCCTTTCACCGGCTCTCTTTATTATCTTCTCTTCCTTCACGTCTTCTCCTCCTCCTCCGCCATCTCTTCTTACTTCCCCTATTTTCCGATTCTTACTCCGTCCTTTGTTTCCTTTTTTTTCCGCAAAAGCTCATATCAGTGAATATTACCTTGGAGAGAGACATCCAACAGGTCTGTAACGATAGAATGGGTCAAGGTGATGACATAGTCTTGTGCTTGTATTTGTTCTGGCTGTTGTTTTTTTAAGGTGTTTTAAGCTGGTCAAAGAAATACTTGTCGTTTTTACATCAAATTATGTCCTGCCTCGTATTTTTTTCTTCTTCATTTTCTGATTATATTTCGGTATCAATTTGTCTTTCCTATCTATGTGAACTCTGAGGTCACTTTTCAAACACTTTGGTGATGCAGAAAGGGATGTTATGTCCAGCCAGTGCCTCCATCTGGACTCGCACATGGGACTTTGTGGTTGCGTAAACTCCTGACACCATTGCCCTGTCTACTCTCAGTTTTGTCTTCTTCTAATGAACATTATATTTCATTATTATTTTGGTTTATTAAAAAACATCTTGTTATCTCACATAAAAAGTTGATATATGGGGTTGTACTGATAGTGGGAAGAGTCTACGTAACAAGCTGCGTCATTTACTGTGTTACAGTGTTTTTGTTCTTCTTCTTCTTCTGTCATTATTGCCAAAACTAATTATCTTATTACTGTCATGTCATGCACGATGCCAGGCCTCGATCATATGAGGCAAAAATAGTCCTCCTTGAAATAAAACAGTCCTGCACTGCTTAACAATTCTAGTGAAGTCTACTGGCTTACTGTTTGTACAATAAAAAAAATCAACCTGAACATTTTTGATATTAAAGAAAAAGTTTGACTCCTTTAATTCTGAGGCTATTTTAGGATTTGTCAGAAAATCTAAGATCTGGGCGCCCGTAGCCTCGTGGTTAGTGCGCTTGCCCCATGAAGACCAACCAACTTTCCTCTTGAGTATATCAAAGAGACGTGATAAACACATGTATCTCTTTATCTATGAATCCCTTATTGGACGTGCACCATCTTATATAACATCTCTGCTCAACTGGACCACCAGAGCCCTCGCTCTACTGACTGTCTATTGCTTCAAATAGAACTTTGAATATCCGTATTTAGCTTTTTCGCTCCAAAAATGTGGAATAATTTACAACACACTCTTTTTTCTTTTGCACAAATTAATTCTCAAACCACTTTCCCACAGTGTGTGATTGTTTTTACAGAGAATCATTCTATCTTTCTTCTTTTATATGTGTTTTTTTTCGTACCTCGACATCATTGTAAATGAGGGAAACCTATAAAGGTTTGAAATGATATGAAATTTACAACGGGTGGCCCAGGTTTCCAGCACGTCACTCCCCACTCTCTCTCCCCTCCTGATTTCTGACTCTATCACCTATCCTACCTCTAAATAAACCTTAAAAAAATCCAAGATCCCACAACAACCTTAGTAGTACGTTTTCAGTCTTTGTGATGTCTACTCAGAGTGTTTACTGTACTGAGTTTGGTGTGTTGCAAAACAGAAAAAAAGATGTGCAGAAATGTTTAGACCAGGGTTACGCAAGTTCACAAGAGCTAGCTCAAAGTTCATACAAATACAAAATGAACGTGTCCATTAATCTGGATTTTAAGTTTACAGGCCAAAAAAAAAATATTATAATGAGCTTCTCTGAACTTTTCTTTTCCAACTGAACCTCTTCCTACCCATCCATCCACTGCCACTGCCCACTCTGTAACTTAATGAATGATTATTTATTACTGTAGAAACAAAGACAGACATGACTTATGATTATTTATGCTCATCACCTCCTCACCGATTTTTCCCAACACTCGCCGGATGCTTTGACCCATTGCTAGTTTAATTGATCATTTATAACTTTCAATGCTTGAGAGTGAAAATAAAGGCATATTGGAGTTCTATACTTATACAATATTCAACATTACATTCAGTACTTTTTCAGTGCTTTCATGCACAACACAGATCCAGAGAGCATTTTATGCTAATAGTCCAGTAAATTGTCAGTTTGCATCTTGCACAAAATGAGACGCTGTGAATACATTATAATCTTACGGTTAGTAATTTAGATGGTTACAACTGTATTCACGTGATGAAACATTAGTTTAAAAAAAATGATGATGATTTCAGTCAAGTGTGTGCTGATACGTCTTTGTCTGACAGTGAAATGTGTAAAATCCCTCATTATGCGTGTGATGTAAATAAGCTTTGTTGAGTGTGTCCGGTGTTATTTGTGTCGTTCTAGTAAAAAACAATGCATCCTATTGTTGCTCACTTCACACATACAGTTCTCACCTATTTGAGGTATGGACATGTGATAAGACAATGTGTGAATACACCAATTCACACATTTGGTATAGTACACAAATTCACAATAAAAGGAGAGATGAACACAACAAAGTGTGTTATTTCTCCTCCACTGACTGAATGACTTTGAGGCATAAATCTAGCCTCTCTACATTTCCATCTCCTTGTTCTATTCCCTTCTCCTCTTTGCTTTTCAATTATTTCTTTCTCTTTCCTCCTTATGTGCTTCCTTCTGACTCTTTTCCTCTTACTCCCTTCCTTTCTTTCTTTTTTCTTTCTGTCCCTCTCTCTGAACAGAACTACAGAATCCAGGCCAGCCAAACTAATGACAATAATAATTCTCCAAAATGTCGCCGCTGGTCCGGCTCTCTCTCTCTCTCTCTCTCTCTCTCCTGCTGCCCTCTCTCTTATCCCTCCTGCTTCTTTCTTCTCGCTCCCTCTCTTTTTCTCATCCTTCTCCCAAGGTAGCTATTAGCCATCCATTCCCCGCCTGCAGCACTTAGCTCGGAGGGCCGGGCGCAGAGACGAGGAGGAGAGGCATAGAGTGAAAGAGAGAGAGAAGGATACGGAATTAAATAGAGAGATCCACAGATGTCACCGCTGCACATTCTCCATCTGTCGCCTCCTCCCTCCCTCTCCCTGCTGCCTTCCTTTTTTATCTACCAGTCTTTGCTCATTCCCTCCATCCATTTTGCGGATGGATCCGCAGAGGATTATCTCCATTTGGTCTTTTGCTTACCTGGGTTTCTGCTGGTGGTGCGTCCCGCTGGCGGATCTTTCTTCGGAGGCAGCCCATATTGGCCTACAGAAGGAAAAAAAATAACAGTGGACTATGAGAAAAATGGCAGAAAAATACAGATACAGCCTCTATCTTCTATAACAGCCAAGGCTCTCAGAATTGGAACCAGTAAGTGACATTAGCAAACAAGGAGCCCGCCAGAAGGAGAAATCAACCAGAGGAGCTTTATTAAAGGCTTCCCTCCCTTCCATTCCCATTATAGGAGAGCACATATTGATTGGGCCTCCTTGTGCTGTGTATGAGCACTTTTCCATTTGTTTGAATGGGAAACTAAAGAGCAGCCGATTGTTGTTTTGGCCAGAGTGAATTTACACAAGGCCATAACGGCTTGTAATCTGTATTCGCTAAATAAGGCCATCTGTCTAGCAAGCCCTCAGTAATGGTGATGGCATTAAAGTAGTTATGTGACACATGCAAACGCACACACACACACACACACACACACACACACACACACACACACACACACACACACACACACACACACACACAGATGCAGCTATTGTAGAAGTGCCACTCCTCATTGCTGAAAGAGGTGGCTCAGAAAATTCAGATTTTGAACGCTTCCGAGCCATCTGGCCGGCTGAGAGCTGCAAGAATAGAGTTATATATTGGGATATGACTATTCAGCCCTGCACTTTATGCAACATTCTACAAAGAAAGTCTGCTATTGGTCATCACAGCAGAGGGAGAGAGCAAAATAGATCTGACCACAGGGTGCTTATGGATGAAACTGCACAGTAAACCCACACAAACATGCATTGATTTTGCCAATGCACAAAGTGGTAAGTGTGTGTGTGCATGCACAGCCATCAACCTATACATACTGACATTTAGAGTAAAGCGAGGCTATTGGCTGGCAGCTCCCTCATGACAATCCACCAAACAGAAGCTAGGGGCGGTGCAGTCTGGATCAATAGAAACTGCCCCTCCGCTATATTCTCAAGTGTGTGGTCAGCAGGGGCTAGGTTCAGACAGTATGTGTGTGTATGAGAGAGAAAATGTGTGTGTGAGAGAGAAAAGTGTGTTCGTGTGTGACAGAGACAGAGAGCAAGCAAGATAGATAAAGAATAAAATAAGAGAAGACAGGTCAATGAATGTGTGTGGGCTACGGGTGAAAGTGTGAGTTTTCTGAGAGTGTGTGAGCGTGTGTTCCTCAGAGCGAAGCAGAGCGCCATATCTCATCAGAGATCACCACGAGCCGGCACGCCGCTTATTTAGACGACAAACAACACAGACGTGACCTTTCAGCCACGTAGCAGATAAGACAGAAAGACAGAGGAGAAGAGTGAAAATAACTGAGAGTGGGGTTGAGAGGGAGACTTGTGAGGAGAGATGGCCGGCATGCAAAATGAACGGGAAGTGATGAGGACGGGGAAAAGGGGAATTTGAAAAGGAAGCGAGCAATGTCGCTCAATTGAAAAGAGGATGGGAAAAAAAAGAGAAAAAAGGAAACGCAGAGGGAATAGAGAAGAGGTGAAGGAACGACAAGGAGAGGAGATATAAAGATGGAAGATGAAGTAGGATGGAAAGATGTGTCCGTGTGTCTGAGAACCTTATAGTGTTGTGTAAATGTAGCAAAAGGGTTTGTATGTGTGTGTGGGGAAGTGAGAATTTCCATCGCCTGGGTAGTGAAAAGGCCAGGGGACAGGAAGTGTGTGTGCAGGTTTTTCTATTGAGCTGAGCTGACTATGTTGATGTGTTGGGCTGATAGAGCCACGGCAGCGCCATTTGGCCCTTTGATGAGGAGCACTAACAATACACAAGGCCTGATAACAAGGGATGGGCTAAAGAAATAGAAATAGGTGAGTGTGTGCGTACGTGTGTGTGAGGGGGGTCGTATGAAGGACAGGTGCCTATTATGTGTAAGAATGCACAGGTCAGTAAAAATGCTTAAAAGGGCCTTTTTTTCTGCTGCTTTTCTGAGAAAAAGCCTGCATGTGTGGGTCATTACCTGTGAATATTTTCCAAACAAATTAGAGGTGTGTGCAGCCACGAGTCATTAAAAATCCCTGACTGTGTGCTTTAACACTGAATGGACTCATTTTGTTATCGGGCTGTAGCTGGCAGGTCTGCTGTGTGGGGGAAATGTGTGTGTTCTTGTGTGTGTGTCCTGCAATGGACGCAGTCTGTGGCCATGTTTGTGCTCATGTACTTGCATGCGTGAGCTTAATGTTTGTGCCTTTAATGAGTATACCACACAGAGATATGCAAGTGTCGATATGTGTGTTTGAGTGTGTGTGTGTGTGTGTGTGTGTGTGTGTGTGTGTGTGTGTGTGTGTGTGTGTGTGTGTGTGTGTCCAGCATGAGTCGGTAGTGGTTAAAAGGCAGAGTGAGAGGGGAGTCAACAGGGCTCATTAGAGCTGACTGATCCCACACTTCTCTGCTGTTCTCACCACTTAACAAGCCTTAATACTCTGAGTGAGAACACACATACAAAGAGGTCATGTACGCGTATGTGTGTACTTGTTTTGTGTGTGTGAGTGTGTGTTAAGAGAAAGTAAGATAAAAGAGCGCGCTTAAAAAGTAGAAGATGCCGCGTGTCAGATAAGGTGCAGTAAAAGAATGTGAGCCGCTCTGGACTGTACAGATGGGAGATGATGGGAGATGTGGTGAACTGGAGCCAATGTGTATGAGTCATACTGTTAGTTAGGAGAGCAATTGTGTGTGAAGCATGAATAACAATGTGCGTGTTGATGATGAGTGAGTGAGAAATAGAGGAATCAATGTGTGGTGGAGTTGTACATATGGGAGAGCTCACGTGTGTGGATATCGTGATGTAGAGAGAGGTGTGAAAACTTACTCTGCCCGACTTTCAGCACCACCTTCATGCCTTGTGTGGCACAGACTCCACCTCTCATGCTATCAAGGCCTTGGCGTGTCCCATCAGACGTAGCTGGGAGAAAAGAAAAACACAGAATTGCACAATTAGTAAAGTAGAAGAGTGATAGATATGTACGCAGAAACACACACACACACAGTAGAAACCTATACATTAAAGCATCAAACTTCACTCTTTTTTCAATCTATATCCGACGCCAACAATAGTTTCTATTCATATGGACGGCCATTCCAGAGAGTCAGCAAGTGACATTTGCAGAGGCAGCGATTTAAAACTCCACCAGTCGCTCTGAAATGTCAAACTACGAGGCGGCAGCACTTTAATAAGTCCTCATTTAGCAGGCCGCTGAAATTCATTAACACCCCCGCTGCGCTGCATGGACTCAACCGCTTTCAGTCAACTGCAATTGCTGCTCGGGCTGGAGAAATAGCAGGAGAGGGGGGGGTGGGGGGTAATTTAGGGAGGCAGAGACTGGCTAATGGGAAAAAAGAGGATGGTAATCCAATCAGAAGTGCATAAGAAGTAAAAATAGAGCCCCTGAGACACAACACAGTGTGTGTAGAGAGAAACTAGATCTGATTGGTTGGAAAACAGACTGTTTTTAATGAGTTAAAGCTCAAAGTTGTTAATACCCCATCACTTTCAGCGCTTATGTTTTAATTAAAAGGAATTACAACTCGTTTTTTGACTTGAAACTGAGGGACTGATGTGTTAATACATGCATTGAGGGATTTAATGTGCATTTTCATGCTGTAAAAGCTTCCCTTGCAATGATAAAATGCTACACATCAATTAATATACAAGAATTACAGTGCTAGAGTCAAATTAGCATCAAAACCTGTTCATGGATCTTTTTATGGTGCTAAGAAGGAGGCCAGAGGAGGTCAAGTGGTGCTGACAAAGAGCACAGGCAGGAGGGAGTGTGTGCATGAATTCCTGTAACACTCTAACACTTCTTACATAAAGCATGTCAGCGAATGCATTAAAGATCACTGCTCGGCAGGTCACAGAGGCTGAAGAAGGAGGAGAACAGCACACAAAGAGAATGAGGATGGAGGGATCACACTGTAAAAGTAGAGGGATGGATTAGAAGCAGAGAACATGTAAGAGGAGAGGAAAAGGAAGGAGGTCAGTGAGAGGAGGTGAAGAGGTGAGAGAGGCCTTCGAAATGAAAATAAAAAAACTTCTGCGTCTACAGTTTTACAACCTGCAACTATTTTTAGCTGAAAAGTTTGACAAGATGGAAGGACGGCTGTGTCGACACAGTAAAAAATATATTAAACAAGTTCTTTGTCCTTCTACTGACCAGTCAACACACCCTCGCACACACCACACGTCTCTCCTTATTTCCCCTGTTATAGCCCCCGGGGCTAACCCTCACCTTGTCTCCTTAAAGAAATATAAAAAATCATTTTCCCCCCGCCACTTTGCTTCAGGCTATAGATTAGCCTGTCTGAAGTGATGCAGAAAGGGAGGGATGGCGGAAGGCTCCGGAGAGGGAGAGAGAGCGAAATGGAGGTGTGAAAAAGAGGCAGCTTCACTTCTAACACCTCCCTCTCTCTCTCCTCTCTCTCTCTCTCTCTCTCTCTCTCTCTCTCCTCTCTCTCTGTCTGTGTCTCCATCCCTGCAGGATGCAGAGTGCGAAAGCAGAGGAGGAGAGAAGCAGGCGGAGGTCATGGTGTACAGCAGTATGGTGGGAAATCCAGGAGACAGGGATAGATGGAGGGATATATAAAGACAGACTGTATAAAGTGTTGTGAAAAGTTTATAGGGTGAAGCTGTGCTGCTATTTACCACATTACCTCATCCTGTAAATCATAGCTTATTTACCTGAGACCTTGCTAATGTTTGATGTCAAAGTAGGAGGAGATTATGTTTCTTTTCAATGAAGTTCAAATATGGGAAAAAAAAGCGTGCCACCTACAGTTAGAACACGGCTTATTTTTGTAAATGAAAAATACTTTATGATATCTTTGGCTGCTCAGATGTAGTCTTCAGACTGTGGAGAGGTATTTTCGAGGGACAAATAGAGGACTTTCTGATGTGGAAAAGATTAATCGTCACACAAAAACACTTATACAAACACTTTTGCTCTTTAGCTTCAAGGTTTCTTAGGCTGTTCTTGCTCTGTGGTATGAACACAATCAGATGCTTGCAACAGGGAGCTTCAAAAAATAGAGAGCTTTAGCTTTAGAAATATGTTTTCTGGCATCAAAGATCAAAACAAACTGTTTGTGTGCATCACTGCTCTGAAAGGTGTATGTTCTGACTCTTTCTGGCTGTTATGTTGTTCTGTTTTCCTGCACTCAGTTAAAACAAGCCCTTTCTTTGAGTTAAGGAGAGTTGGGTGGGTGCGGCACGGAACATTCGAATGAGCAGACATCATGGCAATCTCTTTAAAAAGATTCAGCGTGCAGAATCTCCAGGCAGGTACGCGATGTTGGAAGAATTCTGGCTTCTGTTAGTGGTCTGAGTATTGTCCAGTAGTGTTTCTGCAGGTTTTGTCTTGTCCATGTTGGAAGTTTAAAAAACAGTGGCTGCTATCCTGACTCCCATCAGCAGGCATTTAAAGACTATTTAGTTTAAAAAAAATCTTTATAAACAAATATCTGCATGAAAATGCAGCTAACAATCTGCTCCTAGACCTACAGTATATGCTATATCTCAACTTAAACTTTATTATCCATTTTCAAGCTAATAGGTAGCAGACTGTAAATAAAGGCAACACACAGAAAAGGTTGTCATGCCCTGAGGTGATTTTTGGTTAAGCTCTGGTGACACTGGAACTCCTGAAAAGTTGGCAGTCAGGATAACATAGCGTGCCCCATGTACAGAGGCTATAGTCCTCGAAGTTGGCGGCCCCTTTTTTGACTCCGTCTCGTGGCACTCGGGGGTTCTATGAGGTACTTGTCATTCTTAAGTATATTAGCCACAGGAGATGCTGATCAGCTTAGCCCCTTTGAGGAGAGACTGGCTGGAGGGCCTGCACTGAAGCTAAAGGCTTCACAGCTATGCAGACAGGGCTATTTGCACCACAGAAAAAACAAACTACTAAATAAAGTTGGGGTGAATGTACCCTAAATTGAAATTCTCTACTGTCAGCAAACCACTTTGCTTTAGCACCACTTTGGCGCACCACACGTCTTCCTCCGTAAATTATGCGGTACAACATGACCCGTCTACAGCACTGTGTAAAGTAGCTTCTGTGCAGGCACTCTGGCCGATCTCACCTTTAAGAGGCCGAGCTGACCGCTATATTAGCTCATGTGGCTAATTTGACAAGTACCGTATACAACCCCACTTTAAAAAAAAACGAACTATCCCTTTAACTTTAAAAAAAAATCAGGAATTCTCTGAGCCTACAGATTCTGCGCTATAAAGAATTTGTATACGGATATGATCTTTAAACATACTAACTGAATGCAACTGCACTGAATTCATTTATCTCATATTTTATTCATAATGATGTTTATCTTATAAACATGTCTTGTTACATATTCTTGTCCTTAGGCAAAGACGTTGAAAACTAAATTTATAATTTATAATATGAATTATTTTACACTTATAATCTATTTAAATTACCTGCCATGTACTGACAATACACTACATCCCAGGACAGGGGGGGGTACGGAGACGCATGGAGATGGGGGCAAAATATGAGTGTAGTAGCTGTGATTACGGAAAATGATGGAGGACGGTGTAAATACCCCCAACTGGTCTGAGAGAGAAGGGTGGAGGAATATGATTTCTGAGAGTAATAACTTTTGACACACGAAAGAGGACAAGGAGGTGACGGGAGACGAGGGAGGTGAGGAAGACGAGAGTGAGGAGAGGAGGAGGAGGAGGAGGGAGGCGAGGCAGGACGGCTGATTGCCTTTGACAAGCTGTTGGTGATATGATGTGGGCAGGAGACTATATGTGTGAGAGAAAGGAGATGACCCAGAGCCCAGTGGACACAGAGGAGGAGGAGGAGGAGGAGGAGAATGGAGAAGTTAAAAACAGAAAGTAAGGAAAGACTTTAAATGACACGATAGATAGCAGAGAGGTAAAAGACTCTAATGTCTCCATTACAGGAAAGTGGAGCGGTAATGGATAAAAAGAATGGTGAGACATTGAAAGGGACAGAGAATGAGAGCAGGGGAGCTAAATTTAACCAAAAGAGACTCTTTGAATGTGATTTTGCAAAAGCTAGTTATTTTTTTAACATAATAATCAACAGGTCACAAATATCCCACAGGTAATTTTGGTTAAAACATTGAACTGTATAATGACAAATCCTCTTGAATCCATTAGATGTGTTACAGGTGTTACTATTTCTATGAAAGTCAATTTTACAGGAACAAAGCGACAAAGAGATCATCACTGATTTGTCCTTGTATCCATAATACTCAGCCTTCCAATCTCAGTTTTTACACCTGAAAATGATGAATATTCTGTTGCACTTGAGGCTGGGGGGAGATATCACCAAATCAAGGTAGAAATAATCACAGAACATCTGTGAAATCCTGATGAGAGAAAGAGATGAGGGCCGAAAAGTAGGAATGGTTGCCTGAAAGCTTTTTGGAAGGACGGGAAGAGAGAAAGAGACCGACCGAGCGAGAGGGAGGGAGGAGTGTATACAGCAATTTGGGATGAGATAAGAGGAGAAAGGAGGAAGAACAGCAAGAGAGAAAGAGAGAGACAAGGGAGGGAGAGAAGCGATGAGTAATTGAGACAATGATCAGCAGTGATGGGGGGGATGTGAAGCGCCAGAGGACAGAGGAGAGGAAGGGCGTCGCTGCGACACCCTCATTCGACAGGAAGACAGGAGGGAGAGGCGGAGGAAGTGGAAAAACTTAATTAATGAAATAATACTGCAGTCAACCTCAATCAGAGTGCACAGCGCCAAGGCTCTGCACAAACCGAGGCAGGCCCCTGGAAGGAGTGGATATCCAGTCCATATAAACGATCACAGAGTGGATGAGAGGCTTTCTCTGTGTATCTCTTGTTATAACCAAGGTCAGTGTCAGGCCAAACCTCCATTCTGCCTCCCTTACTGCTGCTCAAGTTGGTCCATCACTTCATAAAAGTGAAGAATGACTCCACAAGAATCATATCTTCCCTTGTCCATTCATTCGGGGACTTAAAACCCTCGTCTGACATGCGTTCAGCTCCATATTGACTGTCACCGGCTGCAGTGGACTATGCAAAGCTACTTCATTTGCATTAAGACGCAGCCCAGACCTCAATGTTTGCCCTCCCACTCTATTCCTTCCCCCTCCTGTTGTGCGTTTGCAGCCCCGGTTATATATTCCACACATGCTGAGTGACAGCCGGCCTCCCGCAGCAAAACACTCGCTCTCATGTGAGTGATGCGAATTTGTGTACATGCTGATGTTGTTATTTCCATCACGTCCTGCCGTCTCTCGTCTTTGGGACACGACGCACACTTCACTTTTCTCAAAAGTCGCAAGATGGGCTGTTATAGAGCCTGATTTAATAACATTCTGGTTCTAAGCTTAAGGTAGAAAATACGATTCGAGTTCTTTGGTGCAGAGTGTTGTTTGAGGTGCAGGGCTTTTTCGCCGTTTAAACCCATAATGCACTGCTGAATCAAAGGCAGGATTATCAAACAGGAAAAGAGGAAAGCTACTCAAGAGCCCCATAAGAATTTCCACCAATAAATAACTTAAATCAGCTGAGTAAATAAGTGGCTATGAGTGGTTCATTGACACTTTCTCTGGCCGTGTGGCCCTGTGCTAAAAGGGGTATTGGGTCTCGAAAACTGCTGGGGAAAATACTGATTGTATCGATTCCACTGGCTTAAATGGTGTTAAGCACAAATACAGGTGTGTTGTCAGCCCTCACTCTGACGTAGATCAGACTTTTTGTCTTCTTCCAAACATTGAGTTTGTTTTTTTTACAGATTTTTTTCAAAAGTTTCATTATCTGTATAGTCTTTTTTGTCGTCTGGTTTTGCAGCCTTAGAAACCGTTCTCTGGTGGTCAAAATTAATCAGAGAAAAATCAGGACAAAGTCTCTGCCAAGTGGCAACCTCGAAAGACAGGTTGATTTTCAGTATATCAACGAGCTTCAAACACCCCTTTCAGTAACCAATGGGTGACGTTTATTTACAGTCTATAGTTTCTGCTTACTCTCTCTTTTGGAAGGACTGATGGTGTACTGGTGATCGGCAGCTTGCGTTTCTCCCCCCCCAAAGTTGTCAACTAGATATGCAATTACTGGTACCAAAGAATACTGTAAGCACAAGGGCTTTATCAGAGGGCCAAAAGCAAAAGATAGTGACGTAACAAACGTTTTTTTATGAAAAATCTTTGAGAGTATGAATTAATTATATAAGGATTTTTAAATGAATGGTAGAACAAAGACAGTAGAACAAATGCCTGCACCTGTCAATATTATAAAAACAATATAAAACCATAACAATCACATTTTATGTGATTAGGAAAGTAACCTGAATGCAGCCTGAAAGCCAAAACTCAGGGGATACATTCCCTTTAAACCTGCTTGTCATGCTTAAAACCTGCAATCAAAACAATGAAAAGGAGAAAGATTAACAACCTTGTTTTCTCAGCTCAGTCCAAACATTATTTGCAGAATTTAGTAACAAAATGAATTAACTCTTGCCTGTCACTTCCCCTTCATATGATGCATATGGCTAAATAAATATGTGTAATATATTTTACTAGAGGACGACAGGATACATAATGCATTCAGATGAACGCAGGTCAACCAGGGCTTACAGCTCAATCTTTTCCTGAGTCTCCCAGGCAGCTTTATGTCACTCGTCATTGGTAAAGTTATGAAGTTACAGTTTATTTATGACAGAGGAGATTGAGGTGGAGCCACCTACGTGCTGCTGGTGTATATAAATACTGTATGTGTGGCCAAGCTCTGCAACAGTCCAATGTAGCTACCGTACCACACACATTGAGACAACACACACACTGTTTGAGTGTGGAGTGGGGCCTATTTTTTTCCGATGACAGCAAGATTAAAGAGAGTAAAATGGGAATGTGGCGCACAGCAGAAGAGCAGATTAAACAACAAACAGAATGAACAAACATGGAAACGAGGAACACACAAGCATTCATCTTGTGTTGTTCTGTCTCACGTTCCACGAGCACAACGGCGCCCCCGCTAGCCTTCGGTGTGTGATGGCATGTTGTTCACATCATTACTGTTTCAGGTTAGCGAACTCGGGAATCACGAATGCAGATGCAACGTAAAAAGACTTAAAAAGAAGTGGGTGTTTGGCTTTGCTGCGGGGCACACTGATGCATGCTAAGGTTGGAGTGGTTTCAGTGTGTATGTCTGTGTGTGTGTTTGTGTCAGTGTGTGTTCAAAATGCTGCCATCTGTGCAAATCCAACTTAAACCAATGTATTGCTTCACAGCGGCGTTGCCTTTAAAATCCTCCTTTTAGTTCCACTTGTTTGGCTTTTGGACCACATTCTCCAAAACAACCACGAAACTATGTTTGTCACTTGGGTGGACTGGAAAGGGTGTGTGTGTGTTTGTGTGTGTGTGTGTATGTTAGTGCAGAAGGGACTTGGGGGTGGGATTTACAGTGGCCTTCCTGTTTAAATTTGTAGTCCTCACTCTCAAGAGGCTGAATGAGCTCCGTGTGTGTCATCTAGATGATGAAGAGCATATAACCTGATCCCTTCTCCCTTGAGGCGAAGCTGAAGGATTCATTCCTGCTCTCTCCCTCCCCTCCACACGTCCCAGCTTCCCCTAAAAAAAAAAAAACCTGAATCTCACCATCGAAATTTCCTGTAACTAAAAACGTCTTCATAAATCTCCAATGGCGCTTTAATAACCTGGCTATGACGCATTAACGAAGCTATCACAAGCCATTACTGTGCCGTGGCGGCAAGGAGGGGAAAAGGTATTAAAGTGTGTTCTGAAACAGAATGGGCATTATTTCTGCTCCCCCTTCCAAAAAACGCCACAAGTGGAGTATTATTTTCACATTCCAAATCCAAATACACAACACACCATTACTTCTAACATAGCATGAGGTTTTCCGAACTTTTTCTCTGCAAAGAATGCAGTTTTTTTGTTTTGTTCTTTTGTTGCAGACAAAGGCTCACTGTTGACTGTGTTGTGGTAGCACTTGATCCACATACGAGACCAGCAACAAACAAGGACAGCACAAAAGACGTCTGCATGCCTGGCGCCTCTGTTGCACGGTGACATGATGGTATGTGTGTGTGTGGTTTGGAGAGCGGACAAGTATGATACGTGTTTGTCATAAGAGTCGGAAGAGATTTGCGCTGATAAAGACTTGTGTTGTTGAAATGTCAGCTATTTGAATATAGAAGACAGCCATTTTTTTTCTCTTTTGACCACACAATCTAGGCCATGGTAAATCTCATCCTTATATATACTGCTATGTGTGGTGATCTTGAGCTTAAAAGAAAATGATATGGTAAATACTACAGTTAAAAATGTTTCCAGAATGTCTAAATCTTACTTAAAGTACTGAAATAGAAAGTGTTTTAGTATGAAGTTAGCCTGAGGCAGGTTATAATTTATTGATCATATCATTGAAGTACATCATTTGTGGTTAAACTGTGTTTCATGTAAATATGAGAAGTGAAATTACTTGTACTTGTACATTTAAAAATACCCTGTAAGAGTTTTTAATCAGGGTTTGTCTAAAAACATCCTGTGTATTGAAAAGTTTGTTAGAGTTGAACGTACTGATGGGCAAATAATGTTTTGACCTACTTTGACTGTTCTGATTTGATTCTTAATGATACAATGGGCTAACAGTGCCATGGCTTATTAAGGATTATTTAACTCAGGAGACTTGGCACACAGCGTTAACTGGAGATTCCTCTTTTAAAACCAAAGTGCTGAATTCGATACTAAATGTATGCAATGTATTAAAAAGATGATTCTTCTTCAAATGTAAAAACTTTAATTTTTGTTACAATAAAGGTATCCTATGACTTGTTATTTGCTTCTTCTTTTTTAACTATAAAGTGGTTTCTTTTTTAACTATCTTCTTTGACTGGACAAAAACTACATAACAAGTTAGTTTTGTTGTTTACTTTTTGTTTTTGTCACGATGAATGGGTGGACCCAAGACATCACATATTAGAGAATCATTTAAGTGTTTTGAACATAATTTGGTTCCCATGGCAAAAAAAAAAAAAATGACAAAGCTGTGTGATTTATGCTAGAACCTTGTTTTTGGTAAGATACTTAAATTTGTATTGGTTTTTGTGTGTGACACATGGTAGTTCAATTTCGTCAAAGACTTTCACTGACAAGTACCAACAAAAAGAGTAAATGACCCAGTTACATTTCCCTGTTAAATCAAGTCTAAATGTATTTGTGTCAGCACTAATCCCTAAAGACCTGCAACAGCAATTCCCACTTATTGACACATTATATTAATTTATTGCACGTGTCCATTATAAAAAGAATTGATGTCATTGGGCCAAAGTAAACAGAGAGAGAGAAAGAGAGAGAGTAAACACTGTAAAAGTCAAGGTGAAATGTTACATTTAGAGTTGTGATTAAGAGGCTTTGTTGAGGGATCGTCTGATGTGTGCTGGGAGGCATCAGATTTAATTGTATTTATTGTGACGCCGTAATCAAAAAATTCAAGTGTGACGACAATCGCCTCAGCTTTCTGTTGGAACAGACTAAATGCTCTGACTGTTTTGGTTTTAATTAAGATGAATTAACACGTCATTTTGCACCAGACTGTATAGAACATGGACGTTGTCCCAGTGACGTCACCCATTGGTTTACAAAGAGGCGTTATGAAGCTTAATGATGAGTGCCGCCATATTTGACATGCTATCTTCAGCTATTTTTCAGTCAGTGACAGCATGATTGTACATTTGTTTACAGATTTTTTTTAAAGGTTTATTTTTGGGCTTTTTATGCCTTTATTGTAGAGATAGGACAGTGGATAGAATTGGAAATCGGGGAGTGAGAGTGGGGACTGACATGCGGGAAAGGAGCCGCCCTCTTGGAGGACTACTTTATGCCTACGAACACAGGGGGTGCGCACTAACCACTAGACTACCAGTGCAACGCGTTTACTAATTTTTAAGACTATTTTTTTTCCATTTTAGCATAAGGTGGTTTCTTCTTTAAGATTCTACATCTACTTTGAATCGACAGAAAAAATGAGAAAGTATAACTTTTTTGTGAGTTCATTTTTTGATTGCTTAAGATTAATGAGTAGATTCAAATTGACAATCCACCAGTAAAGTATTGTTTGAGTGTTTGGAACATAACTTGGTTGTGAACAAGATAAAGAAAACACTATTTGTGGACCCTTGCAACACTGAAAGGGTAAAACAAATCAAATGACTTTACTCCCCAAAGTGCATGAACAAATTAAAGCGGCAATAATTGGCTGATTTCTAATAGGTCCTCTCCATATTTTGTATTCTGGAATAATGCGATTTAAAATTGCTCTAACAATATGACAAGAGTGACATTCATAATTTTATAAACTTGCATAATAAATAAATGTCCTTATCCAGCCTGTGTCATTTTAACCCCTTCTCCTGCATGCTCATGTGTTTGTGAGAGCAACAGAGGTAACAGGACCAGGACTTACAGGGGCCAAGTCCCGGTCACAGGTTGAACTCACATGATGTGTCACATGCATGACGACCAAAAAGATATAAATTCACAGAAAGGAATATCATGCATGTCCCCAATTTCACACATTTAACCAGAGCAAATGATCTCAGTGTCTTTGCTTGCGTGCAGCTGATCTCTCTTCTGTGCTCAATGACATTTTAATTCTCAGCAGTTATTCGCTTTCCATCCATCCTGTTCTATTATAATCAAGTGCCCCCCCCCCCACCCCACCCCACCCTTCAAACGCAGCTTCTCTCTCTCTCCTCTACCCCTCCCTCTTTTTTTTCCCGTCTTTCCATGTTCCGTGCGCTTTGAGGGTGGGCGACTTAGAATCACATCGTATTAACCTCCAGCACCAAAACACTCACAACAAACTGGGCCACGGTGCATCAGCCTCCATTCCCCCTCCCCTCCCCTCCCTTCCTCCTACTGCTACCTCCAATCACAGATCCCAAAAGGAGAACTAGAGTAAGGTACACACCTGATCTGTACTTCTGACAAACACACACATGCACGCTGGGAAGGAGTCTGATTGGTTGTGGCAGAACCCCTGCCATTTTATGGCTTAGTTCGAAGGCACACTGAACATTGTTGGAGGTCTGGAAAAGGCTGTTTTCTGTCACATTGTTGTTTGCCTTTGAATAAATCCATATCATGATTTATGAGACAGCAGTGTTTGTGCTGCACTCATAATCCAGTGGGGTATTATGCTGTTATGTGTGACCTCCTCTTAACATCTAAATGTTTCACGTGTGTGCAAGGGTGATGAATGTTTATGTGCGTGTATGTACGTATGAGTACATAATCTGGTTAATGCACGAGGTCAATGATGGCTGACGACTGCAACATTAACACAGTATGATGAGTGTCTCTGCGCATCAATAAACAATCTACGCACATCCTCCTAAAGCTAGCCTCTATAGGAGATATATAGGCCCAAGAGGGGGGAGGGAAAGGGGTCATTATCACTGTGAGAGAGAGAGGGAGAGAGGGAGGAAGGGCATAAATAAGGTCATCAGTGGGCACAAACACAAAAGCCAATTTCCTCCATTCATCCCAACGTTAATTAAATGACAAGAAACAAATCGTGGAGGAGCAAACGTAATAAGTCTGACTAGCCAATTCGGGAAAATAATCCACGGCAAATAAATGCAACCGCCAGAGCATAGACGTGCATAATGGACCAAAAAGAAAGACAGCAAGGCACAAAGTGAGGGAGGGAAAAAAGCTAAAGAAAAAAGGGAGCAGTGGCCATTAAAAGAGGCCTAGTGACTGGCTGGCTGGATGAGCCTTGTGTAACGTCAGTAAAGTGCTAGCCATGTAGGACAGTCACGACCAATGTTCCTTACAACTGGGTCAATGTTCCCATCTTGGGGCAGCGAGGGCATTCTGCATGGGTTTCTATGTGTGTGTATATGTGCGTGTGTGTGTGCGTAGTCAGTTTCTATCTTTTAACTTCCACCAACCTGCTAGAAACTGCTATCACTGCAATGCCTGTCAAGTGCACCTTTGAGCGGACCTCTGTGCATATTGAATGAATACTTCAATGACTGCTTATCAATACTTAATGAATACTTATCAGTGTATCCCTGAGTGACTTCTACAGCACAGATTTTTTTAAAGGCTTTTAAAAGGCATTTGAAGGCTTTTTAGATGCGGCTCAGTACGTAACACAGCCAAACGCCAGCGGGGCAAAAGAAAGGCGGCGAGTTCATGGTCGCGTTTGAATGTCTGAATGTGATATTTTCCAGTGCCAGCTGAGGTGATGCAGGATTCACTCGCAGTCGCACAGAATTAGAAGTAACACTGGGCTGCCTGCAGACCCCCGTGTGCATGTATGTCCTCGCCTGCTGGTGTTTGTCGGCATGTGTCCATCTTAAGGTTCACGTGTGTGACGTGGTAACCGTTGTGCATTAGATCAGCCACTAGATTGGAGGCCTGGAGAAATGGGTCAGCGCCAGCCTTGTCGTTCCCTCTCGCTGTCTCCCCTGCTTTTTCCTCATGTTTTTTTTTTCTCCCAGCCTTTCTTATTCCCAAGTTGCTCCCAGAATAAAAACGAAACACCTCCGGTTGTCCACTGCTCCCGCGGCTGCCTGGATCTGGGTTAAACCAGAGAAGTCCATCACTCACTCTCTCCCCCCCCCCACTTTCTCTTCCTTCTGTTGAATAAAGAAACTCCAAGAAGTCTCTGCTGCTGTATCTTTATTATCCTGGCCTAGGAAGGAGATGAATTATCGATATTCAGGGGAGGGGATGAGACATCAAATTGTGGAGTAAACAAAGCAGTAAAAGGAAATGTCTCCTCACATTTATACTGAACATCTCTGGCACAAAAGCCATGTTTAATGATGATTCTGCTTCCTTTTTTTAACTAATTTGTATTTGTGATTTACTGAAAACATGTCACAATAACTTTCACTTGGTTTGTAGCCCAGGGCCTGGCTCACAGTGTCACATAACGCCCCTCTCTCTCTCACACACCCACACACATTCACACACACATTCACACACACACACCTGTTGCCAAACCAGTCAGAGGGGTGAGAAATCACAGGTAACACAATACCATTGTCATGACTAATAGCACTTGAGGGATGTCTCCATCTCCCTCCCTTACATTAATTCCTCTATCATTCATCCTGTTGTCTTTTTTGGGACAGTAAGGTGCCCCTCATAACCCCTCCCCACCAACAGAAACCCATTTGCTCACACACTACCTCACACACACACACACACACACACACACACACACACACAGCGAACTGCACATTTACACATCCTTGTGAGCACACAATCTCTAAATAAAAGCCCTCAGCCTCACATTAGCCTGATTTACTGTCTCAATTTAGACATGAATTCTGTGCAGCGAAGGGGAAAACAGCAGACAACTACACCTAACTCGCAGTTCCACGTCTCCTGTCACTTTGTCACACTTTCATCACATCTGAGGGGGAAAAAAAGGGCTTCTGTTGCAGCAATCACTCTCTCCAACAGAAGATCTTGCTTTCCCTCCTCTCCGACATTTCCCTCTCCCTCTCCTTTCAATTACCGCCTTTATGTTTCCAGCTTTCCTGCCGTCCCCCTCTTTGTAGGGGCTTCCTCTCAGGCAGAGCCTCGCTGTGACATTGTCTGTCATTGCAGGATTACAGCATTGGCACCTCGCCACAAACATGCCGAAGACGCGGAGGAGGCGACCCTCGCCGCATGCGTTCCGCTCTGCCACAGGGAAAAAAAACCCTTCGACTAGAAAAACAACTCAGTAAAAACTGTATGTATCTGACGTCAAAGCGTCCCTCTGGGGCACTGAGCTGTCAGATTCCCTTAATATAAGCGACTTTGAGTCAACTTTGTAACTGATGGTGAATTTAAGATGTTAAACTATTGCTGGAAAATTGGCAAGATAGAGCGCATGGAGCACTGAGAATACAGCTTGACCCCTATTTAAGCCTTTTAATACTATTTCTGGATTCATTTATTTTCTGATTTCATGGAACTATTATCTTTCTATTCCTTTCAAAATTCAGTGTTCCCTTGAAATGTTATGCCTCATAAAATATCATTACCATTTCTACAATAGTGAACTGCATCAAAGTTATCCAGCACAAGCTAATATTCATTTTTTTAAACATCAATCAAAGGCCATTATTTGTGAGACTATATAAAACTCTATGAAGGACGTTCGGTCAAATTTGGGCCTATTTATGTTGCTTTTGGGCTGCATATGTAGGTTACACTACTTTTGGCTAAATAGAAATTGACTGTATGGGGAAAAGTTGCTCGACTGAAGGACAAACGTCTGGTTAAACAGGAAGCAAGGAACAATGCAAAAAAAAAGAGAAGGGAAGTGGGTCAACGGTCTGAAGGGAGGAACGTGACAGCGATCTGTGACATGTAGCAGGAGAGAAGGAAAGAGAAAGCAAGTGGGAAGATGGCGGCAGGGAGAGGGGAGGGGTTTCTAAATTAAGAAGAAGGGAAGCAGAAGGGTGTGAAGGCGGAGGAGGAGGAGGACGAGCGAGGGTGAAAATGTGAGAACGATGGGAGACGGCAGAGTCGATAGGAGGCAGGAGCTGTTAGAGAAAGGGGCCTCATAAATGTCACTCCTTTTCCGGGTGATATTGATGGCAAATGTCAAAGACCCAGAACTTAAGGGGGGTTAGGTCTTCAAAACACACGCAAACACATGGAGAACGCTAACAAACACACAAAGTTTTCCCCTTCAGACAATGACTTTCTAAAGGAGGCAGTGAAGGAGTGGGCCTGCAGAGAAGCTGTACATCTTAAAGACTGTAATTACACATAACTGTCAGTCTAATTAAGGCTTTTAATGAACTCCATGAGCGCTCTGGAAGGACAAAAACCACCAGCCGCCGGAAAATGTGTGCGTTTGTTTGTGCGTGTTTGTGTGTGTGATAAATGATGCGCTCAAGGAAGAAGGTTTGCATGAACGCCGACACAATCAAACATTTTAATGAGCCCGAGTGCAGCTTTGAGGTCCAGCATCTAATAAACATGCATACCTGTAAGAGTCTCTCATCTCCTATTGTAACACATACACACACACACACACACTGACACAGAACTAATTGTTGCTGTCGTCGTCTCTAAGGTGATAAAGTGATGAAGTCCTGCCCACAGCACAAGCAGAACTGGACCTATAGGAAAGACCTTTGGAACAATTGAATTTGCCATTAAGGAAAACCTTTATTTAAGATTTGGCTAAAATACTTTACAACAGAGTTTTAATCTGCATTATACATCATTAAGCTCGGCTGCTAGAACTCTTGGCTGCACTCTCTTGTTGGCTGGCAAAGTATAGGAAAATAGATTGCACTCAAAGGCCGGAAAAATGTTGGGTCTTGATCTAGTGGCAGATACAGAGCAATAACCAGGATCTAATCTTGTTCGATTTTGGGTGGGCGAGCTCGTGTATAATGATGGCACAGAGTTCAATTTCTGTTGGGTAGTTTTTAAAGGGTTCAGTTCAGCCGAGTTTCAAAAAATATATACATATATTCCTTGTTGGGTAGCATGTGGGTTAGTGTAGTGGTTAAACACTTACTGAATGCTGTAGGGGATTTGTTCTTTTTGAAGGGTGGGGGGGCAATTGGAGAATCTAACCCTAAACCCCAACCCCAAAACCAAAACATCTGTAGTCCAACCACTACTACAACAACCACAAGGATATGGAGCAGACAGTTAGTGGGGTCTGTGGGAATGCCCCCCAGAGCAAAACTTAAAGCCCAGAGTTTGCTCACTCTCATGACTTTCATCCATAACACACTTTACTCAAAAATTGAAAATGTATTGAATTCCCAGTTGTACATGTATGACAATGCTATAAAGGAGAAATGTTTTTCTTATACGTAAAGCTGCCAAAGTCTGTAAATGTCTTATAATATTTAAAACCAGCTTATCCCTGACACAACAAAAGATGAGTTCTGAGTGATCTTGTTAATTTTGCATTTACATGCTTGAATTGTAGCAGAAGTAAAGTTTCGATGTAGAAAATAATGACTTATTAAAGCCATGGTAGTAAAAGTTTTGCTGACAATGAAGTGTTAAAGACTAGTTACACGCTGCATGTAGTAACACGAATCGTTTTACCAATTAGCAACTACAGCAATTAGACTGTAGTGTACAGGTAGTAGCTGTTTGCCAGGAGGCTTAAGGCTCACGTTACCTCCAACTCTTCAACTGTTACTGATTGTGAGGTGGAGGTAACATTCCTTATATGGTTTCCATTATTATTGAGCTTCAAAACCCCTCTTTGAAAACCAATTGGTGATGTCACTGAGACTACTTGTTTTATATAATCCATGGGTTTAAAAACCTAATGTAGCAATTTCCAGACTCAATTAGGAGTTTTTGATGTTTTGTTCTTCACAAGTAAGCTTCCATTTTTGTTGACGAGCTGGTAAGGGCATCCACATTTACATCAAATGAATTTCCTTTAAAAGAAAATAAGTTAAGACGCTACTCTAACCTGACACTGTGGCTTCTGGAGCTGCGGTTTCAGAGTAGCTCCCCTACACCCACTTGAGGGAAACTCTCTTTTCTTTATATAAAGAACATCTGTTTAAGGCAGAGAATCATTTCAACTCACTCTACCATTATTATTCTATTACTCTAGGTTTTGCTTTTACTATTATTATTCCTTTCCATGTCACGGGCCACCGCCATCGTCCATTTTCGGGCCCTGACGCATAGATCAAGAAAGAGTGGAGACATAGAAACAGTCTCTCTTTTCTTTCTCCCTCCAGTTTCTTTCTTTCATTGCATACCATTCTTTCAACCAGGGGCTATGTCATAGGCTGTGAAACTGTGTGAATACACACAACAGACACACACACAGAAGCACTTTAAACCTGGCTCAATGTTAGTGTTTAAATGCACCGGCCAAAACTCGGCTATTACACAATCCTGACGAGCATGGAGGTCCCTCTAATGGATCAACACGGATTCAACACAATGCCGCAGTGTGTGTGTCTGCTTGTCTTAAATGTCCTTGAACCATGACTGCAATACTGGAACACTGAGTTGTGCATTTGTGTGTATGTGTGTGTGTGCTCTTTGTTTTGAACGCTTCAGCCTACATATACGTTGGAATTTAGAAATCTAATCCAACAAAACTAATCTTTACCAGTACGGCCCACATTCTTACTTTCTCACAAACCCCCTTGCCGTGTGTCTTGTTTCCAAAAGAGGAAAGCAAGAGATACACACACACACACACACACACACACACACACACACACACACACACACACACACACACACACACATGTACAGAACATGGGAGCCAACCAGCCGAAATAATAGATCTTGACATCTGTGCCTGCATACTGCTAGGGGGAGAGTTGGGAGAGAGAGAGAGAAAGTGGAGGGAAGACGGGTGAGATATGAAGGGGAAAATGATGGACAGCAGAAGGCATAGGGCAATTATAAGCTGTTTGTGTGTGTGTGCGTGTGTGCATGTAAACGGCGTGCGTGCACGTTTAGAGTTCTATATGTGTGCAACAGTGAGAGGAATAGAGTGATGACAGTTGTGTTTGTTTAGCTCTCTGTGATTAAAGCTGCCTTCCACAAGCTGTGTGCTTAGCTGCAGTCTGTCTGTTTTTTTTTTTTAAACCCTGTGTGTGTATGTTAGTCTGTGTGCTTGCTGCTGCCTGTCTTTGCTTTTCAAATATGTGTATGCACACTGCACATGTCAGTCTGTCTGCACTTTTGAAGACTGTTTATGTGTGTTCTAAATCTTATTTGCACGTCATGAGTGTGTCTCATGGGGTTGACTTATGGGTGCTACTTGAAGTCAGTCTGCGTCTCCTCCCCAAATGTGTGTTTTAGCGTCTAATCTCCAGGTCTCGTTTACTTAAGTGAAATCATCCACGGATGTCTGGTGCATGCAGGACTGGAAAAACCTGTGTGTGTGTATGCGTGCTCATTAGAGCTCTGCTTCCCTCCCTGTGCTGTCCTGAGGTTTGTTTGCATTCTTGTCTGTTTCATGTGGAGTGTATTTCATTCGACAGCTGAAAGATATGTGTCTGTCTGTCTGGTTCTCAAGTTAAACAAGCTTCATCAGCCTGATAGGATCATTCTCACTCTGCCAAAGAAAAGTAGTAAACACAGGGTCCGTCAAGGAAAGATAAAAATCTGTACAAAACAAACCTTACGTCGACTGTAACCGTTAATCTTACGTGCTTTATTAAAAACATCCATAAAAAGGTAATGAACGCCTGACTACACTTGACAATATGCAACACATTCAATGCATGTAGTGACTGGAAATGAAAGTCAAAGATTTGATCAACTTTTTCAAGAGTCCTGGAGGAGACACCAACCTGTACCTGCCTTCCCAGAGAGAGAGAGGAAGTTGAACAAAGTACGAGAACTTTGTATCTAACTTTCAGGTTCTCAGGCTTCTTTTATATTAAGAGTAGAATACCTTAACTACTCAGACTAGGCGTATTACTTTACTTTTAGTACACTGGATGGGAACTATTGATGGAAATT
This sequence comes from Tautogolabrus adspersus, assembly GCA_020745685.1. Taxonomy (NCBI): domain Eukaryota; kingdom Metazoa; phylum Chordata; class Actinopteri; order Labriformes; family Labridae; genus Tautogolabrus; species Tautogolabrus adspersus. Next base: position 5,870,386 of record CM036556.1, on the reverse strand, counting down.
CAGAGTACATTTCAGGCAGGCTACCCCTGAATTCTTGCAGAGAGTTTCTTGTTCACGCGTGCACCTCACAGGGGGGGAGACTATCTAAGACTGTTGGGAGGGGAGTTCTCCAGAGGCAGGACATGACATAAAAAAGAACGGCGCAGAAGAAGTGCTGGTGTCTGAGCCTATGATGATACATTTTGCCTTAATATCTATGCTAGTTGATATTGCTGTAGTTCAAAAGATGCACAATGACAAAAAAGTGAGCAGAGAAGCGGGACGTTTTCACAAAGTTTTGTGCATTTGTGAAAACACCAAGTGAGTTGTGTTTTTATTTTACGCCCACCTCGTTCCCAAATCCAATTTCAGGAAGGATCATGACTGATATCAACATATGGATGGGACAATAACACTCTCGTCCATCACACTTACTTGATAATTGCATAAAAATAAACAATGGCGGTGAACGTTGCAGCACAGACGATTTCCTTAAAATGGACCAGAGAATATTGCAAATGACTTCAAAGAAGGTTCAGAGCAGCCAAAAATTCCCTTTAAAGCTGAATTGAGGGGCCGCGGATAGCCCAATGGTTATGACGCATGCGCCCTGTTCGTCGCAGTGGCCGCGGGTCGGAATCCACTCTCTCCTCCCAACCTTTCCTGTCTTTCTTCAGCTATCCTATCCAATAAAGGCAAACATCACCTATAAATCTGACTTTATAAATGAACAAATTAAAACTAATTTGAACATTTGAGCACAGTTCATGTTCATAATTCTTCTAATTATTTTTTGTTTTGTGAAGAAAGAAGAATAATGGTGTCCTAAATTTATCTCAAGACATTGCTTCTGCCACATTAAGTGATTTGTGTACTTCTGCTACATCTGCCTGCTTCTTAAAAGATAACATGCACGAATGATTATGATGCCTATTTAATTATTTTGCTTTTATTTTAATGACAAAAAGAAGCACTGTTTCACCTAAGGGCACATCATCAGGGTGAATGATTGTATCTCTCTAACCTGCTTAACCACATTCTCATTCAAACAGTTTCGTTTATCAAATATCAAGGCTAAATCAGTAGTGAAAGATAAAAAGTGTTTTTTACCATGTTTTGATGGTTAGAGATTATCATTATGTTCTGATATGGATATTTGCCTGAAGAAAAGGCATTATTCTGCCAGAACTGATACCAAAACATGGTGCATGAGTCTCCTCACTGCTCACTTTTTTAGTCGTGTCTCAAACTTACAGCCGGGAATTGAAGGAGAGGAGAGAGCATCTAAAAGAGTAATAAGTGTGCTGTGCAGACAGAGAGCTGACAGACATGCAGAATGACAGAAACAGAAAGTGAGCACACACAGATGGGTCGCAGAGAGATTCCTACCTGAGTAAAACTTTTAACAGGGTCAAGTGTGAGGTTTCTAGTGTAAAAACAGCTTGGGCTTGTTCATATTTTAAACTTGCCATTCACAGACCAACACACTGCAGCTCCCGCAGGATCATAAGCCCAAAACTGTTAGCTCTTAGGCCTGCTATCATCTCTTTTTGAGGCCTGGATGGAGAGAAAAAAAAGCCCATCATGGAATACCAAAACACAGCAGATGGGAGACATTTTCCACTTTCAAAGTGACTGACAAAATCTTACATAACAAGAAGTGATTTGCTGGTGTAAGGATTGATATAAGTGGGATGTACTCTCTGTAATCAGGGAGCAAAAAGAGCGCACTTCAATGTCAATGTCTTCAATGAGGGGTACTTAACTAAAAATATCAGTTCCACAGGAAAATTCAGGGATTTCAAAAAAAGGTAGCACAAATCCCAGCAAATAGGCAGAATCGTGTTAGCATCTCATATAACGCGCCAGCCCGAAATAAACGATGTCTAATTTGTCACTCTGTGTCATTTTTTGTGGGGGTGAGCAACCTTTTTCTTCAAGAGCGCCGGCGCCAAAACTTCTTCGATTACTTTATCTGTAATCCGTTTAGAGCGGTATGCTCCAAGTGTCGTAAATCTGTCCCGCTTCTCTAATCTTCAATTCATCACACATTTCCTAATCACGCTCCAAAAATAACAAACCTGGAATTACTTGCTCTCGTCTTTCTGTACAGCGTGAGCCGAGCCAAATGTGAGCTATCAAAGGTTTATGGCGTACGTATGAATCACTGAGCACTAACAAACTACCCTGTTTACATGTTACATTGTAAAATAAAATAAAATATAGCACTTAATTAAGGCTTCATATGATTTGAAACAGACCTGCAATAATGTAATAGTGCTTTCTTGGCAAGGTGAAGCTTGAGGAAATAGTTCTTAGATCTTCCAAAGGGACAAACCTGGATAAATAAAGGTTAAACTAATAAAACAGACTGGGCATTCTCCTTTAGAGCTTGTCTTTCCTCTCAGCCGGCTGACTTCCAGAGGCAATGACAGCAGAACTGTTGCCATAGATGAGGTAAGACGCAATTTGCCCAAACAGGGCCGTCTTCTCTCGCAGCGCCACCAAGAGAGCAGCCGAGCGAGGACTGGAGGTGCCAATGAATTAGTTCACTGTTTTCACTCATTATACCGAACTGACTGCCTCACTTTTTCTCTGTCTTTATTTACACCCTTTTCTTCATCTCCGACTTCTCTGGCACCACACACACACACAGCTAACAAAGACCCCGCACATAATGAGGGCATAGCGGTGTCTGGGTGTGTGTTATTCTTTGTGTGGTTAGTGTGTGTGTGTGTATGTGTAGGGAGGAGGATTATGGCAGTTCCAAAGCTGTGAATAGGGGCCAGGCCGGGCCTTGGCCCTGGCTGAATTAATTACACTAATTAGCTTCTTAATTGCATATATTAAACCAGTGGTTAGCAGGGCTGGAGCCGTGGTTTGGTCCTGGATCTATGCTCAAGCTGGGGGGTGGGTGCAGGCGGAAAAAGGGTATTACACACAAACACTCATGCACATGCACACACACAGAAGTGGCAAACCTTCTCCACCTTCCCCCAGTACTTGTCGTTGTCTGAAGTGGAGAAACGAGACTCCCCTCCATGATGAGGGTATTCAATTATCCAAACCCCCCCCTCATCAATATATAATCAGTGCATACAGCAGCAGCAGATGTGTGGTACTAATATGGACGATAAGCCCCCCCCAGAGGGAACAGAGAGGATTAATATAAGAACTACAGGGACTCCTTGAAGCAGTCTTCATCTGAAACCTTTTACTGTATCACTTACTCAGTGCTCCGCTCCCCGGGACATTCAAGATGCCAAACTTTGCCGCTGATTTTGCGACAATCGAGCCTCGTCCCGTCTGGCCCCTCGGCATGTCACACAGACTTACATAGACCATGACAACATCAGTCATTAGTTCCAGTATTGGTTCCACTTTCCAGCTCTTTTGGCTCGTAAGTTTTGCGCATTCTGAACAATTATCAAAACCCTTGGCTCTCCAGAGCGGACAACATGCATCAAATTAAGTTTTCTTGGCTTGACTTGACCCTAGACTATAAATAAGGCAGGCTGAGAGAAAAAGAGAGAGAAAAAGATTATCTTGCCAATGAAGGTGGATGCTGTGTTTTTGTATGTGCATATGGGTGGGTGGGGGGGCTTTGGGCTCTGTTAGTAAGAGGCGGGGGTAAAAATTTCCAAAAATGCCTTGTTGTATTTGTGAAATGCACCAAAGTAAGTCATAACAATGACGATTAGTCAAGAACAAGTAAACAGGCAGTCCGCTAATGAATCTCTCTTCAGCAAACAAGTGAAGAACACGTGCACGCTCACACACACCATGCACATGCACAAGCGCTTAGTGATAATGATGTTCTTTGTGAAGTTTTTTGGGGATAATTAGGGCTGCTTAAATGGTGGTTAAAAAGGATTTGCAGCTGATTGTTTGTCCTTGTGTCTTTGAGCCATGGGCCCTCTTGCTCGACTGAGTGTCAACACAGTCTTCTCCTACAGTCTCCTAATACATACACAGAGACACACACACACACACACAAACACACACACACAGAAATCCTCTTTCATCTGCCCGTCCACAGCAAACCATTCCTCTGCTTCCCTCCATTCCTCCCTCTCTTCTTCTGCACGCTCAAATTACTCCAGCTCGTCTGTTTCCCTGTAATTTACTCGTTCTCTCACTTTCCTCCTCCTGCTCCTCCTCTTCCTCTCAATCTTCTTCTACTGAACAGCTGCCGGGTCCAATCCGACTCCAAGCACACCATAATCTCCCTCACACATGGCAAACATCACGCTTATAGACAAACTACTCCCATTTAAGCACCAGCAGTGTGTGAGTTTATTCTTTCTCTGGAAGGAAAAGTTAAACATTATGCAGAGTACTATTTTGTTTCTTTATGAAACTTAGATGAGAACATTCATATCCATTTCAAGTATTTGCATTTAAAATGGAGCTGGAGTCGGGGTACTGTTAACGTAGCTTAGCTAACGTCTAAAAACTCTGCCACCATGTCACACTAAAGCCAAAACTTGTGCTCACAAACTTGTCTAGCAACTATCCTTCATTTTTACTGCTAAACAAATTGATAGATTATTAATTTAAACAACTGTTTTTCACTTACATCTAAAAATGCAGGTTGAACCAACCTGATACATCATGTTAGTGACCTTACTTTAGATTTCTTTCTAGCACCATTTTTATTGCATCAGCAAAGCCAAACTGGCTGTTGGTCACAGTCTTTATGCTAAGCTAGGCTAAACACCTCAGCTATGCTTGTATCATTGTTTCAGAAAGGTACCTATAACAAATAGGCCTACACTTTTTAAGCCAGGCCTAAAAACGTTATGCTACGCTAGGCTATACACAGCTTTACTTCAGAGATGTAAGGTACTTGTTTTTAAATATCCAAACTTAATGCCAAGCTTGGCTTAACATAGCTTCATTTCAGCTATGTTTTCATCTCACTCTGAGAAAGAAAGCAGGTACAAAGACATTTGATAAATGTCCAAAAATTATGCTTAACTAGGCTATGCTAAACATAACCCTACCTCAGTAACGTTTTAATCTCATTTTCAAAAAAAGCAGGTTTACATTTGTAAATGTCCAAACGTTATGCTAAGCTGGGCTGAACCCAGCCTTACTTCAGTATGTTTTTGCTGATGCTAACAGAGGACAGGTGTTTTTTTTTTCTTTCATAAAAGGGCCAATGCATTGTGTTTGTCTGTGTGTGTATAAGCAAACAAAATCACATCAAGTCTGTGTGTCTGTTTGTAGACTACGCATCTGTCTGTGTGAATGTGTTCATTATGTTGATCAGGGGTCATGTTTGCGTGAACCTGGGCACTAAATCAAGGCTATATTAGTAGGGTAATGCGTTCCCTTGATGGCAGAGGTCAGCTCAGAGGTGCACTTGTTTTAAACTCCCTCATGTCTGATTGCCGGGAAACACACCCTTCTGCAGAAGGTTCCTCGGCAGAAGCCAGGAACACAATGACGCTTTTGTCTGTCAAGCTGCGATGGGCAACGAGAAAAGTTTGCACATCTGTGTGTCTGTGTGTCTGTGTGTGTGTGTGTGTGTGTGTGTGTGTGTGTGTGTGTGTGTGTGTGTGTGTGTGTGTGTGAGACATACAGACAGTGTAGGAAGGTTAAATGAATCATACAATGTTAACCAAGCCCAATCCAATTAGGGTGGGGTTCTTCTTGTCTGACCTTTAACTGGAGAGACGTATTCACACTCAATCACGCAATCAACCCCCAACCCTACTAACGCAACTACACGCACACACAAACTCTCCCAAACTACACAGTCAGACTTCAACAAAAACACACCCACAAAAACATGACACTCAAGCATACATACAACAACACCCACAAAAGCACCATCCGCCTACACACACTCACACAAGAGCACTCAACCAACATCACACACACACACACAGCCAATCTCACAGACAGTAGCGCGCCTCTGATTGCTGACCTAAATCGGCCAGGCGATCTGTCACTTTCTCTTACTTACACTCAGCACACATCTTTTTTTTCATCTTGTTCTCCTCCCTCTCTCTTCTTTCATTCTTTCTTTCCCAAATATCCCTCTATCTCTCCTAGTGTCACTTTGCATCAGCTCATTGCCACCCCTCTCCTTCTTTGCCAGAAATAGCCTTGTCCCCATTTGTATCTTAAAAAACAACAGTTTCATCCACTATTTTGCATGTTTACAGGTCTATTTCAGTGATCTTTATACTGTATTTAAGTTCACATATTCTCGGGCATATAATGAAGATATGCAGTGAGCCTCGGGGGAATCTCAGGCTTAATCATTTAAAACACTTGACCTGACTAACATCCTTTTTAATAGAGTCATCTTTTCTACAATCCTCCATCTCTTATCCGCTGAGAGATGCAGATAAACTTTATCTTTAGAGGGGATATTAGTCGGATCCATTGCACCAAACCCCTGCTGGCCTATTCTATTTCATTTTCCACTTTTGCACTTTATTTGAGGCTATTTTCACACATGAGTTTAACTGAGGCTTTTTCGCCCCGAACAATCCGATGTGTTTAGTGGAGTGTGAAAAATGTGTTGCCGGCTAGAAAAGCAGTCTCAGGTCCACCTCAAAATAGCTGTCAGGGACTGGCTTGGAGCGATCTCTATAGACTGGTCCCCCGAGGGCCACAGCAGATGTGAACGCTTTAACACACTCAAAGTTAAAAAATGTATGACACAATTCTACTCATTTGCCAAAAAGTGCAGAAGAACAGCGTATGGCTGTTTGGATGGGGTGGACATGGAGTGTCATTTTTACAACACCATGTTGGATCCAAATAAGGTCTGACTGTGAAGTATAACCAAAACTGAAAGTTGCAAATAAAAAAAACTAAAATGAATGCAAATGAACACATGGATATTTAAGCATTAAAATGGGGCTGCTGTGAATCATGGCAACAACCGAGAAAAAAGAACTCTTTTGACCAAAGATAAAGTTTGCTTGTGGGTAAGATGGAGAATAGGAAGCAGATTTTGTTTGGTGGCCTGAGCAGTGGAGGTCAAAAACAAAAGACAGAAGTGAAATCTGGCAGCATGTTGCTGCCGCGGTTCATCAAACAGGGTGGTACCTGAAATTTCAAAAAGTGGTTCAGATCCAAAGATGGGAAGAAAAGGAAGAATTACATTCCACTTTTTTAGTCTGTTATTGGTTGGACAAAAGCCAAACCTTAGAAGTCTCACTGACTTTATTTCAAGACTTCGCCAATTTATGCAAACCTTGCAGGTGGTGCAGGTTGAGATAGTGTGGCAGCTGACTCTACCGAACTGGCCGCTATCTAGCGATTTAACACACACACACAAAAATATAGGAAAACTAAAATGCTACTTGGTGATGTATGCACGGTATAAGATGATACTGAGAGCTATTGACGCTCTTTACTGCAATTCTTTTAATGCTATTTGATGTCATCTTGGATTTCTACAACCAATGATGATAATCTCATCAGTGAGTAATCATACAGTGCGGTGTGGCTTTGGGGGGGAGGAGATTGTGATGGTGAGAGAGCGCTGATGAGATATTGATTTAAGATTTGAGTTGGATTATCTTTTCAAACTGAAGGGTGATTATGGGATAGTTATGGCCCACTACAAACACAAGCACAAAAACGACTGCTGGTTTGAATGTTTGAGATAACGCGGATCAATAATTAACATTTGGTATCAGTTCAACATTACCATCTGCCTTGCCAATTTCCCCACGAATTACTGAAGGCGCGCTTCATAGTTTACGTATAGGTTTACACATTCTCTTACTTACTGTGATTTATTTTGTGCAGTGATTATTATTAAGACATCATGCTCTGTAGGTGTATATATCTGTTATTTGTACTGCAGTACATTAACAATAAAATCCAAACACTCAATTCACTAAAAAAACAACCGGATGTTCGGTTTGCCTTGCTCAAGTGCTCAGGAGGTGAACTGGTACCTCTCCAGCTCCCAGACCAATTTCCTGACTTGTTCCCTACAGGATTTGAAACGGCGACCTTCCGGTTCCCAACCCAAGTCCCTACAGACTTGAGCTACTATCGCCTCAAAAGATAGATTTCATGATTTGTTTTTGTCTATATGTCAATTTTGAGGTACTTCTCCAAAAAAGTTGGCACTTGTTAAGGCTTTCAAGGAGTACACCACGTTGAATAATCACTGTCGTGCACTTTTCATGTTACATGAGATGATGACCACTTTCTAAACCATTTCAAGCTGATTTACTGAGGAATTAAAGATGGGATGTATTGTTCTACACAGGCATTTTAGTTTCAAGGGGATTACTGTGTATAAAACTACCCCTACCTGAGCCCTAATCCCCTCACTGTGGTCATCTTGTTTTCCCCGTTCCTTCACCCTCTCTCTTCTCCCTCCTTCCTGCAGCTCTTCCTCTTCGCTCCCCTGTGTCTGTGGTTTCTTTAAAGCCTGGCAGGAGGCTCAAATCAGAGGGCTTAAACTTGATCAAATATTCAGCAGATATAGATTTCTCACAGTCCCTGGATTCCCCACCTCTTGTACCCAGCTGCTTTCCATCCTTCCTTTTCTTGAATCCCTCACTTTCTTTCTCTCTCTCCTCACTACAGTCACAAATAAAGTAGTATGCTAGCTGCACACAAATAAACACACACTCACACAGACAGCCACGCACGTATGCGCATGGGGAATCATAAACTAACGCAGAGTGGCGGAGAGGTGCAGCTCATTTAGGCTGCAGTGCAGCGTTTCTCTCCGCTTCCGCTCCTCCATTGTCTCCTCTCTCTCGTCTATTTCACTCTCTGCTTCACTGTCGTTCCCCATCGGTCTCTCTCTTTATCTGCCTCTCACTTTTTTTCTCTCTTTCTACCCACTTTCTCGCCTCCTTTCCACCCTCCATCTCACCTATCTGGATTCTATGTCATTTATTTCAGCTTAACCCTGATAAATAAACCAGTGAGTACCTCTGCATTATTGAACACTGCTGTCTGCACGCACCGCACCGGCCCTTGTAGTCTGACAATTAGACCACACACATACACACACATGTAGGCCCACCATGTCCCACACTGCGTTCAGGGACCATAAAAAAAATGCTGTCAAGACTGAGCGGTTACAAAAATTCCTATAGATATAAAATACAAAAACAATACATGCCAGAGGAAAATAGACAGATGGATGGACAAAAAAGATAAACGAAGAGACAGAGAAAAGGAACACAACACCAGAGAAACATGAAGTTTGTAAAAACAGACTAAAACACCATAGCATGCAAATGACTACAACCCCCCCCCCCCCCCCCCCCCCGAACACACACTCACCAACACACCAATAACTTTCCTCTCAAAAATACATAATACATACATTTTCAAGAAGACACACACATGTGAAAACGCACAAACACACAGATTTATTTTTCGGGATGTGCATGCTTCAGTCAGCTCTTCTATTATTCATATTAGCGGGTGGTTGTTTATCTCTGCCATTGTGCACCGGGCTCTCCGCAAAGCCCTTGGGGCCCTGCTCCCTAAACACACCACTGGGAGTCATTCATGTGTACACACAAACACAGTGGAGTGCTGTCACGTCCATCCCACATATCCATACATCCACATGCTAGCCTGGCATAGTCACACACATGCAGGATGGGTAATTTTGTTTACCTGTATTCTCCAGCACACACACACACTCGCACAAACACAGACACGCCAACACACATCTAAACACAGGGCCATCTGTCTCAGGATGCAACAACAACAACAACAACAACAACAACAACAACACTGCAGTCCCACAGCGCCTGACCCATTCAGATCTGACCAGTCTTTGTGTGCGAATGTGTCTGTGTGTGTGTGTGTGTGTGTGTGTGTGTGTATGTGTGTGTGTGTGTGTGTGTGTGTGTCTGTGTGTGTGTGTGTGGGTGAGCTATTTTCAGACTGTTTTGTGTGTGTTTACAACCACAAGCCAAAGTGTGTGTGAGTGCATACATTTATGAGAAAGCCCTTGTGTATGGCGATGTGAGCATGCATATGTTAGTGTAAGCAGCAAGGAAAATTACTGATGTGTGTGTGTGTGTGTGTGTGTGTGTGTGCGTGCGTGCGTGCGTGTGTGTGTGTGTGCGTGCGTGTGTGTAAGAGAGAGAGAGGAGAGAACTGAACACGATCCCTCTCGTATGAGGTCATATGTATGTTGACTGTGAGCCTGCAATCATTCCCTGCTACCTTGTGTGTGTGAACTGGTGTGTGTTCAAACATGTATATGTGTGTGCATTTATTCATCGCACACGTGTGTGTAAGTGTGTAAACTCCCATTCCTCCTGACAGCAGCAGCGGTGATTGAAAGTGACCGCGTTGTTTCAGTGTCATCCTGCAGATGAGTTGCCGTGTCTATGTGTCAACTGACACTCACATCCCATCCGCATCATCCACACACACAAGGACAGGCCTGTCTCTGTGTGTTGTCATCTTCTTCTGTATTTCTTTTTCTTTCCTTTCATCACTTAGACACATCTTTTAACTTTTTCTAACTATTTCCCCTCATCCTCCCCCTCTCTCACCCTTGTTTGGACTATTTCTATGCAAATTTCCAGCCGTCTCTTCAATCAAACTCGACAGCAAAACACAGACAAGACTAAGCAAAGCCTTTTACTTGTTAAGTTAAGTTGAACCCATTTATGTACAACAAGAGGGGAAAGGTTGTTATTTTGCACAGGATTAAAATGAAAAAATATGTAAAAGGAACATTTAAATTAGATTGAAGAACACTTAAAGCCTCTTGGTGTTGTAATGTGAGCACTTAACATACTTTCTGGTCACTTTTCTTCCCTCGTTTTCTTCTGCAAATTGGTTCTGATATCCCACAAAGCTTAAAGAAATGTTTTTTAAACAACAGAAAGCCCCTTGAGACTGAAAATTAATCTCCTCAAAGCAGCACGTTACAAGATATGTTCGCCACATGACAAAAAAAAACGGGATAATCCACAATACATGTTGTTATTGGGTTTTATATAGCCCATTTATTTGGATAAAAACAGTTCATAGTGAGGACTGTGATTTATTCAGAGTCAAAACGGTGACGTTTAAGGAGTTGTTGCTGTCGATGTTTTTGGAAGCAAAAATCTTTGCTGCAAATTATCTTAAACTGTACACAGATAAAACGGAAACTGTCTGCATGGCTTGTAACGACTAATTGAGAAACATTTTTCTCTTGTAACCTGGGTGAACTGACCCTTTAAAATCAGCTGATCCTGGACCAGTTTCCACAACATCTCTTCTATTCTCCTCATGTTGTACTCTGTCCTCTAATCTGCAAACCAGATCAGCTACATAAAGATGTTTGTTTCCTTCAGCTCTCATTAAAAAGACACGTCATCAAGACCGCACTCTGATTGTGAATGTTTGTGAGCATGTGTTTGTGTTTGCGTGTGTATGTGTGTGCATGCGTGTGTGTATAAGTGTGTGTTACACAGGGCCTGGCGCCTGCTTTCAAAGGATTCATTAAAAGCAGTGAAAGGCTCGATCTGCGGTTTGGATTGGATGTATTGAGCATGTCTGCGCGTAAGTTGGATTTGATTGGTGCAAGAAAGGAGGAGAGAGGGGAAACTAAAGGGTGGAGAGAGAGAGAGAGAGAGACAGAGAGAGACAGAGAGAGAGTCAGGCCAATCAGAGGGAGAGAGAGTGAGAGTGTGACTGAGAAATGGGTTTACATAAACCCTGACCTCATGTTATGAATGAAAACATCAATCAATGAGGATAACTAATCAATTTTCCCTCTCTTTCTCTCCTCTCCGCAGGGTGCGGAAGTGAAGAATTACTTTTAATGTGATTCATGTAATCTGATTACAAAACAGCAGCATCTGTGCAGCCTTTTTCGAGCAAAAAAAAAAACTAGGGAAGAACTTTTTAAAAATTCTGAGGTTGCTTGTTGTTCTTCCAGTAACTGTAGAAATGAACAATAATACAACATTTGGATGAGAATGAAGACAAATTATGACATGGAAATTGTTTTTGGTATCATTCACTCTTCATTTTAGCAGCAAACAGCAAATGTGGCAGATTACCCCGAGGATTTCAAGCACGTTACTGGAAACCTGTAATGGGTTTAACTTTGAAATTAACCTCCACTCCTTTTTTTCCCCCCTCTTGCTCTTCCACAATCCGACTGCTCCACATCACTGCACATACTTTGCGTGTTTGCCTGCATGGTCTGCAGTGAGCAAATTAAATCACTCTATACGCTATAGGTTAATTAAAACAAGATTTCCCTGAGGCCTGCGCATACATTGGTACCCTTCCACACATGCACATACATACATTTACTGTAACTACACTCTGGGACAAATCAGTCCACAGTGAGTTCTTTATGCATGCCATCCTCCCTATAGGGCCAGTTAGCGTGCACAAGCTGCAGCAGATATGGCTCTAAATGAGCAGGAGGATTAACTGTTATTAATTATCTCACAGCCTCATTAAGTACACAGAAGCTCTGGTGAGAGACTTAACAATTCTTCATTAGGAGCAAATGATCAAAGACGCGGTGCATGATGTACACAAGCTATCTTGTGACGATATCAATAAGTTATCAGTGCCCAATGCTCTTTCCGATCAGCTTCTCCCCTGTCTTTTCACCTCTCCAACTCTTCCTCTCTACAAATGTGTGATGAAAGGGTGTGTGTTTGTGTCTGAGAGTGTGACCTTGTGTTGCGGCCCTCATCGATTGGGCTGGAGCTGTCAATCGATCAGTCTGGTCTGTGTGCGGAGATAAAGGTGTTTCTATCTCTGGACACTCCAGTTGCCAGGTTGGAGTGCAAAAATGAGGTGGGCAAAATAGAGACTGAGGGCAACATTTTGGCTCTGTGCTTTCATCTCTTTGGCCTTGTGAAGGGTGTTATCACTGTGTTTACTTTGTCGCACTGTAATGAACTTCCAGTTTAAGTCAGATGTTAGACACAAAATCTAGTTATTGATGGAAGTCCTCAAGTGTTCACTGTCTTTGTGCAAAATAAGCATTCAGCTGGCAGTGTTGACACATATTCAGTATCCGTGCAATCATGTAAGATGAGATATTTGAACCCGGGTCACACTGAATAACTTGCCTAATGGCAAAGATGGAAACAAGCTAGGGCAGTTCCTTAAAACAACAGGCTTTGTGATGAAAGTGCAGAACCGGTATGCTGTTGATTACCTGTTTCCCTGACAGATAACAGATAAAGACATCTCGCAGCAGATTTCAACCGATGCCTGCAATTTGTCAAAACAAAATCTCGGAGTGGTAAACCCAGTTTCTAACCTATTTTAGAAATTATTGATGTGCAATGGCAAATTTATGTGCTTCACAGCAAGCAGTTGTATGTTTTGCTCTCCAGAATTTAGGGTTGCATTAATTATTTTTTGGGCAATTTTTGTTTTTTCATTTGATAGGACAGCTGAAGAGAGAAAGGGAATGCTAAGAAGAGAGAGTGGGGGATCTCATGCAGCAAAGGGCCGAGGAGGATTCGAACCCACGGCTACTACAATGACGATTATAGCCTCTGCACATGGGGCGCAAGATAACCGCTAGGCTATCCGATGCCCAAGGTTGTTTAATTTTTTAATGTAAAAAACACCAAAACTTGCAGATAATTGTACATTATGAGGTCCATCTAGAGGTGAAAAATACTATCATTTGTTAAAACACAACGTACCTGCAACTAAATAAAAGAAAGTTTTCTTACTATGCAAGTGCACATTGCAATTTACAAGATCAAGTATATAATAGTGCAATGCATGAAAGAAACTGTAGAGACAGATGCATGGTATTACAATTATATAATAAGATTCCACTATAGTGTACAGTACACCATCTGCACAGCACTAAAAAATGATGGAAAAACAAAATCTTTGAACATATTTCCTTGCGCATAATTGGATTTTAAAATTTCAAAGCACCTGTTTCTTGCTGCCATATTTGATGTGGCTGCCATTCAACATCTGTCACTCAGTGAATCGGGAATCAGCAGGTATCAGGTTGCATTAATTTTCCTCCATACTTATCAGGCAAAAATTCCTGCATCATTGGGTCCCAGGGTGCGCACAAACGACACACGCACACATTCATGGTGGCACACTGAACCTTGAAATGCTGTCTTACCCCTCATATCTAATCTAAGAGAAATATTTGTGTGTTGATTATGAGGTAGAGGGCTGGAGAAATATGCCCAGCGCCTCACCTTGCTTGAAAAACATGAAAAACTGAAACTGTCGAACAAATACAGAACACAAAAAGGCATGAGGGAAATCACACACTGCAGAGATCTTCTATTCCTTTCTTTCACCCTCTCTCTTTCTCTCTCTGTCCCAGTATTTCTCCTCCTGCTGGCTCCCTTCGTTCCATCTTTTTTAGGCTTTTTTTTTTTCTCCTACATGGCAGATGAAAAGAAGTGAAAAGAGCATTTGCACACCTGAGTGAATACAGCTTGCAGGTGCGTGGGAGGAGAGCTTTGGGAATCGAACAGGGTCTCTCACTCTCTTTCTCTCTTTGTGTTTCCTGCACACTTTCTCTCACTCCTGAGGTGTTTTTACAGTGCCTGTGTTTGTATTGGAAATGTGTGTGAGTGCGAGACAGTGTGCATACATGAATGCGTGTGTTTGTGTGTGTGTGTGTGTGTTTAACATTTGTTGCGTGCACTGTTCCTATTGTGAGCGCTGAATGCTCCTGGCGCTTGGTCTGTATTTAAAAACAACCCTCAGGTTTCGGTTGACGCGACCTTTACTTACAGATTGTTCCGTCCGATACAAACGCTTGGCCTGGCTCGCCTTGATGACCTCAACAGGTCTTCACACAGCCTAACTCCAAACAAACCTTCTGGATAAACCAAAACAAACTGTGTTGCGCCATTTGCGGTCACTGCAAGGCTGGCAATAACAATAAACAGGCCCGAGGCCTGCACAGCAGCCAGCGGGACAAAGACACAGCAATGACACACACACACACACACACACACACACACACACACACACACACACACACACACACACGCACACACACGCACACACACACCATGTGACAACACTAAACTCAAATGTAACCATAATTCACATAACACAAAATCCCAGTGGTGATGAAGGAAAAATCCTGGGACACACTACAAAAAATGACAAAAAGTTAACTATTTTTTAAAATCCCCCAGACGTGTGTTTTATCTGACAGAGCGGAAACAAGTGAATTTAGTAAAAGAATGTCAAAAAAAGTACGACTATGTGTCATAATTTCCATAAAACAACGGGTTCATGTGGTCATTTTTTACAGTGTACGTCCTGTACTGTATCCACTCGCGGACCGGATAACACACAATTCTCAAACCTAATTACTCAAAACACACCCGCCCAATCATCGCTATCATCACAGAAATAAACAAACACACTCAAGCACAATCAGAAATCAGCCATGCAATCATAACATAACCCCCCTACACACACACACACACACACACACACACACACACAAACACACACACACACACTCACACGTACAAACACTGCAATAAAAGCTAAACCCACATGCCCATAAAACACACACACACACTCTCCGTCCTCTTATCCCCAGTGTTCCTTTCTCTTCCTCGACTTACCGATGATGTAATAGTCATGCATGCTCTTGAACTCGTGGCCCCAGAGGTTAGGCGAGAACTCCTGGAACTTGATGGTGAAGCGACGTTCCCGGGTTGGCTCATCACAGGTCAGCACGATGTTGGGTGGACCCATCACCTCGCAGCGGTCCGCCTGTTCCCGCGACGAAACGAGGTAGAGCTTGTAGAACTCGTACTCTGGCGTGGACCTGGCAGTGTCCAGCGGAGGGCAGATGAGGTCCAGCCGGTCCCCGATCTGAGGGTACAGAACGTAGCCCTTATCGTCCCTGAATCTGGAAAGGGAAAAAGAAGAAGAGAAAACAGATCATTAATTAAAGTCTTTTGACTCCTGAAACAGCAATAAAAAACAGTTCACAGCCACCTGTCCTTGCTTCTGAATGAGTAACAGATGGGTCCTCTACACCTCTTATTTCTCCTACTTCTTATTTCCTCTCCTTGACATGGAACAGGTGCCTTTACAGAGGGGCTGCAGAATTAATTTTTTTACCATACACGCTCATGAAATCCCCTGTTGAACCCATGAGAAGGACAAAAAAAGCAAGGAAATATTACCACCTGTTGATGATCCACATGGGAAAAATAAGCACCAATCCACAGCAGAAAATGGATTCAAGTTGAAGAAAAACATTTATATATGCCTCTCCCTGTGAGCTACTTAGAAATGACCTCCAGTTCAGGGATATATTTGAGTAGTCATAATCCTCTACATTTTAGAACAAAATGTGGCAAATGTTTGCAAAATCACACTCACAAGTGTAAGAGCAGGAACATGACTGCCTTTAATTAAAGCTTGACATTTGCTTGAGGTCATAAGACTTCTAAACAAAACATGCTGCAAACAAATTACAACTAAAGTTGTGATGTATGCACACGTGAATGTACACATAGGAAATGAATGATAAATACTTAAACAAACCAGCTGCAACACACCTATAAAAACCTTTTATAATGCAATGCAAATGTTCCTACA
Organism: Tautogolabrus adspersus; assembly: GCA_020745685.1. Classification (NCBI taxonomy): domain Eukaryota; kingdom Metazoa; phylum Chordata; class Actinopteri; order Labriformes; family Labridae; genus Tautogolabrus; species Tautogolabrus adspersus. Next base: position 5,853,847 of record CM036556.1, on the reverse strand, counting down.
GCACATTGTCTGTTTTATACTTGGACATGAGAACTGTGGCACGATCATAGAGGAAAGAACAGAAAGACAACTACTGCTGCAGATCAGCGGGATGAAGCTGCCAGTTCCAGATCTCAGGTAGGTACAGTTAATTAGTTTGCAAATTAGCTGTTTTGATGTAAGTCTGTCATCCACTTCTGGTGTGCAGATGAATGATGTGCAGTTTGTTTATCGCTTAACTGGGCGATTTGACACCTGTCATTTATGGAAGAACATGCAGCATTAAGAGATTCAAATACCACAAAATGACAGGATTCAACAAATAAATGCACATTTATGGTTTATTTCAAGATTATTATAGTTTCAATGCAGCTTTTAGTGAAGCATTGGTTTTAATGGTGTTAATTGGCTCTCAGGCACAAAACAGAGAAGCTCTGGAAGGACTTCTTCACATTGAAATTTGGAATGAATTCAGGTGCATAACCAGTAAGAAGCAGACATGAAAAGTGTTTTTCTAGTATGGTTTTGGAGGACTGGTGGGCCCACTGTGGGCTTTTAGAGGGCTTTCCAGAGCAGAGAATATGAAACGCAGCAGTCAGAGGGGCATAAACTCAACAAATGACTCAGACGCTGTTATTCCCCTCACAGCACAGGGCCATCTCTAACTGATAAGGCCAAATACTGTGAGTTATCAACTTTGGTCCTGAGGCCTGTGATGACTTTAACTCTCCGCCTTAGCATGCTTTGCTAACAGCGGGAAACCAGAGAGTAGTCTGTGCACATCCACAGTGACTTTATCTCAGGTTAAAACAAATGTCACCACTAAGAGAGATAAGTGAAAGTGTTTATAGAAGGAAAAGATTAAAAACAAAAGAGGAGGAGAGTTTCTGGATTTTCTCAACTGTTAGCATCGTCCCAGAATGCAGAATGACACTTTGATGTATAGTGGGAGGAAGCGAATGCCTAAAATGTTAAGAAGCACATTTTCAGTTACCCGCCGACCCCCATCCCTCTGACCGAGATGCTTTTTCTGTTTCCAACAAATCCACATGAACACTCGGGAGTCACAGCACTCAAACCCGCTTCATTATTCTCTCTGTTCTGCTGTCAGACAACTGTTCGACCAATTAAAAAATTCAACTATACAAGATCACAACGCATAAACAGGCCGAGAAATTATATTTGTATAACTGTGCTGTTAAATAGACAAAAATAATTCCCTCCCTCTCATTAGCGACACTTTCATTCGTAAAACAAACAGTTACTATTGTTTATAAAGCTTTACTGGTAAGTTGAGAAAATGTCATAATTATACAAAATAAGAGTGTCCGATTTGATTTTTATTTAATGACTTTAATGAAAAGCACAACTTTTATTTCATACATAATTCTAATTGGTCATGGCTTTGCAAATTTAGAGCCATGTCCAAAAATTCATTACTGTGCTTCTTTAAAGGAGCAGGGTGCCACTTGTTCCACGTGAAAACTAAAGAACCAGAATTTCATTAAAGTGTCCTTTGATTTATTTAGCCTCTTAATAATCCCTAGCAGGAGTCAAGCTCATAAAAACACTGCATCCAACATTTCCCAAAATGCAACTTTGTACTGTTTGTATTCTGTACGAGCTGCCTGCTAAATACCTTCTTTAATGAAATTCCACTCTCACGGTTTTAGCTGTTTGATTGTATACCTGATCAATGAGTAAAATCTATAGAAATGCTAGTCAAACTTTGCTCAAACAGCTTCACATTTTCTCCACTGTCCATGCATGTCACCCCTTTAAAGGCTCTATGACTCCCCAAGGGTGCTAGCCTTGAAGTTGTCCTGAATAGCACCTAACAAGACTGCAGCCTCACCAATGGCTTCATGCACTTTAGCACAGATGTGTTTTTAGTTGACATGCTTACAGGCCGATGTTTCATGACGTAAACTACTGTTTAGCACGTTTTTAATGCATATTATAGAGGTTTAAAATGTTAGCATGCAAACATGAACTTGCGACTTCGTTAAACTCATAACTTATACATTACTCAAAATATCAGTAATCAGTAGTTTTGCTGGGCTTATGAAGCAAAGTACTGGACGACTGCTCGTTGTCTTGAGAGCAACATTGTTAGCATGGCTACATTTCAGATGAGATAAAACAGGCTTACATGAAGCAAATGTTTGGCAGACAAATATTTGCCAGTTATAATTGGAGAGAGGGGTGAGACATTGTGTGATGATAATACAGGACATTTTTACATAGTGTTTCTAGAAAGATTCGTTTGTTGTACCTAGCTGCATCTTGCCGACTACACCCACTCAACTTCCTTGCAGTCAACTATCTCTTAGCACAGCGCGCTAACAGCCTTACACCTGCTGCAAATTGAGATGTAAGCCTTATCTGTTGGTGTTTTGGCTGGCGGCGTACACCGGAGGGAAACTTGAGAAAGCAGACTTAACGGCAGAAAAGCTTTAGCTGAGGCGGGCCCAGAGGCCTGCTGGGAAGCCACTGTTCCACTTCTCATTACCCAGGTCACTCGGGGTTATCAGGCAATACTTAGAATGGAGAGGTAGGCACTCAGCTTCACTCATCACGTACACACACACACATAGTTCACCTTCCTCTTGGCCTCAGACAGGAGAGCACAGGCACTCACACCATTTATAGAGTATGAACTGTAAACATGCTGGTGGTTCCTGAGGCTTTTGCTCCAAAACCTAAACAGAAAAATCTATTCGACACACACACACACACACAAACACAGACACACACACACAAATGCCCTTCTGCTAAACACAAAAGGTTTGCCCAGATACATCCACCCACATCCAAACACACAGGTTTAGTTTTCCCTAAACATTAACACTGACGACACACATGCACACACAGTTACACACATACAGACATTTCTAAAAACAAGCACCTTTTGCTTCCTGCATGACGCATTCTGTGAGTGGTATCTGATGGTACCCTGAGTCACAGTCGAGCTGCATTGCAGAATGGCAGCGCAAACACACACACACACACGAAGAGGACGATATGACTGTTGAGGTAAAATGCCATCGGGCAGGTGCACTGCTCGAAAAAAGAAAGACAGAAAGAAGGAGAAATCAGTGAAGTGAGAGAGAGACGGTGGGGTGGGGTGGTGGTGGTGGAAAAAAAGATATTGAACATGTCAGGGAAGGTTTGTGGCAACAACAAAGAAAGGTGGAGTACAAGCAGAAAGTAAAGACAGACACAAAGAGGGCACACTCAACAGAAGGAAAAGACCTTAAAATGTAGAGAAAGACGAGAGAAGCATGGTAGAAGCTGAAAAAAAAGTAAATTCCGGCAAATTCCTGCAAGAGAACTCAATTTTCTGATATGCGGCATGTTCAGGGTGTCAGATTTGCAGAGTTAACCCCAGTTAACCTTGTGTGTGTAAGTGAATGATAGCTTGTGTGAGCACACTGTAAACAGGACAGGGTATGGGAGACCTTGTTGCAATCCAATCATGTGGTAGAGGGAGAAAAAGAGTGTGTATTTATCTCACAATTCACACTTTAACTCTCCTCTGTGTGACAGTGAGAGTCTACAAACCAAGGCTGCATTCAGACAGCAAATATGGTGATATACAACTATTCACACATTGTTTTCTGTTTGAAGTCCAGACTTAAATAAAAAAAAAAGAAAACGGGCAGTTTGTGAGCCGCACGGTCAGGTTTGCTGCTCCAGTGGAGAAGAGAGGAGAGAAAAGTGGAGTGGGGTGGACTTATAAACATTTTTATAGAGTTCATCTGTGACCACATCTAAATAAATCATCCCATTCAGACACAGCCTTTGGCACTACTACGTTTTCCCTTTACTCTTTTCTTTTTGGCTGCATTTTACTCTGAGAGAGTCTCTGTTTGAGTGTCTGTTTTTTTTTTCTCTCTCCTATCCTCTCTCTCTCACTCTCCCTCATCCCTTTTGCTGTCCACTCTCTCCCTCTCTCCCCTTTTTTTCTCAGCCATTAACAATAGGTCCATTCATGTGGCCACACTTTGAAACATGGCGTGGGGGGTTGGAGTGGGCCAGAGGTGACACTGAGGGGGGAGAGAGGGGGGGAGAAGAGATGGAAGAAGGGAGGCGGAGGGAGGAGCTTTCCTCCCTTTTCTTCTCCGCAGCTCTTTTATGAGGGAAGAAACATCATTTTCTCAACCTAAGTGTCGCTCCGCCGTGACCCCTGAGCTGTGCTGAGAAGACTCAAGTGTCAGCCTCCACGACCTCCCCCTGTGACCTTACACCTCCTGCTTTTTACCCTCCCATCATCCTCCACGTATTCCTCAACTCTCCTTTCTACCACTCTTTAAATGCTGCTGTCAACAATTACACTTTTTATACTAAAAACCACAAACATATGTTTTTTTGTTGTTAAATTACCAATAGAATTTAAGATAAATCAAAACGTTGCGGTTATGCAAGACAGTTAAATGCCTGTTCAAGCAGCCCAGATGCTGTGCGTGCTTTTTCGTTGACCTATGTGGGTTTTTTCGTGTCCATCTGCATGTTGTCTGCTGTTGTACCTGCTCTGGGCGGCATATTGGACAGCTCCAACATTTCCAAGATTCCACAGTGGCAACCCGAGCCATGTCCGGACCGAAGCCCGGGCACACAGGTGCAGTCAGCGGCCGGGGGGAGACAAGGGAGGGTGTGTGTGCGAGTGTATGTCTGTCTGAACATGAGAATATGAAGGGCGGGGATGAGGGAGGGCAGACAAGAGGGAGCGCTGAGTCTGTTACAGAGAAATAAAATAAAAAGATGAGAGAAAAGAGGCGAAAAACAAAGAGAGAGGTGGGATTTAAAGTGATAAAACAAACACATAAGGACAAAGACAGAGCAAGAAGTGGGACAGATTGCAACAGAAAAATGGTGTGGAGAAATTATGCTCTAGAGCAGAAAACAAACAGAAGGAGGATTAAGAAAAGGGAGAGGGAAGGACACTGAAGTTGGCAGGGAGCACAAAATAAACTAAAAAATGAAATCAGCGTGGAGGATTTACTTGAAACTCTACATCAACTTTGACCTCCTCCATCCTCTGTGGGGGTTTTGTCCTTGAGCTAACCACAACCTGGTGTGAGCGGGAAGCAGAGGAGAGACAGCAAAGGGCCGATCTATTAGGGAATAATAAACGATGGCGGTATTCAGTTCTGTGGTGGGGGAGATTTATGGCGGGCCCTGCGCATAAAGCTGTCTGCACTAATCTCATGGTATACACAGTGTAATCACACTCACAGGCGTCTGAGTGCACCCCCCCCACACCCCCTTTTAATGTACACACGCTGTCAGACGCACGGCAGGGGAGCACGCACGCTAAAGAGTAGCAAACCGATCGGCTACGGGAGGAATACACACTCTATAGTGCAAGCGTGCACAAACACACACACACACACGCTGAGCTGCAACACCTGCAGGCCATCTAGTAGCTGTCTAAAGTTAATCCGCTGGGCCTCATTTACTGGAGAGGTGCTTTCCAAAGAACGCCACAATGAGCAAACACACATACACACAGCGGAAAACGCCCATTTTGAGCATGTCATTTAAGTCCACAAGGGATCTTTAAATATCACTTTTGCAACATAGTTTACTTAATTCCAATTAATGTCGATTTTCTTTCATGAATTAACTTTAAACCAAGTTGATAGAATAAAAAATGACTCCATGAGTATGAATTAAGTGATTCAAGAGATTTGGAAATGTAAGAATTATCCCACTGACTGACTGTTTTACCTACTTTAAGAAAATATTATTTCAAGCCTCAGCGCTGGATTAATCCACTTGCTACGCTGGAGGGTTTTTTTGCACAGCACCCACACAGTAAAGGGACTGCATATGCTATCACTTTCCACTGCTCTGCTGTAGCAATCAGTCCTCCTATATGCTGCGAAACTGAGAAACATCAACAATATACAATGAAAAACATGTGGTTTGAAATATATCTAACATGAGTCCAGGTTATGCACAATCTGTCTCTGACACAGTTTTTGCAGCAAGAGGAGCTCAATCAAATTGACCTGTAGTGCTCGGCACGTATCAACTACATCTTCTGCCTGCTGCTCCTTCTGATGCTTTACAATGAAAGATTCAGGAGCTTTCAAATTTTACTCATGTTGTGTTCTTTCATCTTGACCTCATCTTTGATCGGTACTGTAATCGAAAGAGCTTTTTCAATGCTGGTACAAGAGCGTTTGAAGCCCGTTTTGCTGGTTGAACTTGACGCCCTGAATCAAAAAAGCTATTATGATCTGTAGCTGTATCAGTGTGTGAGGCCATCTCATAAAGTATTACTGAATTAGGTCTGTCTTCATGTTTTTATAAATCTTTAAGTCATATCTCTGCCTGAGAGAATTGAAATGCTTTATCCAGATACCTTAGATCCCCACTTTAGCTTCCTGTTACACTCAAAGAAATTATTTAAATCCTGTTTTATCTTTGAAACAATATGTGTCATCTTAAACTGTTCTTGGAATTAATAATCAATGAGTAGTTTAGTTATTTGAAACTCTGCATCATCTAAGAGGATTTTTTTTTTGCTAGCAGACACTGTAGCTTCTGCTACCATCAGTCCAGAGACAGACTGCTTTAAAATATCCATAATCATTATTAGTGTCTTCATTAAAGAACCATATACCCTGGAGAAGGGCTGGAGAAAGTGGTCTTTGACTGTGTGTATAGAGCTGGAGAGATATGGGATACATTTGTACGAGGTAGAGGGAGACAGAGAAGGGGTTAGGAGGAGACAGAGAGGGGGAAAGAGAGAGTGATAATGTAAATTGATGAGAGTTTGAGTCTCTCTAGAAGGCATGGCCCAGATACCACCGAACATTTCTATTATGGATGAAATAGTGGGATGGATGTGAGTTCACTGAGGGAGGTGGAGCGAGGAAGAAAGTTACACGTTGGGTTTCAATACAAGAAGTTTTGTTTCAAGCATCTGTTAAGTAAAGAAAAGAGGGGGACGTTAGCAGGTAATCACTTTTCCCTAACTTAAAGAAAATAAAACTATATCCCCTTCAACCCTTCCACCTAGCCAGTTTCTGGCTGGGCTGTCAGCACAAACTGTGCAGCCAAACTCAATTTAAATTCACAGAACTTTATTTCATATTTTTATGGAAGCTGTCCAAAAATACCAAAATGTCAGACTTTGCACAAAACATGAAAAATGTTTCCATTTGAAGGATTTTTTTTTTCTTGTTGATCATTTGATCATTTTCAACCTACAATCAATGAAACCTTTTATGAAACCAAAGGAGCACGTGACTATGAGTGATAAGAAAGGAGTCAATTTAAATGATGAACCAGCAGAACATGACCACCAAATCTGCTGTTCTCCTCAGTAACTCAGAACTTTTCAACTCAGTGTTTCACAAATTACCTTCACACCAATTAAACTGTATAGCTGTTCCAGCAAAAAAAGGTTAACAAACCAACAACTTGGCCATCTACAAAAGAGAGACAGAAAAGTTGATAAACTAGCTTGTGAACAGTCAAATAACAAGCAGCTAAAAAGGTGTCTTTGATTCTGTGGAGACCAAAAAAGACAAATCAAAAATTGGATTGAAATGAATCTGGTGGACAGAAACACAACTTGTGCTAGCTTTTTTTGCTTCAGAGTGGCCAACACACTCTTTTAATAATGCTTTGAGCTACAGATATGGAGTGAAAAACAGAATGCTAACTGAACTAACGAGCTAGCCAGCACCAAACCCAAAGACGAAAAGTAAGCAAATAACTTGAGAATGATATTAACTGTAGCTGTATTGAAAAATCAGGTTGACACAAACACAACTGATGCTACCAAAGCTAATTAATAACAGCTAGCAAGGGGGAAATAGTTAAATGTAGTGTTTTTAGTTTTGTTGTTATGCTGTCAAATGTTCAAAAAAATGCAATATGGCTATTTTAGCTTAAAGCTGGGGACAATTAGATGTTTAATAAACTAAAAACCTAGCCAGAGTACTTCTGGTAGAACAGTGAAATAGCTTGAGAACAATGTGAAGCATCTAATAGTTAAGGAGCTAATCTAGCCTAAGAGGGGATATTGGACATTGCTATCTTTGCAGTGGTTTGCTAACACAACAACAGGACAATAATGTTTAAATGTTGTTTCGTCACTTTATTGTCATGTTTTCACGGGGTCAGAAAAAATAACTGGTGCAGCTTAAAGCTACATAAACAGTGGAGACTACTGGATGTTGAAGTGTTAGAAAAGGAAGGCGAGTCAGAACAAGAGATTAGTCAACTATGACGAGCGGTGTGAACAAGAAAAGAGGAGCACAAGGTTGATGTAAAGTCAGTGAACGCTGCAAAGCCCTCAGGAATGTTGGTGGTGAGAAACGACAGCGGCGGTAATGGTTTCCATATGGTGTGAAAGGAAGGTTAGAGAGAGAAAGAGAGAGAGAGGGGATAGAGGAAAAAAGAGGTAGTGTAGAGGGAGATAAAGAGACAAAGATGACTTTTAAGAGGGAGAGAGAGAGAGAAAGTGAGAGAGAGCTGGGAGGTGGCAGTCAGCAGGTAGGGATGCAGAGCGTCGTTTGAATAGTTAGCTGGCATCCTGGGACTTTGAAGGTAACCGCGCCCTTGTCATCACACTTACACACACTCGCGCACACACACTTGCACACATACTCGTCCTCCTGTCCAGAGGCGGTCCAGAATGCCGCAGCGTCTGTGTCACATCCAGTATATATCACACCCTGCATAACCACAGAGACACAGGATGGAAGCACGCTGGACGCCTTGGCATTTGCAAAGAGCACACATGCAAACGCACACATTGTGTATAATCACACACACCCTTCATCTCCCTTGAAGCTCTGCTCCTGCTGCGTTCGATACATTCCATACGATACAATGCAGCAGACGAGCGTATCACATTAAGTTGAAACTTGTAGCTACACCATGAACAGAAACTAGAACTAACTAAGCAACTGTGGTGAAAGACTTCTCCGCGTCTTTGAACAAATCTGAACAACGCAGCTATATTCAGGTCAACAGAAACTTTTCTCAAGCAAACATCTCCCGCTCTCTTTCTCCTCATCCATTCTCATTTGCATCCTTGTTTCTTTTTTTTCTTCTTCTTCATGTTTCAGCTCCTGCATCTCAAGCTAAGAACTTTTGTTCGCGGCTTCTTTTGACTCCTCTAAACATGCGTTCTAGACTCTGCTCTATATTCAATGTCTGTTTCTCACCAAACACCAGCCTGTGCTCTATTTCTCATTTCTACACCTCTTTATACCTTCCTTTCCATCTTTCTTTTTTTTCACTCTAGCAAACAATATGTCGCCTCACTTGTTCGCAGCTTTTTTCATATTGTTTAGTTTGTTAAAAAATATACATAAGCGGTACAGAAATATAAGAATTTATGACTATTAGTAAGGAAAATGTGACATAAAAATGTTCTTTTACAGCATATTAAAATCCACAGCAGGGAACCCTTGGGGCATTGTAGGAACATGCTTTTATAGTCTCAGTGTTTAAATGCTTGGTGTAACCGAGTGATATCTATTTTTACTTTCTATTAAAATTCATTTTGTATCACCATTTTCATTAATGTTCCTCTTTTAATTATGTCTTGTCGTACATCTTGCTTCTTTGATTGTTCTTCAACGCATGATTCTGTCTTCAGGGTGTTGTTTTATTTTTACACATGCGCTTCTTTTTCGGAGATCAACACGAAAACTGTTCAAATAAGTTGTCACTGTCATGTGGGAACTCTGTAGCTTAAAAACTTCAACTTTTCCTCTGTGAGCTTGGTTAAATACACTTTCTAATTATTATTTTTTGCAGCTTAAATAACAACTGTATAAAAAAGTCCTTATCGTGATTAATACTTCCTTTATGGTTACTTGTTGGTTTTGTATAAATTAAGATATTATTTTTTACGATAACACAACTCAGAGAAACCGTATACTTTAGAAGCTTTTAATCGATGTAATCAATATCCCAAAATGTTTTTGCTTGTGCTCCTGTTGAAGGCTATGTTGTGGCTCATTTATTTTTTTGTAATTTTTCACCAGCGTCAGCTTATGCTGGCACCGTTTCATACTTCCGTTTCAAAATGAACATGATGACATGCGCTAACCAGCAGCCGTAAAGTCATACTGGAGACATTTAGTGTCCAAACTGAAGGAGTTGTTCTACGGTGAAACCCGACCGTTTCTCTGGGAGGTCATGCAAACTTCAAATCATACTTTTGACGTCCTTTCTCATGGCTGCAGTATTCCCTGTCTGCTTCTTTTTCTGTCCTCAGTCACTCCTGAACCTCCGTTTCTTCCTGCTCCTGTGTCTCACCTCCCCTCCTCCCTCTCCTCTCCTCATTTTCCCCGTTTTCAGCATGTACTCTGGATGATTTGCAGCAGTCTGGATTGGTCCCATTAAGGTGGTCTAGTGGAGGTGTGCGATGATAGAGCACTGCGGGTCCTGACAGCTCATTGTGTGTGTGTGTGTGTGTGTGTGTGTGTGTGTGTGTGTGTGTGTGTGTGTGAGAGAGACAGAGAGAGGAAGAGATTGAGAGGGCCCCCCCAGTTCACAAATGGATACTACTACACGTGAACCCCTCAACAGAGGCTGAAGGACACCCCTGAGACACACACAAAGACACATGCAGAGCCCCTAACTCCCTCTGAGGTCTGAGTATGTTTAAGTATAGCTCAGGATGACATATACACACATACATACATGATAGTGGCAGCTGGTGTTTATGCCTGGCGTGTGAAAAGTCTTTGAGCTTCGACTCATTCCCTCCAACCACCTCACTAATTTAATTAGGTCACCCAGGGCTCTGGAGGAATGAAGGTTATAATGCATGCAATGGCTCTCAGTCCCATTCTCTATGCCTCATACACACACGCACACACATACACACACCAAAAGAGAACCATCCAAGAGTCGTCCCTCTGGGAGTGAAGAAGTGAGGTGAGACGCTGACCTGCCACAGTGTGGGTCACCTACATTTCCAAAGCTCCCTTCTTGTGTGTGCGTGTGTGTTTGAGTGCATCCACATGCGTTCATGCATGTAGGCGTACTCCCAGGGTCACCTCTCCCCATCTGTGACCTGGGAGGGCCAGTTGGATGTGTGTGTGTGTGTGTGAAGGCTCAACTTTGCTCCGGGGAGGCCACAGGGTGCAAGGAGCCTGAAACTTTAGCTACAAGGGACTCAGCTTAAGCTCAGTCAGGCCACAGTGTCAGGAGAGCAGTGTAATCCATAGGGGGCCCCTGGGGGCCACCAGGAATGCAGGGCTCTAGGGACTTTTTATTACCAAGCTGCCGAGTGTGTGAGCAAAATAATGTGTTATAGGAATGTGTATTTAGTATTATTTTTATATGAACCTCCCTTCAAAATGTAAGACTGGTGTTGTTCTTTAGTTAATGTCAACACATCCAAAATCCCAGAGGGATCTTACTCCCCCCTACTCAATCTATTCAGCTCCAATTTATGATTTTTACACATGTTCATTCCTTTTAAGCCTGAATAATTTCCTAGAGCTGCTGGGTAATGTAGTTTTTAATATATATTACACAAGCTGGAGTAAAAAGTGCATTTTAAGGCACAATTTTGAGCTGCATTGTAATGAAAATGTTGTGCTGGAATGTCTTAAAATAGTGAACATCACGATGACGGAACATGTCGCTGAACCATGTGGCTGACTAAATAAGGAAGTGCAATTTGAATCAACGGATAAAATTGAACACAGCCAACTTTATCCTTTAAAAGTGACTACACCAGCATGAATAGGAAATATGTTGAGAGCATACTCACAGCAGAGAGTTAAATGAAAATCATTAATATACCTTCATGTCTGTGAACTACACATAAAGATGCAGCAGGGACACTACTAGCTTAGCTTAGCAAAGTAACTCCAAGCAGTTAGCCAGGCTTGTCCAAACCATAGACTGTATATACAGATGGACAGCATGCCCCAGGATCCTCCTGTTAAACAGGATGAAGCCACAATGACGTATGGTATGGCAAAGTCTGCTCAGTCGGGATCAGCTGGAAGAGCCATTGTATTGAAGTTGCTTCAGCTAACCACATCAAGACAGATTCTTGTGACAGTTTGAAGCAGATACTCAGTTATGGAAATTCAATTACTCATGTGCTGGTGTTTGTTCTGATCTTATATTTTCAAATAACATAAGAAATAGCTGAATTTGTATGTTAAGATTTAGGTTAGTTTAGGGAGTTTTTTCCAAAAAGTGGCCTTACAAGGAGATAAGTCTGGTGATATGTGTGTGTTTGCTATGTGTTTCCCAACAGGGGCCTTGTGTATCTGCAACAGTGTTTAATCCATTGGAAATGGGAACCTGGCTTCTATTCGCTTTCCCCACAGGCTCCAAGCAGCACTACCCGACTCCCAGACTCTCAGCTACTCCGACTCCAGTGAAACGCATCTTGAAGCGATTTGGGGCTCAAACCCTTTTGCTTCTCCCTCTCTTTTTTTTCCTCCTTCCTCTTTGGCTCATCTGCCCCCCCACCCGAATGCCTCTCTCCCGTTCTTGGCTGAAGGAAGCTTTAAGGGCTTAGAGGAAAGCGCTGGAGCGGCAGTCCTGGCTCGACCCAGGGGTTGTTGAGCCCCGCGGTAAAATCAACAGTTAGCCGGCTGCATGAGCAGAGTCCAGGCGTTCAGGGAGGGAGGGATGCGTCCGTGAAAGTAGGACAGACGGCGTCCAGCGCAAGCTGACGGCTGCCGCAATTGCAAAAAAGACAAACATAAGTGCAATCACATGCGCATGCACACATAAACTCACATGCCCGCACACAAACATGCTAAAAGAGAAAGCCTTCAGGTCATTAGAAATCCTATTGACTCGAGTCCGGATATTGAAGTGTGTCATGCCAATATTCAGTTCTGATAGCCTTGCCAGAATGTGTGTGTGTGTGTGTGTGTCTCAATTTGTGTGTAAGAGTGCATGTTAGTGTGTGGGCGTGTGCTTGAGCACGTCCGCGCACGCACTTCGCCACTTCTCTCCCACTTTAGTTCCTAAAGAGTGGCTTTTTCAAAAGTCACCCGGGTATTTTCAAGGGGCCTGTCTAATTCATGCAGGTGAAGTGTTTTAAAGTTCCATTCCCTCGTTTACCTGCAGGGCTTGAGGAACACACAACAGAGGTGTTGAAATAACACCTCCTTCCCTCTCCTCCCTCCTTCCCCTTACTTTTATCACAACTTCTATCCCTTTGTCCTTCACTTTCCCCCCATGTCCCTCCACATCTGCCTCCTCTCCGCTGCACTCTTTCTCTTTCTTGTCATCTTTCCCTCATCCCTTCCTTCTCTTTCCACCTCCCTCCTGCTCTCTTTTTTACCTCATCCGTCCCTCATCCTCCCTCTCTCTCTGCCTCTCATAGTGTTTGAAGCAGAGTGTTTGTCTCTAGGGCTGGATGATTGACAGCTGAGAGAGAGCCAGGCAGCTCTCTGGTGACAGATAAGGACTTTGGCTCTATTACTCACTGGGTCCCACAGACACACACAAACACACACACACACATTCACGTATAAACTCTCACCCATCCTCCCACATGCACACGGATTCACTTACTCTCATGCGCACACGTACACGCACACACCGAAACACACACTCCGATCCCATGCTGCTCCACAGTTCGGCAGGGAGCAGACAAACTTATTTGCATTAGGAAGCAGCGTGTAAAATAAATAAAGAATCGGATGAATCGAGGAATAAATAGACAGGAGGCACGGCTGGGGATGAGTGTGACTGATTTGTAGTGTGTGCATGTGTGTGTATGTGCTCTCTTTTTCAACCTCTGGGCTCCCGAGTGAGTAGAGCGTCAGTGCAGCAAAAGCAACACCCTGTTGCGCACACGCAAACACACACACACAGTCAAATATACATGAAAAGATTCTACAAAGCCCAAATCATTATGGTAATGAAAAATGAAAGGGTCTAAAAATACAGTTTTATTCCTCCCTTTGTTTCAGGGGAACTCCAGAGAGACCACAAGCTGACAATGAGAGAGGGAACGAGTGAGAAAGAGAGAGAAAGAAGGACAGAGAAATAGTTTTCCTCCTATCTGTTTCCACCAACATTTCCCTCTACAAGCCACCCAAATCTGCGGATTGCAACTCTTTCCTTTCTTCAAAGAGAGAAATTGGATTGAGTGCAACTGGTTCAAATTGGGTGCGTGTTTATGTTCTTGGCATGGAAAAAGAAAGCTCAGTGACTGGCTGTTGATTGACAGCTAAAAGTGAGAGGAGGATGGCGAGAAAGAGAGGCAGCCGGCGCGTAAGCAGGTGCAACATCAGATATGGAGAGAGAAAACAGAACAAGAATAGAAAATGAGAGCAAACGTGGAATTAGAGAAAAACATGGCGAGGTTAAGTAGTTACGTAAGCATACAAGAGTGAAAAATAGACTGACAATTCTGAGAAGGGGCTGTGCAGAACGGGAGGGGAGGGAGGGATGAAAGACAGGTGTGTGTGTCAGGGAGAAAATGAAGGGAGAGATGGTGGAAAAAAAGATGAGAGAGGAATAGTCAGGACGGCCTTCCTGGAGAGATGTGAGGAGAGTGTAAGGACGAATGGAGGGAAAGCGATGGGGAAAGATGGATGAAGAAGCGAAGGGTTGAAGGCAAGGACGCGGCGACATAGCAGGGGGAAGTGATAGAGAAAGGGGAAGGCTGTAAGGCATGACTCAAGAGACGGCAGACTCAGCGTGAGAGAGAGGAGGAAGAAAGGAGAGGAGGGCAGCCGGGAGGACGGAGGTTTAAAAGTAAGAGTGGAAGGAGGAGGTGACAGGGATGGATGCAGAGCATGAAAATGGCCTTTGTCATTCCTTCTGAAATATACAAAGCTGGAAGACAAAAGGAGCGTGAGCGCTAGATGCTTTCTCCAGCATCTCTTGGATGACAATAGCTATTTGTCTCCTCATCAGAGAAAGAGGAGAGAAATGAAAGAACACCACACTGTTCTTCATGTCTCTTCCTCTTCATCGCTTCTCATCTCCAGTCTCCTTCTTTTTTTCCCACCGCCCTCCCTCCTCCCTTTTGTCGCTCTGTCCATAGAACAAAAACACCAACAAACTTGAACATAGTTCCTTTCCCTCTGCATGTCATGGATCCGAAACGCTCTCCCTCTCTCTTGTTAATTGTGTCAGAGGGTGCAGGAGGGACCTCCACACCCCGTCCTCCCTCATTTGAGGTTAGTGGTCAAGGGTCATGCTTGAGTGCTGATGGTGCATCCTGCCAGACAAAGCAGATTAACACACACACATACACACACAGACAGGGAGAGCAGTGGTATGTCGCCCCTATAAGCCCCCCCCCCCCCCCAGCCTGTTCCCAGGCATTGGTCTCATTGGGTGAGATAGTATCATAAGTTGCAAGTTGCACCAATGAGGGGTCAGGGCCTCGATTGTGTTTGCGGTCAGCGGTCAAACCACCTCTCGCCACGGGTGATGATGTCACTGCCGAGTAAGTATTCATAGCCAACAAATTGAAGAAAAACACTGGGCATTATGTGTTGATGAGGGTTTCTTTTTTGCATGTGTTCTGTGCATTTAGCCTCATTTATACACATTTGTTTTACCATCCAAACTTAATGTGGCACCACGTTTCACTCAGTTATTAATACGATTAACTTCAACTCTGACTTCAAACTCAACAAGTATCAGTAAAATGTCATCTGTCCAGTCTCTAAGTCCAAACTTATCTCGTTTAGTCATCTTTCCTGACAGGGAACTTAAGATAAGACTCAATATTTAAACTCAGTTAATGCTATCAGCTTAGTCCTATTTTCTTCTCAAAGAGGGGATTTTCCATACGGATATTTTCCTACAACCACACTGACTATTGCTCAAAAACATTTGATGACATTACATAAGTAGGTCTACGTGATGGAGGTTTCATTGCTGTGTAACCCTCAGTCCATAAAATCAAAACTTGCCAGTTACATTTTTAAGAGCCTTGAGAAAATACCTAAACTAAAGGACAATACATTTACAGTGTCATTTTATGGATACATTTATTTAATCCCCATATTTGAGAAGCTTAGTATAAGTATGTTCACATTTCAAGTTTGAGCATAAATCTTTCTGGAGGACTGCACTTCCCAGCCTTGTTCAATAAATAGTAATAGGTTAATTCAGTTCAAAAAATTTCCTCTTTTTCCAAAGTTATTTTACTTCAATTTTGCCCCTTAGTGTCTCCAATTTGTGAGCAAGTTATGCATTTATCTTGGGAATATTCACTAGTTATTAGTAGTGGTCAAAATGGTTGTACTTTTTTCCTGAGTTTTAGCAAAGGAACCCCTTCCTGACAGAGACTTGGCTCTTGTTGGAGCCTCAGAGGACTTCTCAATTCCCCCTACAAGCATCCTAACAGCACTGTTAAAGGGCATGGTATTAGCAACAACAAAAACATATTCTAAAACACTGCAACAATGCCTACATGCTTCAGAAACTAGTTGCATGAACTGGTAATGAGAAAGTGCAAACAAATAAATTAGGAATTGCAACTTTAATGGGAAGAATCCTGGGGTCCCTTTTTGCAACCTAGATTTCAGATGCATCAGTATTTATATACTGATTGTTCTTTTTCCCCCTTTTTTTCTGTTTTATTTTTGCATATCCCTTTAAGCTTGCATTTAACATGCACATGTGGAAGATTTGCACCAATATATAGGGGTTTGTTTTCTTGACAAATAATTAAAATACACTTCTCTCAGTTCTTTGTACCACTCCTCCCCAGGTGTGTGTGTGTGTGTGTGTGTGTACTTGTGCGTGAGTGTGCGAGTGCATGTGTCTGCATCTGTTTTCTTTTTAAGATGTATTTCTGTATTTGTGCATAAGTGGGAAACCGGGGAGAGAGTGGGGAATGACATGCATCAAAAGAGCCAAAGGTTGGACTTGAACCTGGGCCGCCCGCTTGGAAGACTATAGCGTCCGTACATGGGGCGCTACCTAACCGCTAGGCCATCTGCAACCCAGTTGAGTGTTTTTTTGTTTGGATCAAAAGTATGTCAAAGAAATGTATAGGTTTAACACACTCTGTATCCTGCTCTGTATTGGAACAATGTTAAATTACATCTAAATATTACAAAGAAATGTCAACTTCAACTTCAAGCAGAAATATTTGCATTGAAAAAATAATCTACCAAAGCACTGAAAATATTTTGACCAACTTTTTTAATAGAAATCGCTCTTTAATGGATTTTCCAGAAGGAAGTTTATGTATCTTGACACAAGGATTGGTGCGCCGAAAAAAAGAGAAGATTTTTTACAATAAGTGGAACCAGTTGATTTTTATAGGAAACTATTTGAAACAATCTTGCTTCACGGACAGATTTTTTCACTTTGTGGGCTTGATTACAGACAAATATGGCTCTTTAAGGAGTGTTTTTTTTCCACTCTTAAAGTTAAAACATTCAACCCGAGAGAGAATGTAGAAGAACAACAGATCAGTTTGTATGTCCTTTAATCCATTGTTGATCTGTGTGTGAGGTCTTCCATCTGATCTGGCATCAGTGGGCAGCTCTGCCAGTGTGTTTAGAAGTGTTAAATGCCCCCCTGACCTGCTGCAGTCTGTTATTAAGCCTAGCGACTGCCATGCCTGCTAACTCATACTGGCATCAACACCCACGCGAAAGACACACACACACACACACTGGTCAGATACACAAACTCACATGTGCAAACACTTAACAGGCAACATGCTGTACAGACACACACATACACTCACACACTCAGCGGAGGGTGAATAGCCACTGCTCCTCCTCCCACTTACGCCTTATCAGTGAGTTGCGTTCTGCCTTATCCATGCATACTGTACAGTCATTAATCATGATTCTCATTAATTATCTATGCACCCGGCTGGCTAATTAACACATCAGCTCAAGCAGAACTAATGCTGCATGCTAGTTCACCTCCCACTCACACCCAACACTCCCCAACCCACACACACTCCCTACGAACCAGCTCCAACACCGGCTTCTCCAAAACTTCAGTTCCTGTCAGCTGCGAGGAAGGAACACACTCGTGAGAAAACGCTTTAATGTGACAACACAGTCGGAGGAGCTGCTACATATTAGCAGCCTGTGATGTTTAATGCCTTGTGTTGTAATGCACATGTCTGCTGATCCCATATTTGCTTCTCCTTGTCTTGACACAATTTAGAGGTTTGCTCGAGTCAATTTCCAAGAATGTGTTTAGACAGCCCCTAATGAATGGCTATAAACCTGTATTTGTCACTACCTGGAGGTGACACAATTGCTAGCTTTGAAAGGCATAGTAGTAAAGTCTGAATAAAAAGCCTTAAAATCCTCCAGAAACCTTGTTATCCCTTTTGCAGCTGGCTTTGTTATGCATATTATATTCTTTGTTGCTATTATATTGAATGCATAACCCAGTGACACCAGGATTTCTTTTAAATTGTGCAATGTCCAAGGGTGAAGTAAAACCATGTGTATTTTATTTCATATTGAGTGAAGCTTTAGTGACATGCATATGCTCTGTTACTTTATAAGCTCTATCAAAAGAGAGGCAGGGTTTTAAGAAAACTGTCTTTTGTGATTGTCCCAGCTTGCTTTAAGCGCTATTGTAACTGGCTCCATGCATGTTCCTAGCTGCCTAGCATGGTGGCTGCACCCACTCCCACACTGTCTCAGCTTTCACACTGCCCGAACAAGTCTCATGTCAGCTAACAGGAAGTCTAAACGCTTCTTCTGCAGAAAGAACATAGTTGCAGAAGGTATATAGGCTGTTTTGCACACAAATAAACAAGTCCAAACATAATTTTTCTCATTAATATTGGAATAAAAATGGTAAGTTTCCACTAGTGGTGTACAAAAAATGAATGTTTTCATCAGAAATGCCTTACAAAAAGTTGAAATAAGCTGTTTTCACTCATGCAGTTCTGCATAAGATTACTAGCTGCGTTCACACATGGGCTCACCCCAACTTCACTCACAACTTTATTAAGGGGCTAGCAGATAAACAATTCAGCTGTTTGCATTCACATATGCAGCTAAGTCCGAAAATCTGGAGACATTTTCATGAGTTCTGTGAATATGTGAAAACACCAATAAGGCAGATTTCAGAGAAGAGCTGCGGCTGGCAGTAAACAACATCAGTGTGTGAACACCGCACACATTGAACTGGAAGAATCAAACTTCTCCAGCCTTACTCTGTGTGAAATGCAGACTTAAATTGGTGGACACCAACCAGCAGGAGGGCCTGATTTTAATTTGGTCATTTCTTTTTTTGGTTCGAGCATATGGGAAACAGACAGAGATAACAAGCACAGAGATGGATTCAAAGCGAGTCCATTCAGCGCACAGTTGAGGTGCCACATCCTGCTGGGATATCTGGCCACTCCATGTGGTTTATATGCTGGTCCAGCTCCCATAGTATTTACTCCCTTTAATCTCCCATGAGGCCTTGGGCTACAGTGAGATATGAGCCTGGGGGTAAAACGGGGGGTAATTCACACTCAGACATGGAATTATAATGTTTCCATGCATGAAGCTTCTGAATAATTTACAGCTTTCAATGGCTTAACGTTACTCATTTCTGCAAAAAACACACACACACACAAATGTCTGGAACTGCCAAAGCTGTGATGCAGATTTAGTCATCGCCCTCGCCTCACCAATCCCTCACTGGTGCATCACTAAATACAGCCCCCCGCATCTCATTCTTCCTGACAGCCTGTGCAGCATATAATTATGTCCCCCCTGAAACCAGAGCCGTAATCTCACACACTTGTCTGGCCATTATTACCGAGGCTCTGGCTTCTCTCTGACCCGCACCCTGCCTCCCCTCCACCTCCCTCATCCAGCACTTGTTCTCTCAGCTAAGCTCTGATTTCTCTATCTCTACGTCTTCATATCTCTCTCGCTCTCTCTCTCCTTGGACCAAAAGCCTGAATGCGAGAGAATGGGAGAAAGAGAAAGGGTGAGCTTTGACATTAACAAGATTGCTCGTTAAGAAAGGAGGGAGGTGGGGAGAGGAAAGGGTGGTGGGAAAAAATGGAGTGGCTGTAATTGGGAGGGTTTTTTGAAAAGGAGAGAAAGAAAAGACAGAATTAGGTTTCCATCCTGGACCTGTCTTAAAATGTGTGTTAGTGTGTGTGTGTGTGTGTGTGTGTGTGTGTGTGTGTGTGTGTGTGTGTGTGTGAGGCAGATACAGAGGGGACTAAATATAAGGCGAGAGAATGACTTGTTGGATTTCTCAAGAGGTGCTAAAGGTCAGACACACCTATCAATCAGGTTCATACAAAGGGCCCGGTCCAGCTCTCTCCCTCCCATTCCTCTCACCAGCTCCCTCCATCTCTCTCCACTGAGACAAAGGAACACTTTACAGTAACAGGCTTCTGGAGACTATTTCCTCCCGGCGCTTGTAGCTGCTGCACTGTCAGCAGGCCCATTACAGAAATGCATTTCATTGGCATTTCACTTCTCATTGGGCAGGGAGGCTAGAAAGCTGCTCGGCTGCAGCAGACACATCCTGCCGAGACAGCTCGATATAAAAGAAACATGGAGATGTGTTGACTTTTCTCTGCACATGGAGAAAATATTTACTTTTTCTTGAACATATTAAGCCTCATGGAGTGACCGTTTGTTGGTTTATATTTTCATTTTGAAGGATGAAACTTTCCTGGCTCATGATACTTCCTAATAAATTTAGTGAAACTGATATTCCAGTGTCTGAATGGGTAAACCACCCCCAATAAGGGCCTGTGTGTGGCTAAAAACGCGAGGTTTTGCATTTCCTAATGTGCAAAAATGTGCCAATAAATGTGTGTATGTGTGTGTGTGTAAATCGGTGTAATCCTTCGCTATGGGACACCATGCCTTCTTCCTCTGCCAGATGAGGAGATATTCTGCCAAATTCGACGGGCAAGTGGGCTGCCAGCACACATACACTCAACCACACAGCAGAATCATACACTGGCATGTGATGCACGCATATAGGACACAAAGAGCCATGTGTGTGTGCAGAAACGCACACACATATACACATGCTTGGTAGGGTGTGGGCAGGTTTATTCTAGTCTATAGGTCTGGAAGAAATGCTGGAGGATTAGGGAGAGAGCCCACAGAGAGGTAGATGGAGGAGCTACGGGAGGGATGGAGGACGAAGATGAAGAAGGAGAAGAAGAAAAAAGATGGAGTCAAAGTAAACGAACGATAGCATGAAAGGAAATTTGATCTAGAGGCATGATGACGGAGGAATAAAAGCAGGCCAAGCCGCTGCTATGAAACAGTTAACTCCACGGTTTATACAGCAGGATGGATTATCTCTACCTCTCTGTTTCTCCCCCCTTCCTGCTCCAATCTCTCCATTGTGTGACACTATAGAGCTCTATGGAAGCAGCAGTGCAGGGGGGGATTGAAAGAAATTCCCACTCATTCTCTTTCTCCACCTAAATTAATAATATGAAACTCTCTATCCCTCTCAGTCTGCTTTATCCTTTTATTCGCCCCCCCCCCCTTCTCCGCTTTATCTCAGAGTTTTCCTTGATTCTATTATTCCCTCGGCTGTATGCTAGAGTTATAGGAGTGTATGCTAGTGTCTGTGCGTGCATGTGTGTGTGTTCAAAGTAAGCTTGACAGGCTGCACACCAAACTGAGCATGAGAAGTTTTTTGCTGGTGAGAGACTGCAGGGTATGAAAGAGAAAGGGAGTGAGAAATAGCGCGATATAGATACAAGTGTGACAAAGAGAGAGCAGAAGGTAAGGAGGGTGCTTGGATAGTTGTGGGAGAGAGACGTAGGGAGTGTATGGGGGAGAGAAAGAGGGTAAGAAAAGAACTGTGAGGGGGAGACAAGGTGAGGTGTGAGACGAGTCTGAAAAGATCAGAGTCGTGGTTTGTAATAGGTGGCATGACACGTTCTCATCCTATACTTTTGTTGTTTTTTATTTATTCTTAACCCTCTTTCCTCCCTTTATTACCTCCCCCTTTTATTTTCTCCTGCGCTGTCTTCGTCAGTTTGTTGGCTTGAGTAAAAAAGCAACCAGTATCAATAAACAGCTGCAAGAATTGCACGCACATGCTGCGTACATTGGCAAGAATGATGTGAAATAATTACTCATTTTCAGGGAATAAATGGGTAATTTCTATAACAAATTACTACTAGAACTTCATGTGCACTAATTACCTGCTGTGCAAAGTTTACAAAGCCCAAGGACTTTGAGAGGTGCATGCAGAAACTCTAATCCAGCAGCTTTTTGACCGAACTGGACCACATAGCGTACCTCACACCTCCTCTCACCTCTTTGACTTTCACCTCTGGTGGCTTGTTTGAGTAGGAAACGAGCCCTTTTTACAGTTTTTCCACAGGCCTAGGCTAAGCCACATTAAGTGTGTCAAAGTATGCCAAGCCATGATCGCATGCATTTCCACTACAACATAGTATATGCATGGAAAAGCCGCACTGAAAAATGCTTTTGAGGTTTAGATACTTTTCTTTTAACCGATTCTTACAGTACTCAGAGTCTGCGAGCCTTAATGCTCAATTCAGATTTATTGCTCCGATCAGATTTCTTTGTTTGGCTGTTCACATTACTTCTTAAATGTGGCCTGTATCAGATTCCCGTCTGAATTAGTCACAGTCCATGCACAAAAGAACAACAAAGACGTCACACACAGCTCGCTGTTTACGGAAGTAAACATGGCGGCCAATGAAGTAAGCATGGTGTACAGTTTCATGTTTGTAAGTATTTCAGGACAGAACATCAAAATCTAAAATGTCAACTCTTTTTCTCTTTTTATTGCCGCAGACATTTTGGGCAAAGGCCCTTCTTCAGGCTGAGTTTGTTTGTTTGACTGAAGCGACTGAAGAAGGGCTTTTCCAGGAAACGTCTGCAGCAATAAAAAGAGAAAAAGAGTTGAAATTTAAGAGTTTGGTGTGCTGTCCTGAAATACTTTTCGTTCATTTTTTGGTTGGGTATTCAGCATCCATATAAGTTACTGAGGGTGAGAGTGATTTTTGGATTTATTCATAGTTTCATGTTGAAATTGAGTGGAAGCCAGCAAATCTATAAAAAGATTACGGTAAGGAGCTGAATACAAAAGCCCAAAGTGGACATGCATGAATACATTTTTTAACTCAGTTTTTTCTGTTATAACCAGTAAATTCCAACGCTGGTTTTCCTGTAATAACGACTTGATTTCAGCTGTTTCCTTGAGATCCTGTGTGAATTACTTTGTCATCACGGATTATACTTTTTGCAATCCTGAGATAAAAAGATAAATACTTTGAGATCTCAAGAATACAACTTCTCCTTGCCATGGGAAAAAGGAATTAATAAAAAGGAACACGCCCCGGCCTTAGAACTGTTACGAGTTATCCTCAAGTGCGACGTAAAAGTCACATACATTTCAACCTGGCTGCTCAGACCGACGCGAATCTGATTTGAACTACCATTTAAAAAAACAATCTTAGCCACATATGAGCAAAAAAATCCGATCTTGGTCACTTTTGCCTGCAGTGTGAACTCAGACTTGGCATATGCAAAAAAAGAGTATTGGTTCTCCTCAAGTTAACTTGCACAAGCTTCAGTTGTGGTGCTATTCTTGAAAGAAAGAAAAAAACGCTCTACACAACAACATATGGTGCATATTAAGCAGCATTTGGCCAGCAGATCACTTTGAATATTGCTGGGATGAACAGGACAGGCAGAAACAGCGAGAGGTTGAGCTGCAGACAACAGGCAACACGGTACTTTGTGCTAACCAGCTAACATTATGTCATCAAGGAGATTTTCTTCCCCTTTGTTGTGCTGTTCAGGGGAAAAAAATACTCATACTGCGCCAACTTGGCTCAATAGAGGAGAGGAGAGGAAAATCTGTACAGTATAGTATTCTGATATTTTGCAATAGCTTGGCAGGTTGCTTTTTCATTCAGCAGTATTTTTTAGGAAGCTGTCTACAACAAAGATGGAGGCGTCAATGTTTATTCTTAATTTAAGTACCTCCCTTTTATGGCAGGGTTTTTAAGACAGTGTTGATTAGTCCTGCCTGCTTCAAAAAACAGTTTTTCTGTGATAAAAGTGGAGTGAGATAAACAGTGAAAAACGATGTGGCCAACACTTTCTTAATGTGACATCATTAGTAGATGAGACAAGTAAATAAATCACAGTATACTCAGCATATAGCAAACTTTTGATATGAAAAATCATATTTGTTGTCATTTTTTTGTGATTAATGTTTTCATACTATTGTATCAACTTATCTGTCTAATTCAAGCACTGCTCCTCACCCTCTTTTTTCCCATTTCAACTCCCTCTCTCCTCTCTCCCCCCTTCTTTCTCCTTCCTCTCGCTCTCTCTGTCTCTGCGTCTCTGCCACTGGATGTCTTTAATCAGAGCGTCAATCAGAGTGCGCCGAGCGTTAGAGAATGAAGCTTAATCCAATAGAAGATACACAAGATAATACAGCTGTTAAAACCATCAGCCTCATGCTAGATAACAGCCCTGTCACCCACATTACAAGACTCTCGTCTCTCACGCGCTTTTTCCCTCTTCGTCTCTTCGTGTCCAATCTCTGCTCTCTTAATGGTGAAATGAATGGCTGTTAAATCTCTGCATCTCTCCGTTTCTCCCATCAGTGTTTCTTTTTAACAGTCTCGTTGCATCATAGTCTCCTTCAGGGTCATTATTGTTAACAAGAAATCTAAATCAAGCCGTGAAAGTCTCTTTTGGATAAATTGAAATGAGATTTGAAAGTAGGCTACGGAAGAAACAAAGTAAAGCAAATAATAAAATTGTGAGGCTTTTCGTCCGTGAAGAAATAAGATGGAGAGTTGTTAAATAACTTAATCAAGGAAAGTGACCCCTTTTTGGAAGTTTTTGTATATTGAAATACCTTTAAATGCCAAAAAATTAATTAAAGAGGCAAAAAGTACACCTTTGATACAAAACAAAAACTGACTTCAATGTGAACCAATGTGAAAAAAACAGAACTTTAATTAAATATGAAGTGAAACAGTAAATAACCTTGACCCCTGGATCTCTTTTTCCACTTCTATCTAATATAGAGACACTTTAATTTCTCCCATGCAGGCCTGACTGCTGGATCTTGGATTAAAGCAGTGTGATTATTCAAGGGTTTGGGGAAGATTAACCATACTGGTCAAACTGGTCAGATTATCAGTGACCAGACAAACAGAACCGGCGTGATAGCATAGGCAAAACAGAGAGTGAAGTGAAACACAAAAAGGAGAGAAGCGAGAGATAAAAACCACAACAGGTGGGCAAACCGGTTAAAGAAGGTGAAGAGTGAAAGCTTGTTTTAGCACCAAGAGACGTAAAAGCTAAACAGACATTCAACAGACAGGTAGATGGAGAGATAGTCAATGAGGAAAAACAAGGAATTAATGGAGGGTGGCTGCAGGAGGAGGGGGCCTCTTTCACCCCTGCAGAAGCCAAGGGGAGCGGTGGTTGAGTTTAAATCAGCATGGTTAAGGACAGAGAGATAAGATAGGACCCTGAGCCATAACTCACATTTATAAGAGTGGTGACATTTAAGCAGACGACAGCTTTGTGTGTGTTTGAGGGTTCAGGGGCAAAAAAGGAAAGGATAAAAATGTGAATCAGGGCTTGCATACAAAAAAAGAGGTGTTTTGTATGAGATTTAGCATTCCAGGCAGATGGCTGTTCAACAATGACTCTGGTTCTGCTTGAGGTTTCTGCCTATTTTAAGGCAGCTTTTCTTTGCCACTGTTGAGACGTGGTGGATGAATATTTGGGCTCTCTGAGAAAGAGTCAAGCCCGAAGCTACTCTTTAGCTATTTTTTTGCTATGATTTTATCCAATCTTTTTCTGACAGTTTTCCTTGTAAACGTGTGATTTAATTTTCCTTGTGATCTGTCGACTACTTAAATGAATAACCATGATTGCAATAATAATTTCAATACAAAGTTAGAAGAATAATGTCCAGTCAGGCTGTGGCACCTGACTTTTCCCTCTCAAAAGAAAAAAAAATATGAACACACAAACACCTGTCCCTTGTCTAGGTGAGACATAACATGCGAGTGGGACAGAAAGATAGAGAAAGAAGGAGAAAGGCTTTAGAGTGAGAGAAACAGGGCTTAGAGAGGGGGCAGAGGGAGGATGGATGGATGGAAAGCTGTAGATAAACTAAGCTTCAGACAGCAAAGCAAAAAAAGGTGTGCTGGGAGAGAGATGCACTTTGTTGCGAGGGGACAGTGGTCGGAGGGACTGACAGGCAGGCTTGAAGGTGGAAAACAGGAGCAGGAAGCAAAAGATGCGGCCTCTGTGAAAGAGCAAAAACTAATGGGGGAGAGGAGAAGAGGGGAAAAGGCAATAAAGAAGGAAAAAAGAGAGGCGTGAGGGAGAGGAGGGAGGGTCCATGGGTTCATAATCCCCTTACAGACAGCTTTGTTGAGTGATTGACAGTCCAGCGCGCCACGTTAGAGCCCGAGCACACGGGGCTGCCATGACTGGAGGGATTATCTATCCCCTGGCTTACAACCCCCCCCCCCTCCCCACACACACACCACCTCATCACCACCTCATCACCCCCCATTCGATAGGGTCAAGTGGTAGAGGCCAGTTTCTGTTGTTTTCACACTCTCTTTTCATGCTCGCACAGAAACCCTGCTTTGTCTCTACTGATTGTGTTGTTTTGCAAATAATGGTTAATACGATGATGGAGCGAGGGTGGGGGGGGGGGGTTGGGGTGGTACGCAAACCCACGCAGGGCAAGTACACAAGTGCACGCACCCACGCATGACGCATGCCCGACATCCACACTAACACCATTGCACACAGGCAGGCACACACACATAAAACTCGCTCTATTCAGCATGCAAGGGCATCATGAGGATACAGAAGCACTTAAACAAGACCTTGAGTGAATTCTTTTGTTCTAGCTAAGTACCACCATAATAGAGTTAGCTCGCCCATCACAAGAGTGATTACATTTAAGAGGAAACATAAGGAGAAAGCAAAGGTTTTGATTAAAATGAGATACCATAAAAAATACAGATGAATTGCAGCACTTATGCACGGTGGCGGTGTTGTTTGGCCGCTCTTGCAGCTATATTAAGGCTTTTAGAAAATCAGATAATATACGATTAACCAAGCGCCAGAATACACACCTCACAGACTGGACGTGTTGCAATACTCAGCTGTGTACACACACACATATATTATGGCCACCCAAGACATAGGCTCCAGATGGGCTAGGCCTAACTGGGACCAGTGGCTTAACTGGAACACACAGAGTGGGGAACCAAATCCAAACACCAGCGCAGCTGTGGGAGTTAGCTAGCAATGTGCATACTTTTCAAAACCAAAGAGCAGTTATCAGTGATACCCAACGGATATAGGTATTACATGCACACACAATTCCACACACAAGGTACAGGATTGCACATGTTCAGCACAGTGACCCGCAGTCATGCCACACATCCATCAACTGAGAACCAAAGAACACAAGAGAGAGACTTTGGAAAAAGGAAGGCTTTTGTCCCATCTCCCCGTTCTCAACCCCCCTTGCGCACCAGCATTCTTCTGGCTTGATTTTTCTTTGTGGGGAAGGAGGGATAGATGGGAGAAAGAAAGGAAGGATGAAAGAAAGGAAGGATGAAAGAAAGCAGGGTGCTCCATCTGTTTTCCCCCTCCTGCGGCCCTGCAATACAGCTGCACCGCAATGAAGAGCAAGACTGACACAAAATAAGATGGAAGGACAGAAAGATTTTTGGAAGGGAGGTTAGAAGACAGGACAGCTAATGAGGGAAAGGCTTCCTGATTTCCAGAGGAGATTGGGAGAGTGGTACATCTGCTCATGCATTTACGTGTCTGCGTGTGTGTTTCTGCAGGCCGAGCTCTGGTTCGCAGTGACTCCCAAATTACTCTGACACCCCAGTGATAGGCAATCATGATTATTCATCCTGTCCTCACTACAGAGGACCTATTTATTGCTTGACTGTGATGAGTGAATGAGGAGAAACAGAGACTACACATCAAAAACCACCCACAAAGAAGAAGAGACACAAAAGGGAGCAGACTGGGGAGAAAAGGGGGTAAAAAGAGGGAAAAGATGAGAGCAATTTAAAAAAGGAGGGAGTAAATTTTACTGTCTGCCAACTCGCTGTAACATGATAACGGCTTGGATATGTAGAGAAGGAAATTTACACTGGTGGTAAGCCAGGCGACGAGAGAGAAAGTGAAAGAAAAGACAAAAGGAATGAAGGGGGGGATTAGTGCGGAGAAGTGGACTGGTTTTACAGACGACGAGAGGGGTAAGAGTGCGTGTGGGAGAGCTGAGTGTGTGTGGGTCTTTAAGTGGAGGCACTGGGAAGGTGGTGGTAGTGGGGAGGGAAGGGGGTCTTTTGTTCACAGGGAGCAGAGTGAAGGAGGTAGACTGAGAGAGTAGTGGAAGGAAGGAGAGAGAAATATGCTACTGACGGAGAGAGAGAGGGGGGTACCTCTGAAGAAATTCAACCTCTCCACTTGGACTTTTTCCAACACTGAGAGCAATAACATTTTTCATCTGTGCATGCATGAGTATGTGTGTGTGTGTGTATACAAGCTCTCCACTGTGTTCATGCATGCCTGGATGTTTATGGCACTGTATGAGAATGTCGGGTTGTGTTAATGCTTGCTGCAAGATATGAGGTCAAAAAAAAAGAAAGAAAAAGGGTAAAGGAGGAGTAAAACCGTTAAAAAGCAGCTCTGAGTCGTGTATTATAGCCAGTCGGGTATCAGATGATGGCATGTCGACGGGGCAACAACGATCCACTTCACTGCTCTTTCTATACAAGATGGATCTAGTTAGAGTTCCTTGTCCAAGACAACAAAGACCGGCACTGCGCTCTATATGCTGCAGAGAAAGAACATTTGCAGAAAGTCAGGTGGTTTACTTTTGTACTATGCCTTAAATCATCACTTCAGGTTGACATATTTTATCCATACAATGCCAGGGGGGGGTTTTAAAGTAGGAAAAACTGCTTTGTTTTAGTTGGTCAGCAATGCATTGAATGGCATTGCAATTCAATTTTGAAGGAGATTACTACATTTAAAAGCTGGATTTTCTAAAGTCCAAAGAGAACAATGTAGTCAAAGAAAGTCAATAGTATATTTATATGATGCTGAAATCTTTGAATTTTAGAAAGTCAGACTAACACACAGTTTGGGGGTCAATTTGCTCATACTTGTATGCACCTAGATCAGCCACAAATTGGCCTATAGCATTTGCATTTGCACCACAGTTCCTATGCCAGGCCTTGACAACGAAGTATAACAGCATAAAAGCGTAGAATAAATTCGGGAAGAAAAAAGATAAAGGTTTCAACATGGCAAGTGCTTGAGCAGGAATCATGCACATGAGGAGATGCATTTTATGTTGTGTCAAGTGAAGGAGTTTAACATATTGAAGAACATGGATGGAAAGAAAACGTGGAATGGCTTTATACGCTTGTTAACTTGTTTGTCGATTGTTTGGTAGGCTATGTCATGTAACAGGTCAACTGGAAGAAGCTTATGGGGGCTAATGTTAGCTAACTTGAAATAGACATCCAAGTTGGTCAGCATGGGCTCACAAGCTCACTCTCAACCTTACAACGCTTTCTTTAACTAAGCTGCAAAGCTTAAACTTGATAAAGCTTGTGATGTGATTTTGATACTGTAATTGTATGTTTAGCTAAGCTAGCTTTATGTGGCCTATGTGAGTAGAGCCAGGTGGGGATTTGTTTTTCTCAGCATATCATAAAGACTCAAACAAATGGTATTTTTACTTTGCCTGCATAAAAAGAACAGGATACTAGAAGTAATTTACTGAGATTAAAGGGTGCGGCTGAATAGATTTCTAAACTTTGAGGAGAGCTGAGCTGACTGTTTTCCTCTTCTTCCAGTCTATATGCTAAGATAGGAAAATTGTCTCTTAGTTCTAGCTCCCATACTCAATTCAAAGATTTAAGAGTGGTATTGATCTTCTCATCTAACACTCAACGAGAAAGCAAACAAGCATGTTTCCCAAAACATTGAACTATTCCTTTCAGACAGTAATATTCTGTGGGTGATGTTGAAACTGAAAATACAGATGTTCTTGGTTTCACAGTTTCTGTTCTCAACCTTGAGACAAAAGTGTACAGTGCTTAACCACAAGTGAGAAGTTTTTAGATCACATTAGCCGTTTAAATGGAAACACTTGTGCTTGCTTCAATCTCTGTATGTGATCTCCAAAAACTGAAAAAAGCGATGCAACCCCACATGGAGCACAGACCCTCTGCATCCAAAAGTGAACAATTAATCTTAATCTTACATTTCCATCTTAATGGTGAGTTATTAACATCAATCCTACTTAAATTATAGTCGGTGCAGAACCCAGGAAATGGCGCGTGATTTTTCCCTGCACAGCTAGCCAAGGTCAGTTTTCCCTATAGGCTCTAAGAGTGATGGGCTAATGCCAAAGCCAGATGGACTATACTCACTGTACGGCCTTTTACCTCCTAATTAGAAGTATGCATATGTGCACATACACATACACACACATGCATTCAAGGAGAAAAAAAGCAAGAAGCCTGTAAAAATAATCATGGCAGTGGGGGGGGGGGGGGGGGGGTAGTGATGGAGAACATTACAACAGATCTGAGCTGGAGAGGTCTGCCCATGCTCATATTGGATAATAAATGTTTGTCTATTAGGAAGCCAAGTTTAACGATTACTTGGAGATATTGCAGTGGGGCAAATCTGGACACAGTTTCCTCCCAAAGCTTCTTAGCATGAGGATCATCTCTGACCCATTGTAAGTAAATGGGTAAAGATTATCTTTAAGCTAAGATGCTTTGGAGTAATAGGTCTCTATATATCCCACACAGCAGACCAAACATCTACTCCAACAGCCAGAGGATTCACACCCCCTCTAATCTCCCCACACACAAATAAAATCCATGTATTGTTTTGTAGTTGAAGAGTGAGTAGTTGCTCTGCTTTGTTACCACAGTCCTTGCAGGCAAAGTGATTCATGTATGCTTACTTTTGCGGCTCTGTGTGTGTGTTTCAAATCTCTGGATAACAGCTTCTTATGCCAAAAATATAAATGCAAAAGAGATATTTAAAGAAAAAGCCACCTGTAACAACTTTGTCGCTTACGAAAGGACCATACTTACTGTTTTTCTTGCATTTCTACATCCATTTTGATGTTTGACAGTGTACTTTTGTTATTCGGAACCAAAGAGAGACTATGTTCTAGCACGGCTACAATGGAGAACAATAAAAGAAAAGCATAGAGGCGAATGTCAGGTTTCGAGTATATTTTGGGGAATCAAAGAGCAAGGACTCCAAGACTCTCCAACAATCGCACAGGATGAATTCCATCAAAGGCGAAGTAGAGACGCCATTTGACTGCAGCCTCAAAAGACCAGAATAAAAGTTGACACCTGAATTTGAAACTTGGCTCTATAGACTCTCTAGACTTGGGTGTCTAGCATTCACTGTATTTTTTATCTTTCTTTTTTGTGCACACATTACAACTGATGAAAACCTTCTCTTTTATGCAGCTCAGAAAGTAGAAACTGAAGTAGAAGCAGCCAAGGCCAATAGAAAAACAGGTATAGGTTCACTGCTAGATTTAAATAACACATCCTGGAGTGCAATGAACTTCAAATATTGATTATGCAGTGGAACAAAAGAGCTTTCTTTTAAAGGAATTGATTCAGCTTTTGGCAAATTAAGACTATCAACAGACTGTTCTGCCACGAGGCATTTGGCATCATTTCTTCCTCTTTGAATCTTGCTTACAGTGAGTGAAGTTTAAGCACAGCGTGCAATTGTAGCATCTTATTATATGATCTCTTGAAAACACAGGGATGGGGAAACAGCTGCCAGTCTCTTAATCGCGCTGCGCGAAGTTGATCAAAGGGCTCATTCAGCTCAAAAAGTCAATGAATTCCTTTAGAGCTTACCAGGTTTCATGCTGGACTTCACAGGGATAAATATTATGGGACGTGTCAGTAATGAGGAATGAGAGGTCGGCTCAGTTGTATGTGAGCAGGAAGCTGCTAGTCATGGTGGTGACCTACAGATCATCAGTCACTCTGCCTGTCTGGGCTGTGTCACATCAGCTAGTACCACTGTCAAACCCAGCAGCACTCCCCAAACATCCATCTCACTTTTTCCTCGCTTTCCTTCGCTGTCTTTCATGTTTTTTTCTATCCTTCTCTGACTCCCCCAGCTCTCTCCTCTCCTCTTTCTTTCCCTCATCTCACCCCAACAACATCCACTTCTTCTCCTCCTGCCCTCTTCCTTGAATCAGTCGAAGATGTTTGCTAAAACGTCAGCTATGACAAGGCACAGCTGTCGACAGGCAAACTCGCTCGTTTGTCTCTCTTGTGCCGGCACTAACACACTCATTCTCTTTAACATTCACTAAGAAAATCATTTTGGGCCAGTGTCCAATCAAAGCGTGGTGCTGACGTTCGTTGGCAGGCGGAGAAAGCGAGTGATTGAGTTTCAGTGTTGATAAAAGTGACGAGACACAAAGACTGAAACTGGAAATGGAAATGGACTCTGGCTGGAGAACCAGTGACTGGTAGATAAGAGGACAAAACCTTTGTTATTTGTTTTGCATTTTACAACTTCTACATAGCCATATGCAAAACAGGACTCCACCTTGAGTAGTGAGTAGGTGTGAAAGACCTGCACTACAACTGAAGTCTCCATCTAGGCAAGATTTTTTTTTGAAGAATCTACAAATCTCAATTTTACCCGAAATATTGTTAAAGAAATGTGTCAAAAAGCGACCATTTTTCCAACTTGTTTTTCAAATTCAAATCTACGGAAGCCCCAAGAGGACATGCATCCATATATTTTATTTAATTCTGTAATCATGTGATACCCAGTTTCAGTTGTTCTCTTGAGATCTTGACTTCTTTATCTTGTTTAATATGAATAACAGTGATGAATTTCCAGTGATAGTAACTTAATTTTAGTCGTTTTTTATAATGTTATTTGCTGCAGTTTTCATGAATATTTTTACCTATTTTTAGAAAGTGCTTTTCTGAGCAAATTAAAGCTTTTAGAATACATTGAAGAAAAAATCATTTTCTCTTTCATGGGGAGACTTTTTGCAGCGGAAGTGCACTTAGGAAACTTAACAACGACTTGGAGATCTTCACACGCATTTTAGTATTCATGGCACAAACTCACATGCCAGCACATCCTCTGTCAAAAACCAGACTCTACGCACACACACATGAAATGACAACGGCGTCAACTCCCTCCCGCTGCTTTCCCCGTCTATCTGGAGTGATGCCGAAGCCACAGTTGCTGCTGCTAAAATACATCCCAGTGTTGGAGAGATGTTCAGAGCTGCATGCAGAGCTGGGAGTCTCGTGATACTGAGCCTAAACAAAACACATGAGGGGAGGAGGAAGGAGGGATGACAGAGGAGGAGGAGGATGAAAGGGATAAGAGACTGCAATGTGAGTAAAAGGACAGTTTGACAGAGGATGCGTCTACGTTACACACAAACTCCTGGCCTAACAAGTCCACACACACTTTCATAATGGCTTCTCATCCCACCAGTTTGCTTCTCTTTGTCACCCAGGGGAGGAGGATTGACCTGGCCCAGTCCAAATGCTGCCAGGAGGATTGGATGATCCTGCTTAGGCAGGGTGTGCTGTGGAGCAAGCTAATGAGAGGCCAATGTATGTGTGTGTATGTGTGTGTTGGCTGGCTTTGCTAAGGGGCTCTGGGTTCAGCCACCCAGGGCATCTGCCCAGTGATGCTGGGACACATGTGACCCCTTCAGACCTGCAGCTTGGATTACTGTTACCACTACTTCCACTGTGAATGTGTGTGTGCGTGTTTCCAGGGAAGACTTGTTCCTGCATGTGTTCCAACATTCTGAACTAGCTCAGCCAGCCGCACGCTTTTAATCTCCTTCATCCTAATCATCAGCACTTTTAACAATTACCAAAATCCCAAAGTCACTTCTAAAGCCCTGGGGACTGTGGAAGTAAATTAGTTCTTTAGCTAACCCCTGCATATTTACAACACCGCTTTATAGCTGTTATGATGTTGATGAATGCACACTGCCCCTGCCAAATAAACTTATAATCGAGTGATAAAATAATGAATGAATTCCAAGTGGAACAACAGTCCGTGACGCCTGCCAATTTCCTCACCTCTGCCGTGTGTGTGCGTATTTGTGTGCGCGCACATCCTCCCGTCTGTGTTTACCGTCTCATTTTAACAGTGTGTGTTAAATGCTCACTTGCACATGCAACAAAGGAGATACATTAGGACCACACACTCTTTACACACGTGTCAGACATAAACGAGAGATAAGGTCATGCCCCCTGAGGGTCGTGTATGTATGTGTGTGTTGTGTGTGTGTGTGTGTGTGTGTGTGTGTGTGTGTGTGTGTGTGTGTGTGTGTGTGTGTGTGTGTGTGGGTGCAAGCATCTGGTGAGAGCATGCAGCTGCGATAGATCTGCCTGTTCACATATCTGTATTTTCACAGTCCAGCTGCAGACCTGTGTCCATCTGAGAAACAAAGAAAGAAAAGAAAAAAAAAGAAAGAAAGAAAGAACAACCAAGTGAACAAACAAGCGAAACAAAACGAGGAAACAAAAGAAAAGAAGAACCAACCAACCAACAGAAGAACCAATGAACAGGCAGAATGAATGACCGAACGTCCAACCGAACATCTAACCAAACGACCAACCGAACGTCTAACCAAACGACCAACCGAACGTCTGACCGAACGTCCAACCAAACGACCAACCGAACGACCAACCGACCGAGCTAACGAAAGTCCGAATGAACCACCAACCATTCGAACGAACAACCAAACGACCAACTGACTGAACGGACAACGGAACGAATGAACATACAAACAACAAGAAACGAACAAACGGCAAAATAACCAACGAACGGATAAATGGAAATTAAAATTAGAAAGAAAGAAAGAAAGAAGACGACTCCAGACTCTGGTTGGATTGGCTGCCTTCTCCCTCTCCTTCCCCTGGCCTTTCCATTCTGCCACATCAGCTGAAACCTCTTTTCACAGCTCCTGTTGCTCTCAGCTCGTAAACTTACACACACTCCTCTTTTTCACCAAGGGAAAGTGAAAAGAGAGTGAGAGAGGGAGAGGGAGGAGGAGGAGGGTTGCTGCTTCTGCTGCTTCATTGCTTTAACAGCAGCTCGAGCAATATGGTTCATATTCTTTTCCTCCTCTTCTTCTCTCCACAACATTCCCCTCTTGTTCTTACACTCCCTCTCTCTAAAAATAAAATAAAATATAAACTACCCAGTGGTTATTCTCTAATCATTTAGCCTAAGGATGCGTGTAGGCTTACAAGGCTCCTGCTTACTTTATCCACACAGCAAAGAAAAGCCTCGGTGCATGCATGAATTATGCATGGATAGGAAACCTACGGGTGGATTTTTACGGGGGTGAAACTGTGTGTGGACAAAACAATCAATTAATGGGTGTTGGAATGCAGCTCCTCTGATTGACACCCCGTTTGACCCACTAACACGTATTCCACTCTCTGCGCTCAGTCCCAGAATGCCCAAGAAGATTTCCAGTGATTTTTTTTTTTAGTCCCTTCTCAGTTTTTTTTTTAATAGTTGAAACACTTAGCCTAGTTAGCTGGTCTTTTATCCAGCGCCAATTAGCCGGCGATTAATGAATTATTGAGAAACGGGGAAAAGGAGGGATTAAATTTTAATGTGGATCTTAGGGGGAATAGTTGTATTACAAGTCACCGCAAGCGGCGAGCAAGGCGACGCCCACCCCTCAGCAGGCGTTTACAATAATCTACAGCATTTACCAAAGCATGGAAGGAGAAAAAAAGAGGGGAAGAGAAAGTGTGGAGTGGAGGGACGGGTGAATTAGAGGGTTTTGGCTTCAAGAAAAGACGCTGTGATCAAACTTGCAGAACGGCCAAAAGCTACAAAAGTCCATATGCTGTGATAAGGAGGAGTGACCGCAGCCAAAAATTCTCTCTGTTTTAAATATTTTCTTTGTGTGCGTTCGTCACCAATGTGACCCTTCTCTGCTCCCCTGTGTGTATGGGTCACCTGCCACCCCTTCACCCTCTCCACCTAAACAGCCCCCCCTCTAAACTCCGGAGCAGTAATGTTAAGATTCGATCTTGTCATTAGGGCGGCCGTGTAAGGGCCGATAATAGGAGATGCTGAGATAAGGATAATGTATGTCTGAGGGGGAAGCTCTCTCCAAGGTGATCGTTCTGGTTCAGTTCGCTCTTCCTCAAGCAGAACCTGTATTGGCACTTCAGACTTAACTGGTATTGATTTACTTAGGGTTAGGACTGTCCCCCCCCCCCCACACTCTGCTCCCTCTGTTGCTCCTCCTGTTTCTCATTCACCTCCTGGCAACCTGTCTCTGTTTATATTCCTCCCAGAACACCTCTGTCTCTTTTCTTTCTGCCAGGGTGTAGTCATTTCAACTGATGGAGCAGTCAATAAAAGGAGGGATGCTGCACTTGATGGTATTCTGATAGTGTATTTAACTGTTAATTACATCAGCCTGATCATTTTATCTATTATTTATTACAGGAATTAATCAGATAGAGTTAAGAGGCATGGGTGCCCACTTTTCCTCCTCACCCTGTCACTCCTAACACATCTTTGAGTGTGTCAGTGGCTGCTGTAGCGCTGTAATTAGTGGCTGGATGTGACACATGTTTCCAATTTGCTACGTCTGGTCACTGAACTGGAGGGGGGGAGGGGTGACGGAGCGAGGTAGAGATAGAGACAGGCGGAAAGTGACAGGAGAGAGAAAAAAAAAGAGGGGAGAGATGGAAGGGGATGGTGGAGTCAGGGGGAAGGCAGCACGAGAAGAAGAAAATGTGAGAAAGAGGGTGAAAGGTGGAGGAGAGAGAGGGTGAGGAGGAGAAAGAGGCTGGAAATTGCTCACAGAGGTGGAAAGAAAGACGGGAGGAGAGGTGGAGGAGATGGTGCAGGTGGACGGTCTGAACTTCAAAGCAGCACATCCTGCAGAGGTCCAGAGGTTAACAACGTGACAGTCCATTTGCTACACAGAGAAGATGTGAACCATACATGTGCTCCTGCACCTGATTGATACAGACTACTGCTTCTGCTTACTTTTCGCCTCATTTCAGAAGTACAAACCAGATGTGTGTGGGCTCAGGATTCCGCCCTTGGAAGATATACACTACTTGGACAAGCATGGGCCCTTAACATATTTCAGC
Source organism: Tautogolabrus adspersus (assembly GCA_020745685.1). Classification (NCBI taxonomy): domain Eukaryota; kingdom Metazoa; phylum Chordata; class Actinopteri; order Labriformes; family Labridae; genus Tautogolabrus; species Tautogolabrus adspersus. The sequence continues at coordinate 5,816,700 of CM036556.1, read as the reverse complement.
CCAGGGCCAAAACCTATTTTGCCCCGAGGCAGCTGAAACTGGAGTAGTGCTCTTGTCATGTAGAGAGCAAGGAGAAACAAGTACAAGGAAGTGTGTAAAAGGGCCAAGAAAATAAACTGGAGGAATGACTAAGCTGATTAACTGTGAATGGGAAGCTTCATGAATAAGCTTCATAGTATACAATAAGGCTTTGTATTTTGAATATATGAGCGAGAAAATCAGTGCAAATGAATATGGAGGCTGGCGTCAAAGCCACCACCCCTCTAATTGCCAGCCAGGCCCATTCACTAAGCCCTGACACCCACCCAACGCTAAACTCCATTAGGAGACAATCACCTGTAAGGCCTCAAAAGCCAGGGCTGTTAGCTTCTCAGTGAAAATTACCCTCCCGTGTCCGATTCTGCTCCCTGTTGGGTGAATCCACCCACTGCTGACAAAAAAAAGCCCTCATTAAGGGCTTCATGCCTGGCTCCACAGCGGGGGCCCACGCACAGTCACATCTGTGGAGAGGGGAGAAACTGGGCAGGCCGTAGCCTACAGCACATGGAGGCATTAAAAACCTGTTAGTGTTTGAAAAAGCCCCTGGCATTGGGTGTGAGCTGGTAGTGGCAAGTTTTGGTAGGCTAGCTAAGACTGTCTAAATATGCTTTTGTGTTTTTTTGTATTGAAAATGAGTCATGTTTGCATAGTTACAAGAAATGTGGGCCTCTTGGGACCAGTATTTCCTCCAAGCTGATAGCTTGGTGGCCCAAATATTAAGCTGAAAAATGTCATTGTCCCAGTTTTTCAAGAGAAATGGAGTCAGGATTTGCCGAATTTAGGCCTGGTGTCACCTCTATACAAGCCGCCCTATTATTCTCCATACCCCTTCACCCCCACCCCCAAACCTTCCTACCCTGAAGGAGAACCATTCAAACACTGGGAAATTGGCAGAGGTGTGAGAAAAGTGGTGTCGGTCGTTAAGCCGGCCGGCGGAGAGGTGTTTAAAATGACATTTCCTCAGCTAATGCCTGACACCTTCTCCAGAGGCAAGAAAAAAATGCAAATGAGCGGGCATGGCAGAGTGGGCAGACGGGGTGTTCATGAGGCCTGCAGGACGGGGCCTAGACTTTAATCAAGGTCATCCAGCAACTGCAATTAGAGCATCTCACACATGTCTTTATTATCCTGCACACAGCTTCTGTGTTTCCTGGCTTACAGGGACTTTAGCAACAAGAAGTACATCTGGATTATCCTCAATAATCAACGTGAGGGGTGAAAGATTCAGACCAGCTGTGAAACAGAGGAGCCAGTTTTTGCTCCAAGTGTATACATTTATCAGATTTCACTGTTTATATCGAAGCCCTGTTGGATTCCAAACAATGATGATGGAATGATGTTATGTTGGGAAGAAAGTCAAGGAACTGGCAAACTACATATCTTCTTTAAAACAATAAATACAGTGCAATAGTAAGCCTGTAATCTATAGTGAAGTGCTGTCCTTTAAGTTAATGGGGGGGGTTTTGTGTTTTTGCGTTACTTTTAGGCACTTTGCTTCAAATTAATGGGTCCTAAATCCCTCTTTCCAAGAACAAGATGTATACCACCCTTCTAACATGCAGCTAGAGTAATTATTCGATCAGCTTGTTCCCTCGCGTGGGCTTCAAACTTCATGTTCAAACCTGCAAAAGAAGCAACCAGTAAAATGTGAAGATCTGCTCTTACCTTTCGTTCAGCGAATTCCAGTAGATAGGCTCCATATTGCTGGCCGTCGTCCCCAGTAAATCCAGTAAGAATACCAGCAGGATCCACAATCCATTCCCACTTCTTTGACACGCCATTTCAACCCTGACACCCAGCATGTGTAGCCCCATTTAAAAGAAAAAAGGGCACTTTTCGTTCTGTGTTTTCAATGCTGATGCAGGGAGACTCTCAAAACAATAGATGTGTGCGACTGCAGCCGAGCAGGCTATAGGTAGAGGCAGTCAAAGTGTGAAGTGGAAGCCTGTTGTATACAACCTCATGGATGCTAAAATGTAAAAATTAAACCGAAACCAGACCCGAAAATGTGCAGGAAAAACTTGTTCAATCCGTGCGCCTGGGTCTCCAGAAACGATCGTTTTTCTCCGCGTCCACGATCGTACTATTTCAGTGCCAATCCCATGACTTTCCCATTAATTTGTCATTAGTCCTCCTTTTTTCTGAATCAGCGCTCCTCAACTCAAATATAACTCCAAGGAATCGAATTTTCGGACATTTATCGCCACCCAGGAGCTATTTGTGCTTCCTTTCGGTGCGCCCTAATTGTCTTTTTCCGAACAATGTTCCCTTGTTCTCTTTGCCGACTCTGTGTGATTTCTCTCCCATTACCTTGTTTTCTCGCAACAAGATCTACCTTCCAACATATAAGGCAGGGCTGAAAAGAAATCGTACTTGTCTGTTAGAGGAGAATAGTCGAAAACTGTGCAAGCTAAAGCGTTTAAAATGGAAAAGATGTCACTGGTGTCCACAGCTCCATCCTCATAAAGACATGTTGATGCTCGGTGGGCTTAGTCAATGCGCATTAAAATCCTTATTCTCATCTTTGTGAAATACTCAGGTTGAACACGGCTCGTAAATCCGAAAATCCCTTGAAAACCGATTCCTTGAAAATAAAAAATAAAAACAAATCAGGATCCAAATCGTGGATAAGTCCAAGATTCAAATCAAGCTACAACCCAAGACAACTGAGAGAAACAAACCAAAGAGCTAGAAAAGCATCCTCGCTGTGGTCATGTCGCATAAAGGCCAACGTGAAACTTGTTAAGTGATTAAAAAAATAAGATGCGAACAGTACGCATCAGTCCCTGTTGGAAATTGACGCCAATCTGATGCAGCGCATCATTTGGAGAGCTGGACGCGTCGCTTCTCGGCCAGGGGAAAGCGCTTTCTTCATTCGTTATCTCATCCGTCTCTCTGTCTCAAAATCCCACTGGTTTGACTTGCCCTAATGCTCGCAGCTCATTGACAGACCGACTGGCTTGTTTGAAAGAAGGCGGAGGGAAAAAGGGGACGTGGTTGAATGAAAAAAAATCCCCATCCTCCGACTGGCAGGCATGGGCACACTGATGGAGCGCAATTCTTCCTGGCTTTTTCGGGGGGCGGTATCGAGTCCCTTTCAGCACCTCCTCTCTCCTCCTCCTCTCTTGGTTTCAGGGGCCCCCCAACTCGGACCTCTGGACTCCCTGGCGCTCTATTCTGCCTCCTTTCAAACGCCGAAGAAGAACCCCCCACCTCTTTAGACGCTCGCCAACGTGCGCCCTCCTCTGCTCAGCGCCATGATGGAAGAGCACGAGCGCCCTCCATGTATTAAGTGGGCATCACATGTGGCACTGGCACAGGATTGCATTGGAAAAAAGTCGACCTGAAATTTAAGAGCTGTATTTAACACAGAAAAAGTCCTTATAGGAGTTTTTCAGGTTTATTAGGGATTAGATCGCCTCAAGGTACATATTTTAAAAATATCACTACACTAGTTTAAAGGATAAAGTTCAATCCCACAGTCAAACTAAGAGTAACTTGCATATATTTGGAAAGCGTTGCTTATATAAAAGAAATACTTCATTGAAAAGAATGATGTCACACTTATTAGGACTGGTTTTCACCTCATAAGTATGCAGAATAGTCAAAAAAAAAAAAAAAAGGATCCCCCTTTCTGTGTGTTTGGAAGGATGTGGACCTCTAACTCTCCATGCGAGTATAGGAAGAGTCCCAACATCCAGCACCGACACTTTAAAGTGGGTCATCCACCTTGATGAGGTACAGGATGAGCTGGCTGACAGGCCCCTGTTGAGGGACCACACGTAGGCTACACACCAATGTTTACACTGAGGCCCCTGCAGCCAAAGGAAAATGATTCACTTGAACAGACACTACTACACACAGAGAGAAACATGTATGCGATTAGAGATGGAGGACTTTCAAATCCGTGGCTGTACTGCCCCCATGTGGTAGATACAGAGCATGAAATTGACTGGACTGAATGTGAGATTGACGGTGCAGACTGCAAAGGCAAATTGACTCATATGTCTTGCATTATTTTAGGCTAACTGCCTCTCATTTCCTTCATTTACTTCCCTTACTTCAATCCATTCATTTTCTGTGATCTTACACTTTTTCAAGAGCTGAATTTGAGAAACCCTAGATATGTTACTCTAGATTAACCCATTTTGTAAATCCAAAATGTAGAGGTTTTTAAAGGAGCACTTTGGGTTTTTTTACACATCAATTTCACGTTGTTCACTTCGGCCTGTCAATACAGTGCTTAATGTCATTGGAGGCTCTGGAGGGGACTTTTAGAAGAAGAAAAAAAAGATAATGTCATAGTTATGTAATTAGTGTTGTTTTATGTTTTGGTGTTAGATTTAAACGTTTTTTTTGTACGGTGTATCCTTTAGTTTCTAAATGAGAGGTGTTGAATTTAAAGAATTGGCCCTTTAAAAGGAATTTGAATTGCATTAGAATAAATGTAGGAGCCATTTGGAGTTTGAGCAATTTGAATAGAAGTCAGGATATCTCAGAATTTTGAGTTCTAAATGTGACTTTTTTTCTTTAAATGTGTTCTTTTGAGTGCCTCAAATTTGTGAAAGTGCAATGTACAATCTGTAAAAGTGCCACTTTAAAAATAATGCCTTTGGCCACTCTTTTCCCCCTGAAAATCATCGTTAATTACAAAACTTACTGAAAGTGCTCATCCATGTGTGTTTTGCTTAAAATGATTGACTTAAACAAGATGTTTCTGCCACGATAAGAAGGTACAACACTTCTCAAATTGTTATCCAGCAGGACAAATTTTAATACTAGTGCCCAAATGACATTTTCAAGTACAAAATCCATCCTGTACAAAAACTGAGCAGCCAGCCCTGCCTGCAATGCTCCAACATAATGCTGAGTCCTTGAGTTCTCCAAACTCTAGCTGCATAACAACACAATTACAGAAACATCCAGAGAGAGAGGAAAGAGAATAAAAAAGAGACCTGTAATGCTTTTCATGGAAAATATTTCTCTTAGAAAAAAACAGTGGGAGAAAACACTCAATGCAACACCTCCTGCTGTTACTGCACTGTCAGGGAGAGAGAGGAAATGAAAGTGAGATTGAGACAGAGGGGAGCATGGGGAGGGAGGAACAAAGATTATAGAAAAGTCAGGTTTACAAGAGCTGCAGACCTGAAGCGAGCAAAGCTTTGTTGTCTCGCTCAAAGGCACTTCAGCAGAGCAGAGGAGTCATCTAACAGGGACTGAAAGAGGACTGCAAACTGGAAAGTAAGACAAAAGTGCAGACTTTTTCTCTGCAATGCCCAATTATAGCATGCTTTCAACAAGAATTGTAATTGCAGGTTATGGGATCCAAACAAGCAACAAATACAGCATTGAGATTTTATAGAGCCAGTCATGGATAGAGAGAGAGAACCAAAAAAAGAGAAAAAGACAGCATTGATGGAGCTGTTTCTGTTGAGCTGGCCTCCCAAAACCTTGGCAGGGCAGATGACAGAGCTAAATGTAGTGGAGGAAGACAGACTGGTTTATAGACAACAGTAGTTCAGAGGTGGAGCTGGCATGAAAAACAAACCTTCTGCTCTGTCTGGGTATCTATGTGTGTGGGGAAAACTGGCAGAAATGTGGCTCTTGCTGGCATTTGTGATTGTGTGTGTCGAGGATGAGTCATTTTTAAAAACTGCAGCGCTATAAGATACCACCTACATCAGATCTGCTACACTGCTGAAAGACTGAATATACTTTCTCGGGAGGTATGTGAACCTAAGGAGTGCGAAGATGTATTTTTTTAGCTGGTTTGTCGGCGGTTATTACGGCTTATTTATTGATGCTGACCTCATTAACTGCACCGACCTTCAACTCTTCTTCATAACCGCATCCACTCCCTGGTGACTCTGGCTGAAGTCTGCTCCAGCTGCCAGACCACACTGCACACACACATTATGAACTATAAATACACATGCATAGGCATATTTGCACCACATCAAGCATGTGCATCACTTTCACGCAGCATGAGTAGCTGCAAACACATTCAATTATGGTAAGTGCATTGTTAACATTATGCATGTAAGGATTATGGTTAAAGAACAGGAACACACATACTAGCACAGTGGCAGCAACAGAAAGACCTCAGACAGGAAAACATGCACCCTGATGGGAATGAAATTCACACTGAGGGTGGTGCACAAATGTGAGTGTGTGTGTATGTGTGCATGAGGGGTGTGGGTCGGTGTCAGAGCATGGCACCCTCGCCCGCCTGCCAGTTGATAGATCTCAGCTGCACGTCTTTATCCTTCAGCATCTGTCTGTCCCTGTGAGCTTCCTCATCTTTACTCACATGCACAGTGCTGCAGTGAAAACGGCTCCCCTGCCAGCACACGCATACACACACACACACACACACACACACACACACACACACACACACACACACACACACACACACACACACACACACACACACACACACACACACACACACACACACACCCTGGTATCTTCCTGTGACAGAGACGGGGGTGGTGGGGATTAAATGAGGTGAGGTGAGGGGTTTGTGCAACATTTTATGTGCAGATCACACTTATGGATCGCACAGAGTGACTGGCTGATTCTGCATTAGTAAACAATTTGTACCTGACAGCTGATCTCCCTCACACATCTACCTACATTTGCATACTTAAGCAGTCTGTATGTTCATTCTTGTTTTGCTATACCAATGAGGATTATTCATTGACTGCAATCATTCTCTAACCTTAAAAAAACACCATAACCTCTCATTTTAAACAGAAAATAACTTTAAGCCTGCCAGGTTACACTGCAGGATTTCAAAATGCAAAATCAGTTTCTGGTGCTGCTGGCCGGGTATCTTGTATGCAGGAAGTGACTTGAACTCATCAACCTTCCTCCAGCTTCTGAGAAAAATTAAGTTAGCCTTTGACTTGGCTTCAGTTGACGCTCACCCTAACCCAGATATACTGCAGAGATCGCCACACATCACACTAATTCTGAACAGATTTTGAGTGTGTTGTAACTTATTCTCCGGGACAAGCACACTTAAATCTGCCTGACATTTGAGGGTGATGTGGGATTCTTATAATGCACAATGTAATTGTCAGAAAATGATAAGTTGCTTCCTGCAAGAAAAAACAAACAAACTGCAAACACTCTGTGGAATTTGGATGAGAATAATTTGCTTAGAAATGCTTTCCTATTGTGGAGTTTAACTTCAGCTGGGATTCTATCAGACCATCAGAATAAAAACAATAATCATAGAATAAAGGTTAGAACTCTGAACATGTTTTAAGTAACTAGCAAGGACCCACCAAAAAAGGCCCCTAACATCATACCTAGTTTTCAGCTGTTGTTGTTTTTTTCAGATTTGCCAACCCAACTGTTCAAGTTGAGACAAACCTTATTGGCTGACACATCCTGCTAAAATGTGTCTGTTATGTGTTGAATAGTACACCCATAGGCTTTTGCTTGCTATCTTGAGGTCTCAATTTAATTATCACATTACTCACGATAACAAAGCTGAGTCATTTTAACTCATTACCTTGAAATAACAAAGCTTGTTTCCTTATGTCAATGGGATCATTTCCTGGCAATGTAGAAGACATTCTGTAGGCTGGTCACTGTTGGAGGCCGGATCCCGACATGCCCATGCTGCCTTAGTCCACACTGTTGAGATCAGTCAAGCTTATTTCTATGTTTTGTGCTTTTTCAACTCTTGAAATATAAGATGAATAAGTCAGGATCTCGGGAACAACCAACCAAACTAATACCGGAAAGTAATTGTTTTCACAGGAAAACTAAATCAATATTTTTTATGTGTGAATGTCTGCTTCGGGCTTCCGTAGAATACATCTGGAACTTTTCAGCACTCGATTCAAAGCCTGGTTTCCTGTCTTTACTTAATAATCTTTAAAAGCCTAAAGAGATCAAAACTACCCGGGTTTCATAAGGAAGCAAAGATAAGAGGTTTTTGAACAGACGAAAAAATATAATGAACTAGCAGAACATCTTTTTTTTTTTCTGTCCTCTATAATCTAATAATGATCTTCCTTCTTCCTTTTACAGTAAGAGAGGTGTGGACTTTTTACGTAGCACTGCCAGATGTTAAATGTTATTGCAGTCAAGTGTATTCACTGTGTGTCCATGGAGTCAACAACAAGCTAGTTATAGGCTGCTACTACAATAAAAGGCCTGACTTAACCTCTCAACAAACTTTAATCTCTAAATCCTAACACTACAAACCCCTTTATGAGGTGCAAGGCACCAACAATGTGCCTACCTGGGCCAATTTCCTCCTCATCCTGTCTTTATGAGAATATTTGGAGCAGGTACACACACACACACACACACACATACTCCTTTCCCCACTTCTCCTCTGTGTATCTTCATCTCTCCTTTCCCCTGCATCCTTTTTCTTTTCATCAGCAGTGCCTCCATCCTCTTCCTAATCTCCTCCTCCATCTGTCTCCTCAGTTTCAAGCAGAGCTCCTCTGACCTGGCCCGAGTGCTCCACCTGTTCCCCCTGACACCGCTCCGCCTCCAGCCGTGTCAACCGCTGACTTTCTCGGTAAGCCTCCCCTCCAGCCACCGTGGAGAGGCAGAAGAGGAAGGAAGGGAGGGACACAGGGAGGGGGAAAGAAAGGTGTAAAGAATGGACAGATGCTGGGACAAGAGAATGTCCAATGTAGCCTGAGGGCAGGTAGATGGATGAATTTATTTAGGCCCTACTGTTCTACCTTTTCCCCCAGAGGGCAATTACACAAGCAGCTACTCTACATGGGCATCACACACCCTGCTAAACCACCAAGATCACATCCAATCTGTCAGGGTCAGCTGGGATACTTGAAGCTTAATGTACTTCAATAGGCCAACCTCCTGATAATCAGCTACAGGGATCGCCAGAGGGGAAAAGGGAGAGCAGGATGAGATGATGAGAAGAGGATGAGGTGAAGGATAGAGGCATAGAAGCAGACATGCGAGTACATATCTTAAGTTTATTCTGTATGCATTAAGGCTTATATTCGAAGCTTCATCCAAAGGCAACTGGACTGGTTGAAGATCTTCGAATTTACCATGACCTGGATAACTGAGAACCTATACAGAAATTAAGGCTTATATATACGTGAGAAAAATCTCAGTGCAGCGCTACTCATCTCTGTCTGCCAGCAAGAGTAGAATACAATGAAATGACGTGTTTTCTCCGTATTAATCTTGCTAGCTACTCCAGATAGATGTTCATGTGTGTGCCTCCACATCTGGAGTGAATAAAAGAGGATCAGACTCCACAGTGAAATGAAACCTCTGGTGCTGTGCTTTTTCCCGGCTTCAGAGCATGTGCATGAATACAGGTGCCAATTATTTTCACATCTAATGTAAACCAGAGAACAAGGACGCGTCAATCACCGCCGCTGCCTGGAATGGAAATGGGATATATTCATATGAACACGGCTATTTTGGCAGCTGATGAAATGGGTTGGTGGGGACTTATAAAAATATCCCTGCAGATTCAGGCTTTGTAAGTAAAACCTCAAGTCATCTGAACTTCAGACTGGGCCGTCTATAATGAGCCGAAAATGTGTCGGTGTGAAAATTACGTTCTACTCCTGACTGAGAACAATAGGGGGTTTCATTTTTTTTCGACACATGCTCATAAAGACATTCACTATTCTGGGGTTTGGCTCCTGACTTAACTAGTGTTAACAGAAGATGCCATTGATCATCAGGTAGGAAACTCATGGAGCCTGACACTAACTAGAATAATAGTGCAACACGACACTGCTAATACAAGGCTGTCTGTATCTCTGAAGCTGTACATAGTGGTGCCTTGAGCTAAATGCTAACGTCAGAATGCAAACATGCTCACACTGAAGGTGCTATCACATCAAAATGCACAGGCAGAAAAGTTCACCAACTTATTTGGAACATTTACATGTCTGTATATATTCTAATTATCATCAAATAGAATTAGCTACAAGTCATTGGCCATGATTGGTGTTAGTTCTACTTGTATGCTTATATATCAAAATATTGGACATGGCAAATTTGACCTGGCAAATTTCATTTTTTTGGCTTCAGGGGGCAAACACAAGTTTTGTGTAAAATATGAAGAACAACAATAAGAAATAAAAAACTGAGTAAAACATAATATGCACTTTTGATTTGTTTTTACCACACTTCATTTTGTTTTCGAAATAAAGAACACAGTAGTCACACATCGTACAATTTTCTAATATGTACATTAAAAAGCAGGCTGCAGTTATCTGGTTTGTTTTCTGTACTTTTTCATATCGCAATATATATCACAGATAGACAAGTTACCCCACAACCAGGGTTTTCCAGTATCCTACAGCACTATCTTCTATCCAACAGAAGCTGCGCTCCCCCAGAATCCACATGGAAAAAAGTGATACTGTAAAAAATGTACATCAAGTTTTCATTATTACAATCCTAACAGGATGGGCTTACACATACTTGTTCTTACCAAAAGACCTCTGTATAAACTATCCAGGAAGTGTTTCATCACGTTTTCAGATAATATGTGCAAACCTAATTTTGACAACCTAAAGCAGTGAAAGCCTCGAAAGCCTTTATAGCTCTTATAGAAGATATTTGAAAAATATAACTGTTAGTCATCTGCATTAAAAGAGGGGCCTTTGTTGTTCTAAGAGTGGATTTAAGCTAGAGGTAACATAAATGAGGAGCTATAAAGGGCCGAGGACTGAGCCTTGAGGAACTCCACAGGAAATTTGGAGTTGGGGCAGTGCGTCACTCGAGCAGATGCACTTTTGTTACCTTTCACCACAGTTACATACTACAAGCAGGGATGCTGCCTCCATTTTCACTATTCTTAAACTTCTTCTACCTAGTCCTCATAGGCTTTTGGAAAGTGCAATACTGAATATCAGGGTTTCTCTCCAAACTGTTACGAATGTCATTCAACTCATGTTGAGATGATTGGGTCAAACAGGTGACAAACTCACCTCCTATCTGGGATTTTTTTTGGTCTTGACTCAAAATATTGTTCCACAGAAGCCAACATTTGATTTGGTTGCAATCTGTCTCAGTGCTTTATGCTTTTTATCTGCGGATATGTTTCCTTAAAGCCTGAGTTGTAGAGTGAGAAGTGTACCAAATATGTGTCAAGCTCTGTACATGCAGCATATAACACATTAAGACTGAAGAAATCTGGATGTTACAAATGTACTCTTCTGGTGTGTCAGTGCCAGGTCGGAGTGAAGCCTTGTGCCAAGCGCCTGCCAAACACATTGAAAGACTCTCAGAGATAAAGGAGCCGTCTCTTTGACAATTTGAGAAATGCCATGTATGACAACCTCTAAAAGCCACAGCGAATCTGTTCCCTCTGCTTCATGTTCTAAAAAAGCCTTTTCCTTTCAAAGGCAGCATGAGAGTGACAAACCAGAGAGCAGTCTAGACATTTTAGCATCTCAAACTTCAGAGCTGTGTTCCCTTTTTTCCCTCCATGCTAATTCAGACGAGGTCACGGTGCTGAGTGTTTGCTTGAGCGCTTCTCTGTGGGATTAGGAGATTCAACAGGCAGACAGCCATTTGAATAATTGTTTTCAAATGTCTTTCTTAATATCAAGATCCCATTACTTACTATTCCGCACACTCGCCGGTGATGAGCCCTGGGACTGTTAAGTTTGTGTGTATGCGCCTGTCTAATGGAAGGCACTTATGCGAGGCCATGGAGACTCACTCAGGATGCGACATAAATGGAGGCACAGAACACAGAAACACAGAACACTCTATGTGGATTGGCTCATTAACTGCACAAGTGGAAAGACTACACCGCAGCCACCTTGGGATGAAGATAATGGCTTCGCTGTCATCTGTGACAGCACTGAGGTTTGGGCGACCCGGCTTTCTGAAGGCAGTGCAGATACACATACAAATAAGATATTGACAGACGTTAAAGATTAGCATTAAAAATAACAATTGCTCAATGTAACAGCTAGAGTTTCTTGTTTGGTTCAGTGGAATAGCCTCTGACAAATCATTAAACAACAGGACACTGCAGAACCAATTTACATATAAATCAATATAAAATGCTGCGGTTTTAACCTCAGAGGGAGCATGCTGACATTTATAATACATGCACACTTATATACAAAAAGTTGTACTTTTCAACAGTAATTGTAAGGTTGGCTAGTGTGACTTTGATGAAGTGTGTCATGACGAGATACACTCAACATATGCCACTCTACAGGCCGCTGGGGGGATTTTAGGCACTGGGGGGAATGATCCTGTTCTTGTTCTCCTCGTTCAATATTTGTATATGTAAATAAATAAATGGAAGGAAATTAAACATTGTGGCCTTTAAAAAAGGAACGAATGAAATTAAAAAAAGATGGAATAAACACCATGAGAGAAATGTAAGTGCATGTGATTGAGAAAATGGGATTGCACTTAAAGTTGACAATAGCGAGAACTATTGCATAATCATATAACAGCTGGGCAGCAATAACTTCATAAATGCCATGTTTTTAAGAGAGGACAAAGTAACTCTCTAAAAATGGACGACTTTTTCACTTTGATACAAATTTAATTTAAATTTACTGGCAGGATTTTTTTCAACCTGTTCTGACACAGTCTTGATTTATTTCTAATGCCTCTATATGACCTAAAAAAGCAAAAACAAACCAACAGCTAGAAGACCTGTTGGAATACTGATGTTTAGTCACTGATCACTGGGTCATATTTCGACAAAACTATTTGCAGCATGAAGGCCAAACCAGCCTTTGTTTAAATTTTCCATAACAAGTTTTTACTAGAGATGCACGATCCACTTTTTTTCAGTTCCAATCAGTTTCAGATACATACTGTATGTACCGATACGGATACTGATTCAGATATTTCTTAATCTTAATAAATAGTTTTATTGTTGCTGTTGGTATTATGTCTAAGGCTACACAAAGCTGAAGTCATTGCATTGCATTGCGCTGTCTTAACATACACACAGCAGCAACTCAGAATCAACTATTGCAATAGTATCCTTTTTGGCATATCATCCAAAGTCCTTAATAAACTCCAATTCATCCAGAACTCTGCTGCACGCCTTCACACCCGATTCCGTGAACACATCAACCCTGTCCTGCAAAATCTCCACTGGCTCCCTGTCCAATTTAAAATCCTGCTCCTCACACATAAAGCCCTCAACCACCAGGCCCACTCCTACCTCACGGCTCTCGTCCACCGTCACAGTCTTTTTACCATTGTGTGATTCATTTTGTGACTTTGGTGTGGTGCAATGACCTGTAAAAAAACACTCTCAAACCTGTTTATAGTTGATATGTTGTAAGCAAAGATTCTTAAATATCCATCCTGCAGGTTTAACAATAGTGTTCATTAAGACAGACGTCAAATTTGATCTTTTATTGTTTTGTCCAATGTCTTAAAAAGAAATAGTGTGTTTGCTGTTGGAGGTTCCATCAGGTTTAACATGTTAGCTAAATGCTAACTCTTTTGTTTCATGCTAGGCAAGTATTACCAGCTGTAGCTCAGTGGTCGAGTTGGTCGTCTCTCAGCTGGAACGTCGGGGGTTCAATCCCCAGCTCCTGCAGCCACATGTCAATGTGTCCTCGGGCAAGGCACTTCACCCTGTGTGATTGGGTAGGTGTGAGCTGCGGCGTAAAAGCACTTTGAGTAAAAGGGCTATAAAGGCTCAAATCCATGTACCATTCCTGAAGTAGGGAGGCTGGCATAAGCAAAGTCTGGCTATAAAATCAAAACTTTGGATATAAAACTCAATGAAGCTATAGGACACTGCAGAGCGCCTGTTCTTCTGTTTACTCAACCAGCAACCTCCTCTCACATTATTTAAGTCCATTTTGTTAATATATAAAAGTGTAACAACTTTTAAGTCAAATACACTGACACATTATTGATGTTACTCTTTAATCTGTATGTCAAATGTCTCACAGTTTGTTCTATGTGACAAACCAGTCATCAGAAAGTCGGGGGATCTGTCCACAGATCGACTTGATTTACAGCATCAAAACCACTTTCTGTCCCTAATGGCAAACATCAGCCAACCCCCATGGTGTCTGAAACAACTTCTCACTCATCTCCCCACACACACTTCACTCTCTGGTAGCGCTGAGATTAAGACGAGTCCAGACCATCAGACAAACAAGCAATCACGGCAGCAATGGATAATCTATTACACTTGTTCGCCGTTTTTCATTCTATGCCCCCAATTTTCCTACTTGTCGTCTTTCTCACCACTCTCCTCTCCCAAGGCAGAGCCGGTTGCTAAGCAACGTGCTCAACACAACAGTGCAGCTCTACGACTTGGCTCTCTGCTCGGTGTGCCCCTGTGGTTTCAGACAATCAAATACATGAGTGTGTTCACTTTCATACAGAATGTGTGCGGGGAAGGTGAAAGCTATGAATAGTTTCCATCTCATAAGCGACAGCCAAAAGTCCCTTTAGCTTTATAAGAGCTGCCTCTTGACTCAAGTGTAACTTAATCTTGCATTCAGTTTGAATTTATTACGGGGCAGCCAACTCTGGTCTGCCTTAAACTAAAAGGACAAAAATGAATCAGACCATGAAGTTGTGAATAGATATGTTTTAATTCACTCCAGCTTGAATAAACCCAGCAGAAATCCACTTGTTGACACTTTTTTTTTTCAATCAAAAACTAATGTATGTCAACGCCAAGGCCTGTATGGTTCCTAAAGCTTCCTGGTAAAGTAAATGTGTGTAATGTTATGGTATCGTAGCTTCAGTATTGTAGCTTTTTGTTGGCAACAAATTTGAGTTCCAAGAAGTGAAACCTTGATCGTCAAAACTGACGTGTGATCATCAGTATCTAAAGTTACAAGGCTTAGGTTGGAGCCTGCTCTGCTCCTTTTGAAACTGTACAGCAAAACACCCCACCAACAGCTGCATACGCTTTCACTGCAGTACACTATTAACATCATACAAACACAATGTGCTTTGTGCTGCCACATTGCCACGCAAACATGGTTCAAATGTAATCAGAGCACTTTTTTTTTTTTTTATAATAGTCATAAGACATCACTCGGTGCACCCACTACCTAAAAGACTTTCACAGGTTGTTTATGAGGTTACAGTAATCAAGCTAGCTGCTTATGGAGTATACATTCAGGAAATCAGAATGTTCAACGAGGCTTTACAAAAATATACATTTTGTGGGCATGCAGTCAGCGACACAACACTTAGTGCGTCCTAAAGTTTAAAAAAACAAGGTAAAAACAAGAGATCCCATCAGCTTACAAACACAAAAGCTCAAGAACAAATGGCACTTACTGTTACTATAGCAGATAGGAATCTCCTGGGCAGCATCACAGCAACACACGTGTATACAAATACTCCCACAGGTACAACTCAGATCGCAGGTGTGAAACTTCGAACGACGCTGGGCTTTTTCACACCAAACAAGGCTTTCAAATCAATCGATCTCCTCCCATTCAGGAAGAGGATTCCTTATTAATAACCAAAGTTTAATAAAATATGTTTTCTATTTCATCTTGATGGTGTTAAAAACAAACAAATCTTAAACTAATTCAATATAAAAAGGGAGAATTAAGAGGCCACAGTCCACTCCTTGTGCAACCTACACGTTGTACAACCTGAGTAAGGTTCAAAGGAAAACCTCCTTGGTTTGACGTTCAACACATTCTTGGCATGTAGATCAAATTCTTATTTAACAATTTGGCATTACAACAGTTGAGTCCACATCCCTATAGCCCTGAATTTCTGTATTGACCTGATGTGCAATGTTTCACATTTTGAGTCTGTAGGTGTTAGCGTGCAAATAAAATGTCATGAAATGCATTCAGACTGTAAATGTGGTCATGTATAAGGTAACAGGATGTATAGAAATCATCCAAAATGCTTTCCACCTCAAGACTTCATGTTGCTGATGGCATGAGAGTCTGATTGACCCATAATTAGCTTGATCCATACCAAACACTCCCAAAATAAATATCACATGGCAGGTGGAACTCGATTTGTGTCCGCTGGCCGACCTAACGGAACCTCAGGCCTCCGCCTCGGCTGAGCTCCGCTCCTGCCCCCCCCCCTCTGCCGAAGGGCTGAGCGGTCCCGCCCACCACAGTGACAGGGTGTTGTCTTGTCTGATCTCCTGCGGTGACATCACAGCTTCTCCTCCCTCGCCGTCAGAGGCCGAGTCACCCTCGCTGTCGCCCGGCCAGGGGAACTGGCGCTGCCCGCTGGATGTTGCCAACAGTGGCATAAAGGGATGAATACTGCAGAAGAGAAGGATTTAAGGATCTGAAATGTCTGCTGGTTTGCACTGCAGTAAAACACCTGTTATACATTATACACAAGTTATGCATTTCACACACCTTAAATGACTGAACTGCACCTCACAGCATACACTGAGTACACATTGCTAAGCAACAGGACCATTCGTCAACAATTTATGAGATGTAGTTATTGCTCTTTCTCTCAAAAAGCAGTCAAATTTATATTTTACTCTGAAATTCAAACCTGTTTTTTCCTCTTACCTAAAATATGTGGAAGCATTTTTTGCAACAGATTTCTTTTTTTGAAAGATTAGGGGACCCAGAGAGTGCAACCATTATTTATTATTTATTTTAATTGTGCAATAGTCTGCATCTTAACTGGTCAATAACCTGTCCATTAACACGACATGCAATACTGAAACAAACTCTCGTGATATCCCACTGGTACTGAGCTTTGTATATATTGCTTGTTGTCTTTAACTCTCTGCACTTTAGTACCGAGCTTATTTCTTGAATAATCTGTGTTTTAGACATTTCTTATTCTTCATTTACATGCCCTTGGTACATAGCTGTATTTCTTCTGAATTCTTTCTTGAACTTTTTGCCTTATATCTCATTTACATTCCTTAATTTATTCATATTTCTTCTGCTATATTGTGTTTAAGAGCAAATGTGACAACCCCGTTTCTGAACTTCCAGACTCCATTCGATCTGCAGATTCCCGTTCACCTTCATGAAAGAGCTGTGTCTTTAGCTTTTCTTTAACACCTACACACTAAATGATATTAATGATGGTGACGGTTTTGTTTGAATAAGATGATTTTAGGATGGCGTTGATGCTGATTAGAAGTCTAAAGAACTGCTGTCGATGTCGTGCTTTGCCTCTGAGCACTGCCTGTTAGCACCTGTCTGTCCGATCAGACTTAAAGCTGTTTGTTTGCACTTCTTGACGTTGTTTCCTTCACTCTAGATCCTTGCTTGTGTTGTACTCACTCTGATGCACGCCACTTCGGGTAAAAGCGTCTGCTAAGTGAATTGTAGAAGAGCAACTGTAACGACCGAATTTCCCCCAGGGGATTAATAAAGTATTTCTGATTCTGTATCTGACAACCAAGCAGCAAACACCGAACATGACTTAAACGTCTTTTCCCAATCAGTGTCTGTTTTCTCTCTACTTAAAGTCCATTCTCCTCTTTCCGAAGAGTATTCCTGTTTTTGTGACTGTATGGTTGTTAACACTTGTTGTTATATTAAGATGTATAAAGACAATGCAAATCATACCTGACACCGTTGGTGCAGTCCCAATGGGCCTTAAACCTGAGCTGAGGTTGCAGCAGCTCCTCGTTACCATCAGGAGGAGCTGTGTGGGTGTCCCAAACTGACACGACCCCCTCTGTGTCACCACTCAGGAGGTACCTGCCAGACCTTCATGAACAAAGAGAAAACCAAACAGACTTCCGTCAACAATCAACTTAACGCATATAGCAACATGCCGTAGGTGCTTCATAGGCATTTATGCAACATTATAAAAGACGAACACTACCGTCTACACTACAGCAAACTTACAAGTCGAGGTCAAAGTAGATGCGCTGGTTTGTAGCCACGTTCCTCTTGAGTGAGAACACAACCTTTCCCGGCTCCCTTAAGTCCCAGCACAGGATTTCTGGATCCTTGAAAGACACAAATCAACAAGTTAAACAGCAAATATTTGTCAAACATATCAGGCAGATCATCAGCAGACCTTAATGAAAACTTAACATGCAATAGATTCAGACCGTTTATTGATGACGGTTATTTCCAATACGAATATACACAAATGGACCTTCACATTATTTGAGATGATCAAAATGACCTCTTGTTGATACAGTCACTGCACGGTTCATCTGCACTCGTGACCCTGTAGCTAAATTCACTTTCACAGAGACGTGCATGTTGCAGAATAACTTTGTGAACTCTAGAACGGGTAACTAGTTTATATTTAATCTGGACAGAGTGACATGCGATAACAGGAATGAATGGAGGGCATTCAATCACAGAGGCTGATAGTTAGGGAGTCTCTACATCTGCGTCAAAAGAACCTTGTGGACAGTTTGTGTGATGTCAAACTAAGAGAGGACTCCAGACACTGAGGGTTAGTCTACTTTTTGTTCATAACAAATTTATAGATAGATTTAAACTCTTGTGACGGAAATCTTCTGCAGGAACTTTGTGGAATACAGTGAGTCTTTAAGTCTTCACTTTTAGGGGAATGTCTCAATTCCTCCCTTAATTATATAAACTACAAGATGACCCGAACAATCAAGACAGAACCTTTGCATAAAAACTCCTATTCAATAGTTTCTATAATGTTTGTATAAACCAATTTTCCTCTGCAACAGAAAAACGTCATGTGTTCGTTTGTGTGTGTTATCATAAACCTGAGAAGGATTGTTACCCTGAGGTGTCTGTGTGTGTGTGTGTGCACGCGCATGTGTTCACCTTGCGCCCGCCGGTGTACAGGTAGTTGCCGTCAGGGGAGAAGAGCAGATGGGTGAGGCCTCCGTGGTGGCGGGTCGGCAGCAGAGCCAGCAGGGTGCCGTCTTGGCAGGAGTAGAGGCCAGCACAGCGGGAGTAAGAGCCACAGGCGTAAACAGACTGGCAGGGGCTGAAGCCAAAGCAGGAGATGATGCCACTTTGGCCCTGTTTCTTCACTGCAGTGAAGAGAGGAGAGCATCATTTGGCAGGGCTCTCAGCCTTTTAACAGGTTGAAAAGACTTAACTCGCAATCACGTCTACTCAAAAGTGTCTTTCTGGCAGCTCCTACATCCTTGATTACATCTCCAAGGAGAAAACATTTCTCAACAACGCATGCATGAACTCAATTTGGATAATCTGATACCTCAAAAGCTTCCTTCTTTCAAAAATCATCCACCTTTAAATTCTATGAAAAAGGCACAGTCCTCACATATATCACTTTATGTGCTTTCAAGCTCGATCGATTGAACCCAAAATTCAGTTATTAAAATCAGAGCAGAGCAGATGGAACCAAACAGACAAGAAAGTTAGAGACATCAGAGCGAGATGTTCAGTTGCGAGCACAGCAGACTTGTAGTTTTAATATTCCCTAAATGAAATCCGGTGGTGCTGTTGCCTCACAGAGTGGAGGTCCCTGGGTCCAATCCCCATTGGACAGGAGCCTCTCTGTGTGGAGTTTGCATGTTGTCCCCATCGTGCGTGGGTTCTCTCCGGATGCTCCATCTTCCTTGCACAGTCCAAAGACGTGTTCAGGTTAATTGGCCACTCTAAATTGCCCGTAGGTGTAAATGTGAGTGTGGCTGGTTGTCTGACCCGTTATTGACGGGCGACCAGTCTAGGTTGCACCCCGCCTCTCGCCCAATGAATAGACAATGGATGGATGATGAATAAATAAATTCCTTACTTAGTGGCTTGATTTTTTGGATTTGTTACCTTATATGTTTTTTAATGCCTGATGAGAAGCTCTAACTCTACATACCTTGCCACTAATAATGAATCTAATGAAATAAAAACAGGAACATGGATTTGAAAGGTTCACATCTGAGATTTTCGGTGCTTTAGCCTGTTAACGACAAGACAAACACAGGTTTCTGTTCATTCCAGGAACGCGACAATAGACTGTATAAAACGGGGACATAGTCAGAAAAGCTTTTTCATCACAGTAAACGTTTAGTTCCCCTTCATTTTTTTCTCGCACTGGTACAGAATAAAAAACCTTGTAGGTAAGGTTTGTTCAAGGAGACTTCAGCCTGTGTGATGTGACAGCCGGCTGTCAACTCAAACCTTCTGAATACAAGAAAACAACAAACTTCACTTCATCTTTTGTCCCTCTTTACTTGTTGTTTGTTTTGTGGGTTGGATTTTACATAACTTTTGGATTCTTCTTTTTTTTTAATAGTTCTCTACTTTCAGAGTTTGAAGTGTCCTTGAAAAACCGCGAGAGTTTTCAAAGTAGTCCATGCCCTCGAATAGGAATATGTATTTTATGCAACTCATATTTCACTATTATTACGATCCAAATCATTCTCAGTAAATAATAATCATTCAGATAAGCTCCATCTGTGTGCTGCTGAGTTTCCCATCACTTGCAGTGAATGTCTTTAAAGCTATATCCTCAGACTGAAAGCATACATCATTTGTGGTTGATCAGCATATTCATAAAACCATCACTTAAATGCTCAAAGTTGAAAGTGTGTGACAGAAGTCCAAGACCAACCTATGGTGGGCCGCTCCTCACAGTCTCTCCCGGGACGGTCCGTGTAGAAGACCCGGACTGTTTTGTCGAAGCCACAGTAGAGTTGTGTTCCATCGGGCGAGAAGCAGAGGGAGTGGGCCGCCGTCAGCTCATCCAGGTGATTGTAGGGTCGGAAACTGGCTCGCACCTCCCCGTAAAAAGCATCCCACACATGAACTGGGTTGTCACGGCTACTGCTGGCCAAGCTTTGGAAAGAGAGTGGCATGAAGACAAAAAAAAAAAAGAGTGGCAAGTAAGGGGAAGAATTAGTAATGAAGACATTATGGATAAAGGACTGGCAGACATCAGGGAATACAGAGTGAGTGATGCATATTATAAAACAATTGTGAACAAATGTTGAGAATATTTAATGGAGTCAATCTTTATCATCCCTGAGGGGACGGCATCCAATTAAAATAAGACTAATTCAAGAGTCCCCCCCCCCGCTTACTTAAAATCATATTCAGAAACATGTCTGACAGTCAGTATGATGCTGTCTCTTCGCCAAGCGGGAACCTCCAACAGTGCTAGAAGTGTCCACTAGAGGCTGGCTCTAAAAGCCACACAAGTCACATTAACACCCATTTTAAAATGCCCATTTTGACATCAGAAAATAAATGTTTACAGCGTGGTACAAAAAACTGTTTTGGTCTGAATTCTGATGTCTTGTTTGGGGGGGTTAAGAACTCATCTGTTTTGATTACATGAACAGTTATACATAATATATTTGATCAGTTCGATGCAGAGTCTTGACCAAGCGCAACCTCCAGCGTTTAAAAATTGAGCCAATGCAGAAAGGCAATCAAGTTCAGTTCTTCAAGTGTCCACTTGAGGCTGGCCACAAAAGCTAAGGACAGAAATCATCATGTTCACAGCCTGATATGAAAAGAAAAATGAATTGAGTATCTATAGCTCATGTCTCCATTGGTACACATTAAAGAGGTTGGGGAATATTTAAAACATTATTTTAATTTGGCTTATGAGTATTTCTTAAATGTGCATATTTTAGGGTGTGACTCAGTTGATTGGCAGGTGGATGCATAGTAAGGCCAGGAGGGTTAAGGTTACGATAGCTTTTCCAAAATAGCGAACGCCATAGTTGGACTTCAGAACTGATCTTCAGAAGCGAACGGGTGACATCACTGAGACTATGTCCCCGTTTTATACAGTCTATTGTCTAGGCTGATACTTATTTTGCTACCAGTAGCTTTAGGCAAAGTAGAGTCGGTTAGATATGGAGGTGGCTCTATGTAAAATAATGAATAACGTGAGTATTTATCTTATGCATCATGTTAATATATCAGGAGAACTACTCACAGATACGAACGGAAAACTGCACATAGAGTAGTGCTACTAACGTTTCTGCTTTAAGCTTTAATCCATGTTTGAAATATTATGACAAGAGGGAACTTATGTAGACAGAGAGACGCTTCAGTGTTGCGTGAATCCTGACGAAGCGCAGCACGACGCCAACATGATGTGTCAGTGTAGACGTGGTGTGTCCCTCTAAGTAAAACAAACTAACAGCTGGAATCAAACGCTCTACCAGCATCTCAGAGGATGCAAAGCAAATTCAAACATATGCTTTACGCATAACCCCGAAAAATGTTGTAGTCCCCTTCTTATAGTCTTGTTTCAAACCTCTTATGCAGCGCGTCCACCTGAATGTATCAATGCATCAAAACAAACACACAGCATTGTGCTTGGCCTCATTATGGAGACAAGACCACGGAACATTCTTATTGATTCAAATCAGGGCAAAAGACTGAGCCATGTCTTTTTAACTCTAATTACTGGAACTGAACAAATGTCTAAACATCACTGTGGCTCAATTAGACAAAGGAAATTAGCCCCAACCACTGCTGCCGTGTTCTGTTATGGCCCCTCTGAGCCGCAGCTTTATTCCAGAGCAGGGAAATGCCCAATTATAATGCTAGACTGCTGCTAGCTTGGAGCAATGCCTAGAACTCTGTGCAACTTAAGCAAGCCATAACAGGGGCCCTTATTCCCTCTCTACAGGAGGGGCATCAACAATGCGCGGCTTTTTGCAGACGGAGAGTTCAAGGAGCAAAGGGGGAGGATGAAAGACAAAATGGTAGCTGTGGAGAGAGGGGGAGACGAGGGGCTGCAGAAAAGGCACAAACAGGTTTGCCATAAATGTGTTTAATAATCTCAAACCTTTTATCTAGCTTCCTCATCTCTTAATAATTCATTCTGAGCATATCTGTCCCCCTAGCTGGGCCCTGCAGGTGTTCCTCTCTGATATGTGGCAGCAATCTGAAGAAGATCTGCTGTCAGCTCCTGCTGGCATCCTCATAACAGACAGGTCTTTACAAGGCTTTGGCAGATAGACGCAGATCTCTCAAGTGGATTGCTGTCCACATGAGTCGTGTGTTGATCATTGTGCTGTTTACACTTCTCTCATCTTTGGGCATGCATCTCTTGACCCTCGACCCCCTCCACTCACAGAGAGAAGGCTGTCTGATGTTGGGGTGGAGCAGTGCCAACGCTGGGCCTTGATCAGAAGAATCTGTCGGCGGGTGGAGGCTTTAACAGGATGATGACGGGAGCAGGGGGAGGAGGTGGCAACTTGACCATAGCTCATTAACACAGGTCTACCTCTCTCACTACAGACAATGAGCATTCTCCAAGGTGACGGCTGGGTGTAACTGATGTTGGCTCTCCTTCACAGCGCATGCACAAACTCACAGTGAAGTCATTATTACCACACTTTAAAAGCCTGCTAAATTGCACGCCTGCAAAAGAATGACAAAAAAAGAGAATGAGAAAAGAAAAAGCCCAGAGTCAGAGGCCCTTTAGGTGCTGTCTGGACTCAAGAGAGCTGTTAGAGGGCTGAATCATGCTGAAAAGCACAGTGGGCCTCAAACAGCTGAGTGGATTGCAACGGAGGCAAAAGCAGACAAGACGAAGGCCAACTCTTCACTCATAATGAGAGACATCACAAAGCTTTTACAGCCTCTCTCCGAGCTGGCAGACGGCTCCCACAACAAGTTCAAATACCAGAGGGATCAGAGACTGGGTCACAAGCATTCAACAATATTTTCAATACTCGAGAGACAAGCTCAAGCATGCAGAAAATCCTCCTCACACACACAATCACACAGTGTCTCATTCTAACCATCTAGATTAAAAACACCATTCACTGACCGACGCCAGCCCCAATAAACAACATAGTAACTTTTCTGTGAATGCACCACTCACCATCTGGCAGATCGACCTTCAAAGTGAACTTTAAATGTCTCATCTATCCAGCTGTTAAGAGCCGAGGCTCAGGGCATGGTCTAGTGAAAGATCAAGCTGAACTCACAAGCATGTGTCTGGGTCCAGAGAGTTCATCTTAGGGTACCAGCAGTAGTCATAGATGGTGTCTCCCTCGGCCATTCGAAGCACTGGACTCTGCCACAGAATAAAAGAAGGTAAAAAAGACGGCCAGCACACAGTTATCGCTGTCACACTTGTTCAAAACGTCCAAAAAAACTCAAATCAGGAGTTTTACCTGCCAGCCCCCTAGTATTTTTTTCCGCATAAAGTCTAAGTGACCTGATGTGAGAACACAGCAGGACATAATCTAGAAAATGTCCCTCAATCAAGTGGGAGGGGGTGGTGACGTTTATATCCTGCGATCGGTGCAAGACCATAGACTGCATGCATGCGACCAGTACGACCTCAGTGCACGAACGCAAGCATGTTCCTCTCCGCTCTTTTGTTGATTGGTGATTCTGTCAAACTACACATAGCCTTGATATTAAGGCAAATATTCTCAGTATAGCGACATACTTCCGTGTCATTCTTTTTACGTCATGTCTTGCAACAGGAGACCCCACTGTCTGACTGGGATGGTCTCCCGCTATGAGGTGCATGTGTGAACAACCAGATCAGGAGGAATTCAGGGGCAGTCTGCCTGAATTACTCGAGAGATTTTCAGGAGTGCATGTGAAAATGGCAAGTGTTGCTACATTTTAATGACTGATGGGATCTATCAAGCAGGCTAGATGGCAATATAAAGGCTTTTTACTAAAGTACCATACAAAAAGCCAAAAGCCAGTGGGAAACAGAGCAATCAAATCTTAATTTTCTACCCTTTTCACAAACGGTTTAAGAGCCCTGCAATGAAGGAAGATGGATTATATTTCAATTATTCGTGTTCAGTGATCCCACAGCCTGTAATACAATTACAAGATTGGCTCTCTGCTTGATATTTCCCAAAACCTAAATGACATGAAGCCTTTTTGTTCTACTTCAAATAATCTGTTTCACATTTCCTCAAGCAGCTGAGTGAGAGAGTGTGAGTGTGTGGTTTCTTTATGTTTTCTTAGTTCAATGGAGAATACAAACATGCAGAAGTCACGTACAACAACAACATCATGAATGTCTTAGCATACAAGTCCAAAAAGATGTGAGGATAAAACATTTTACACATTTTAATTACTGCACATTTCTAACAATTCAGACATGTTTAATGAGCTCTTTTTAGGTCTTCTGCAGGTTTCTAACATTTCCATGATCAGCGCACTTTTCTGTCCTCTACGCAAACATTCCGGGAAGGATGGTAAGCTATCGGTGTACTAACCATCTCAGGAAGCAAGTCCCAGTTGTAGCTGTAAATCTCTGGAGGAAGGTTGTACACACGGAGCACATTGTCTGCACTGTTGGTCAGGATGCAGGAACCATCAGGGGCCCTGGTTTAGAAGACAAGGGAGTAAGAGAAAAATATGATGTAGTAAAGCATGTGGTAAACAAAGAACAATATGTACCCGGGTAAATAGTAAAGGGGCAGATCAGACTATTTTAAGTATTCCTAAGCATAAAAACCATTATGTTAAAGACTTGACATATTCTTTTATCTTGACTGTGACTAGATGCCTTATTGATTCACCGTCTGAACTAGTGTTTCCACATTTAGAAATCATTGATAGCTTTCCTCGTTGATCCAGGATAGCTAAATGTGTCCTTGATTTCTGCTCCTCACAAAATGTACAAATGTGATGGTCTTCTGACTCATAAATGCAATCATGACATGAAAGATGTATTCTCAGCACCTTCAAAGCTTCCCACACGTAATCCCCAATGGTGTGCAATGTAACATGTTCATTTTTGAAGAGATTACCATTTGCAGCCTTTGAGGTAATTCTCCGGTATTGTGGAGAACTCACTCCAGGAACCAGTCAGCATCTGAGGGTTCTGGGTAAAATCTAGGCCTAGGCTGTAAGCAAGATTGGAAAGGAGGGTAAATCTTCACATAATGAGTTTAATGGACAGACAGGTAACATCAAACAACACAATGAAAGACAGAACTTCATGTTACGAGTATGGCAAGAGCTAAAAAAAACAAACAATGAATGCAAAATTTAGATTTGTGACTTCTTATTATAGTTGTTTATGGGTTTTTAATCCCATGACAAGACTGGCTGCTGGTCTTAAAAGGTCCAATATGTAAGATATCTACTGAATATTGAATACTATGTCATCAGACATTAAGAAAACATGCTATGATTAAGTGCTGGCGCCTCTGACAACAATGCAGCAGCCAGTATGTCTTCTTTCTAAATTTAAATTCTGGTACAAATGGTTTGTTTATGATTGGACCAGAGAAGTAGGCGGTTTCAAGGCATCCCCCACACTGTCGTTTTCGTTGCTCCTCCGTTTGCCAGGCAAAGCACCAAACCAACAGGTGTTACCAGCTATGGAAGTGAACTGGTTGAAATATAATTGATTCCACCCGACCTAAAAAGCCTCTGCGTTTTTCTAATAAGGTCAACGACCAGAAATGAGGTAAAACTAGGATAAATATTGAAGATGCTTTTGAGGAATGGAAAGAGGTTAGAACGCAGAAAGGTTTCAAGACTGATGCAGAGCTGGCTAAACACTGAAGCTTCCATGTCCACGAAATTACAACCTGCATACACAATGACTCCAGGGAGGAGGGGGCAGGGGTAGACAGCTCTCCAATGTTTTGAATTGTTTTTGAATTTGGACTGCAGTCCCCATCTTGGGGCGGCAGTAGCTCAGTCTGTAGGGACTTATGTTAGGTTGAGAACCGGAGGATCGCCGGTTCAAGTCCTGATGCGGACCATAATATGGCAGTTGGTCTGGTAGCTGGAGAGCACCGAGCCCCAAACAGCTCTGGTGCGCTCCCTGCTTAGCAGTGTGTAGCAGCCCCACTCTGATATCTCTACATTAATGCATCCACACGTCCTGTTTGTGCATGTGTGTGATTCAGGCCTATGTGTGTGAGAAGCATGTCTCTAAAATAACAGAGTGTAAAACCAGAATTTCCCACAGGGATTAATGAAGTATATAAAATTCAAAACAATTTGAAACCCTAGGTGTCAGAGTTACATATATCTCCTTCCAGTGGTATCGACCTGCACAAACGGGAACATTTATGGTTAATTCGATAAATTCGCAGGCAAGGACTTAACTGCCCCATGTAGAGCCATTGTCACTACTAAGTGGAGATGATTGTTAGTTACATTTCCCGCCTCTGCAGGTTAATTCCATCACTTATCATCCTGTAGCATCTCAGCTCTGTATTCTACTGTTGTAATGATTGATATTGTTAAATATTTAATCAGTTCATGCTGCCATGTGTTTGCTGCCCCACTTCAAAGCAAGTGCTTTTATAAAATGCAGAGAGGAAGCAAGGCAAACATCTAACACTCACAGACAATTACAAATGTTGAAATAGCTGCAATTGTGTTATTATTATCAATATTGGGATTAAATCAAGTTGAACTCACATTTCCTGGCCATGCCCTGCTTTGCTTTAGCTGTCGATACTGAAAAGTCAAGTCTCTTTAAATATTCACTGTTATTTGTGTATTGTTCTTCTCTTAAGGCCCAAATTACACAATTTTCTCGATATCATAGGTATGGCTGCCTGAAACAATATGGGCACAAATACTTCATTTAAACTTGACTAATTGCTCTGTATATTCTAGTCTTCTTAGATTATTGCCTTGTTGAAATTTACTGATGCCAGGCAGCATTTCTACGCACATTAGATAAATTGTGAGAGAGGGTAAACAGCTCAATTCGACTGCAGGAAGCATGATATGGACACTGAGCAGTTCTGTAAACGGTTAAACAACAGCACAGCTTGCTTTGAGTGTTGATCCCCACTCAATGAAGATTTTGTTTTTGGTATCTTTAATGTTAACAAAATAACATGAAGTTCTGCCTCACCTTAAATTGTTTTTCCCTCTTAACGATACAATGAGAAAAATATAGTTATCCTACAGGTTACGACCTGTGTTTCTAAGAAGCAATAATCAAATGTAATCTTTACCCCTCGTCTCTAGGGAGGGATGTAAAGGAATTCGAAAAATGGGCTTCTCAGCGTCAGCAGCTGAAGGTGAGGGGCGTACAGAAACGGCTGAAGCAAGTGAAGATTTGGAGGTTTAGAATATAATCTTTCCTGCAGCAGTTTATAGTTAAGGTAGCCAACTTATCATCACGCCCCCTTTCGCCTTAACTACAATTTTAAAAAAACAAACAAAAACAAATTGATAACGTCTGTGTGAGATCCAACAGCAGCTCCAGATGCTGTAGGATGCTCCATTCAGATCATCCCCCACGATTCAGGCTGCACGTGATCCGAATAGTTGTTCGAATAGGAAATTAAATAAGTCTTTGAAAATATATATTTCTATGCGAGTTTTTCGCGGGCTTTTACACAGAAACCCGTTATAAAGGCTTGATATTTCATTGTGTATGGTTACTTTGTTTCAAATTCAATGTATCTCCGTTTCATCCCACCGTGTCTGTATTTGTTATTGCGGGTATCAGCTGGTGGTTATGAGTGACAACATCATCAGAAACGTTACAGCCTGCTGTAAGTCTGTAGCTGTGAAGATACGCTGCAGCCAGTACACACACACACACAGACATCTGCCTAATGAACGACGTGGGTGTTATGTTTTCAACATTGTCAAAGCTCACGAGACAAAGAACATGCTTCAGTAAATCACTGCAAAGTTTACATTCAGAGAAATATTTGTTTTCTTTTTCTTTGTAAAGTTTATGTCCCCGGTGAGTGGTAACAAAGACTGTTATTGAAATGATTCAGCTATATAGCATATATCAGTCAGTTGTACTCTGAATTTTTAAAGCAATTTCTACAATTTTTTAAAATATATATTTAGTGTTTTTTAATAACTTACTGCTGTCCTTCACTGGGGCTGTCAGCAGGACTGTTGCCATTGTGCTCCTCATACTCTTTTTGTCTCTGCTTCGTCTAAGGAGGCATCATGGCCCCCATCACCATTCGGATGACTTTCTTCTTCTCCTCTCCCACTGTTGGGACCTCTTTTTGACCTGTCTCTTCACATTGTGGTTCTCCCATTCCTGGCATCAAAGGGTAAACTGGTTTATTCATTTATTTCCAAGTAATGACTATTAATCATCAAAACCTACAATCATTTTTTTAAACCTGAATAAAACATTTTATATCAAACATGCAGCTGCAGATCCTCTACCCTTGTGCTGGTGGGGCCACGTCTTCCCTGCTGAGCGTCAGATTCAGCTGGTGTTTCTCCATCCATCTTCAGAGGGTTTGCAACCTGATCTAGCCCTTGTTCCTCTTTGTTGATTTTGGGCCGTTTGGCAGACGGTTCTTCTCCTCCTCCTTCTTCTGATGTCTCCAAGACATCTTTTTCAGTTTAAATGTGGAACCTGTTGAGGGGGCTCAGTGTCTGCCTCTGCGTCCTGCCCTGCACCAGTCACACCTCCACTTTCTCACCTCCAGCTGAGTCAGACATATCTTCTGTTGATTAATCTATCTGGTCAAATCCCGTATTTGGCGTCCAAGTAATTTTTCTCAGGTGGTTGGCTGTCAGACGTGTGTGAGATAAGTGCTACTAGGATAGTGCTTCTTCCTGCCAGTATGGGTGTTTGAGTCTGCTTGGGGTCGAGGACATCACAGCACCCAGTGACCTAAAAAGTTTGACGTGAAAAGACAATGCATGCGACAGGGCAGGTGAGACCATTAGTGCAAGAAGGTGAAGATGATGTATGGAGAAAACTATACATATACACATATTTGTAAAAAACAATATCACCGAAATTAAGAGAAGAACAAGTTATGAAGTTTATTAGACAAAGGGATAAATAATAGACACTAAGCTGCATGCTAACCCCCTACAAACACCTGTGGCGGGTCGAATGACAGTCAAAGCCACTCCAAACTAGCATTTACGGTATGTCTATTTGGTTAAATTTAGGCTCACTAAATTAATTTTTTTAATAAAAGTCCTTAAGTGTTACCAATATTCATACTCCCGCTGTCCGTTTAGAAGTAAAGAAACCTAACAGAAGCAGCAACCACTCCACGTTAGCTCATGTTAGCATTAAGCCCAGGCTAGCTTTCCGATGCCACTTTACCTGTGTTGTAGCCTTCTGCACCTGTTCGCAGCTCAGTACAAAACACCTTTGTCCTTGACGGGTGTTAATTTTGTATTCTTAAAAGAAGAGTATGAATGAAAAGCATTTGAATATATTCGACGGCCGTCTTTGTCGAGACTTGTATTTCTCTTCACTTCTCTTACGAGAAGTTGTAAACACTGTCGGCCACGCGTTTCGAACTATCGCGAGAGTGCCCCAGATGACGTCAACGGTCTCTTCACATGGTTCATTCAAGCGTGAATTATTTTTTTAACCCCCTGGCATGGTTCGTTTGTTTATGAATTTAACATTGTAACATTGTCTGTGTTTACAATAAAGTTTAAAAAAGAAAAGAAAAAAAAGCGTGAATTATTTTTGTTCTTAATGCAAATGTATGTTATAAAATGTCACCTGTGTACGTTAATTATTGTACTGTTTTCTATATTTTCTTTGTATACACAGATAAATTGTAAATGTGATATTTTCTGTAAGTTATTTTAACAAATAATACAAAAAGTGTGAATCAAGCAGTAGAAACTTGCGATGAATGATGTGCACTCCTTCCAACTCACACACACAAACACACTCCAAAAGTAAATAAAGTCAAGAAATTCTGAGACAGTCAAAAGCTAAATGCTATTTATTTAGTATTTATTTTGTTCTTCAAACAAACAAAAGCCAAACTATTTACAGGTCTTTCAGTTCTTTTCTTTTTCCATAACAGTTTCAGTTTAATGTATGCTGTGTTTTTTTGATAACAATATTCATTCTCATTAAGCTAAGGAGCTGAGCTGGCTGGGGATGCAACTTTAATATTTCTCTTTTTGCAACATTGTTGGATATACGAGTAACAAAGCAAAACTAAAACCAGGTGATCAACTTTATATCATGAAGCAACAGGCTTTGACAGGAAACGTATCATAGCCAGCGACCTAACACCTGAGCCCTCTTTTTTACAACACAGTATTGCAGTTTATCTAGTCATAAAATTATGTGTAGTGCGGTAAAATAAACTGCAAAAACATCTGTTTTAAAGACAGACCAACTGACCAACAACTAACACCACACAATACCAGTTAAAAATTGTCAAATCAAGTATTTTTAAAGCCATTTACAAGACAATTTCTTTGTTTTGGCAGCTGATTACAACACAACTAAGTAACCATATAGCATTAACTCAGTATCTCTTCAACAGTTAAATACTGGGGCCTACTGTAGTTACTTTAGTTTACACAGTTAGCTATGGCAGGTAACTTTCCACCCCAAACCTCAGCTTAACAGTGCGCACATGTATTGCAAGCCTAAACTTGATGTTTTTCAATGGATACCAGTTGCCATTTGGATTAAAAACATCATACTGTTTAGTTATCAAGTTCAAAAAGAACTACTAGTTGACTAAAAGCATTAATCTCTCAAATCCAATTCAACATATACGTGGAGCAAGACCCTACAAATTTTGATGCAAGGAATTTCCTTTCAGAAGGATCACACCTGATCCGATTCCTTAAATATTCAGTGCCATCAGAGATGATCACCAGCATTACAGACAAAGCAGAGGCAATATGGGCCAGGTTGTGACCCACCTCAAGGTTTTGTGTCCAAAACCCACAAATATTACAAATGATGCACACTTGCTCTTCAAATCACACTTCTAAGGCAAGCATTAAATGACATCTTTAAACAGTAAAACGTATCTAGTAGTTTTCCAAAAACATGTAAGGACCCAGGGAGTGTGAGAAGTGAACAAAAAGCCCCTCAATTTGTGGAGGAGCCGTCACTCTGGTTTAGTTTCGTCAAGTGCAGTATATCCAACAATAGTCGCCACAGCAAGAAGTCTGTTCTTTATGCCAAATGTGTTCATTAAACCTGCCAGCTCAGCTCCAGACAGTACAGACTTCAGCCCTTAATCAAGCCTGAACCTTCAGCAATTATCTAAACAGGAAATCTGAACAAATCCACTCATTTAAAGAAAAACCAAAAGGGCAACAAAAGCCAACCACCTACAAAATTAAGATTAATCAAAGATCGCTTGCTGCTTTATTCCGTAGCCAACAAGCAACCCTCGAGGTGGTTTGTAAAGTCGATTCTTACGGAAAACTGTCTTTAGAAAGACTCCTTCTTTCTTTGACTTTGGAGGACAGTCATCAAGGTTGATTTCAAACTTAAATTCATCATTTATAGAACGTTTTCAGTTAGCCTGAACTATACAATTTAAGGCATGTTGAACTGAGAAAAAAAACAAACCTCACTATGAGAGGAAAATCAAACACAAACTTTTACATTATTTACACAGCTCAGCATTTATACTGATGAGCCTTGATGCTTGTGTGTGTCAGTGTATGTGTGATTTGATTTCGATGTAGCCCTGTTGAAGTGTGCAGACGTGGTTTTTAAAGGAGAGCCAATGTAATTGAGTGTATGTTGCTTTTGCTGTAGGTTTGCATGTAGTGTGTCTGCAACTCCCTTGGCCTCCAGAATCTATGTGATGTGTGTTTGTGTTCTGTCATGTTTTTTAAAGTCTTTTTTTTTTTTGTACAATGCTTTTCAGTTCATCCATTCCCGACGCTGCAACCCAACCCAGCCACTCAGTCTGACAGCCGGGCAGGTCTTCTGTCCTGCTGGTTAGATGAACTTCCAGACAACCACCTAGACAGTTTCAGGCCAAGTCGGTGATGACATCCGGGCAATTGATGCCTCTTTATTCTCTTCCTCACTACAGAGTGCCGGATCAAAACGCAGATGGGATCCACGGTCGATAAAGGTGTAACTTTATCTTGGTAACCATCCAACTGGTAATGCCACTTGATTGCCCAGTCCAGATCGAAACAGAAACGTTTCTAGGGTTAAGTTTGTAGGACAGGTTAACTGGTTCATGGGTTGGCTGTAGATAAGATCCTCCTCGCAGAGGGCAGCAAATAAAGCACAGCCACAATCCTGTATGAGGAAAGACAGACAGAGCAAGACCATTATCGCCCAATCGTCCACACAGTCCTGTTAGGAGCAAAAATTCAAGACACAACACAAGTGAGTGGATCATATTTAGTCCGCAGTATGCAGCACCAAGACAAAATGAAGCCAGAACAAATCTTACCAATACCAAGGATTGTTTCTTCTGCAGTCTCTCCACAGCTCTCAAGACGGCCATCAGGTTGGTAGAGGAAGTGAAAGCATCCTTGCCCACAGCTCTTTCACCCTATTCCAGCCTCTTTACCGTGCACGTTGATCTCGAAAACACTCATGGCGAGGCTCTTTGTAGTGACTGCAAAAACATCCATTTTGATAAGAAGCTATCAGTCAGTTTTTGAGCCCAGCCAGCACCTCAGTCCGTGTGGGTTTTCCCTTCCATCCCCAGATTATTTCAGGGTAACTGGCAAACTGAGGGAAACTCACAGCAAGTCTATCTCAAACTATATTCAAAAAGAAAAAAAAAAAAGATTGGTTTTCTTGAAGAACATTCACTCCATATAAGCAATGTCTCATGAATTTTTCCTTCATCCATTTTTCAATTTTTCTTTCTACTCTGAAAGGTATACAAAAATATGGTTATATACAGGGAGTTGGAAGAAGACGTAGCTTCTTGAGTCTCTTATTTCAGTTTTGGGAATATTTTTTCAGTGACTTTGTCAAAGTCGTAGCAATCCTCCTGTTGTAATTGTGCTCCCATCCCCAAAAAGGTACCTCACAGCTTGAATGAACAAAAGTGCATAGGTGAGTTGGTGAGGGCAGGGTGTGAGTGCTTCTGAGGGTTGAGGTGAAGACAAGTGCACTAACAGGTGTACTCGGATCACCCTCTTGAGTTCCCTCCAGGGTTTTGCAGCCCCTGCACTCCGTTTCTCCACGAATCAGAGCCCATCCTTGATTTCTTATACCACCGCTCCATGTTTGATCATCATGTTTCAGGCTCAACAACCACACATAAAGGTCCAGTTAAAGGATCTTGTCCATTGTTGTTGTGATACCTGTAATTCTTCCTTAAACCAACACCACTCAATGTCCATATGGCAGAAGCGCACTTGCAAACCCCACCCCGTCATATGTGGGAACAAAAAAAATAACAATGAATTAACAAAAACAAAAAAAAACTGCACCCACAGATATCCCATGTGGTTTTGTAAACAACCAAAACTCCAGTATGGAATAGAAAGAGTCCTTTCTTTTAATTCTCAGTCATTAATTGTACGACCAGGATTGTAGAGGCAGTGTGTTCAACTGTATCCATCCCAAGTTTTTTTTTTTTTTTTTTTTCCTTCTCCACTGTTTAAAAAAAGTCCCTTGCTAAACTCTTTGAAGCTTTTTTGTATTTTGTTTCCATTTTGAAATCTTCTGAGGAAAAAAATAATATCTGGTATCAGCACGGGTTTCTTGTCATTTTTTTGGAATACATTCAATATTTTCTTAAGAAAGAAAAAATACACACTTCACATGGCGATAATAAAACAAAAATGAAAAAAAAATTAAGGAAAAAAAAAATGTAATCGCACAACAAAAATAGCAGCCCCAAGTGCTCATTATCTTAGTCCAAATACTTTTTAAACTTTGTATATAATGTATATATTCATATATATTTTTCATTAAA
Organism: Tautogolabrus adspersus; assembly: GCA_020745685.1. Taxonomy (NCBI): domain Eukaryota; kingdom Metazoa; phylum Chordata; class Actinopteri; order Labriformes; family Labridae; genus Tautogolabrus; species Tautogolabrus adspersus. The sequence goes on along the minus strand of CM036556.1, from coordinate 5,782,193 downwards.
AAAAGAAAACTCGTCATTATCAAATTGCAACAACGAATAAGTAACACAATATGCTAACATTTCATGCACCCTTCTGTGCACTTGCACATTAAGATGCTGTATTTTTTGTTTTTCAGAGTCAGAAACTCGACACCTTTCATTCACAAGTTCGAGAGCTGACAAAAGGCAACGTGATCGCACCCCAGGAAAACAGACTGGACTAACCTTCTGATGGATCACCCCTAGACTCAACTAGAAATATTTATGATATAAACTTACATACACTGTGCTGAGCACTGACACACATCACACTCGCTCTCAAAAAAGAGTTAATGTCTCAATGGCCACACACCCTATCAGAGTTCTTAGGCACAAATGTGCATTCATTCACATACGGAAAAAAAAGCACATGTATTCAGAATGAGTACCTGTAGTCTTAACTCATTTCTATGAACAGTAAATGAACATGCACACTGAAAACACACAGACCACACACACACACACCGTCTCATTCTGATGCACACACAGTAATGTCCCTCATGATTCGCCCTGTCTGCGAGTCCTCACAGGTCTACAGACAGCTCTCCGTGCGGAGAAGCTAAGGGAAATAAACTAGTGGTGGTCATCATGTCATGAGCGCAAAGCTAACATTTACAAATGTATGCATTTCTATTTCGTCTATCTGGGGATGAAGAGCTGGTGAGAGAAAGGATGTGTTGTGCAATTGGCCTCTCTCTCTCTCTCTCTCAATCACTCACTCTCTCAAAGCATACAAATCAAGTCCCTGTTTGGAGAAAGGGAAACACGCTCTTAACATGAGAATACAAAATTACCATTTGAACAAAAAAAAGACATAAAATGGCCTCTTATGTTTCATACATCTTGGTAAGCAACAAAAAAAAAGAAGAAACAAAAAAAACATTGTGCAGACTGGTATATTACTGACACAAACCATCACACATCTGTCACACTCGCAGTCATTCAGACACATTCAAAAAAATATTCACTTCTATAACTAACCCCATTTGTTTGATTTTTTTTGTTGTTTTTGTTATTTCTTTTTTAGGCAAGTGCAAATCTTCAAGTTTTTTATAATCCATTTTTCAATAGCTTTACTTTTTATATAAACGTAAAAAAATGCTAAACAAGAGAAATATCAACAGTGTTTGTCTTTTGAGAAAGGATTTGCTCTCTGATAAGGTTTCAACTAAAGGTCCCCCTGACTTTGAAAACCTAACATCCCGACCATTCACCCCACCGTCTGTTTCACCGCCCCCTTCCAGTTCCACTGCACACGCACACAGATAATGTGCGTGTGCCCTCATTCCCAACACACACGCACACAAAAGAAAAAAAAAACAACAACTATTCAAATCCCATCTCAATAAAGTGCATTAGTTCAGTATAAGGTGCTTAATCTTTTGAGTGCCAGAGGATACCTATCTTCCTTTTAACCTCAGCCCTACTCACCCCCCTCTCCCATACTCAAGTGATCAACTGGTACAGCAGGGAGCCCTTTATTCTTCCCAGAGGGAAGGAAAGAGTGGGAGGCGCTATTCCGGTCGCCTCCACTCTACACCTCCCCTTATGCTTGCTCCCTTTCTACCCCCCCCCTCCCCCCCCATCCCCCGGTTCCCCCAGCAGTGCACATTCGTCATCAGGTTTGTCTGATTAAAAGACAGAAGGCCTCAGGTAGCTATTGCTGCTGCGCTGCGTCACATCAGTAATCCTCCACCATCTCCATCTCATTCAGGCTCAGACAGTCGCCCGCGTTGTGGAATGAGTACCCTGTAGGGAGGATGGGGGAGTGGGCAAGGAAAGAGGAGATGGAGAGAGCAGAGTACAGATCAGAGGAGGATGGGACATGGGGAGTTAGAAGGGCTGTTTTAGACTGTGTAGGCAAAGGGACAAAGATGCAATTCCAGGAATTAATTATAAGGGTATAAGAGCCCTATTTTCTGACATGGGCTAAACCTTACCTGTTCATACAAGAGGACAATAAACTAAATACAATAACCATTACATTTCAGTTTGTTTATTTACTGATGGGGTGCAACTGAAAGGTAAGAAAGTAAATAATGATCCTATCTAGGCAAGAAGGTACCAAACGCACTCAAAAATCTATATTCATTACAAACTGTGGTTTTCTAACTCACCATAGTACTTAGTATTCTAAAGTTATTTGGGCTGCTTTAAGTACACGCCAGCTTTCACAAAAGCTGTTTCTGGGAACAATCCTGGAAAAACGTTCCTCTCTTTTAATCCTCGAGGACGGTTTACACAACCTCCGTTCTTTAGACTTTGTGCTATTTGTTGTTCCCAAAGTTAGAACCAAGTTGATAGAGAAAGCTTTCACTACGTTCTCTGCACCTTTTGCTAGGAAACAATCGATAGTCTAAATTTAGACTGCCAAACTAAGTGAGCCAAAACTTAGTGGAAAGTGTTCTGTACAAACTCTCTGTATGCAAATGTTTCAGCTGATGATTCTATTCTTGGCCAGGTCTCCCTTAGAAAAGAGATCTGAGTAGTCTGGTTAGATAAAGATGAAATCAAAATAATGTTACCCAGTTGAAATGAGTGGTGATGTGCACACTTAATTTAGTCATTATCAAGTTCAACCAGATCAATCTTATTCAGGCGAGAGTGTGTGTGTGTGTGTGCGTGTGTGTGTGTGTGTGTGTGTGTGTGTGTGTGTGTGTGTGTGTGTGTGTGTGTGTGTGTGTGTGAAAAAGGAAAAAAAACAAATATCTAGAAAGCTGGATAGCTTGTAGCATACTTGTTTAGTATGAAGTGGTATTACGGATCACAAATCCCACGGTTTGCATCAGATCACGGAATAACAAGTAGTGAATAACAAGTTCACTCTACTCTACATAAGTCTTATTAAAATATTTTTAAATCTTTCTTTCTTGTATGAGCTCGACATCGTTAAACATGTAACACACACACCGTTGATTTGTGAATGTGTGTGTTTTCGGAGCGTACACAGAACTCTGTAACGGAGTGTGGCTACGTTTACAGCTACAGACTACGGCAGGCTGTAAGACTACTAACGTGAAGCTACTGAGTGTTGTCTAGGCAGCCACCAGCTGGTACCTTTGTGATAGCGGACGGGGTGAATGGAGAAAACACAAAGCAGTGCTTGAAATATTAACACCAGCACACTGCCTTTTTTTTTCCCCACTGAAACTCTGCACAGGAATTTAGCTGTAGTATTTATTATAGGCTAAGGCAACACCGTGTTTATTTACTTTCCATCAATCAGCGGATCACGTTCGGTACGAACGCTGGTCACAGAGTAAGCATGATCCTTTTCTCCTCTTGTTTCTCCACATATGTGTTAACCAATACATAAGAAAACCTTTTACTACTTGTCATCAAGAAGACACCTTCTTTTTTTACCTGTGCTTCAGGAGCAATTTTCTTTTGTGTATTGACTGTTGCTCTGAGGTGGACGTTTTTTCAGTGTATTAGTTTTAAAGTGTTTCTGTCCAGTGGTGAGAACCATTAATCACAGATAACTGTAGTCAAAAGAAAAGTAATATTACACGTCACATACCTAAGATGCTGGGGTCAGAGTGCAGCATCATGGGGCGGTTTCTTCTTCATCTTTCCCCCTGGTTGTCATAGAGACCAGCCTTGCTCATGTGGTTGGCTTGAAAACATGGACTGCATGGTGCTGGGATTCATACCTCGCATTGAGTCCCTTACAAGAAGAAGAAGGGGAGAAGAACAATGAGGACCATCATTAAAATACTTTGACATTCTCAAAGTGAATGTTTTTATTACGTTAACGAAGACGTGATTTTTTTTTTGTCATAGACTTGATGACTGCTTCTACTTTAATAAAAAAAATAAACAAAAGAAATTGTGTTAGCTTCCGAAATATGAGTCTTATTCTTCTTTACTGTGATGTTTTCAGAGTTCTCAAGTTGCTTTTATTTATTTTCTGTGAATTAAGTACAAAATGTAGAGGCCATTGATAAGATATTCAAAGTTTAGGGCCAAGAATGTCTATTCAGCAACCACAGGTATATTAAATATATATGTCAGGGTTCCTTCGAGCCACTTCACACCCCATGGGACACGCTGTGTGGGGGTTAACTATGTGTAATGCAGGGACGTGGAGTGCTGTTGTGGAAGCAGCCAGGGATGCAAACTAGACATAACCACAATCAATGTTTTTCTTAACATCAACTCCATCACAGTTTCCTTGTGCAGTAAAAGGGGAAATTGGTGTTTACCTGCAGAGGGAAGTTCATGTTCATTCCAGCCACTTCCTTTGATAGCTGGGATACATACAAAGAAAATAATAGACATTAACACTGAAATATACACACTCCAAATTGTTGCTGCGACTGTTGTTTTTACAGCCTGTTTATAGTATTTTTTTTAACAAGTATAGCAAATGTTTAAGAAGGCCCAAGCCTACCTAGTGTGAGTGCGCCCTGAGTCAGAGTTTCAGACCCTTTAAGACCATATTCCTTAACTTGTCTAGTTTTGTATCCTGAACTGACAGTGATGTTTACAGCATGGTCAGCCTACCTGCTGCTGCTGTCTCTGTTGGTTGGCTTTCTGTTTGGCACGTCGCTCCAGAAACTGTTTGGCGAACTCTTTGGCTTCCACTGTGTCCCCCAGGTAGGACCGGATGAAGTCCAGCACTGCATAGGGAGACTCCACCTCCTTTAGGTAGGCCACAATTGTGGCAACTTAAAACAAAATAGAAAGTTTGAATCAAAGCAGTGCTGAACATGTTGAAATAATTTACTCTTCAGTGTCTAAATATTAAAGTAATTCAAATGCATGTTATAATAAGCAGTTCACTATCTAAGTTGAGGGTTTCATTGACACTGCTAAATACATAAAAGCTGCACAGCATACCATCCACAGAGGAGGAAGAGTTGTTGGCAGAGGTGTTGAGAGCGTGCAGCATCTGTTCACACCAGGTGGTGAAGCCGTCCTGAGGCTTCATGCCCTGCAGCAGCTTCAGCAGCTTCTCCTCATCCTCAGTCCGTTTACGACGCAGCATGTACTGTTCACTGCAGAGGATGTACAGGAGGGTTTAATCCATAGTTACCATGTACATTAACTGAGCGACATAAAAAAAAAAAGATATCAATGCTATCTGCAACCGTGGGTGTTAAAGCATTAAAAGACTACACCAAATATTTCTTTGCATCTACTCTTTACCTGAGTGAGGGGCTGCTGCGGCTGTTCTTCAAGCCCATGTTATTGTTGCTGTTGCCACGCAGACCGGACTGATTCTTCACAGCCTCGTCCCCACATGCCCATGCTGCCTGAAGAGCCTCCATCCACTGCCCCCCTTACCCTCCATACCTCCAGGCCCCGCCCCACATGCCAACACCATCCACCCATTGCCCCCCCCATGGAGGAGCTCCCCATAGACATGCCACAGTGCTGGAAACAAAGAGCAGAATCATCCGGATAAATATACAGTTCTCTTTTTGTGCTTCATGATTTCTGTACAAAACCTTGAAAATCTGTTATTTAAGTTGTTGTACTCACGCGATCTCTCCTGCTGCTGGGCTCGCTGCTGCTTCAGTAGCCTCTCTGTCTCCTGCTGCATTTCCAACAGAGCCAGAGCCTGGGGCTTCCCTGCCTTGGCGAGCCCAGAGGAGGGAGCCCCGCTCCAGCCTGAGCCACCTGCCCCAGGACCTTGCTGCTGGGGGGCCTGCAGCAACTTCATGATCAGTTCCTGCTGCTGTCGACACTTTAAGAAGATAGTGACAAAAGTCAACTCTTTACTCAGCCTTTCTGCTCATAACGGTTATACTCGCAGCTTATTTAACTTTCACCTTCAAGCAGGGTCAGAAGGTAAAACTTAATGTGGTGATAACCAATGTAAACTCTATCTGAATGACAGCGACAAAATGCAACCCTCCAAAAAAATAAACACAAAAGCTCTTGAAATATTTCTAGATTTATAAAGCAGTGTGTTAAACACTTCCAGCTAAAGAAGAAACACTTCAATCTTCACTACAATATAAATAAATAATGCTCGTAGATTTAGTCTGTGGGGCGACTGGTGCTCAGTTGGTAGAGTCGTCGTCTCTCAACTGGTAGGTTGGGGGTTTGATCCCCAGCTCCTGCAGCCACGTCTGATGTGTCCTTGGGCAAGACACTTAACCCCAAGTGGCTGAATGTGTATGTATGGGATTAGTTACTTCTGATGGCCTCTTTACATAGCAGTCTCTGCCATCAGTGTGAGAATGTGTAGGTGTGAGCTGCGGTGTAAAAGTGCTTTGAGTACTCAGAAGACTAGAAAAGCGCTACACAAGCTCAAGTCCATTTACCATTTAAGGCGACAGAAAGAGGGGCATGACGATTATCAAGAGGTTGACCTATTGTAGATTTTTTTTAAGGCTGACATAATAACCATAGTATTTATTAATCTGCTGACAGAGAGCCACATTGCTTCAGATGAGGGTTGTTTACAAATTGTTGTTTGCGAAACATTCTGTCAAAATCACAAACTGGTTGGCATCTTAAGACATCTTCATCCTTCATCTCACCTGCTTGCGTCTGAAGAGCTCGTCTTCCTCCCTCCTCTTCTGCTCTTCTTGTTGCCTCCTCTTCTCCTCCCTCCTCTTACGCTGCTCCTCCTCCTCACGCTTCGCCCTGAGTTCAGCGTCTCGCCTCTCCTGCTGGAGCTGAACAGGAAACAATTAGTGAAGTTAAAGGCACAAACTTAGATTAAATAAGCTAAACAAAATGGACCCAAAGCAAGAATGATGAGATACTGTATGAAAGCAATGATATCACAGAAAGTGTAAATATAATATTAACACACAAAAATACTAAGAAATGTGAATTTCTGTGACACAGATACACTTCTTACAAACCCACCTTTTGAAGCTGTTCGAGAGTTGGACCCTGAGTAGAAGGATTCATTGTTATGTCCCAAAGACTGGCTTCACCGCCTATTTGGAAATAAAATAGTTTTTTTATTTACCGTATTCAGGCATTAAATTAGTATTCATTTGTTGTCACTGCATGCACAACCAGCTTCATTACCTGACGGCTGTGAAGCTGAGGTATGCATGTCCCACAAGGACCCTGTATCTGGCACTGACATCGATCTATTAATCGAAGGCATCATACCCGGCTCACTGCACCTGGAGCATATGAAGCAAAATCAAACATTGGAATCAAAATTTAAATGTCAAAATCTAATCGGACAAAAAGAAAGAAAGATTTCAATCATTATTAAATCAGCATTAGTCCAGACTTGTACAGTAAAACCATACATTGTGTATAAATATGGACAGCACGTCTTTATTAAAGCCAAATACCCTCAATATAGGCTCTGAAATAATTTTTGTGGTGATGTCATTTGGAGCCAGAGTTAAATAGTGGAGCCCCTGCTGCAGCTTTTATGCCCGTCCCTCATTTAACCATTAAAACGGCAAAGACAGAGCTCTGGACCATGATGTTACATCTTTATTCAATTCAAACTAAACTTCCCAGAAAAGTGATGATTAAATCATAAATCTGCATAATAAAGACACACCACGATGACGGAAACAATGTTTGAGAAAGATTTGATGTGTAATTTAATTTGAACGTTTGCCCCATGTTGCATCTGTTAACATGGAGGAGGCGGGGTTTATGACCTATTACCGCCGTTGGTCAGCAGGGGACGCTCTTGTGCTGTTCATTCTTTCATACAGTCCGTGTGTGAAATGTGCATTCTCTGTCAACGGACCTGTTAATGAGCTGGAATAGCTGCTGTTGTTGGAGCTGCTGATAAAGAGCTGCTGCTGCCAGCTCCTGTTGCTTTTTCAGGCGCTCCTGGTCCAGGTTCCCCTGAGAAACGAGAGCAGTCGACACTGAATACAATGCATCTTTAATCTCCAGACACCAGAAACATTATTTATACATTGTGGGCTAGGTGTAAGGGACACTTGTTGTGCACTGTTTATTCCAATTGTGTTTTTTATGCAGCCATCTTGTTGGGCAATTGCACATTTGTTGTAACCACAGACTGAAACAAACAAGTCTGGGCTCCTAAGTCACAAGCATATAGGATGTGCATACATTTCTTCAGATGATGTAAAATGTTACATGCAATTGTAGGCACACACACCAGATACAGAAACTTCTGCCCCACCAATATGAAGCTCAGATAAGAGCAGGGATTAACTGGATGTGGCTGCATGTTTTAGTAGTAGGATTTCTGTTAAACAATTTCAATGACAACATCAAGTTTGATGTTTTTAAAATAAGGTGGGGGTCATTTTTATCAAACATCGAGTGCCTGTTTAACTGAATTAGAATTAATCAATTAGTCTTTTTTACCGTGACCTGTCTATCAAGCTTCCCTCTCCTCTGCATCCTCCCTTCCCCATCCTCTACGTTGGCTGAGCTCTGACTCACAGTCCCGGCGGGGCCCGCGGCTGGGCTGCGAGCGCTGCGTTGGTGGTTGCTGTCTCACCAGCAGGGGCGGCGGGGAGGGCCCAGGGGCGAAGGGCACACGGCCCCACATCTTGATGACGTCTCCCAGGGGTTGGAAGCCCCTCGTCGCAGCCCCGCTTCACCAGCAGGGTCATGGTGAAGTAGCCCGCCTGGAACCACTCACACATCTCCACTGTGGTGAAGGGACCTGGTCGTTGGTAGGATAAAGAAATAAGTTTAGTTCAGACAACGCTCATAAAAACATGCAATGCTTTTGTGTTTGAGTGTGCAAGTTTACCCTGGATCTCTCCCTGTGGGTCCTTATAAAACCACTTCATGGCAGCCTCATGTGACAGCGCAGAGCTGCTGCTGTGTTCCTGCTCTCCTGCTGCTGCTGCAGAGCCTGGGTGAAGCATTCCTCCTCCAATGAAGTGTCCTGCAGTGAAGCCACCATCTTCTCTGCCTCCTACAGATAAAGAGAAAATGAAGGTTGTCGTTATAGCTGTTCTCACAATGCTATCCCGAAAATGTCAAGACATTTTCCGGCACACTGCCCCCGAGATCATTCCGAAGTTGCTTGTTCACACATGCACCTCACAGAGGGACACTATACTGTCCCTGTAGGACAAGAGGAGGGGGTCTGAGGCCTGATCAGTGTTTCCCATACATTGATTAACCCGTGGCGGCCCGCCACAGTATCGACAAGGACCGCCACGGATAAATTTTTTGTATTCATAAAATTGCTGCGTGCACAAGAGAGCGAGAAAGAGAGCGGGGGAGAGAGTGCAGGCGCACTTTATGCGTTTTAGTATTAAGCGCGTTTTATGTAGCTGCAGCTACTTTTCCCTGCTCCTCTCTCTGCTGTCATGACTGTGAGCATCGCGAGGCACGCTGAAATACACCAACATACAGTACAATGCTGCACAAACAAACACACTGGAGCGCCAGCCACCACGCGCACCTTTTTACTTTTAGTGCAAAATCAAAAAGATGATCCGTGATCTGTACAGACCGAGACGGGAACACACCTGATCCGGTCAAACTGTCGGCTCGACTTTACTCCGTTCACTCTCACCGTGTCTGCAGCTAACTTAACAACTTCCTCTCCTGGCATGCACCTTGTAAAACATCAGGGCACCGAGTCTCATTATGAAGAGAAGTAAATTATGTGTTTCCATATAATGTTCTTTGTTTCATGAACCTCTTTGTGTAGGCTAACTAGTAGCCTGCCCTTACAATACCATCAGGTTTTACATTCCATTAATTTCATTCCAATGTCGTACCTTCCATCTCCTACGATATCCCACTCTTTAATTCTTTGCAGAAATTGGAGTATAATCAACTGCGGCTCAATATTTACCATCTCCAACTCGAACATAATATGCTCGGTTTCAGTCGCCATGGTTGCATGGACACAAACAAGCGGAGAATGTGGCCCAACCGGAATCTGGTGATATAACTAGTATAGAAATCAGACTGTCAACTACGGTTTGTAGGCAGAGTATTGAAGAACCACGCAAACAAACCACTGCACAAGTATTTAGTGCTCATGACGGCGTGGCTACTGCGTAGATTCAAAACAGAAGTTTAAATCAGGATTAAGGAGACGAGACATGACGTAAAAAGAATGCCTCTGAAGTGGCGGTCGCATGCATTCAGTCAATGATCGTGCGCCAGTCGCAGGAAATAAATGTTAATGAATATTTCCTGCTGCGTTCTCACATCAGCTTACCCTGACTTCATAAAATCCTGTTAAAAGTGAAAAATTTAAAAATCTCAGGAGTTTTGTAAAAAAGCACCATGGACACCAAATCGATTGATTCCATGTGATTGCATGTTACAGGGAATTGTACATGCCCTTGTAAATGTTTTGCACAAATTGGAATAACTTCAATATGTTAGCTAGCTCCATGGCCTATCATCCTTCTACATTTCTATCATCTGAGTACCATATGCTCTGGTACACACTTGAGACCCTGTGGCAGAGGTCCTTTGACCATTTTAGAGGCATTGCAGCAAATAGCATCGAGAAGGTGATTTAACTCTGGGCTAAATGTTCTTGACCTACTTGAATTTTGTTTGACATTGTTTTTCCTTTCATAGTATTGCCTTCACAGTAATGTAATTTGTTTTCTTTTTAAAACCTTATAATTGGACAACTTGTTTGCTTTATTTTGCTGCCTTAAATGTGCCGCCCGCTACAATTATGTAATATTTCTAAGACAGCTGCTTGAAACACGCCCCCTGTTCTTCCTACCTGCTGCAGGTGCTTCATGCCCTCATCGTCCTCTGTGTCTCCTCCAGATGGAGGGAGATGAGGAGCTGCAGAGGAAGGGGGTGGGGGAGGCAAGCTGGATGAGGTGGCAGGGTTTGGGCTCAGCTGCGGCTTGGAGCCCCCTACTGGAGCCATGTCTGACAGAAAAACAAGAAGAAAAGGATCATTAGTTAAACAATAGTCTCTATTTTCAGTATTTCTATTTATAGGATTGTGATGTCAGGATGTTTGAGGGAAGAGCAGTTTACCAGCTCTGTGTGAAGGCACTGCGGGTTCAGTAAACAAGATATTAAATGACTGAGTCTCAACATATTGTGTATCAAACCAAAATATCAACGTGGCTGAATAGCCTCGCACATGTTCACTGTGCAGACACTAAGAGCTCGACTGAATGCAAGACGCCAAAAGCTTTATAAAGGTACAGAGCCGGAATGAGACTTTTAACACTTTAAATCAGCGTTTTGTAAAACAACAAAGACCAAAGTTAACTCTTCACACCAAACATAATATAGTACTTGTTGTTTCAGTCCTTTTAAACCTGGCGTTAAATACATTTTCAACTTCTGTTTACAGCAAGTCAGTTGTTATGAAAGTCATGGAGTCACAAGCTTCAGCTCATGCATGTGTGGAGTCCATTTCATCTTTCCATTTTCTCAAAGTGATTTACTAAAGTATTTACTTTCAGAAGTTAATTCAGCATTTTGCAGTTTTCAATGTGGCTGTTTACAGTGGGAACGTGTAGCTGCAGATTATCTGACTTATGAGGGCATTCCTGTAAGGCTTTAACTGTAAAGCATATATAAGCATGTGACAAACACTGAACACTTCAGTCAGAACCTGAATTCAAACCCTTTTCTCACAAAGCAGCAGCTGTTCAGCCAGCTTTAAGTCAGAACATGGTGGTATTAAAGCCATACTGAACAAGTCAATGAGTTTGTTGGCAATGTGAGAAGAAGTATGATCATTTAAACGTTCTTTTTCTGATTTCTAAGACACTTTCACAGTGAATACTTACAGCATAGACTGCAGCAAGACTGAAAGTACTCAGATACATTAGCATCACAACTGTGTTATCATCCTTTTTTCTTCCCCCAACGTCATGCTGAAGAAACCTTTATAATATGTCATATTATGGAACTACAGAAATGATCGAGATATATGAACAGATACCTTCGCATGATGTGCTGTTGGCCTTGACAGCATGGCTGTTCAGCTGAAGGTGGTCCAACACTTGGCCAACATTGCTGGGCCGCGGCTCCAGGAACGGAGGGGCACAGTGGCCAGGAGGAGAGGAGGGGGGGGATGCAGGCTTTGTCTCCCCATCACCTACAGTAGAGCCAGCATCTTTACTCTCTTTGAGGTGAAAGAGGAGGAACGGAAGGAGATACAATGTTAAAGTTGAATCACACAAGTTTTTTATGACTTCTTCCTGGGGCTGTGATGAGCTAAATGGACCGAGAGCAAACAATTTGTAGTTTTGCATGTTCAAGATGTAAAGCCAAAAAACAATAGCTCATTTTTTAAGGCCCCTAAATAACGTTTAAATCAATTGAAAAGGTGGTTAAAAACAAGGCTAACAGAAAACACACCAACAGAGATTTTAATTAAGAATAATCCGACAGACCACAACCCACGTAGAATATTGTTATAGGACACACTAAAGCATTTTTAAATCTTAATAAAAGAAGAGATCAAGTGTTTCTCACCCTTCTCCTTGTCTCCTTCAACACTATTCCTCCCAGTGTCAGCGAAGCTCTCCTCTTCCTCCTCTTCTATCCCCTTAAACTCAAACTCCTCCTCCAGGATTGTCTCCTTGCCACCCTTCTGAAAGAGAAAGACAAGAGTGGAAATCCTTATCCGTGTATGTGGACAATAAAAGTAGTAGAAGACCTCTCAAATGTAACATCTAAAGGCCCTGACACACCAAGCAGACGGCAAATAATTAGTGGCGACGTAGGTCGCCTATGGCGTTGCTTCACCTTGCCTTTTATCCTGGCCAAAAAGTTGCACTAGAACAACCGCAGAGGCTACAGCCGACGGCCAACCACCACGTCCGTTCTGCGCATGCGTGAGAAGAAATAACTCCATGCCAGCAGGCTGCGGTAGTCAATCAATCACTCAATCTTTATTTGTATAGCGCCACTTATAACAAGTGTTATCTCAAGACACTTTACAAAAAGCAGGTAAAAGACCTTACTTATTGCTATATTACAAAGACCTAGCTTAATCCATCATGAGCATAGCACTTTAGCAACATTTAGCAAAAGTTACAGTGGTAAGAAAAAACTGCCTCTTAACAGGCAGAAATCTTCAGCAGATCCCAGGCTCATGATGAAACAGCCCTCGGCCAAGACTGTGGCATAGTCCGTTGTTATGATACGAGAAGACCATTTTCACACCACTTTCGGTACACCACTCGTATTATAGGTAGCCTTCTAATCGAGAATAATGTCTGATAAAAAAGTTGAAAATGGCACTGGCGTTGTCAGCCCTTGGTCTTTTAGTGGAACAAGAAAAGAAGAGACGGAGGCCACAAATAAGGAGAAACCGCACTAATGGTTGAAAGCATGGATACTACAGCTTAAGGGGCTTTCCCAAACCTGTGTCGAGAGCTGGAGATAAATGAAACCTCTGAACAGCCAATCAGAGAGATTCCTCTCACCGACCGCCGATTCAGCATGCCGAATCGGCCAAAAAAAGGCAGACGGGCAGCGACGGAGCCGGACACACCGTAAAAACTAGGGCGACGACTGCTCACTGACGGTCCAACTAAGACCGACGGTCGACGGTCTCATTGGTGTGTCATGGCCTTAACAGTTGATACCATTTATTATTCAGAGACTAGTGGTCAGGACACAAAAGTGGGTCGCAAAAGTGTGCCTGGAAAAAAATGGTGTAAAAAAAGTCTATGAAGCGTTTTTAAACAAGTTTGTTTTGTTCCGTTTCTTTGTTCTATCACGCTTTGTTCCGTCTGAGGTCCACACTGCTACATTCTACATGAAATAAATCGGATTTCTTAAAAAACATCAGGGATTTGGGACGTGGTTTTTCATGAAGGAGGTGGTGGTGGGGCCTTGAGGCTCAACCAGTTGAGAACCACAGGACTCAACTAATACCAGAATTTTTACCTCATTCAAAAGGGTTCACTATTGTAAATCTGATATTACTAGCAGGTTAATATGACAAAAAGAAACACACCTTCATAGTCATGAAAGCTCCGGAGGAGTCAAACGTGCCCATCTCCCCATCCTCCTCATCTGTACACCACTCTGGCAGGCCGTCCCTGTCATCCTCCAGTCCCTCACTGCCTGCACGCCGGCGTCCACCACCCTGACCGTCAGAGTCCCGGAAGTCGAAATCAAACTTCCTCCGACGACTCTCGCCTGGACCGAGATGGTCCCGCCAGCCTGCTGAGCGAGGACCACCATCTGTTTAAAAAAAAAAAAGAAGATCAGATTAAAAAAAAGTTAGAATAGAATTACAAGTACTGGTCAGCAGAATCACAAGAAATGCTAGGGGAAAAAATGACAAACAGTAGGAGTAGGCTCCTGCTAAAAAATAAGACGAAAGGATTGGGGGTTATTCCCCAGAAAATGTTGAGCACAGAACAAATATTTTCCTGCATTCTGGTCAGTTTTTATGCACCAATTTGTGCCTTTTTTTTCAAAACCTAAAAAATTATTTTGCTTTGTATACGTACTAGTTACATAACAATATGAACATTTAAACATAATCCAGAATTGGATACATTTTTGACACATGATCTTTGTTTTTCTGGGTTCCTTTTTTGTTTGTTTATTTGTTGAAAGAGGGGTCTCAATGGCAGACACACTTGCACCTTGCTTCACGCACTGAGTGCTGATACAGTACGCTGCACGGAAATAATTGCCAACATCCAGACCGCACAGAAGGCCCCGATTGTCTTCGGTGGCTCCGTGCAAGACAACAAAATTCCCGTTTTAAAAAGCTTCAATTGCGCTCCCGTTAACACAACGGGTGACCCACGTGAGAGATTTCTTATCAAGACACAGCAAAACCAAGAGAGCACAGAATCACATCTGCAGCAAGCAGCTGCACAAAACGGGAAAATACATCGTTTGTAGTTTTGTGTTTTGCATTCAAAGACCTAAGAGCGGAGTCGGACATCGCTCTCTTTTTCTCTCTCTTTGGTCCCCTGCAGAGTATAAAGTCCTGCGACATACGTGAGGGGTTCAGAGTGAGGGAGATCGATAACCTACTAGTTAAATGGTCTTAAATGTTGATTATATGGGCCGAAAATATACCTAGACGGAGCGCCTAGCTTAACGTGCTGCATAGCTAGATCCCAGAGTTCGAGTGTAGCCAAAACCCGCCCTACTGTTTCTGATTGGCTAGTAACGTTTGTTAGGTTGAGAAAGAGAGCTGCTTTACTCACATAACACTGGTAGGTCAACGATTCTGATTAGCTAGTAACGTTTGTTAGGTTAAGAAAGAGAGCTGCTTAACTCAGAACACTGGTAGGTCAATGAGAGCGTCTTACTTCTGGAGTGACGAAGAAACCAAGTTTAGATGGGACAAAGCATCATAATGTTGACCTATTCAAGTCTGGGCTGAACAGGCTACAGGACGGCGGTTTCCCAACACGTACGGTGGAGCAACAAAGGGGCGTATGCAAATAAGAGGTAGTAATCAGAAATTAAGAAACAGGGGTATGAATAACCAGGATGCTCTTTGTGCATGAAAAAGCCATATCCTCAATATGATCGAAACCAGGATATGGCTCAAGTCCATGTAAACGCACACATTTTCAACACGAACAAGAGTTTGAGGCAGCTGTCAAGTAAATCAATACATGTTTATAATCTCACCATCCCTACGAGGTCCAGTTAGTCTCCAGCTGCTGCCCGGCTCTGCCTCTTCCTCCTCCTGTTCCTCCCGCAGGGTGCGCCAGTTATCACTGTCAGCCCTTGCGAACTCCTTCCTTAGAGGACCCGGAGGAGCTCCTGACTCTTCAAAGCCTCCTGGACGCCCCACCTCCCGACGCAGTGGCTTCTCAAAGCGACGCTCACCCCTGAGGAGAGGAGAGTAATTGGGAGAATGTATCAACTGAGGGATTAAGAGAAGGTAAAGCAAGAACTAGTTTTATCCTAGGGACAGGTCCAGCCAAAGCCTGCATTAACACCACAGGTACATATTGACACATATCAATTGGGTCCATAAAGTATCACAAAAAGATACTTAAGTTCAGTCTAGGCTTACAAGCAGCCTGCAAAAATGAAATACATTAAATAACAATATCAAGGGTCTACAAAATATACAAAAGCAGATTAATGATGTTATTAAACTGGATGAAAGCTTCTATCAACAGAGAAAATATCTGCCATGGAGTAATGGGAGCCAGGATTTATTTATCTTTGATCCCTAGGTAGTGTGCGCTTGTTTTTCTTACCGGTCATCCCAGCTCTGGCTGCGGTGAATCTCTCTCACACTGCGGCCGAAACCCACTTCTGTATCTTCAATACTTCTTTGGTAGAAACCACCTTCACCACGACCGCGACCTGATGATGTGCATAGAGAGGAAGAATCCTCTTCATGAGAGAACCTCAATTAATGAGAACTTTGAAACCATGAGAAATGATACAATCAGATTTTGTCATTATTGATAGTACTGAAATATACCAAACACTTAAATATACTACAGCTGTTCAGATATTCATTTACCTAAAGACAGAGAGCACCTAGCATTGGGTGCTTAGGGTTTCTATTTTTGTTGTTATGCTGTCAAAACAGGCATCAAGGTTGTGTCATTTTTTCTAGAAACGTATTGTAGTTTAAAATTGTATGTAAACACCAGCATCATTCTTCAATGTTACTTCCTTGGCTGTCCTGAACCGGACAGCTAGTGTTTACTTCGACCATTCATTAGTGCAGAGTACTGCACGTTAGAGGTAAGATTTTCTGCCCAAAACCAAGTGGGTTCGGAGCCAGTATCCCTCCTCAACTTGGGCCTGGGCCAGGTTGATCTTAAGAACTTAAAAAAAAGTTTGTTTTTCTACTAAAGAAGCCATTACAGTCTTTGTAATAATCCGCGGGCTGAAACTGAGTGGACCGAACCCAGAGACAGAAGAACGTGGGGCGGGAGTAACATAAACAAAAAAGGTGGAAGACAATTCAGACCCAGACGGAGGGTCTAAAAGCCAGATGGTGGGCAGACACGCTCAGGAGCAGGTGTACTACCAACACAGGCAGAGACACAGGGCCAGTCCTGGAAAGAACATGCACGGGCTCTGGTCCTTTCGGGCTGGATTTTTGTTGGGCCTGATCTACGCTCTACTGCTCGTGCACAAGGTGAGTTCATAAGCCCAGTGGCTTTTAGGTGTGGCAAGACCAAAGGAGGACTATTAAGACAGGCCAAGAGGAAGTGTGCTGCATAAAGATGGTGGAAAAAGGGGAAATAAACACTCCAGTGGTTGGCTTGAATAAAACCTTTCCCTGGAAAACAGCAGTTGTAGTTCCAGCCAAGGGTTTTGGGCAGCAAATGTGTTGCTGTTGGACTTGTGTTAGCTTTAGCACAAGTGGTTGTGGAATTATAATGAGCTGATTTAGGCTGAATCAATGCTTTACGTTATTTGCAGCTATTTATTTTCTTCCAATATGTGTTTTTAGCTTTACCTCGACCACCTCGTGCGGCCCCTCGTCCTCGGACCACTCCAGCTGGGGCGGCCCCGCCCACCCCTTTTCCCATGAGCCTCAGCACCGCCACACTGTTCACAGACATGGAGAAGTTTCTCTGCAAACAGAATGGAAAAAAGCACAAGTGAGGATTGTGAGAAAGACTGAGCTAACAGCCACATTTGTCAATCAACAGAACAGCTCGTCTTGAGACTGTGGTTGAACCATGATCAGTCAACGCAAGCTGAAACAGATTCGATGTTTACAGGTATCAGTGCGTTTGTGGGAGTGTGTTTAGAGCTGACCTGCTCCTCCTCAGTGAGAGGCACCAGTGCCAGTGGCTGCATGGGCTCATCTTGCAGAATAGTAGCAAACTCTTTATCCTGCATGTCCTCTGGGACCTAAAACAAAAAAAATGACATTAAGCAGGACAAAACTTTTTTTAATACTTCATTAACTTTTAGTCCTAGTGACTTCAACATTACTTAATATTAGAGGTTTCCTTCCTGTGCTTTGTTAGGTCCTGAGCGAGAGGTTGGAGAGTGAGACTTACCTTGTTGTCTTTGATATAAAGTGCTAACATCTCCTCTCGGCCGTAGCGGTACTCGGCCAGCTTGTACTTTGGCATGGCGGGGGAAGGAGGGGGGGACGTCACACTCCCCCCACTGGACAGTGCACGGAGCCTGTGTGAGGAATCATTAAGAATTAAGATCATTTTCTTCTTACAATCGATATTTTTCCTGTCCGTCTCAAACGGAAACAAGCCATCTCAGTGCTGGACATGAACAGTTGGACTGAGTGGAAAGAGTCTGACTGATCGAGCAATTGTGCAGCAGACTACATAGGATATAGATGGTAAATATAGCAATTGCCAGTTGGGTGACTAATTTGTGTTTCTGTTGGGTAAAGAAAGGCTTTGCACAATTATGCAACAATTTAGCACCTATATGACCATGCAAAAGGACTCGTGGAGGCTATTTACGTGAACAACTATCATTGATAAAGAATATTGAACACTGTAGCCATTTTCACATTTGCACTCCTGAAAACATCTCAATTATTTCAGGAGGATTCCTGAAATTCTCCTGACCTGACTGTTCACATATGCACCTAACAGCGAGAGATTATCCCTGTGAGACGGGAGAAGGGGCTGGGGATCTCCTGAGACGAGACATGACGTACAGAATAACGATGCGGAAATATTGGACAAGCAACATGCTCTGCTATACACCGCTTTAATGGGAATATCTGCCTTTATGTCAATGCTACGTGTAGTTCAACAGAATCACAATGTCAACGAAGAGCGTAGAGGAACATAGCGGCGTACAGAAAACATAAGGCAGTCATTGAATCACCTGCATGGAGTCATAGAAGTCTGGTGCAGTCTACAGTCTATGCACCGTGCACAGGATATAAACGTCACCACCCTCTCTCACTGGCTCGAGGTGAGTTCTCCAGATTATATCCTTTAATATCCTATAACCTCCAGAAACTATGGAGGAAGTCAGAGTGAAAAATGTGGCTGTTTGCGTTCACACATGCAGCTCCTCATGCAAATATCAGGAGTTTTTGTGTGAAAGCCCAATGTCTGTTACACATGATCAGCCAATTCTTATTCAGACCACCATCTGCTCAGCTGGGATGTCCTGTTACATGCGGCTGAAGACGGTTGTGAGAGTATTGTAAACAACGGGGTCGGAGAAACTGACTCTGGACTAACAACCTGATGGAACAGTTTTCAAACTGTGACATACTTGTACACATACAGAGCAACGCAGATATATCTGACCACAGAGGCCTATGCCAGGCCCAAAGAAATGGCTGTCTGTTATAGGTAGGACAGTAGAAGGATTTTTGAGTCAAAACTTTATTCTGGCTACTCAGGGGAGCTGACATTTAATAAGATTTACTTATAAATAACCTGCTGTAAATCCTCCCGTTGAACAGAATTCAAAACAAATTTAGAGCTACTGTGCAACTGTGATAGAAGTCCTTTTAATCGGAGTGATAGAAAAGCATCCATCTTGCAGCAGGAGAAAAAAAAGGTATTTAGCTCGTGTTAGTTAAAAACCCTCCTCCTACGCAGGTCCCCCTCAATACCCTTGGCTCAACACAGACGATATATTAGCTTTCCAATCTCAAGATTTCATTTTAAAAAGCCATTACCAGCAGGCCAGATTCCAAGGCCCGCTATTTAACAATAGCGCCATTCACATGCCTCTACAAAGTGTGCCATTGACTCGAAGCAGCACATCAAAACCATATGAAACTCCAAGAGGTGTAGAGGTGGGTGATGGGTTAAGGATGTAAAAGAAAACATCATGAAAGGCAGGCTAGTAGCTTGTGGCATATCAAAGAGGGTTAAAATACATAGAGAGGTACTTCTGATGCATAATATAAAGAGGAGAGCTGAGGAAATGTGCCAATTGTTCACTACAAATCTAATTTTACATGATAAATTCAGTCTTACAGAGCAAAGACGGCCCTTATATCTGTTCCATATTAACTAAAATGCGAGGCAGAATTCCACCACAATGACTAATACACTTGCCAGCTCCACTGCCAACAAAACCTCAAATGGTTGAACTAATTTTGTGACGCTGCAGCAAGGCATTAAAAGACTTGTAAACAGGCTGACCAGGCAGCTGTGTGTGCTAATCACAAGAACTGGCCACTATAATTCTTTACTAAAAGGTGACAAGGATAAAAGTGGATTAAAAAGTGCCACTGAGAGGAGAACAGCTGTAGATGTGTATGGAGAGAAACATTCTTTTCGAGGCTGGCACCACACCAAGAATGCACACAGCAGTCACAGGCCGTTAGAGATGGAGTGCTACCAAACTGGAGACTACGCCCCCAATTAATCACAACACAAACACACACTGCAGAGGAAGAGTAAACGGGATTTGCCCCTGTACATTTCTTACACATAAAGGGTGGGACATGAGAACTGGGATGTTTGTCGGCCTCTTAATCCATAGCAACGTGCAGAAATCTATTCATTTCATTATTGGCGAAAAAAAAATGTTTTAAGATTTATTATGGGGCTTTTTGTGCCATGTAGAGATAGGACAGTGGATAGAGTGGGACATCAGGGGGAGGGGGGAGGGAGAGAGAGAGAGAGAGAGAGAGAGAGAGAATGACATGCTGGAAAGGAGCCACAAGTCGGATTCAAACCTGGGCCGCTCGCTTGGAGTACTATAGCCTCCGTACATGCACTACCCATTAAGCTACCAGCACCCCAAAGACGCATTTTTAATAAATATTTTTTGCTATCGAAGAATCGGGCTGCATCCTATATGCTGTGCTGATGCAACCAATAAAGCAGTAAAATTGCTGAGACATGTGCCCCGAAACTTGCGTGCCCCAATTGCGCTTGAACACACGCTCCCATTCATTGTGCACAACAAGCATTCTGGGAAACATAGCGACACAGACTAGGTTGCCAGTGCCACTGTCTAAAAGCTTTTCCCCCTCATTACATCATAATCAAGCATTTAAAGAATACAGTGGTGATTGACTGACATATAAAAACAACAACTTCAGAATAAGAAAATACAGTATACCTTGAAAACATTCCACATAATTAAACCTTCCAAAACTTGAATCATTGTCGTCAATATGATGGCACATTTACATGTTGTTGTTTGTGAACATTAGAATGTGATATGATATCTATGTGTGCATGTCACTTGTGTTTTCAGCGCTACTTTAAAAGCTCAGTTCAAATAACAGAAGGAAGTCAGATCAGTTACCATTCTGGGCCGAAGTTAAGAGTCTCAGCAGTCATATTCCTCACGTCCACACAGAACTGAGTATCTGAGGAAGAAACATTGTTTTATTTTTGCCATTAAATAGTGCATGAAATGTTCAAACAGCAAAGACATCAACTTGTTCTAAAGGGCCTTACCCTGTCCAAATGATCGGAGCAGGCTGGACTGAGCTGGACCAGGCTAGAGCTGGCTTGCTTTAGTTAGGCTTAGGTGACTAGAAGGCTGAGTGGTGCTTAAGCTGTGGTCACAGAGCTCCCCAAACACACAGACACAAAGAGAATAGCTGCCAGTTTCAGGTGCTTGAGGAATATCAGGTTATCAGGTCCTAACTAGTTAAGGAAGGGGTTTCAACAATAGTTTGGAGAATGGAAGCTCCTGCTACTCACAGCCCAAAAAGGTTGTTAAACATAAAAAAGAAACAAAAGAACCATGGAAAATCAACAATGGAACAAAAATAAAACTGTTTGCTAGTTTTCTTCTTCCTTTCTTTTTACAGCATTAATCTCTCACATTAAAGTTTAAAATATGAACTGATTCATCAAAAAGAAAACTCCAGAGCGAAATAACAGCCAAAACAATGAACAGGCTGCTGGAACAGCTGCCAGGAGCAGACGCGACCCGCACTCCTCTTCTCCTTTCTCTCTTGCTCTCCGTGCCTTTTTCTCTCCCTCCAGCTGAAATGTGGATTGATGGAGAACCTCCAGGTAACTCCTTTATTTCCTGTCCTCCTCCTTTTGCACCACTGGAAATAGGACGGAAAGAACAGTGTTAGAAGTGTGCACATGGATTAGTTGCTGGTGAGATGCATTTTTAAAGCTTGGCAGCCTGCCTATAATGTGATAGGAACAAAGTGTAATTCAATTTTCCGTTGGGTAGCCTTGACACACCATTTTTGCAGCGGGCCTTGGACTCCCTGAATGGTACTGGCCTGATTTGATCAAGGCTTTACGGCACAGTTAGTGGAGAGAATAACACTGTGGTATTCCTCGACGGAATAAATGAAAAAAATAAAACTATTTGTAGTCTAGTGTCAATCATTGCCCAATGTCACCGCTGCTCATGGGACATTTTCCAACCAGAAACCTAGAGAGTCCATTACAATGAGTTGTGGACCAGCTGTTTCTAGAACCATGAAGCTGGTTGGGGATAACTCTTGAAAATCATGGCAACTGAATTTCAATAGTTGATGCACACACACAGTTGAAGTTGTTTTGGTTTTTTTTAGAAAAGGATCAGTGTTAGATTTGTAACATGGATTTCTTCTCTGCCGTTAGATGTCACTTTGTTAAAAACAAAAAAAGCTGACGCCCATGAAGAAAGCTGTTTGTGCCGCTACGCGTAGGTTGTTACTCAGCTTTTTTATGACCTATGTTTTAAAACATTTCCATGATTAAAAAGCCAATTTAATACCCTTCTGACTTTTTTCAGAAGAGTGCCTTGTTTATTTTCATATTTTTTTATTTGTGTGTTCCCCACCAAAGAGCACCTTCACACACTTTGTTTGAACTTCAGAGTAAACCCAGACTTGAATGTATTTTTTTTCTGGGGGGGTTTTTGCTTCAAAAAGCTGACCACTGCATCATTTTAAGGAAACTTTAAACATCCCCCCAGGATGTTGTAATTTAACATCCCCTCAGGATGTTGCAATCACAAGAACTCATGCACATTGTGCGGCCTTGTAATCTTATCCTATCAACCCAAATTTTCTGTAAATTTGTCAAATCATTCATCTTCATGTATGTCACCAAACTCCCTTATAGAGAATGCCTCATGTAAGAAATGCTCCTGTTTCGTTACCAGAGCTCCTTCGCAGTCTGTGCTCTTTTGGTAGCTTTTACATCCGGACTTTAAATGAAAGTGTCTTTTTGGAGAGACTAGACCACAAATGCATTAGGATAAATAAATCCCAATCTCAATTTGTTTGAGGGTTTATTTAGAATTTTTCTTTATTAAAGTGATTACCAGTCCACTTAGCCAAACAACTATATTGGGTCTACTGACCAATCAGATGCTGTGTTCCTAATGCTGCGTTCGGAACTCAGATCTCGGAGCTGGGAATGACGTCACACCAGAGTTGACCGTGTTCCAGTTGCAAGTCGGAAAAGCAATATGGACACCTCCAGGAGTACCTTTGTTTTGTTAGTTTATACCAGACGATAACAACGCACTACGTGATAGTTTGTGCACGAAAATAAAATGACAACATGTCCACAGATAGAACTTGCACGATACTATCGGTGTGATTGATTTAATCACACAAAAAGAGTAATAAGTGGCTAATAAACACTATAGTTACAGCTTTAACGTTACGGTTGATGCACGTACCAGCCATGTTGGATTTTAACTCGGGCTACTAAATGTTCTCCGAGTTTCCGAGTCGGAATTCCGACTTCAGTGGGCGTTCCAGTTGACACTGGGAACTCTGAATTTCCGACTTCCGAGATCAAATGGAACGCAGCATAAAGCCTGGTTAATACTTCTGCTTTGAATCTACCTAGCTATATCGTAGTGGCCAAGGCTGGTGAGAACTACATACTTGTACATTGGTGTGTCTGCATAGCTCTGAAGTACTCCACCTAAAAAACGCTAGTTGGCAGTCTGATTTCTATTCTTGTTATATCACCAGTTTTTGGTGCCGCCACATTGCGTGCTTGGTTGTGTACATGAAACCATGGCGACTGAAACCGGGCATATTATGTTGGAGTTGGAGCTGAAAAATATTGAGACTGCAATTGATTATATTGACTTGTAGCGTTCTTTCTTCTGCAGAATTCTGAAACAACAGTAATGACCAGAAATATTGAAAATGCAGGAAATACAATGCGCAACAGTTATTGTACAGCTAGAAAATAACTGGTCTCTTATCAATGACAGGCTAGCACATAACCCAAATCAAACAATAGGAAGGTATCGTAAGAGAAAGCGCATAGATTCTCCTTTGGCCATATGTAGAGCAACGTAATGTTAAAGTAGAGTGTGATTTTAACACTCCATGGCAATTTAATGTAGCTTAGTTCAGTCTTTACACTCTTTTTGCATCGTGACATGCTTATTGTTTGAAGTGATGTCAAGAAACAAACAGCTCCCTCAGCCTATAGATGACTTTCTTGGAACGCGTGTACCAGTCGCTCATAGTGGATGCGTAATGTGTTATGCATAGAACAGCCTCAAAACAATGCAACTTGCATATAAATGTTTTATGAGGCTGCAGTGAAATTAAGCACTGTGACAGAAAAAGGCCCCGACACCTGGAGAAACTGGTTAAGATCTATAGATGTAGCACTGTCAGTGCTGACCTACCTGACTGTTACTGTTGCTAACACAGACTCAACGAAAGACACGATGTAACAGAAATTGTTTTCGTGCTTTAGGTGTGGGGTATATAGTGTGTAGGCGAGAATAATGGATTACATTGTCCAAGCACCATTGCATTAACATTCAGAGAGCTAGTAGGCTACGTGTTTCAGTTTTTGCTGAGAGAAATTAAACACAATCTTTGAGTAACTGAGCGTATGGTAAGACTTTATGGTCTGGTTAGTACTGTCCTCGCCACTGTGAAACTACCAGAAATGTCCAAACATTGTGGATTACTTGAAAGAGTCCTTCTATCATTTGGTTTTAATTTAAAAACCTGCTTACAACCAAAGTGTCATTCTCAATTAAATAGTTGAATCAAAATCAATTACAAAGTAATTTAGATTGAACCGTGCAGTCTTTTGTGCCAATTATGGTTAGTGTTGAAACTTCAACATCTCATTATGAAGTATGCCAATTGGTTACCACTAGAGATGGACAATATCAAAAAATAAAGTATAAATTATTATTATTATCAAGCCAATAACTTCAGCTGATATTTGCCCTTTTACATTTATTTCCATATCATGTTGATAGACATTGTTATCACGTTGATTTGCATGAAAACTATCTTGTTTTTAAAACACCCTAAACATAAAAAGATGAATACTGAACATCTGTCCCAGTATTTTCTAACCCTTGGGAGTGCATAAACTACAGGTCATTAACTTATTTTCAAATAGCAAACATTTGAAATTATGACTTAAATTACTGGTATTAGGCATGAGAAGCAGGTGCTTGTCAATTAGCGTAATCACCTGATAAAATTGATATCATACATGACTTACACTGTGAATCTACATCAACTTAAGTGCAATATGTTTGCAATGCAATACTTTCAAAATATACTTACAACAGTTTGAAAGATGTCAGATAACCTAATTATTAATCCTTACATCCTAACATGCCTTAGTTAACAGACACTCTGACAGGCCTGCTTTACATCCTATGTAGGGATGTAAAGATTAATCGTAAAATCGTGAAAAATCGATTCAAAGGTGTCGGTACTGTGAAAAATGAATCACAATATCATGAGCGTCAGCAGCTGTAGAGCAAGATTTTGAAATTGAGGACACACCACCGTCTTTTAAAAGGTATAATATGTATAATTTGGTTGCAAATGTTTACATTAAAATATGTTGATTAATTAAAAAATTGACTAAACCCATGTTATATATATTTTATTGTTGAGTACTAACATAACCTCAAATATTTCCAACAGTTATCAAAGCCAGAGAAATCCGTAATTTTATAGTTGTAACGGTCCGTTTTGTTGTCGGCAGCCGACATGATGAGTCGCCATGACAGACACGAAATGTTTATCGTTGCAAAGGAAACACCGGATGTTACGTCAAAGACCGCTGCATAAGCTAGCGGGAGCTGCTACTAAAAGCTGACGTACTGTTGCTGTATGTGCTACTGTGATAAAAACGTCATGTAAATTATACTTCAATACATCGACATATTCTCTTTCTCAGGTCGGTTTCGCCCGTTTGTATTGACTACGGTCAACACGGAGTTCGTTTTCAACAAAGGGGGAGGGGCAGGGGAGTAGCAGAGAGAATCACTCCCATGATTCCCCGCGAGCCTCGACGTCATCTTTTGTTGTTGTTTAGATTGAGAGCCCCCTGGCGGCGTTTAAATCGTAGGTGTGGAAGCATGTTTGCTTCCCCAAGACAGAAAATGAAAGAGGTGAGAAGATAACAGACAAGACAAAAACCACGTGCAAATATTGCAAGAAGACGGGGAACTACACAAATAGCACAACCAAATAGATGCAGCATTTAATCAACACCACGATGAGAAGCTCCAATTACCTCCCCTTGTTGTGAGAAAAAAAACATTAAAAGGCCAAACCACACTGACAAGCCGCTAAAGGAATCTTTTTCAGTCTGTCTACAGTCTCATTTTGTAAAATAAATCGTGAGTCGTATCGTGAACCCAGTACCATGAATCGTATCGTGAGTTTAGTGAATCACTACATCCCTAATCCTATGCGATGCACTGTCTTTATATTATTAGTTTGTGTGAATATTTAAGAATTATTAGAAACTTGTAATCACACTTAAAATGTTTTTAAATGTACCTTTAGCTATCTAGCACTTTAAAAGCAGCAGAATAAAATACAAAATAAATACATGTTATATCAATGTCACTTATGGTTAAAACAATACAAACAGTAGGCTACTTTCTTTTAAGATATAGCAGAATAGCATTTTAGCCTGTTAGCGGCTATTATAGCTTCAAACTGAAGTCCAAACTTTAGTCTTCGACATGTAAATATCTGACAGAGGTTTGTCTTTACACTCTTACACATTGTATTGTAGGTTATACGAAAGTTGAGACGAAGCAAGGTCACCTAACTTCTGCGCTAGCATTGTTGCAAGAACATTACGTTTGCTCTGCATTTGAATATTTGCTAATGTTGTGCATTTCAAAACGTGGCGGGGTCATGATTCGAACTGCGGGAATGCAGCAGACATTGAAGCGAATCGTAACCCTCAACTCTAATCATTGCACGCTCATGGTCAACTTTAAAAAACGGAACAATGTGTAAATAGTTTAGATAGCTTATAGACAAAATAGCGCAAGCTGACGTAAGCTAACGCCAGTGGTTGTGAGCTAACGTTACATTGGCTTGTATTGTTCGCTTTTCTAGCTAGTTTCTACATTAGTTGGGAAATGGAGATTAATCATATGCTGCAACAATATTTGCCCCCACAAAATCACAACTCGGTTGCATGAATGAAATGGATTGACTATTCTAGCGAAGCGTATCTTTTATCGTAGAGGCCTTTGCTTGTAGGTTCAAATGACACCAGATATGATGGCGGAGGGGGCGGAGTGTTGGACTCAGACTCCCCGGCCTGCTCCGCCAATGTACGGGACGACCACCTCTACTCGGCTGGTCGGTGTTAGGCTACGGCTAACGCGATGTAAACAAAACAAACACGAGGGCAGAAACAACAAAGATTTGCCTGTAAATTTACAAAAACGAACTTGTTAAAAAGGCTTTTTACACACATCCATTCCGTTTGAGGTGCAAGAGCCGAGGCTAGCTCGTTAGCACACGTTAGCTAACTAGCTAAAGACAAGCTGGAAAGAGGAACCATGGCTTACCTTCACTGTTTATAGCTACCAGACTGGTTGTCTGCACGGCGTCTCTACAGCCAATATAACGTATGCATTGGTCTTTTTAATCACTGTAAACGTATTCATTCGACAGAATCGTACTTTCAGAAAGTCGCGCTCTGTATTTTATTTATTATTTTCTTCCCCCTCGCCTCCGACGGTCGCAGCTGCGTATCAGTGTGTGTCTGCTGGCTCCTAGTCGCTGCTCCTCTTGTTGTTTGTGTTTCGGAAACATGGCCGTCCGTGTGATACCACGTGACTGGACATTGACAAGCGGCTAACCAATGTTGTAGCAGTGCAAACACACCCCTATTTACTAGCCTGGACACTGATGTGTACCGCACTTTGCAACGGCATGTTCAAATGCAGAGCGTGTTGGCTGAACGGGATAATAAGCCACTAAACAGAGGAGCCTCGGTAACTTTAGCATGGGAGATGTACATCGAAAATAGTGAGCTCTAAATTAGCAAGGCAGCAAGATGCAGTTCCTGAAATATATAAAAAATAACGTGTGTTTGTATTGTCATTGTACATTTTGCAGTCAGCATTCAAATACATAATGGCATTATGTGAGTAATTTGCAACCCTTGAAAGTGAACTGAAAGACTCGCAGTGCATGTTGAGCGGCAGTATCACAAATAGCATGCACAAGTACTGTTTAATTTTAGCCAGCAGATGGCGCTGTTGAACACCATTGACATACACAATGAATACAGCTATGATATGCAGTAGGAAATTATTTTGGACAGGTGCTCACAGCCTGCTTCTTTCAAATTTGGAACTTCTTAATAAACATGCATGAAGACCAGCTCTAGACTATAGACTTGAATAATATTTTGAACAGAAAGAAAAAAATTTAAATGGGAAAGTGTTAAAGAAAATAAAACCAATACTGGTGCAAGCGTGTAATACTTGTCGAAATTCAACCTGGATAATGAAATAAAAAGTGATACTGGAAATTGAACAGCATTGATAAAGTTATAGTATTTCACTGGATCCTTAGAGGCAGCATTTAAACATGCATGTGACCCAATTATAATTAACAGATTATTCCACACTGCACCAGAGACATTATGGATGCAAAGAGGAAGAATGAAGCAAACACATAGCATAACCTCAACTGAGGCCAGACATGTAAATGGAAAACATTTCTTTAAAATTCATAAATAAAAAAATTAGCAAGTAGGAAAAGGGGAAATGTGCCTATACAGCACTTTAATTAAACATTTAAAAAAAGCCTAATTATCGTAAATAGAGGAGCATCAGAGAATATTTTCTAATCTTAAAAATCAATCAATCATTATTTGTATAGCGCCAATTCATAACAAGTGTGTTCTCCAGATGCTTTAATAAGAACGTAAAGCCCCAGGTTCTCTTAGTATCAATGGTTTGTGGTCATTTTATTTAATTGCCACTCCACCCTCAATTTAGAGCAGCACAGGGCAGGTCCAACATTATCACCTAATGATATCTTTAGGCCCTAAGAGGTTCTTTGTAAAATGTTCATTTTAATATATTTGTTATTAAAATATACATCCTGCCTATGGTGATTATTGTAATGTAAATTGGATCTAAAATAATCGACCAACAAGTTTTTGGTCAGTGTCAATGTCACTGAAACACAACCTGTAAAGATAGCCAGGCTCAGTTGCGGCTCATCAAATATTTGCCTCAATGCTTCCAAGAAGTAAATCCAGCCATAACAGTTTTTTTCTATACTGTCCATCCATGTAAATGGCTCGATTATATAACATTAACAACACATATTTTGCAGGGCAGCTATGTTTAATTGTAAAACATGGTATTCAAATTTAAGGACACATGTTATGAATTCAGATACAACAGCATATTTAGCACAACACTCAAAACATGTGATGGTATCCCTTATAATGGTGGTTCGTTTTACATATCCCTTATAATAGAAACGAGGATTACAGTCAGTGTTAAGAATTGTTTTTTAAATGATGTTATGCTTAAAATGACCCCTAGGTGGCAACAAACCAACATTATCTATTTATTTGTTCATCAGTTGTACTTTTATTTTTTATAAAATACCAAAACAACCACTTGAATTTCTATTTGTGCTTGGGAAATTATTTTGTTATAGGGCATCATCACACCATTTAAGTGCAACGTTTTTAGACTTGCTTTAAATGTATCAAGAGAAACAATAAGCGTAGTTGATGGAGAACAAAAAAAAGCAATGTAATGTTTGTCAATGTGACTGAACTTTATGGCAAAATTATTCAGACCAGCTTGACCTCTGGTATAATATAGAAAATGACTGAGTATATTCAGGCAATAGATTTTGATTTCACAATTTAGTGTTCCAAAAAATATATAAACCTGACGGAATTTCCTAAATTAATCCGACTTTATCAGATTGCAACCCGCATCTTTATATAGTGTATCACTTGTATATGGAGCAAACACTAAACTGCTGCAAGGAACCATCTCTGTAGGCGATTACAGTAGATCTATCAACCATACAGTTGTGATTTGAAGAAGAACTATGTGGTCAGATGTGCAGTATATACTGCATGAGTTTCCAAGCAACATCAGCCCAAATGTTTAGTATAAATCATATAAATGCAGGCCTTTGAAAGACAGATGAACAAATGTACATATTCCAGAAATTGTTGGAAACATTTTTACATAAACAAGTGCATTGCTTTACAGTCATAACTTGGAAAAAACACAATAAATTGAGGGAACTTATTAAATAACATGTGCACAGAAGCTCATGCAGAGATGCATGGCTGCATAGACATTGTAGGAAGATAAGTCAACCATCCAACCAATACAACCTCTCTGAGCTGCTGCTGCTTTACATATACTACTCAGTTTCTCTGTCCAACCGTCATTACACATTTCTAGATCCTAACAGCGTTTTAAATACAGAACTCTTCATCCCCATTTGTAATCCCTTTATGTACAGTGGTGTTTGAGACCACATGACAAGCCTCATATGATGAGAAAATTGCCTGGTTTTAAATTATTTTCTTCTACTCTGGTTGTGTGATGATGCTTCTGTTTTGCATCTGCATCCTGTCCTTCCTGCTGACCACATCTCCAATGGTGAGTGCCAGTGTGTCCAACAGCTTCAGAGACTGCAGCCATTTCTTCTACATGCAGACACCACCTGCAGAAATAAAAGGAACCAGCCTGAAGAGGATCTGCCAGAAGTATGCAGATGAACAGCGCTACGCCACGTTGTATGACAGCAGTCGCCGCCTCCCACTCTACTCAGCCTACATCTTTAAGAAGTCTGATGGGATGAAGAGGATGGACACGCCATGGATGTTTGAGCCACAGGTAGAGAGAATAACTAATGTTATTGGTTGATTTGTCACTTTTGTTTATCCTGACAGACCATGGAGAGGCAACAATTGTTGTCAAATCCCTATTTGAATCTCATCATAGTTGATCTCACATGAATATCAGTGAGTATAATTAGGCTATTATAACATACCCGAGAAGAAGTAAAACTTGTGGTGACATCATCAAAGGAACTTTGGGGTTAAGATTGCTTTAATTTTGTCAATTTGCACAATTTGGATAACACATACACAATCTTTCACCAGGTGCATGCAGGTTAAAATAATAGACATAGCAACATGATATTGTGGGTCCAATCACCTTTCAATTAAACAAACATGTCCCTTAAAATATTGCTCTTGAAGGAAAGTGTGAAGGCCTATTTGAAAAAGGACTAATCTCACTCTAATTTTTGTCCGCTAACTATTTAGCTTTAGCCAGCAGCTTGTTAGCTAGTTTAGCTAAGGCTAGTCATAGTAATTATGCACTTTTTCCCAATTAAGTTTTACCTTCACCTTCATAGCACAGATGTACTGATTATTTCAATGATGTTGGGATTAGAGAGAAATATTTTGCGGAAAAAAAATGTGTTAATATATATGTTTTGTCAAAAAACTAGCTGTCTTCGTGCTTAGCTAAGCTTAAAAACTGCTGGCGCATTGTACATTTCTTCTTCTTCTCTTTGTGTTGTTATTATTATTACTATGAATTGACACTCTTTTTTTCTCCCTTTTCTCCTCCCTACAGTTGGTTTCTGTTGGAGAGAGTGGCAACATGAGAGCTCTTCCACTTACTGACGACAACCCCCCTCTGATTGAGGACAGCCAAGCTGTGCTTGAGGACTACACAGACGCAGTAGAATATAGACGTAGCCCCCTGAATCCTGACCTGCACCAATCAGAGCCAAATGACAAATCCTCCACATATACTCTGACCAATGTAGTTCCATTACTCACAAACTTTCTAGAAACCACCTGGAACCCATATTTGGATGTTATCCGCCGTCGCCTCAACAACTTCTGCCATGGCAAATCTTTCATAGTGACTGGGGTTACCATTTCTGGTGCGACAATCAAACGAGATAAAAGAGACCGCCTGGCCCTCCCAAAATACCTATGGCTCGCTTACTGCTGCCCCCGGTTTGACCGTAACTCTCCATATGAAGTGAGGTTCATGTTCCCTAGTTACGGAGGCTATGCGCTAAATGAACAAACTGACCAAAAAGTGGTGGAAGTCCCACTAAAGACTTTGGAAAACTTCCTGAAAAGTCAGATAGACACAGACGGTGACCTGACTATTTTCTACAAGGGCTGTGTGTCAGAAAACACCTTCAAGAAAAAGAGAGATCTGACCAATGGAACTTGAGGAACAGCCGATGATGCAGCCTTTACATAAAATGTACTGAAAACAAACAGACCTATGTGGAATCTGTGTTTTTTTCCCAACATGCCAGCCAGTTTATAGGAGGAGAAAGAGTCTTTTGAATATAATGTACTTGATAGGATGGGTTTGTTTTCTGATGAAAGGTCTCTATGTGTTAGCAGGCCTATTGGATAAAAATCACAGCATATGGAGCCAATTAGCAGACGTTCTTAAACTTTGAGAGCAAAACTCTATATTTATACTTCCCATTATGAAATTCATACATTTATGCCGTGTGGACCTAGTTCAGAATTTCATGGTTTGGAACCAAACCAATTTATACTGTGATTAAGGAATACTCTACCTCATGTTTGGTACATGGAATGT
Organism: Tautogolabrus adspersus; assembly: GCA_020745685.1. NCBI lineage: Eukaryota > Metazoa > Chordata > Actinopteri > Labriformes > Labridae > Tautogolabrus > Tautogolabrus adspersus. The sequence continues at coordinate 5,749,547 of CM036556.1, read as the reverse complement.
GGCTACTGCTTTTAAGAAATGTGGCTTCCAATGTTAAAATGGCATGGTAGATAAAACTATTAAATATTCCCTGAGCTGAAGTTGAAATGGTTTAGTACTTTACAATACTTTCATACATTCATATTTTAGAACACACATTAATACAAAGATGGCAGCCACTTAGATGCAAGTTGCTAACATATTTTGATATATCTAATCTAATTCATCCACACACACATACATTCACACAGTGATGGTAGCGCCTTTTGACTGAACTTTGGGTTCAGTTTCTTGAGAAAGAAACACTTTGACATGTTGACTTGTGTAGCTAGAAATCGAACCACCAATCCTCTAAGTAGTAGAAGTCCAGCTCTAATTCATTTTGGCATATGCTAATTTTTGGTGACTAAAACCCATTTTGTGTGGCGGTAAAAAGACAAGACACTCACAAGCAGCCAGAAGAAGGTGTTTGTTTGTGCTTCTGGATTAGTAAATATTTAAACTAATGGCGATGGCTCACTCAATGGCTACGTTTACATGCACACCATATTCCTGTATTAATCGGAATAATGACAATATTCCGATTGCGTAGGAGTCATGTAAACACCTTATTCCAATTGCCATAACCCGATTAAGCTCATATTCCGATTATTAAAAACCCGAATAAGACCCCTGGCATATGCCTGTATCAACCCGAATATTGGGCCATGTAAACGCCTTAGTCGGAATATGCTCCTGAATATGCTACTTCAAGGATTTTGTTATACAAGTAGCGGATGTCTGTCTGTGAAGGAGCTCAGTGCGCATGTGTGTGGGTGGTGGAGCGAGTGAGGAGAGAGAGAAAACGAGGCGAGTGTGTGTGTTCTGCAGATGTGTGCGAGAGGCGCTTTATGATGCCGGGGACCGGAGCAGAATTAGGCAGAGAAACGTTAAACTCAATGGTACTGTTATACAAGTTATGTGTGTGCGAAATAAACGACCCGACACCTCAAGCTACCAGCCGGACTCTCCGTGTCTGTTTTACCCCAGTCAAAGTGACGGGGGTTAGCCCCGAAGTTGAACGATACTTCAGCCCTGGAGCAGACAAATAAGTCTCCCTGTGCGCTCTGACCACGGTCGGAACGCCGAAGCAGGACAGGTTAACAATTTGTTTACGCCCCTAGATGACGTCTTGTCATGACGCTACTACTACTACTACTACGGTTTATTCGGAATATGCTGATTAACATGTAAACAGGAATATTCCAGTAGCTCAGCACTCTACGGAGCATGTAAACACCTTTTTCGGAATATTGCCTTAACCAGAATATGGACCTTAATCGGAATATGGTGTGCATGTAAACGTAGCCACTGTCACTGGTAGTTGTCTCTCAACCGGAAGGTCGGGTTCAATCCCCACCACCTGCAGTCCTATGTCAAAGGCTCGGTGGGCAAGACACTAGCCCCAAATTGCTCCTGCTGTGTCAGCAGTGTGTGAATATGTATGAATGGGATTAGCTAATATTGATGGACACTTTACATAGCAACCTATGGTTGGTTAATGGTAAATGGACTCTAGCTTATATAGCGCTTTTCTAGTCTTCTGACTACTCAATGCGCTTATACACTGCATGTCACACCCATTCACACCCTGATGGTTGCTATGTAGTGAGACCATCAGAAGTGACTAATCCCATTCATTCGTTGTACGCTGCAGACGAAACAGCAGGAGCAATTCGGGGTTAAGTGTCTCGCTCAAGGACACATTGCTGCAGGAGCAGGGAATTGAACCCTCAACGTTCCTGTTGAGAGACGACAGCTCTACCAACTGAGCCACAGCCGCCCCGATTGTGTGAATGGGTAAGTGTGTAAAAATCACTGTGAGTAGTCAGAGGACTAGAATAGCGCTACACATGCTCAAATCCATTTACATGCTTAAAACCTTTACTGTGGATATTCTTTGTGTGTCTATTTGTTACCTTTTCTTAACTTGTTAAGAACATTGATGATTATTATAATCATGTTTTACAGAAACAACATCATTTAAAACATGAATAAAATAGTGAATAGTAAAAAATTGTAATATTTCATTTAAGTGTCCTTCATTCCTTCATTTCAGCCACATGTTCTTTTGTGGAGTATTACAAGCTGTACATTTCTGCTATAGGCATTTCTTTCAAATGAAGTGCCTTAATACATTTTACAGCAGATCCAGGGAATTGGAGCATTGGATAAGGTATTGACTGGTAGATGGAGGTTTATAACTTTCTTTGAGCCATTTAACAGCTATATAATGGCTTCACTGTTTGAGTAAGATATGCCGTTGCAGTTTATTCAAATACTATTTGGGGCAAACTTTACTCTGACCAGCAGCAGGCCTCCACCCACACTTTAATCAATGTACCCTTCCATACTGATTTTCAGCATACTCTATGGCTGCTTAAAGCTTGACTACTTTTGCCTGAGCATAAAATCACTGACTAAAATACCATTGGTTATTAGTTACAGTACTAATGGCTAGCTGGCTGTCCCAAACTTTGATGAATCAACTGGCAACCCAAATATTATATATGCTCCCTGATAGTCTCCTCTGTCTCCCATTCATTCGAGTCGTTTTAATATGTGAGCAGTTTCAATGTGTCTTAATTTCCAACATCCTTTATAGTTCTCTATGCACTTGTAGTCTTTTGCAACAAGAAGCAGATGGATTTATTAGTTTGTCTTTGATTGCTGCACCAATAAGAAATGTCCCTATATTCTCCTTTTACTAAATACATTCAAATGTGGATGTAGGCTTCGGCTAATACCTTATAGTTTATAATGGTATCAGTTTGTTCTATATCTTTTATCAAGTGTTTCAACAAAGTAGATATTATTACAGCAATAAGCTAAAGTGCATTTTTTAAACAAAAAAGACAGTCTACGTTTCAAACAGGATTTACATGAGAATCTTCGAAAATGTTAGAAACCTGACAAGACTTGTACATAACATGTTTGTGTAGGTGTGATAACCTTTTCTACCTTCATCCACACCAATTAGTAAAAAATGTATTCCTTTGCCATTGATGTACTTTGGCTGTTCTTCAGGCTGTGGGTGGATCTGCTGCTGTAAATGAAGGGAATTGTTTTGCATATAGTAATGTAATGATAGCAGAAGTTTTAACGGCGGCTGTTTGACTGAGCTCCATGGGCAGATATAGAGACACATTCAAACATTTGTAGCAGCTTACAGAGGCATAGTGACTTTTAATTGAAAGCTTTTACATCTCACAAGAGTTACACCATGATGGCGTTTTGGGCGAAGACGTTTTTTCTTGCTGTTATCATGATATCATCAGCTGTTAGAGGGAGAGTGGAAAAAGAGCTGTCTCCAGAGTGCAGAGAATTCCTCTACATGGGAACACCACCGAGTGGAGTGGAACATCAGTCCCTCCAGTTCATTTGTCAACACTACAACAAGAAGCCACGCTATGTGACGCTTTACAACATTGTGGACCATATACCTGTCTACTCAGCCTACACATTCAAACGCTCAGACGGGGAGAAATGTGTGGATGTCCCATGGATGTACGAACCTCAGGTAAAGAAAAATAGCATGGTGCACACGATGCGCTAAGAAAGCATGCTTTAATTTAACTGCTCTGAGATATTGTGGCTAGATTTAAACTTGTTCAACAGCTTCAATTCATTTTCTTGTCCTAACCTTATTATTTGCATTGGCTTTGTCTGTCTCCCTAGCTATCCACATTTACTGACACAGATGAAATGCAGCCTTTCCCGAGTGGTTACATGCACATGAATTTTGAAGATGCCCAAGCTGTTCTGGATGATTATACAAATGCCATCCATTACGAGCGTGCCACCCTCAACCCAGACGCGCATCAGAATGAACCAGATGACAAGGCCTCCACCTACACCCTCACTAATGTCGTGCCCATGGTGCCGGACTTCACCAACAGAGTTTGGAGCAGACAGGAGCACATCATCCGCAAACGGCTGAATAATTACTGCCGTGGAACAGCTTACATTGTCACAGGTATCACCACCTCAGGAAAGATGATTCGCCGGCAAAACATGAACCGCATTGCAGTGCCCACATACTTATGGTCGGCTTATTGCTGTGTTGACTTCGACCACAACACACCCTATAACGAGCGCCATAAATTCCCATCTTTTGCTCACTATGGTCTCAATGAGCACGACAATGAGTTGATGGAGGTCTCAGTCGAGAAGCTGAAGGAGTTCCTCACGAGGACAACTTTTGTAGATCAGAACTTTCAGATCTTTGTAAAGGATTGTGAACCAGCAGCTAGTAAAACCAAATAGGCAAAGATATAACTGCATAGCAGCTAGGCCATCGTGTCTCAACTGTCATGGTCTTTTTCTGTCTCTTCTTCTTACTGAGCCTAAATTAGTTTTGACTTGAAGGTGAAGGTGATTTCATGGCATTAACAATGAACCTGCTTGATTTTTGATGTCCTCGGCCGGTTATTGTTAAGAAAATACATCTAGTCATTGTTTGTTTATTCACACCATTGTGCTATTCCTGCTGTAAAATCTCAAATGTGACAATATTTGTAGCATAATAAACTATCTTAAATATGAAAAAAACAATCATGGAATTTGTATTATTTGTTTCAAAACACATTTAAAAACTGATCTTTCAATCATTTGAACACCCTTCATGCCTCACTAAAAATGTGGACAGATAATCCTGCTTTGTCTCACATGAAGTAATAAACAGTTTCAAACTTAAACTGTCTCTGAAGTTGTTGTTTTTAATCTTCATTAACATACTTTAACAACACACAGTTTGTTTATTATCACTTATAAGAAACTAGACTTTTAAGACAACATGATTATTTAGAATTAAAGCTATACGGCCTCTTTTTGTATTGTTCTCACCTTACATCCGTACAATTTTCCCTGGTTAACATGAAAAATCTCATATAATGTTGTTGCACCGGCACTAAAATTGATCGTGCCAGTATTTACCAAGCTTTCCATGTGGTCACTGCTGTTGTCGACCTTATAAGGTACATACCAAGACTAAAACTCATTGGTTTTAATACTGGGTCAAAATATTGGGCTTTGAGGGTTGAGGAGTCTGCAGATGTTCTGTGCTATTGTGTATCTCCCTCGAAAGCATTAGCTGAAACAGGCACCTGCTTTGCATTTGTAAAAGAAGAACTTCATTATAAGTCACTGATCTGATCTCTCTCTTTTCTCAGACACATACATTGGAATAGGCACCTTCTCTTTTCTTCTGACTCGCATGTCTTTCTTTCTCTTTCATTCCCACTGTTACTCTGACTTAACAAAAAGTAAAAACAAAAAATATTCATTAATAAAAACTCTATGTTTGCTATACTTGAAGGGACGGTATAATTTGTAGAAAGAAGTATCAGCTAGTTTTTTCCTCTGCAGTTCAGTGTAATAAAAACACTCTCTTTGATTGATAACATTCACAACTTTTGAATTACTGCTATGTTCACGGCGAGGATTTTGCATATATGGAAAAGACTTTACAATGGCAGACCAGTTTGCTTAAAGTACAGATGAGGCAGGCTAGGGTAGAGGCTGCACTTGTTAGAAAAAGTTGATGTATTACATGTTAGAACGATACGTACGAGCAGACGTATCAGGGTCTAAAAGGACACAGACGTTTTTAGACTGAGGTAAAGGGCTTCTATAATGACACCTACTTCAGAAAACTGTGCCTTTCACCTGGCAGCTCTCATGACAATGCTGACCTTCGTATTGCTGCAAGGTGCCCAGGCAGGAGTGGTGGTGGATTTCAACCATGCAGAGCGTTGTAAGGACTCTCTGTACATGGGCACTCCACCCCGAGGCTACCTCAGCAACTCTTTTAAGAAAATCTGCCAGAGGTACGAGGATCAACCCCGCTATGTCACCCTATATGACTCTCAGGACCACATCCCCATCTACTCTGCCTACACCTTCAAGAAGTCAGACGGGGAGAAGAAGGTGGACTTTCCTTGGATGTTTGAGCCTCAGGTGAGAGTTCTTTCAAGCTTAATCTTAGTCCAAATATTACATAGTTTCATGACAGGTCTGTTTTAAGTCTAAGCTTCAAAACCAACCTATTGGGGATACTTTTTCTGTGCATGTAGATATTGTACACAGACCTATCCATCTTACAGTGCGGTTTTATAGTTTCACATCATGCAATATGCTACATCAATTTGTATGACTTGATCAGGGATTCCACAATGTCTTTAGACAAAGAAAACATACACAGAACAATGAGCAGCTTAGAGAGCCGGGCCGACTATTGCAGTTGCTACAGGCAACAAAGTAAGCTTGAGATAAGCTATGAATGGTATTTGAGATACTGTTGCTTTGACTTTATATGGTCTAAGAAGTACTTATGTAAATCTGCATTTGCAAATAGGTTTTATGCGAATGTCTCTGAATGAAGGTAAACAAATTAATTTCTGCTTTATCCTTTCAGAAGTTGTAAAACGGCACACTAAATTTTAAGCAATCTAATCTTTTCCTTCTCTCTCTCCTTCTATAGCTGGCCTCAGAAAAGAGCAGCAGTAACATGGAGCCCTTCCCCCAATCTGCAGGCATGCATATGAACTTTGAGGACACTCAAGCAGTCCTGGATGACTACGCTAATGTCGTTCAGTATGAACGTGGCCAACTAAATCCTGACGAGCATCAGGCTGACCCTCTAGACAAAGCCGCCACTTACAGCTTGACAAATGTGGTACCCCAGATCAGGGAGTTTAACTTGGGTCCTTGGGCAGAACATCAAGACATCATCCGCCAACGTCTCAACAACTACTGCCGTGGCAAAGCCTTTGTGGTCACAGGTGTCACCACCTCTGGGCACACGATTCGTCGCAGCAACCTGAACCGGTTGGCCGTTCCGGAGTACATGTGGTCGGCCTACTGCTGCACCGAGTTTGATCAAAATGCGCCATACTTTGTCCGCTACAAGTTCCCTGTGTTTGGAGCTTATGGGCTGAATGATCGAGTCAACAACCACATGGTGGAAGTTCCTCTGAAAAACCTGGAAAAGTTTCTCAAGGGGAGGATGAATGTGGATCAGAATTTTCAGATTTTTTATAATGATTGTGGGCCAAACAATTGAGAAAAAGAGGGCATAGGAGTACATTGAGAATAGGCTCACTGTTTAAGGTTTGGGGCTTTTTCAGCTCAATATTTGTGAAACTAAGATGTGTGGTCAACTCATAGTACAGTATATTTAAAATGATTGGAGAGTGTGTAACTATTAATTAACCTTTAGATTGTTTTTCTTGATTTTGTCTGTGAATTGTCTATATGGTAAAAATTCTCTTTAACATTAACCCTGAAACTTAAGGTGACTTTTACAAGTTATCTTTATTTGGCAGAACATTATAATGATATACGTTCTAATATCTCTTAAAGATAATCCACAAATCTGCATATTTAAGATGATGTACCAATACAATGATCAGCAATGTTGGTTTAATAATCACATGAATTATTTTATCTTTTGTCAACGTTCCAATAAAACCTATGGGAAATTGATAAAGGTGAATTTAAGTTGTCATTATTATGTTCACAAAAACAATGTATGACGGTCACAGTGTCTTCAATAAAATAATCAGCTACTTGAGTTACCCAAAATGTTTGTTCAAGCTCAGTTTTTCACAAAAATGTCAATGCAACTTTAGTTTAGATTAAAGGAAAAACACGTTGGCGGGTATTTACTTTCCCAATGTGAGTTCAAGATGGTTGGATTCAAACGGTAGGTAATAAAGCAATAAGAAAAAGAGCCTGTATTTTCATCAAGGTTTTTAATCTTTTTTTTTAACGTACAATATATTGATTTAATCCAACCAATCACTGTACTAATTTTCCAAATAATACAATAGTTTTTGAAGACATGCACATACAGTATTTCTAATGTTCATCCTTCCTGATTTTATATCAGAATCAGCATACATACAATTAATATATATACTGTATATTTTTATTTCAGGACCAGGATTGGTCAGTCATTTAGTTTATGTTTATTTTTGGCAGTCTGTGGCATACACAGGTTATAAAATGATGAGTGATCCAGAGATGATACTTTTTTCCATGCCACCCACGCCCGCCTCTGCAGCTCCATGTTTTCGAGCTCACACCCATAGTAGTGAGGGTCCAGGACAAGCAAGTAACTCTCCTTGTCCCCTGTGCACACTCCTAATATCCCCTTAGAGGAGTTATCCCTGTCCCCTCCCATCATGACTGGGGACCCATGCTTCTCAAAGTGCTGATGTAGCCCTTCCACTGCAACCTGCTCCAGCTCTGCACCTCCACCTCTAACATGTACCAATTTACAGGGGACGTCATAGAAATAGTCAAGGACCAGGGATGCTTCAAAAGTTCCAATCCACTCCTTGGAGCATGAGAAGGAGTCTGGTTTGTCCCCCATGCTGACCAAAGCTTGTTGGATTTCAAGAAGGCTTGGTGGAGGCCTGTGTTTGTCCTGAATAGGGGACCAGTTATGACAAAGCCAGGAAGCCATTGTTTGAATAGTGCGGTAGCCACACCCCCAGCCTCTGTCGTCTTGTCCATCACAGCCATAATGGAAGTAGAGGTAGTCTCCTACAATCAGGGAACATTTCACAGCACCTGTAAATGGATTAGGAAGACCAGTGTGCACATTCTTTGATAAGATCTGGGTCTTCTTCTTAATCCCCCCCCTGGGTAGCTCCACTTCCGCCCCAGTCAATCTCATCAGATTTCTCGTCTGCATCCGTTTTATCCATACTTTTTTTCTCTAGCGAGAGCTATGTTGCTGTCACCATAATGCATAATACTTCAAAATGGTCCCAGCTGTTCATAACTCTGCCGACAGTAGCACGGTGTAACAGCAATAACAGCCCGTTTGGTTCACTTGCTATCGGTCTTGAGTTCCGCCTTAGCTTTCCCACTCGCAATGGTGCCTTCAGGAGCCTTTGTCAGTTCTGGGTAAAATATCAGATAACATTTATTGTCGGTATAAGCCGTCTGAAATCTACTGCGGAATCAAATAGGAGTCTTCACTAAAAGGGGAGTATGTATGGATCATGTAGTATAAGCGTTATCAGGGTTTTCATGGCCAATTAAAATCTTTTCTAGTCGCAACGTTACCTACTTCTTTGTGTTCCAATATTTCAGCAGACTTTGAAGGGAGCATTTTGTTAAGCGCCACCCGGTGCACGCGGAGGGGAAACACATCTCATCACACCTGGCTGTAATTAATCGTCTGCTAATTATTACATCGCTAGCTTTGTTATTTTCCTTGAAAAATGACGACGCTTGTCAAAACAGTTATTGTCTCTCTTATCGTGTTTTTTCTGTGTGTCAGTGAAGTTTCTAATGCTGAAAAAAGTGGTGCAACGACCCCAGACGAAGCCGGTGGTCTCAAAATAGAGTGCGGAGAAGTCAAAATGAGAATTACAATAAACCGACTGTTTTTCAAGGAGAGAAGTTTTCCGTTCAAACCAGAATATCTCCGACTCGGAGTTAACACATCACAACAGAGTTCATGTGGACCAAAGGCAGAGATGTCAGAGTTTGAAATGGTCATATCAACTGGATTACAAGAATGTGGGACTGAGTCTAGTGTAAGTAATGAGGTAGCCTAAACAACTGCTATCATGGTAAGGTAAGCCATCACTAAGGATGTAGGCTACAGCACCAACAATTAGGCTACTGCATTATGAGACGTTTACCCTGCCTCTGGTTAATGATTTTGAACACTCTGTGAATAATTTATAGGTGTGTTTCACTTATTTCATTCCTTTATAATTGCTCATTTCAAGGTATATGGTGATTGGCTTGTCTATACCAACCAGCTTGTGCTGTTTCCTGCTGTGGTTCCCACCTCTACAGGCAGCCTGTTAGTAAGGGGAACGACAACTGTCATACCTGTTGAGTGCCATTATAAAAGGTAAGGCAATGTTTCTGTATTTTATTGGTCCTCATGTATGTTGGGGCGGCTGTGGGTCAGCTGGCAGTGGCGATTCTAGAGTCTGTTTGGGCATTAGGCAAAAATCATTTGGGGGGCCCTCCATCCAGCGTTCATCACCATTATGTCTTCCAGCCAATGCTGACCCCTTTTCCTATTTTTCATTTTTTTGTTCTCGTTCCTATAGAAAGCTAATTCCTCTTCATTTTTCTTTTAATTGACAAACTTTAATGCATTTGATGCTTAGCAGGGCAACAAGAGTGAGTGCTGTCAGATGGGGCCCCCTAAGGGAGATTTCCTATTGTCATTGCAAAATCTGCACATATCGTGCCACTGCTTTGGTTTAAGTTTGTGTGCTCTCAGGGCCCCCCTTCTGGTCTGGGGCCCCAAGCAGTTGCCTGCCTTGCCTGTTGATAAGCAGCGCCTCTGTCAGTTGGTAAAGTCGGTCGTTGGGGGTTCGATCCCCATCTCCTGCAGCTACATGTCCGATGTGTCCCTGGGCGAGACGCTTAACCCCAAGTTGCTCCCGGTGCTTCGTCTGTGGCGTATGAATGTGTATGAATGGGATAAGTTACCTCTGCCATCAGTGTGTAAATGAGTGTGAATGAGTAGGTGTGGCCTGCAGTGTAAAAGGTAGTCAGAAGTCTAGAAGAGCGCTATACAAGCTCAAGTCCATTTACCATGTACAAATATTCTTCTTTGCTGAAACATATTTTACAGGAACAAGGTCAACAGTTTCTGTTAGGCTTCGCCAACTCTTTTTTAATTGTTTAAAACCTGCATTTGTCTGAGCGCAGAAAGCAGACAGTGACTGGGGAACCATTAACCCCAACCTGGCTACCTCTGACTTTAACTATTAGTGCAAATGGCCTCCTGCACTTCTCCCTGCGTACCATGGAAGGTGAGATCACTGTAATTGAATCCCGACGTAACCTTTGTTAGATTTCTGTGTAAGAAACAGATATGTGTGTTTATTTTTCTGTGTCATACTTACTACAATGGGAATGGAAAAAAGTAATATTTTTGTATGTTTTTCCTTGTCTTATGTAGATGGCTGTTCCTCTATGCGTAGCTCCTTGGTGTATCAACAGGGGGAAGCTGTGTTTTTGGAGGCTGGTATTGAAGCCCCCCGTCACCCTTCTCTTACTCTTTATGTCGACTACTGTGTTGCTACGTTTAAACCTGACCCTCTCTCCATGCCAAGCTATAAGTTCATCACTAAGCATGGGTAAATATTTCATTCAGAACTAAATTCTAAACAGAAATAATACACTTTAACAATTCAGCACATACATATGGCACAGTGCTAAATCCAATGACATGCTAGCGATATCATTTGAAGTATAATAAATGTATAATCACAGCCAAGTGCTGTCGTCATTCAGTTTTTATTTGACTAAGACACATCATGTGAAATAAATGCCATTCATGGATTCATGCTCCGTCATTACAGATGTCTTATGGACAGCATGGTGCCAGGCTCTTCATCCAAATTCCTCCCACGGAAGCAAAGGGACAGACTGTGCTTCAGTGTCCAAGCTTTCCAATTCACCAAGGAGTCTGTGGATCAGGTTACAGAACTCTATTCAACAGTAGCTCATTACTTTCTAGGGATGTAACGATTCACTCAACTCACGATACGATTCATGACTGAGATTAAGCTTGAAAGAACTCTCCCCTGAGGCTCAAACATCCAAGGAAAGTCCACCTTCTTCTCCCCGTCTGACTTCTTGAAGTCAGAGTAGATGGGGATGTGTTCCTGAGAGTCATATAGGGTGACATAGCGGGGTTGATCCTCGTACCTCTGGCAGATCTTCTTAAAAGAGTTGCTGAGGTAGCCTCGGGGTGGAGTACAGAGAGTCCTTACAACGCTCTGCATGGTTGAAATCCACCACCATTCCAGCCTGGGCCCCTCGTTGCAATACGAAGGTCAGCATTGTCATGAGAGCTGCCAGGTGAAAGGCACAGTTTTTCTGAAGTAGGTGTCATTATAGAACCCATTAATCTTGCTCTGCAGCTGCTGACGCTCACGATATTATTGCGATACATTTTTCAGAGTACGGATGTGAACCTTGACACCTTTGAATCGATTTATTTATCTCGATTTCACCATTAATCTTTACATCCCTATTATTTTCTGCATAAAATAATTGTTTTTGAAATAGTAATCCGTGTAGCTCAAACTGTTCTTTTGTAATCAAGATTTCTGTTCCTATTCAATCTACAGTTTCTTTGGTTGTTAAACATTATAAATATGCATTGTAATTAATCACTTGTGGACATTGTTGCGTTACTTTACTAAATTTTCCAGCTTTGTTATTCTAGATGTTCATCAGCTGCCACCTAAGGGCCACTCTGAAAGAAGACTCACACAGCCGTATGAATAAAGCATGCTTCTTTCATAGACCCTCATTCAGGTGAGGCTGCCAAACTGTTGTTGACCTGTAGTAGTTAAATCAGTTCATCATGATCTGGTGTTCTGGTCTTGATTTTTTTGTTTCAGCCCATTGAGTCCTCTGATGTAAAGTGTAATTAGCTGGAGTAACATAGCTGAGCTGGATTGTCAGAATATGTCTGTCATTCAGGTGGCGTTCAACAGAGGGAGACAATGCTTTATGTGAGTGCTGTAACTCTGATGACTGCGTGAGTCACACTGTTGAAGACAAGAGCACAGCTGCTGGACACAGACCTAACCCAGATTCAGGTTCTTAACCCTTCCAAAAACTTTAATTTAACCAGTTGTGTTAATAGCAAATGATAGCTTGATCATAGCAACGTGTGCATTTTAATTATATCTGAACAAGGTTACTGAGCAAGTCTTATGTTTGTTTGTATTTTTTAACAGAAAGGAGGCAGGAGGCAGATACAATAGTTGGGCCACTTCACACTCTTCCACGCTCCCATTGGACAGGGGCTCTGTTGGTTAATCACTAGAAGACCCATCTCCAACCTAACAAATAGGTGGGTACAAGGAATGTAGAGACCCAAACCAAGAGTTAGACAATCAAGCATCCACCACATGCTGTTTTTTCACGACTCATTGTGACTGTTGTGAAGTTGTTGGATGAGAATGTTTAATCGAAAATCATTCCCAGCTATAACATTAGCTCTACAAATTTCTTCTTGTTGCTAGTTGTAAAACCTATTAAAATCCCCCTGCATTTGAGACTCATTTTTACTACTTTGCAGCAGCAGTCGACTATATACATAACAAATGCTCCCCAACACACACCATCTAACTACAGGCAGATGGTTTTGGTAGAACTTCTTTTATGTAAACTGAGTAATTGACTTAAATAGACTAATGTAAGGATGAGGGGATTATTGCTCTCTGACACAAGATTAAAGATACTATATGCAAAATGTTTCCTAAAACATCTACATTAGATAGAAATTGACTAAACTTATGTTATATATATTTTTTGTTGTGTACTTACATTACCTCAAATATTTCCAACAGTTATCAAAACCAGAGAAATCCTTCATTTTGTAGTTGTAACGGGGAAACAGTTTATTGTTGCTGTGGAAACACAGGTGACACGTCAAAGACTGCTACATATGGATGTGGGAACTGCTACTGAAAGCTGTTATACATATTTGCTGTATGTGCTGCTGTTTTGTCCGTTCGTATTATTACGGTCAACTCAGAGATACTTTCATCAGAGCGGTGAGGGTGGAGTAGCAGACAGAATCACTCCCATGGTTCCCCGTCAGCCTCGAAGTCATCTTTAGTTTTGTTTTGATTAAGAGCCCCCTGGCGGCGAAATGTACACACTGTGAAGAGGTTTGCAGTGGGATATTGAAGATGCGATTATCTAAACGCAGTCTTCCAGTCTTCATAGTGATGTTTTTTTTGTTGGCAAATTATAATCTCTGAATTGAAGTTATTAGTGTAATGAATTGTACGGCCTTAAAATTGTATTGTATCCCTGAGGGAAATGTTGGTTTACACTTCGTTATTTTAGAGACATTCTTCTCACACACACAGGACCTGTGGACATGCATTAGTGGAGAGATGTCAGAGTGGGGCTGCTACACACGGCTACGCAGGGAGGGCACCAGAGCAGTTGGGGGTTCAGTGCCTTGCTCAATGGCACCTCAGCAGTACTGCCTGGGACTTGAACCGGCGACCCTCCAGTTCCCAACCCAAGTCCCTACGGACTGAGTAACTGCCGCCCCCAGAACAATAGTTCTTTGGTTATTTTAATGTTTTAAAATGTCTCTGAAATGAGGGCAGAAACCCTGACTGTATATATGTGTGCTGTGTGGGACCAACCATTATTATTTTCATCATGACTGAAAAATAGATCGTTTTTTCACTCAGTCATTAATATTGATTGCTATGAAAACAAATCCAAAGAGACTTTTCCCAAAGAGTTTTAAGGACAACAATGGAACCTAAAATATCTCTGAGTCAACATGCATACTAGAATAAACAGACATTTGAGGAAGAATGGGGCAGCTACACAGCCATACACAATATGTGCTTTACATCCCGGTCTGCAGTAGAAGCATTTGTCCTGTGTACTGTAGTGAGAGATATAGTGACAGAACAAATGGATTACCTGGTAGTAATCTTATGTCTTATCCAGAAATAAAATATACTGACCTTTTTCGAATCCAAAGCAGATTTATCAAAACTTCTCCAAGCCTTAGTAAAAAAACAATATTCTTTAGATGAGTGGGAGTATTGTGGCTTGAGAAGTTGAAAGTCAAGGCTTGAAATGTGTGACACTTGTTTTTGTAGAATCAGAAAAGATGACGATTTATTTTGTTGAAAGAACTAATGTTTTTAAATGTTACTGTAGTATTAGGTTGAGCAAACATATTTCATCTAGAACAGGAAGTGGGTATGCTCCTATAACATATCTGTTTAGATTATGAAATACAGTTATTTGCATGCATGGATGGAAGAATGCAACTTGGAAAGTTTCAGGACAAAGATCTTTCAGACATTTGATTATGTGCAACATGCAAAGAAGATGAAATGGATACTTGACGCTGTGATTGATCATAATGTGAAAGGTAAGCCACAGAACCTTTCGTTCAGTTAAACGAAGGTATACCGTATACCCATCCAGATTTAGTGGTGCAGTATTAACAGCTGGTCGCCCATGAGTTACCTGTCAAAGTCATTTAACTAATTATTATCTACATTATGTGATTGGGCAAGCTTGTATTAGTTGCGGTTAGTTATTGGTGAATGCTCTCTTGTGGTGTCTGCCAAATGTTCTGACCAATGTGTTACATGGAGTGTGTGATGCAAGTGTTGGTCTTGGCATCACAAATCAGTGTTGTTTGATTTTTCCCTTAGTTGGCACGTTTCAACACAGAAAAGGAAAGCATTCCAATGTTAAGGTCCTCCTAGATTGTAAAGTGTATTCCTATAATTTATGGGACATGTCACTTTTGGTTTGGGGGAACATAATATTGACATCATTGTTCTTACTGTTACTGTTGATAATTGTAGCTGTTCTATTAAATACCATTCATTAGCCTCAAGAGGAGGGTTTGACTTTAGCATGAACCTTGGCCAAGATTAATCTACTGTTTAGAGTACAAACAAAGCTTTGACTGTTACCTATAAATACCAAATGTAAATATTAGTGAAATACTTAGACCTAACCCCGTGTTTGTAACATGTCCCTCCGGAATCCAAAATTAATCCAAAAAAAGAGTTGGTTGTTCCCCACTAAATTGGCACCTTTTGTGTAAATTGGCAAACTTACTGATAGCTAGCTTGAGCTTCATCTGACCGCATCAAACTGTGAACGCATTGCAATTATATCCAGGCCTCCATCCAGTAGATATAATGTACACATGTTGAGTGAGAAGGCATTGCTTTGTCACATGAAATCATTTTCTTATATAGTTCTATAAATGTAGAGTTATGTGTGACCCAACTTGTAATAAGAATGTAATGGTTCTATTGTGGGAAAACACAAACCTTTTCCATCCTCTGTGGATGCCCAAATCATTGTTATCAATGCCCAGGGCCATCATTTATCAACGTTGAGTAGAAAGTGTTCAACATTCTGACTTAAGAATGAAATTTACAATTTGCCTAAGAACAAAAAAAATCTGTATTTTTCAAACATGCGGTCGGTGGTCGTACGCACATTGGTAATCAGTGTTGATAAATCCCGCATGTTCTTAACCAGCAGACTCGTGCACGTTCGAGCACATTTGCATTCAGAAATGGCAAAGAAAGCAAAGAAAAGGAGCTTCATAGGAACAGAAATGGAAGTAGGACAAGGTTAATTAAAAATTGTAATAAATAAATAAAAAGATAGATAAATAAAATAAGGTAGGTGACTCTCACGCTCTCAAGTGATCCAAATAAATGATTTGGTGTTTTTTTTTTCACTAAGTGGGGAAGTTACTAACAAAAGAAAACCTGCTGCAAGAGAGAAGGTGACAGTTGCTGTAAATTCTGTTGGTTAAAGGAGAAAACACTTTAAGAGATAAAGAGGTTTGATATTAAGCTCAGTGCAGCAACAACAACAATAACAACAAAACACGTCACTGCACAAAAGTGAGAAGTATGTGCAAAGTCTAAAGATTAACTATGACCAAATTTGTTGCTGACAGATTTATTTATCAATAATTAATTGGTTACTTCATCAAATGTGTTATTCATGCTGTGAGATATAACATCATTTCTGGAGCTGAGTTGGTGAGGAGTGAACTATCTTGCATCTTAACTATATCAGCTGAGATTTGCATAATGATAAACAGCAACTGGAGTGAGTGCTCTGATCCGTGCTCAAGCATGATGCACTTCCTTGGCCCTGGCACACTTCGAAGAGGTGTGCTTCGGCACGGCACGGTACAGTTCATGCACGAGCACAAGCAGGGGTACACAACGTAGACAGCCTTCATTATTGAGAAAGCCCTGAGTGTTATGACTGTATCTGACAAAAAAATGACAATCGTGCTTTGGTACAGTACAGGACAACTTTGCCCAGTGTGGTGCGCCCTAAGTCTGCAGGTATTTCACCCTCATGCTGCAATGATAAGTGTTAACCTTTCCTGTTTTAGCATCCTAACCATAGTCAGAAATCAGACGGGAGACCTTTCCTTCATGTACATAACCTGCTGCATCTTGAACATAACTGTGCACTCACTTGTTGCACTGTGGGTGTAACAGGAAGATACCTCTAGAGGGCAGCCCACAGAGCTCAGGCCAATGCAACTACAGGTTTGCGAATGTAAATAAGACATGGCGAGACTTGTGTACGTTTTTTAATGTTAATTTCAAGATCAGCAGTGTTGCTAATGGTGCGAAGTGGGGCTTCGACTATTTTCATAGTCAACTAGTCATCTGTTATTGAGACAATTAATCCACACATGCTTTACACAGTTACTCAAAGGCTCTCATTTACCTATCAGCTTTTAAATTCAACATCACTTGTCAGACTCAAAATATGAGCAAGAGATTGTAGAATCAAACACACAGTGCAGCAATTTTCTTGGATTTTATATACAAAAAAAACCCAAATACAATGCAAAGTCAATTTCTTTTTCATGGTCAAAATGGATGAGCAGAAGTTTAAAAATGGTTTGATTTTCATTTCATTTTACATTTTACGAAAAGACATGGCAATGACAAACATTTTTACAGGTTAGAAAATTGAGGGCTATCCACGAAACCATGATGCGAGAATTCCTGTAAAAAGTACAATAATATTTATAATGCCACCAAATGAGACATTAACGTTGTGTAACCTTCATACAGGACAGACTGGCGCAGGAAGCCCATCAGCCAGGACCATTTGGGCACCGGCCCACATTCTCCTCCTCCCCAGACACACACACGTATAAAGGCAGGTGTGCAGTGAACAGGGGAAGAGACTGTCTGACAGTGGACCACTTTACCCAACTTTAGTGCATATAAACATCATTGCTTTTTTCCCCACAATAAACTGTGTTTAAAGTTAGTTACATTCAGTCAAAATTACAGCAATGCATGTGTCTTTGCCCAGGAATAGATGTCTTTTAATCTGCATTTACGGTAAGAGAAAACCAACATCGGTAAAACACTTTTCTATCTCAGCTGCTAAGTGACTGTATTGACCTGAGACTTAAGCGAGCTAAGGCTTACACGCTCCAATTATGAGCAAATAACACAAGTTAACACGAGCAAAATCGCACCAGCATAAGCACATCACAGTAACTGTGTAGTTTGAGCACATTATCCACACTGAACTACTGCTGTAGCTGCACGGTGATAAGTGCTGTGGGTTTAGGTCAGGCGGTCGCGTCATGAAACATGTCTAGTTTAACTCTAACAACACAAACGGGGCTGAATAAGAGTTGTGATTTCATGTGGCGAGACTGATCCAGTGATAGATCATTGGAACAATTTAAACTAAAATTATGGTTAATAACACATTATGACCTGATCTGATCGTCAATATGAAACAGAGCAAGAAAGTTCCACGTAACCTTTGCTTCTGTTCATCTGTTTTTCACCGTGACAAAGAAACTCAACTTGTGTTTCAATTTGAATTTTTGGATTTTCAAAAGAAAATGAATTCACCACTTGTTTTTCATCTTTTAATATCTGTTTCAGAAACCAGAATCTAGAGACCACAACATACACAGTCCAAAAACAACAACGACAGATAAACAAGACTCATGGCTGCAACCCCAAAATCAATTGTGTATTTATAGCCTTCTCCAAAGGGGGAGAGATTGTCTGCCTTAATACAGTCACGAGTAGATGATTCCAAACAGGAGGGGCCTTAGAACTTTAGGCTTTATCTCCCATACTACTTCTAAAGAATTTGAGTACCACAAGCCGGCCTGCATTCTGGAAATGCTATGTTCTAGAGGAGTAAAAGGGCACTATAATCTCTTCCAGATAAGATGGTGCCTGATCCAATGAGAGCTTTGTAAATGAGAAGTAAGATTAAATAGGAGAGAAGCTAACACCTGACAGATATGATCTCTGTTCCTAGTAATGTTCAATACACATGCTGCAGCACTGTGGACCAGATTCTAAAGAGACTTGTTACGGCAGCCCTTTTTAAGGAATTGCACAAATCCATCATAGAAGTAACACATGCATGGAGTACTTTTGAGATGTCTGATTTTGCTATGTTGTGGATTTGAAAAAGGCTTTCTTGAAATATATTGTATAAGAGAGTTGAAGGCTATATCCTAATTAAATTAAACTCCCAGATTGCTTACAATGGTGCTGGATGCCAGGCTGATGCCAACAGAGGTGTCTAATGACTCAAATTTTGTCTACAAAATACAGCCTGTAGGCATGCATTGAGTTTTCAAGTGCATAAAGGACTTTTCTTGATCATGTACAAACTGAGAAAGATCCGTTGAATAAAATGTAAACCAACTTAATGCAATTGCTTTGATGCCAAATTGAATGTTCTAGTCTCTGTACAGGATGTAATCATCAGGCGTGTCAAATGCATCACAAAGAGGAAGAGCACTAAGATATGAAGAAAGTCACATAACTGATTAGCCACAACTTTCCAGAGGATTTTTGCAATAAAGGGAATGTTAGATTGGCCTTTAAGTAGCTATGGTGCCTGAAACAAGAGTAGACTTTCAAGGAGAGGTTTATTCACAATTTACAGATTTACTTTTTTGATAAGGAGACGTTGATGATATCTTATAAAGAAGGGGTAACGTGTGCAGCCCCCTCACTCTGCTATCTCACCATTAGTGCATGTCTAGTGAAGCCAGGCAGTTTATTTGGACATTAAAAAGTGAGGCAGCATTGGAGTATGTAGTAAGTTTGTAGTATGCCTTGTTTGATAACCGAGGCGAAAGAGAGATGTTGAGTCTAATGAGACTTAAGCGCTTTGGCTACATACTTCTGGTGTATTTAAATTTGGAAGTTCACAAACTATTTTAATCGGATATACCTACATTTCAGAAAAATCAGTGGTAGAGTCGTCGTCTTTCAACAGGAAGGTTGGGGGTTTCGATCCCCAGCTGCTGCAGCAACATGTCCGATGTGTCCTTGGGCAAGATACTTAACCCCGAATTGCTCCCGCTGCTTCGTCGGCGGCGTATGAATGGGATTAGTGACTTGTGATGGTCTTACTACATAGCGACCACTGCTATCAGGGTGTGAATGGGTAGGTGTGACCTTCAGTGTAAAAGCGCTTTGACTAGTCAGAAGACTAGAAAAGCGCTATATAAGCTCAAGTCCATTTAGTCCATTTACTACCTTTTAGAAAATTGTCTTTTATTGTCCACCAGATTTATGTTGACAGCAGTGGTTTTCTGTACCGTGGTGAAAATCTCAGTTTGTTAGCTTGATGCTAACACATATTGGAAAATGCCATTAACTGGCTAACAAAACTGGAAACGCTTACTTAGGAAACGATCTATTTTACTTAACATACTTAATAAACAGCACTATATGCTATCCTACAGACATGTGTTTCCTCAACTCTGTGGAGACAAACTTAAAAACTGCTGACTCATGCTAGTCTGGTCTGCTGCTCTGATACATCTTTAGAAACAGTCCGTTTTAAGAATCGACACTGAATGACTGTCTTTATGTGTCGGTTCATTGGATGTATCCCTGTGCTGCCTTTTTTTGGGTGGTGGTGTGTAATGCATTCATGAGCGTATTTTACCTGGGCCCGTCGAAGCCCCTATGTCTTGTATTGAAAAGGAGCAAATGTGCATGGATTGGATGAGTGCTGGATTCTAGCTCCCAAGACCGGAAACACGTCACCAATCGGTAGCTTTAAACAAGTAGAAAGTTTTTAATCTAGATTTTTATTGCTGATCATGCATTTTACTCAATAACTACAACATATTTACATTTTCCTTCAAAAATGTTACATGTATGTATAACCTTTATTGAAAACTAATTTTAAAAATGTATTCAGTGAAGGTCTGTCTTTCTTATTGCGGGGAATGGGTGGCACCCCCCTAGCACCCTCACCCCGCTAATGCTTGAGATTAGATCAGAGTGAGATGTCAGGAACATGAAATTGTTAACCAAACCAAGAAAACTACTGTTGAGAGAAAGTCAAAATCAATGTATGCATTTGTAATTTGATGTTCTTTGAATATATATTGGTAGTATTGTGTAGTACAGTAAAATGTATTTATGGTAAACAATTTGAAATTAAGCTAAAAGGCTTCGGGAAATGTACAGCCTACCATTAAGAGCTGAACAAGAGTTATATTCAGGGTCAGCAAGTCAGGAAAATACTAGACAGGACAGCCACACGAGTATCTGGGGGCATGAAGTGGAAATGACAATCTATGAGAGGCCCATTAGATAACAGAAGGTGAGACTAGAGGCAGCTAGGCCATGAAAAATACCACACATGCAACTTGGATAGACGAGAGCATTCCAGATACGAGAAAAAAAACAATGACACAGCATCCAAAGTATTGCTCACAGAGCAGCAGGACGGGATGTGATGTGTGTCAGAGCCGTAATGGTGCATCATTCAAGGCAAGATTGGCATTTTCTTGATAAATTCGTTGTAAATAAACTGTACGTGCATAAGAAGTCGAATGTAAGCAATCGAATAGTTTATTTGAAGTCAGAGTTGTTATCAAGAACTCCTTTCCAAAAGTTGCATGCCCAATTAATTGCACCCTAACTATCCAGTAGGACCCAATTCAATTTTTTAGCCCATCATCTATTGCCTGAAGACACTATGGCCTGTCAGGGCAACAGCCGTGTAGTCAGTGAATTATTTCTTTGTGGATAAAAATAAATTCTATGTCTGGAGCACCAGCATTGGAAACATTTGTTAGAAATAACTATTTATTTAATAGTTTGATAGTTCTGAAATTGACATTTTATTTCAAATGAATAGTTAAATAGCTACACGGATATAATTATGTGTTATTAACAAACAGGTTTGAAATTCATAGCAGTATTAAAAGGGATAATCACATGATTGGCTCTCAGTACTGAACCAAGGGTTCCATTAGAGGGTCAGGGAGTTCACCTCTCTATGGATTTATTCGAAGATTTGTCCACAAACTTTTTTTCAGGGGGATTGTTACTAACCTTTGCCATTATTTTTCAAGTAATGCCACGGTCAGACATCATTTAAATATTTCCAATCTTTGGGTTTGTGACTTAAAATTTGCCAAATGGATAATTCTATCACCTTCAGGTATATTGAATATAATGAAAATAATTGTATCCTCTCCCTTGGTCACTAAATGTTTCCACAGGCCACTCACTAATTTATTTGCTTCTTACATCTTTGTAACCTTCAATTCTATAAACACAATTCAGTCACCTAAAAGTAAGTGGTATCTGATTATGACTATGAGTATGACATATATCCTTTATTTGTAATCCTATATACTATATGTAACGTAAGAATTGCTTTATAAAAATATCACAGAAAAAAAACAAGCTGCCATTGTTGCAGCTGACCTGAAATGTTATATTGACAAGCCAATCGTATCCTGAAATAGGTAGGTTGCATGTGCTTTCCATCCTATAAATTGAACCTGCTAAATATCAGCATTTTCACTTTTTCGTCTTTAGAACGTTTAGCACTCTTGCAATAGCATGAAGCCCAAATCATAACCGTTTAAAAGCACCCTCCCATAGAAACTAGCGTGGCTGTAGACTGTCATTCTTGTTTTGACACATTTGCTATCTTGAGCACTGAAACACCAGTAACGTGCCGTGTGGGCATTGGGACAGAGGGGATTAGATGTTGTAACCATTGGACCAATAAGAGTATTTGTGCGGTGAGAAACACCAGTGATGAGGCTCCTGTCCTGGAATGATCTCTCACTTGTGGACATCACCGTGGGATCAATTTAAGGTCATTATAGTGATAAGACTCTGGTCACTGTGAATGCCTGCAAGCTGAAACAACTTCCGACTTCGTCACTGTCTACTGTCTTGGCTCCTGCCTTGGCTCCTGTGTCCCTCACAGGCAGTCCCCCTATTCTTTTATGTTAGCTTCCTGTCTTGTGTCGCGCCAGAGGAGTAGACCTTGCTGGCTGTTTGCCCAAAACCGGGATGAGAAAGCAAAACACACACAAGAACACCCGCACATACACAAACACACACAAACGCACAGATGTAAAATGTAAAGACTGCCCTCCGTCTAATATGATATAGTAATTCACTCATTAAGTCATTTGCATCCCCCCTGGCCATCTTGGTTTATTTGGTTGGGTATTTTTAAGTCTGGCACAGAGAAAGAACATTCACGATCATCCCCAAATTTGCAAATCATTCTAATTCCAATAACTGTGTCCCATTCCAACCAAGGAGTCACTGAGACTGGACTCCCCTGCCCCCGCACTCCCCACACATCCCTCACCTCCCACCCCAATCCCCTGCCCTGGCCATGAAGCATGGCTTGCAGCACGTACCTTGTCTCCCTCTCCTCTCTCTCTCTCATGTTGGCTCAGACATAAGCAAACAGCCCTTTGAGCAAAGAGTTCAACAATCAGTCAACATTGTATTCAGCTAAGCTCTGCAGTGGCCATAAAGCTGACTCACACAAGAAAGACTGTAGTTAAAAAATGTTAAGGTATTCAGGGATGTATGCAAAATGACCTTGAAAATGTTCTTTATTTTTGATTCAATGTTATTTATTACAATTTATAATGAACACTTTTTGAATAACATTTTGTCATGTTAGCATAATAACGTTGTGAAGATAAATGGGTAACATGGTTACAAATGTATTTATATGAATAAGCACAAGGATGAGGCGATGTATCCTTTTTGTTCATATTGACATCACTACTCCCCTCCAATCCACTTTATTTAAATATGACATTTTAACAAAGTGTACCAAAGTGCCGAACATTGAATTATTATTGTAATCACTTTTTTAGGACCTGGTTTTATTCGTAATTCAACCTTCAACCTTTTTATTTGTGTTTCCTTAAATACACATCCATGTTTGCTTGATGATCACACAAATCACAGCTCAAAAACAGAAAGCATAAACGTGTTAGCCAGTAACTGTTATCAGTGTTTCAAAGTATTTGTTTGAGTGAAGCTAAGTGTGTCAGTTGACACTGCATTTTGACTCCTAGGAATGCAAATGCAAACATTGTCTTATTTCCTGTCCGATGGACGAGCCTCCTTCACGCCGCCTCTGTGACATACCGTGGGGACTTCTAGGAAATGTCCATACGTTTCCTTTACTCTGGCTCCAAAGGGACTGCCTGGGGTCAGGCTGAGGGCACGGGACATAAACATACCTGCATGGAGAGCAAAGGAGAGAATTTCTTTATGACATCTTTGAACTAAATCACACTAAATAAATGGATAGTCCCAATTTGATAATCATGAATTATTCATTTATTACAAAACATCATTTTGACATTTTATGGAAGTAAAAGACTATAAGTCTTGATAAAGTTCAATGTTGTGCCATTAGTAGGCAATGCCATCCTGGCTCATATGTTTGTACTGGGCTTATTTGCTTTATTGTATCACGAGGAATCCGTATTGAGAGATACCTATTCTAAGAATGTTACCACGGACGACCTCAAACACTGGTGCCGTACATTAACAACTTCTTTGTAATAGCCTGCACAGTCTTGTAGCAGATGTTTTTTTTTGTCGATTAATAGCCCAGATTACTCTTTGTTGTTGTTTTTATGAATGTGAGTCATTTCGTATTAAGAAGTTCATTTAATGAATTTAAAACTTTTTTTTTTGCCAGATGTAGGATTTTACAGGTATGGGTGTAGCCCCACTGTATTCAATGAAATTCTAAGTCTGGATATACTTTTTTGTAAAACTGACCCAAGTGACTAAAGTTGAATTTGCTCCTTTTTTTTTTTTTTAGAAAGAATTGAAACTCCTGAAACATGAATTCATCAGCAGCTAAATTTGAAATATTAAGAGGCTTTTGTCATAGTGTAAAATATATAGAGAACAAATAGAGATTTTCTATAGTTTTAACCAGGGTCAACTAGTGGTCAGGCACCTTATGCTATGCATGCTTAATTTCCTTTTCACATTGGCCATAAAGGACATGAAGCTCACCTGCCAATAGACTGTACAATGAGCATGACTGGTAAGGATCCCATGATGTCCCAGAGGTGGTCAAAAGAGGGAAGTGCTCACTTTAAATCTTTGCTGAAGATTATTTTGAAAAGTCTGCAGCATCATGAGAGTTAGTTGACTTGCTTTTCTGTGTTTCATCACCATTAGTCATGTACTTGTATAACTCTTCTTCCTCATGTTTCTTGCGGTGTTACGCTTGCTTTCTGATATTGATTTCTGTTTCTTGAACTCCTGTAATGAGGTTTCCTCCCAGTTGGACATGCCCGATACAAAGGAGCAGTGGCTCCGAGCTCCTTGCCCTATTTCTAAGGCTGAGGCCAGCCACCCTTTGGAGAAAACTCTTTCAGCCGCTTGTATTAGGATCTCATTCTTTCGGGCACCACCCAAAGCTCATGACCATAGGTGAGGGTTTTGAAGTTAGATTGAGTGGCATATCAAGCCTTTTGGCTCAGCTACCTCTTCACCTCGACGCTCTGGAGCAATGTCCTCAATACTGTTGGCACTGCCCCAATCCGTTTTTCAATCTCACAATCCATTTTACTCTATATTGTGAACAAGACCCTGAGATACTTGAACTCCTCCACTTGAGACAGGGACTCACTCCCCACCCGGAGGGAGCAATCCACTGTTTTCCGGCAGAGAATCATGGCTTTGGAATTGGAGGTTCTGACCCTTATACCAAAAGCTTTACCCTCTGCTGCAAACCACCCCAATGCCTGCTAGAGGTCCCAATCTGAAGAAGCCATCATCTACAAAAAGCAGAGATGACCACCACCTAGTCTACCATTCCACAGGCTTTGTCCCAGACCTCTATGCGGCACTGAAGAATTGTATCAGCCACAACAGCCCAACAACAACAACAGCGACCTCTGCCAAGGATATAGTTGAGGCTTCCCCTGGGTCATCAGACTCTGCCTCCTCATAGGAGGACGTGTTGTTGGTTGTTCAGGAGTTTAGGAGAAATAATAATAATGCAATTGCTTAAGAAAACACTAGAACCAGTATCAGTTAATTAAGAAAAAAAGCAGCAGAATCGAATCGTTAAAATCTCACCCTCTTCCTTCTCTCTTATGCTGCCAATTTACGGCAGTTACAGGTAGTTATCGGTGTTGACTGAATTCCTGTGAAGAGCTATTAAATTGAACTTCTACAACAATTTAGTGTCGACGAGTGGGCTTAATTCCACTTTAAATAATATTTTACCACATAAAAAACATACAACAGTTTGGTTGCTTTTGTTTGTACGCTGCTTGTTGGGCCCCCTGGCATCTCTGCCATAATAAAGTATGAAGAAAAGGCACAATGCATTGTGGGGCAGTTGATATGACAAGTGAGCTCGCATATACTTAAGAATAATGGCCGATCTTGTACTGTAAACCCATTAATTTCTAGTATACATAGAATTGTATACTATAAATTTGGAATGCGCTAATTACTCAACTTGACGTCATACTTCGTATAAATAGGATGAAAACATGTAATAGGATATTGGGCACAGCCCATTTCTCCTCCAGATGACCTGAACTTTTCTTTCTTTCTCCATCAACACAGCTGTACCCTGATCTTACCAGCTCAGCGGTTTCACAACATTTTCCACTCACCTGATCAATCAAGTTACCAATAACTTCATGAGCTTTTACTCCCAACATAGAAAGATCCTCTGTGCCTGGAACTATCTGCATTTGAGTGTGTGCCTCGTGCGTCACTACCGAGCAGGGTCATTGTGTTACTTAGAATTAGTTTTAATTAAGGATGGATGACAAGTTGCAAACACAGGCACTGTGAAAAACATGCTAAACTGCAGAACAGAAAGGACCTGAGCTTATATGCACTCTTCATTTTTATTTGAACGCCAACACATTGTCAATGCACTATTGAACAGTGTTATTACAATTCGCAAGTTTTCCTTTTTTTGTGCTGTTTTAGCTTTTAATTACACTCTGAAGCACTCTGAAGCACTCTGAATTGCCTTGTTGCTGGGATGTGCCATATACATAAACATGCCCTGCCCATCGGTTAACAGTGAATAACTAGAATAAAGGATGATAAAGTGTGAAATTATATTTCAGTCGGTTTAAGATTTTTACTCCTTCCTTTTAGTTTTGCACAGCAGGTGCAACCTACTTATCAATACATACTGAAGTGAATATATTTTATTCTTTTGACACATGTCACATGACACAAACATGACATGTCTGTCTCCAGGCATACAGAAGAAAGGCACCAACAGGCTGAGCTAAATAAACATAATCATTCTCAAGAGTACAAACCAACAGTTTCAGTGAAGCTTGTCATACATCGTTTATATCCCTGAAATCATTATTAGCAAACATCATCATTCGACAAATGATATGCCTTTAATGTAAAGACTGTGGTGGTCTATATTTTACTAAATCCTATGGTAATGTGGGAAATTTGTTTTTGTTTTTTATCTTCCCACCATCAAATTTCAGCATTTTCGCGTGGAAGTGTCAGCGAGCTTAAAACGTGTGTGTGTGTGTGTGTGTTTGAAGACGGGGGGGGGGGGGGGGGGGGGTTGTTGGGTGATTAAAGATAAACTAATGCGCCATGTATTTTGTCTGCTGAAATACACAAAGACTTCCTGCGTCTATGATGCTGTCATCAATCAAGTTTTAATCCTAAAGTAAAAATGTAAAAGTTCTACAAACTCATCCATGAATAGGCGTAATATCTGTTTGGCATCATAGACCAATGTGGTCCCTGAATGCGTCCTGGCCTGTGACGGATGACTGTCTTGTATAGAGTATTCAACCGTAGACCTAATGATCCTGAAATGGAGACAAATTGACCCATTGATGTCCATTGTAAATATTATCAATCACCAGTCTAAAAAAGATATTCTACTGTAATGACAGTTTCTGAAAATTATCCGAACAATGGATGGGAAGTCTCCGCGCGGCTTTTTTAAGACAGTATTTACTTTTTAGGCCGAATGTTTTATAAACAAGGATAGCCCATTATTTGAATAACAATGAAAGAAAACATTTTTGCCTTAAGGGAGGAGGTAGTGAAGATTGTCATCATAGAAACAATGCAACTTTATTTTCAAAGTCATCAATAAAAAATCAAACAGGATCAGTTTTTAGAAACACCTACCGGATAAAGAGATCCACAAAAGAGCTTCGTTTCCAATTAAAGGCCAATAGACGGACCTAAAGGGCAAAACGCGAGGACCCTGTGAGGGGGCGATGTGGACACCGCTATGGAGTTTCCCAGTGAGTTATAGACATGCCTTCATTGGCTTTTTCTCTCTGTGTGTACACAGGCATTAGTAGAAAGTCTTTTTCACGCTTTACGCACAGGGGAACAGCATGCATGGGTTGATGTTTAATCGCTCATCACGGTGCGCAAAAGGCGCGCCCTCGTCCTTGTGGACTATCACGTTATCGCTATATCCTTAGGGGAGGTAAATAAAAGGTTTTGCACAGCGGTGATGCAAAATCTGATAGGTGCCTGCTCTACTAGTAGCACAGATCTTTTTGACACGGAGCTACGTGCCGGTCGGACTAGCGCTGTGACCAGCGCACTTGGTTGTATGTTGGACTGACAGAATTTGACTGGTGTTTGGAACTTGATCATTGAACCCTGTGACTTTTTTTTCCAATTATTCCACAATGCTTTTAAAAGATGCGGCACCTATTTGCGAATGTTGCAGAAAACGGGTAGAGGTAAGAGCGCTTTTAATATTGCCTGGTCTGCTGCGTTTGTGGTCATTACCCGTGCGCTCTGGCAGACTCTATACGCTCGTTATTTTACATGTTTATCAGGTATGGATTAAGTACGCAGCTATTTAGTATTCACATACCTTTTGCGCACAACTTTAAAGGTATACAATTTTTCATATAAGTGGAGTGACTGTGTGCTTGCTATAAATGAAAAAAACACCCTATAAATGGATCAATATAGTTTATGATGTCAGTATGGATCTGGCTTTACTTGAATGTCCTTTTAAGTTATCCTCTGACTTGTGCCAAACTCCACATACCTAAAAAACACTTTCTGCATGCTTTCTCCAGGGTTGTATTTTATTCATGGACGATATATTTTGTAATGCTTCTTCCTAGAAAGCTGCTATACAATTGACTGTTTGCATAATATTCTTTTAATAGCCATCAAACATTTGAGCTATTTAAACAATTGCCTGTAATTGAAGCCATTTGACTGCTGTAAGGTGATGGCTACAAAATGAATTTGGACATGAGATGTCTCACAGAGACAGTAACTTTAAAGCTGCTTATGATACTGAGGCAAAAAAAAGCATGCTGGTCCTTAATCTCACTGCACTCAGTCTCACTGAGTTGGGCTTTAAACACTTTTGGAGTTACAGATTTGATTCTCTCTCATAGTTCAAATGTGTTACAGTTACTGTAAGCATCTGCAGAACTAATGGTTTCTTTGTCAGATTTTTGATTACCTGTTTATTTTTGCTGTCCTGTTAACTGGGAAAATACCTCTGTCATCCTTCTCTAGCATGACACAGCATACCGGAAAGTCACTGAACGTGAAAGCTGAATCAGCACTTTTCTGTGCTGCTATCGTACACTTGTGTCAGCGGAAGTGAGCAGGTTATCAAATGCTGACAGTCATAAGGGATTCCAGAAAAGCTTAACAGGAAATGATGTCATGTGTGTGTGTCATCTAATAGCTACTTATTTACAAGTCTGCACTTTGTCACAGGGAAGACCCTTTCAAAATAGAGAGTGCATTGCGGAGCAACCATCCCATTGCTGAGGTTGACTTTTAATAGAGCTGGCTTTTCAGCTCCCTGTGCCACTTTAACCTTTAGTTCATTTAGTGCAGTTCAAATATCCAAGCTCTTTTTGTGAAGATCAAATGGCACATGTTAAAGGTATCATCTCACGTGAGAATCCAGCCACCTTTACAAAGTATCTGTCACATACCTGGAGTGAAGCGTGCCATTATCCAAAGTGCTGCCACTAGTACACTACTGCTTCTGATTTAAAATAGCTCGTGTTTTTTGGCAGCTGATGCTGGCATACTGGGCTGTTACCTTTAAGTTTGGCCACTGTCCTGGATTGCAGATTCCAAAACGCTATGAGAATGTAGATAGAGAACGTGTGTGTGGGCAGTTCAAGTTGACGCATTCTCACGTAGGCTGTGGCTTTACTAAGAGGGTCAATGATAATCCTCAAGCTCAGTCACATACAGGCTTGTTTAGTAATGTGGCCGCATTTTAGAAAATAACACGTGCAGACATCCCTTTACTTTTGAAAGTGCTCCATGAATGGTCTGTGTTAAGTGAACTTGGGACAACATTGTTGATGTCAAGTTATTACCCTGACTGATAATGCAGCAGACCTCCAGGCTTTGTATAAACATGCAGTTTCCAAGGGGGTCTTGAAGAGACCACATGCACAGAGATGTAAAGTGTGTGATGTACTTTGCTGTAAATATATGTTTAAAAAAGTATACTAGTAAATGAAGAAGTGTCTTGGTAAAAGGGGAGATGCCACTTAACAGCCAACAGGATGACAACAGGCTTCGTGCAACAGGATTTATTCTTTGTGTGAAATACTTTGAATTTAGTTTCTTCCCATATCCATTTTCTTTTTGTGTAATCGTTATGAATACATACTTTTCTCTCAGCCTATGAATGACTCTGGAAATGTGCAAAAATTCTCAGATGAGTGCTTGCTCAGGGAATAAAAAGAAGTGTGTGATACTGTTGTTTATATACCTAGAACAAGTAGCAGCCTGTGAAGTTAATGGACAGTTCATGTCACTCGTGTTTACAGAAAGTAAAGAAACACGAGTCATTTGTGCTATTTGTTAATCAAAGTCTCCTCCAATATTGTCGAGGAAAAAGAGGTGAACCTGATATTACTTTTGACCCATTAAATGCCTGCTATCAGTGCGCAGCTAATCGAATGCCTTGTAGCGCAGTAATGATATTTTGCTTTTCGGTGTTACTGTATTTGTCACGAAATTTCAGTGGTACAGACGCAGAACTTCACTATTAGTTTAACTTTTTTTTGCAGTACTCAATTTAAGCTATTTGTCTGGGATGTCTGGGAACTTAATTAGCCTGTATCTGACCTTTCTATCTGGGAAGATCCTCTGTATCTTCTCTCATCCCTTTGCGTCACACATCCAGGTCGCTGTGAAAGAGTGCATTCAGCATGTGGCACAGAGGAACGAGGCTAGATGCCCACATGACTCAAAACAGTGTAACCTCTCTCATTCTAACTTTATCCTTGGAGTTCACTTACTGTTGTGCTTTCAGTGGAAATTATCGGTTTCATTCAGAGCCATTGGGAAGAATTTAGTAATGATATCACAATTTTTATGAATGACATCAACTATTAGCCCAATTTTAGAATCACTCCTTAAATATCTTTTTAAGGTCTAAACAAGGATGCTGTCATTTCTGTAATTTCATTATACCTGCAAGTTTCTGTACAGAAACCAGGATATCACATGGTTCCTCTTGTGCCACATGCAAGAATGAAACAAGTGAATGAACTGCTTAATCATGCTGACTTCAAGTTATTCAGCACCAACAATCATACCGTCTGTAACAGTCATGAAATCTGAACTTAGGGCAGCAAACTAAATCCACATCGCAGAAGTAAATGCACCAGAGGATTTCATCAATTTAAAATGAAAAGGAATTAAAGCTCCTGTGAGGAACTTCTGGTTTGTGTGGATGACACGTTATCTCTTTTCTGATCTTGTCTTGTTCTGTCTTAATTCTGACAAAGTCTTATCCTATCTGTCTTCATCAGTCAAGTGAATCACTAAATATGAATATTTGTCAATGAAAACGTAAAAAAAAGGCTGTTTTTAGACACCTACCCCACAGCAGCGTTTACAGGCATTGAAAATAACTCTAAAGAAATAGTCTGTCTTGTTCCTGGTAGTCTTGTTTGCTTTTGGAGTTCATTAAGAGACATAACAATCCATTTCAATCAGTTGCACACAGGGGCTTTAAAGCATTCATAGATTCAAATGTAATTCAAAGCTGCAAGTAGTGTGGAGCAGGCCATGGTATCTTTCTGCACATCAGGATGTTTGGCAGAGCTTTAGTTGTTGTTGTTTTCGTATTCAAAGGGGGTTGAATACCGTGGCTTTGGTTACTTTCGTTATTCACCAGTACATTGATTAAGTGGGAATGCAATCTGGCTGATTTGAATAAAGTTCAGCTTTTTGGGTTACTTTCCCTGAAGTGTTTCCTCTACTGTGTGTGTTCCACTTTTGTTTAGTCATTGTGTAGTCAGTCTTTTTAGTATTCTGCTAAATGTGTTGAAAGTAATTCTCCTCTTATCGATCTATATCAAATACTGCTTGATGACAAAGAAAAAAACACGTTTGTAATATTTAGGTCTCTCAATTATGGATTGGGATTAAGCAGGAGTTTATGTGTGTGCAAAGGAATAAAGAAAACTCTCCTACATGCTAAATAGTTTTATAGTAGAGGCATTCTATGCGCAGGCAAGACAGATCTTCATTTCACACTACAACCTTTAGAAAGCATATTGTGGTAGCCTATACACACAACAATAAACAATACTTACTCTCTCAGCTCCTTTTAGTTTCGCTGTTTGACTGTATTTTAATACCTGTGACATGTGACAACAGGACTGCTCGCCTTGCTGTTGATATTGTTGGAGTGGACCAGACCAGGCCTCCCATCACCTTTGAGGCCAATCTGTGACCTGAGGGTCCTGAACCATTTCATCAAGGAGGCACGAGACGCAGAAGTGGCTATGGTGAGAGGATACCGTATGCATGGACATATTGTGGTCCCATCCTGAATGTTGACGTTTCATTACATAAAAGTATCCTTAACACTCACATTCTGTGTTTTTTTAGAAGTCATGTAGAGAAGGATGCAGCCTGTCTGAGTCAGTCACTGTTCCCCAAACCAGAGTCGAATTAGATGTGTGGGAGAAGAAAAATGTAAGTATCCACTTCAAACAGCTGAGCGTTAAAAGAGCTGACATCACATTTAGTTTGGCTGTTATTTATCAAACGAGTTAATGTGCTTCCTCTTAGTGTTCTAGTTCATTCTTAATGAAAGGTGAGCAAGATTACGTGCTTCCTTTCTTGCTTTATTACTTACACATTGAGACTCTTTCGTCTTCTCTCCTTCTTTAATAAGGCATTGGAGCAAGCCCATGAAGTGCAGACTGGCTTATGGCTATTAAAACAGGCCCTGAGCTTGCTACGGACGTCAGTCACCAACACAGCCCTGCTCAGCCACATAGATAACTCCATCCGAAACCTGCTCAGCATCAGTGCTGTGCTGCGCAGCCTTAACATCCAGGTAAGCTACATAAGGTGCAGAGGTACAAATAAACTTAGCAGGAAGTGTGGTACCATGTAGTTTGAGTATCTTCAGCTTCAGAATAAAAGCAGTGCTAAAGTTAACCAATGCATGTTCTTAGAAAGTGCCCAACACAGATCCATATTTGTTTTAATAATTTTCCAGGTTGTACTTGTAACAGACTGTTAAACTCAGTCTACAATTCTGTGTAGTAAATCAGACATTTCAATCTAAATGATGCTTTTTATCAGAAAATGGCCTCTGTCATTATAGCCCAAAGTGGTTTTACTTTAGTTTTTTTTTAGATATAACCTTCTTGGGTTGAAGAAGAAGAGATTTCATTGGACATTATCGAGTGTGACCTAAGCCTTTCATGACATTGCTGTGGGCTCTTCATCTGCTAATCACACTCCTAGATTGCTGAAGTTGTGGCAGAACAGCTTAAAAAGGTTAAAAACTGAGGCCTTGTGTTGCACAAACGTACGCTGAATGAACAGTTTGTGTTCCAGCAAAAGGGAATACTGGGAAAGTGAACAGTATCCTTACACATGACAACAAAGACGCGTATTGAATACAAAGTTACAAAGAGTTTATGAGGCCTGGAATGGAAAGTTATAAAGTGATCCTGTCCTTACGAAGAGAATAACCAACATAACAGTATTTGCAATATGACTGGTTCACAATAAGGGGTTTCTGTATTTACTTCACAAGCTAAGTGACCATGAATCCTGTCAGTTAAATAAATACATTTCTGTAGAAGAGGTTGCAAGCTATAGTTCAAGTTTTTTTTAGATTTTCCTGGAAAAGCGTAGGAAACCCTGAAACAGATACAAAACTCCAAATTTAGACAACAAGCATGTGTTTATTTGTATTTCCTTCCAGGAATTTACCCCACCAGCAAGTGCAGCAGGGCTTGAGGGAACATGGACCGTGTCCTCGTCCACAGATTTGCTCCAAGTCCATGTCAACTTCCTTCGAGGCAAAGTGCGCCTGCTTCTTTTGGATGCACAGGCTTGTCAGCAAGATGTCAGCTGACTTCTCCTCTCCAGGTGAAGCTTATTTGTTTCCCAAGGCAAGAGGAGGGACTAGACACTGCTGATCTGCATGCTGGCTGCTGGAAGCTGTGTGAAAAGAGAAAAAAAGATACAGCCATCCAAACACTGGGGGAGGAAGCTGAAAGCTAGAGGACAGCCCCAGCTAGGCTTTGGGTGGACAGGAGACAATTGCACTTTGGAAAGATGTAGATGTAAAACATGAACATGATGAAGCACACACTGATCAAAATGAGGCATATAGGAAACACAACTCCAATAGCTGTTCCACTGGCACGTTCTTGCACTTTGGGTGAATGTACATTTGTGTGTGAGTTAGGACTGCAAGTCTAAATATGTATATAGTGTGAATGTGTGACAGTTTCCAGGGATTTTGACCCGTCACCTCTTTAGAGTGAATTGTGGATTTTACAACGGACAGTTGTCTTGTCCACATAATCTAATTGGACAAGACGCATTCCTCAAGTGCTGGTATAGAGTACAGCATCACTGGGACTTTTCACTGTGTACCATTCTGCCTTAGCCCAAATGTTCTGAAGGCAGATGACATTACAGCAGACAGTCTTTGTCCAGATTGACTACACTGATACCTCTGAATCACGCAGGTCACCAGAGCAACTGTCAACAGATAAATGCACTGTGCAGTTCTGTGGTAATGTGTAGACAGACCGCAAAGTAGTCCTGGAAAATGTTTATGTATTGCTTGGCAATAGAGTAGTGTAGTCAAGCATTGGATGTAGTTCTATTTATGTAGGCAATTGAATGATAGCGTAAACAACATTTTTTGGAAACGTATTACCTTTCATACTATACGCTGCTTGTACAACAGTTGTATAAAAGCAATATCACCCTTGAGGTCGTGGCGCTGTTATTACCTACAACCCCTTGTGTTAGACCGAATCACAGACGTGCTGACATTTAGTACATCATCACTCCCTCGTATGTAATATTGAGTGAAACACCCAGAAAATAGTGATTCCACCTGGAAAGTGGAGGATTGTGAAGTTGCAACATCCATTTCCAATACCAGGAATGAGGCCTGACCCCTAAAGCCTGTAACATTTAACCATGCCTAACTGAAATATGAATGAATGAATTACTCAATCTGTATTTGTACAGCGCCAATTCATAACAAATGTTATCTCAAGACACTTTGCAGAAGAGCAGGTAAAGGACCTTACTCTCTGTGATATTATTAACAAAGACCCAACATTACTCCTGCATGAGCACAGCACTAAGCAACATTTAGCAAAGTTACAGTGGCAAGAAAAAAAAGTGCCTTTTAAGAGGCAGAACCAGACTCATGTTGAACAGCCAACTGCCGAAACTGTGTTGGGCTTGGAAAGTGGGATAGAGTGAGATGCAGAAAGAAAGAGACGAGACAAACAGAGCAACAACAACAACGATGAATAAGATAGAGTTATAGCTACAAAGTCAGTATCTGTAAAGCCATGTGTAGTATTAGCAGTAACAGCTTAGTATGATAAAAGACTGATTAGTATAATAGAAACAGGGAGGACTGATTGTGTGAGTTATAGAGGTTGAAGTTGAGCAGCTGTAGGATTCACTTTGATATTTATAATAATGTTAATGTGATGATGTAAGGCTGATATGAATAGTTGTAGCATTTAAAGTTGGGGGGTTCCACAGCTGCAGGCCGTCCACACCAACGATCCAGAGGAACCCACGATACAAGGGAGCCCTGGAGCTCACAGAAAGATATGGTCAGTAACTTCCATGGTACATGGAGAGTTATAGATAATGATGTGGATGCACAGACAGACAGAATCAGAATCAGAATCAGAAATACTTTATTAATCCCCGGGGGGAAATTCGGGAAACAGAGAGGGCATCCTGTTGAAAAAGAATTACAACAGTCCAACCTGGAGGTAACAAATGCATGAACTAGTTTTTCTGCAACGTTTTGCCTGATTTTATATATTTTACGAAGGCGGAAATAGGCTTTAAGTGGGAGTTGAAGAACATATCTTGATTAAATAGTACTCCCAGATTCCTGACAGTGGTGCTGGATGCCAGGCTGATGAATCTAATTTCTTGGATATTTTCAGTGAGTATTGTAATATATTTTTAAATGTCCATTATTTATACTGATTTTCTACTTTAAAGCTCCAGTATTTGTATTTTTATTGTGTCTGGTCGTTAACATATTGGCTGTCAAAAACACGTTCTCTGAACACATTTGCAAAGGCATGCTTCTGCTCTTGCTGTAAGTTTCAAGCTGCAGAAGAAAAGATTAAAAGGTTGAATTCAGAGGTTGAGTTTAGTGGACAGGGAACCATGAGGTCAGCCAGGAAGAGGCTTACATGAGAACTGTGAAGCTGTTTTGTCGTTATCTGTGTTTTTGTTGCTGCCTTACCAAAACTCAACCAGTTTCCACCCACAGATTGCCAGACTGTCTGGAAATATGCTGTTTGGCTTTTAAATTTCACATCCTGCGAGGCTGGGATTTCAAATAGTTTACAGTGTATCTGACACCGTCTTCCCCCCCGTCATTGTTTGTCCTCAAACAGCAGGCAGGCAATCAGTTAGTCTGGGGAACTTGAGGCTTCTAATGAAATAATTGCAAAACTTTTCCAGACCAGTTAAGTGTTCTTCCTTGTTGTTTCCCTTCTTTTTAAATCTTGTTGTGCAAGTGGAAGATGTTTTTTAAGGATGTTTGTACATGTTTTCTTTCCTGTTGATTTTGAGTTGTTTTGTCCCATCACTGTATAATTTGCTATTTAAATACAAAATATTATTCTTGGATAAAGAAAGGAGCAATGGAAACAAAACAAGGAGAAGTTTGTCCTTTTTATTCATGGTCTCTGTCTTATTCACATCAGTTTAGTTAAATGTACGCAGTTCAGATGTTGAACACAAGCTGCTGTCACAGACCTCACTGGTCGTCCTGATTCACACCACAATCAAATTGTGCTTACTGACTTGTGTTGTCATCTCAAGTGATAGCTTTAAGTTTATCTCAGATTCAAAATGTTATTCTGACACGTAATCAATACATTTGAACCAAAAAGGCAAGGCAGCATTTAATCACAATGAAACTAAATTGAAAAATAGGTACAACACTGACATCTTGTGGACATTAAGGAAAACACCAGCTTGAACTGTAAACATCAAGACACCCAGACATCAAGCTGTAAACACTTGAACAGAATCTTAAGCCTTAAAATTGAAGACACTTGCACATACTTACATTTGGCACAGCCATGTCAAAAAATATATAAATAAACTATGTTTCAGCTGGTCAACACTACTGCTGCTTCAAGACATGCAAACTGAAAAAGGCGTATCTAATGTGCTGCAGTCTGCAGAACTCCACACATATAGTCCCACCAGACCACAACGATATTTTTTCTACTAGTATTTAAGGGAAGTTAAAGGTCCCTTTTAAGGTCACTGAGGGTCAGGATAAAAAACCTTAATGTGAATGGCGGAGTTGTTGCGTGTACGAGTCATTGGCTCCCCTGCTTCATCCGGATCTTCAGGCTCCAGGTCGTCCACAAGCTCCACTGTGGAGGTGTTAGCCGCCAGCTGCAGCACCCCCTGGCTGCTGGCCTGCAGCTGAAGAGCGATGTTGATGGCCCTGTTGATGGCCAGGCCCAGGCCGTGCACACAGATCTCTCTGTGACCCCCACTTTCCAGCAGCTTCTGGCAGCGTGCAAGCTGGGCCCGGAAATCAGTCTTCATGTTGACATAGACGTCGTTCCGTCTCTTGGGGAGTTTCCTGGGAAGGCGCTTCCTAAGTGTGTACTCCACGGGGTCCATCTCTACGGCAGTAGAGGTGGACTCGGTGTGCGTCGGGGCTGTCTGAGGAATAGACACTCCTGGGTTGCGAGGCTCTGTCATGTTTGTTTGTGAATGTGTTTGCTAAGGCCTAAAAGGAGAAGATGAGAAAAAAAAACAGATGCTGATGAAGGAGGTAATGATAACACATTTAACCTTTCAAAAAGCAAGTGTATATTATTCAGGTTGGAATCAACAATTTCTGTATTTGAATCCTCATAATCTACTGAACATGTTTTTGGTAGTTAAATAGTTGGGTAATATTCAGGTAAGTAAACAGTAACTCATTGCCATCTTTAACATCTTACCAACTGTTGTCTCCTCATTTTATTGTGTTAGTTATTCCACTGCATACAGAAATGCAACATACCCACAAGTCCTTAATGTTGAACAGGTGATTCATTATCATACAGGGCTAAGTTTAGGCTTCAGAACCCAGATCCAGCAGTAGGTCACTCAATCACCAGAAACGCTGCTAAATTATTTTTAGTAGTTCTTCATAATTGAGTGCAATTAAAAGTAAATGAAACCCGAGATTCGACCGGAAATAACATCATTCTCACTTGGCTTTTTACATCTCTTAAACATTTGTTCATGGCATTATTCGTTGCAGCCCTTTGTAGTTGCTAAAAGGGACACTGGCGTAATGAATGCCCCTTACTGAAGCGATGAAGACACCATAAAGCAAAAGGGAATTTGCCACTTCTGACATAAAATAAATTGAATATGTGCATGAATTTCAAGATAACGTGGTAACCAACGGAGCCAAATATTGCTAGCTAACAGGAAGTGAACTTTAGCTAACGTAAGCTAGGTAATGTTGGAGAGAGGTTCAAAATCAATGATTACATAAACACACCTATAAGATAAGCACACGTACCGTTAGAAGATTATTTTAAGAAGCAAATGTCCTTTATGTCATCGCTACCATCTGAGTTACATGCTCATATTAAATAATAGCATCCGCTTCACGAAGACAGCCTTGTATTTGTTTTCTGTGTGCCCCGGAAGTAGAATGGAGGAGGGAAATACTGCCTGGGTTTCTTCTTCTTCTTCTAATGAATTTCCGGCAGGCTGTACGCTACAAGGCGTAATGCTTCCCTCCGCCGTAATGCCTGGGTCATTTCACACTCGTAACCTTTCTTTCTTCTGTTTGCATGATGTATTTGCTACTTTAATACTCAACTCTTCAGATATAATATACTTTTATTAGATTTTAAAGTAGAATAGTTAAGCCTGCAGAAACACATTTGAAATGGGAGAGATTTGATGTGGTTTTAGGTGGATACATTCTGGAGAAAAGATGAGGGATAAAGTGCAAGGAAAGGTGTTAAAACATCATGTTGGTGGAGATTAGAAATCCTCACTGCCTTAAATGTAGGAATTAAAAATCGATAGAGAGGATGAGCATAAATCAATCTGCCAATCTTTCAGTCTATGTAGTAGGCTAAGGGAATTTGATCAGATATTTGGCAAATCTGGGAATAAATTCCTTACCAATAGATTTCTTCACAAATGTCATAAAGGTGTCTTCTAACACGTATAAATAGATTTAAATCCAACTCCTGTAGGAAAATCCGTGAGAGCGGCTCAAAGTGGGGGTACCTGGCATCTTATTGGTGAAAAATTGAAAATGTTAACATCTGCCTTAGATGGCTTGTGAGGGGTCAAACTAGGGGGTCTTTAGGATTCTGAATCCATTTAAAACCTTTTTTTTTTTGCAAAAAATCCACTCCTTGGTGGATAAATGTCAACGTCCACCTTTACATGTAAATTTACAGTAGCTTTATATGTTGATTTTAATATCTCGAATACTAGTTAAAATACTGCACCACATTGTCACATGTCTTAGAGGTCCAGGTCTGAGTCTTCTCCAGACTCTACTGTCCTTAAAGTGGGGATTGGGACCCCCTGGGGGCTCGTGAGACACTGAGAGGGGGGTCGCGAGATGCCTTCCATTACCAAATAAAAAAGTTGAATGATCTAAAATTGCATATTTGACCCATTATTGTGAAAAAACATACAAATATTAGTTGAATTTAAATACAACTACAGTGGCAAAGTGATATTTATGCTGAAATAAAAGTGATGGTTATGTTTGCCGCTCCCTACGAATGGAAACACACAGAAATCACCTGAGTATCTGCTTATTACATTTTGAGTGTCCACTCAGTCCTACAGTTTATTCATGGAGATAACATACTGTATGTTCTGCTTCTAGCCTTTCTTACAACTAATTACTAAAATAGGGACAGTGGGGGTCCCCGGTCTCTAGCACAGTTATTTTGGGGGTCCCAAGCTGAAATGTTTGGAAACCTCTGCTCTACATCATCATTGGTACAGTTCTTGCATGTTGTACCTTTACCATTTCTGCATGCCAAGATACATTCAACACCATTCTTCTTGCAGCTGCACCGCCAATTGCTGCAATCTCCATTACAATTGCAGCATGTAAACCAGAGTGCCTCCTCAGGAGCCATGGGGTCCTGTGTTGGAACCAGCTTGTAACCATGAACTCATACCCCCACTTTGACAAAACATTTTGAAAAAAAAAAACAGTTGGACTATACTGACAGTGAGGTCAGATACATAGTACTGAACTTTTTCTCATCTTTTTCCTTGTCTTTTTTATAATCTGACACTAGAGGGGGCCAATGTGACAGTTTGATTTTGTTTTGTTGTCATGTTTTTAGACAGAAAACCAAAGACGAGATGAAGACAAATGTCAAGAATTGATTGATTTTCTAAAACAGTGACTTCAGTAAAACTAGTACTAGATGACATGATGATTTGTCTGGTTACTTTATCAGTTATTTTACACTCTGCTGTGATTCTTATCTAGAAAACATTAGAAGACATTCATGGTCAACGTGCTGATTAGTATCTTTATTCAATGATTTGACAGAAGTCAGTTATGTATACATGTTGACAACACACCATGCAGCAGTACTCATCTTTAAATGTCTTCAAAATAATAATGTCAGGAATCAGAAACTTCACCAACAAACAAGAAAGGTAAATGTCTGAATTTTGATAATAATGCTCAGGCAACATTGTTCTAGAAACATACAAACGACAAGTATTTGTATTGATTGACTTTCTGCCATGCATGATGACAATATCAACTATAAATGAAAGATATTTTCTCAGAATACCTCATATAAGCATATTCATGAAGAAGAGATGAAGAGAACATTCTGTAAATGGTTCTATGCATGCTGCTTTTAAGAGAATGATCGTTAATGTACATCTAATAGTTTTGCATCAGAAACTTCAAACAATAAAACCAAAAACTGCTCTAAACTAAGGAGACAAAGAATAAGAAGAAAATGAATACTGTGTCATATTTAAAGAATACCACATGTCTGTTAAAGGGGACATATTATCAAAATCCACTTTTAGAGGGTTTTTGAACATATATTTGGGTAACCTGAGTGTCTATCGACCCGCAAAATTTGAAATAAATCCATCCAGTCCTTTGTTTGTGGTCTGCATAAGTCTTACCACACAGAGAAAAGTGCTCCGTTTCAAAATTTCTCAGTTTGTGACATCACAAGCTGGATTCTGGTTACAAAAAATACCCTCCTTTCCCTTGGTTTCTCCACCCATGGACTCCACCCCCAGCCTAGAGCAAAACTTTTGCACAGGTCTGCCATTTTTATTCTCGCTACAGAGGAGTGATGTCTACAGTGAAACTCAGGTGGGGTCATTGCATTTAAAGAGACACACACACTAAAACAGAGCACTCTGAGAGAGCTGGTTTATACAGGGTCACAAACCTCCTCTGGTGCTTGATTCATGTTATATTTTGACCAAAGCACAGCACAGATGTGTCATTAAGACCACAGGGGACTGTTTGAAAAGGTGGAAAAGGGGTATAATATGTCCCCTTTAATGTATGGCTTAACATACTTCATAAATTCAAAGTCACACTGAATCAAACTGGAAACTTTTAGCATGATCATAATGTGTCCTTACATTTGTACTGATCCAAAAACAGTCGTGATCAACAAAAAGAGAGTTAAAGAAAAGATTCATTTTCATCAACATGTTGGATTCAACCTCTGCTAATGCACTAGTACTAGTAAAAGCACTAATGCAAAGATTTTTGTTATGTTTCTATATTGAGAGCCTTAGTTGTAAAATGTCTCTCTGGTGATAATATCTATTGAGCTGATTGTGATTTCCCTCTTTCACATATAAGACTCAATGCATGAGCTCAAACAATCCATGAAAGGAGGATGTGCACCTCTGTACACTTCATGTGAAGGGAAATGTTGTTAGTGTCTCATTTGACGTTAAATGAACTTTTGAGACTCTCTTGTGCAATCTGTGGTGTGATATCTTTCCAAGTATCTGGAATATCAGCAAGCTTTGCATTGTATGCTTCAGCAAACTCCTTGTTGAACTTTTTCAGTACGTACTTCCAGTAGTCTGAATCCTTAAGGCTTTTATCTGGAGCAATTCGCCAGTCAGGATAAATCGTGGTGTACTCCTTGTAAGGGTGCCATTCACCACTTGTTGCATTGCAGCGAAATCTGCAGTCACTGCTCACCAAGGAAGTGCATATGTCAATAACAAGTTTTTCTGACCCGTCCCATGTGTATCTGCCCAGACCCTCTGGTCGATGAATTGAAGTTGTGTGTACCTTATGCTCAGATCCTCCTGCCTCACAGGGTGCTTTGCAGAATGGACACTGTTTGCCACATCCAACGACACTTTTGAAAAGCTCTTTCTCAGGCTTTACATCAAAATATGCAAGTTTTGTTTTGATGTTTGTCTTTTTGAACTTCTCTTTCATATTTTCTTCCATTTCCTTCACATAAACAGTGAGCCCTTCAGCAAACTCTTTCTGGTTGACATTGTTCAGGATCATAAAAGGACCAAGAGCATCCTCAGAAATGACCAGTTTGTCACCAAGTTCCTGCCGGATATCTTCGATCAATTTCTGCAGGTTGCCGCCCTCTTTTGCTTGAACTGTGCGTATTGCATCATTGATGCTCTTGATACTTGACCCAAGATGTCGGTCTTCAAACTCAGATAAAGACTCATTAGTCAAGACTTTAACCATTTCATCAAGGATCCATCTCTTAACATAACCCTCATATGAGCAGATATAGCTCTGGTAGTCTTCAAAGTTATCCTTTGAAAGCAAATCCAGTAACACTGAATACTGGAAGAACATTCGTGTGCTAAATTGGAACTTTGTCTTCATTTCTCCAATGATATCAGGACCCAAAGAACTGTTGATGAAGTTTTCCACAGCAGGCCTCAAGCAGTCGTCTGTGAAATCTTTTGCGTTCTTTTGGCACTGATCTCGTTCATGGAATTCATCCTTGAAATTTACACGGAACCTCTCTTTGTTTTGATTGAGACAAAGGAGGGGATCATTCAGGTGAATGAAATCTTCATGCATTTTCTGAAAATCTCGAGCTGCAACTGCGCAGATGTGCTGTTTCAGAGAAACCTCAAAGTCTATCTCTATCTTGAGATTCTTGTGTTTTTCCAGCCTCTCATCAATCATGTGTAGGATCTCCTGGATGAAAGTGTTGTGGTAGTTGTTTTTTCTTTCCTTTTTTTCTTTCACAAACTGTGAACAATCCATTATGATACCGTCAGCTATTTTTCGTAGCACCATTACGTGGTCTTCATAGTTGAAGATTTTGCTTGCTCCGTGAAGTGCCTTGTTGATAAATCCTTCAGCCGAGTATTTGAAAGGCATCAATCCACATTCTTGCAGTCTTTTTTGACTTAACAATTCACATGCATGACTCCCCTTGCGTGATAGATTGTCTCTCAGGTAGTAGAACACATTTCCCATGACATCCATGGTCTCTTGTTTGTAAAGGTCTTGTTCCTCCACCATTATATTCCACATCTTGTCAAATTCTTCATCCAGCTTTTTGTCTGTCATGTCCAATTTCTTCTTTCGGCATTCTTCGATCAATGCACCTACTCTCTTTTCTAATTCTTTTGTGTGGTTCACCTTGATTTTGTCAATCT
The DNA here is from genome assembly GCA_020745685.1 of Tautogolabrus adspersus. Classification (NCBI taxonomy): domain Eukaryota; kingdom Metazoa; phylum Chordata; class Actinopteri; order Labriformes; family Labridae; genus Tautogolabrus; species Tautogolabrus adspersus. Next base: position 5,705,454 of record CM036556.1, on the reverse strand, counting down.
CCGTCATTCCCTTTCGGATGTCTGTTGCAACTGTGAGTTGGTTATCTACAGAGCTTTCCATTTCTCGACGAAGGCTTTTTGCACTGTTAGCAAAGTCCTCTCTGTATGCTTCAACAAGATGTACATGACCCTCTGTTTGCTTGAAGTACTTTTCAAGATTTTCAAGAAGCTTTGTCTCCCATTCAGACAGTACTAAGCATGCATCACTTTTCAAATCAGTGAGAAGTTGTCCAATGTTAGACACTTCACATTTCACTCTGCCAAAGTTAGAAATCTTTATTTCTGCATCTTTTGTCCACGAGTACATTTCTTTTCTGAATTCCCATTCCCATTTGTTGAATTCTGTGCAGAGCGTCATGTATGCATCAGCCACCAGGCTGTTTCTGAAGCTGAAGATGAAGTTTTCATGCTTGACAGCATTCCACAGGCTTCTTATCCACTCTGTAAAGTCCAAGATATCATTAGCAGAAGACTCACATTTTCCCAAAATTTGAATGACGTTCTTCTTGAGCTCATAAACGGCCTCACTATACCCTGCATTAACTGGTGCCATTGGCGGGCTCCCATTCCAGAGTCCTGGGATGTACCAGTTTCCAGTGGCTGGATTGTACTCCATCACATCAGTGAAGCTCTTGTTCTCTTCCTTCTTTTCCATTTTGGCTGCTGCCTGAGTCATCTCATTCAACTGTTCTAGGAGATGTTCTCTTTCTCGTAAGTTCTTCTCAGGGGCCGAAACATCTGCCACATTTTGGTGAACAAACTGACATCTGGGTTTTTTACCCACCTCTTTCATCCTGAGAAATGCATGCACAACTATCTGTAGGATGTCCTTCATTTCTGTTGAATTCTCCATTGCAATATTGATGATAGTGATATCACTCAACCCCACAACAAGTGTTGCAAGCTCGTTGTCATGCTCATAGCTATTGTCTAGTTGTGCAAGCTCTGGTGACTTTAAACCCTCAGTGTCAATGATCACCATGAAGTCACACTTGAGTTCTTTTTTGACATTTTCATTGACTTTGATGAGCAACATAAAGGCACCTCGAGTGCATCGACCACTGCTGACTGCAAACTGAACTCCAAACATGGTGTTTAGGAGAGTAGACTTCCCTGTACTTTGAACTCCAAGAACTGTGACTACCAATATCTTGCTCTTAGGAGACACCAAGTCATTAAGCTGAGACAGAACATCAGTCACCCATCTGAGAGGTATATTAGATGCATCACCATCTACAAGTTCAACGGGAAATCCATCAAGCAACAACCCTGCACATAGTCTGGGCAGATGTTTGAACTGTTGGCGTGACAGATCTGTTTCTGTAAGGGAAGCTGAAGCTTCATAGATCTGACCCATCTCACGGAAGAAGTGTTCAATCCCAAGTGAGCTGTTAGAAAGTTGTCGGTCAATTTCTTTGATTTCCTCGTTGTTTTCAGAACTTTTCTTTTTGTTTTTGTATGCCTCTCTGAGGCCAGACAGTTTCTGTCGAGACAGATTATCAAGGTTCATTCGCATCCATTTCAGGAAATAACTCCTCTCAATACCTGGTCTTGATATTGCGCTGATGAAACATGTCATTGCTTCAGACATATCATACGAGTTCTGCTCTTTCCGAAGTTTTTCTTTTTCTTTCTGAAGATCACTTTTGTACATTTCTATGTTTTGATTCCCAACTTTCCGAAGTCGAAATTCTTCCTTCTCCAAGCGAGTCAGGTTCTTCCATATTTTGCCATGCAGTGGTAGCTGAGCATCTTTGTATTCTGGGATTTCTTGAATTTTTGCAGTGATGGCATCTGCATTTTTCTTTGCATTCTGGCACTCTGGACAATCTTCGTCAACCAAGATTCCCAATTCATGGGCGATGTCAGCCATCTGCTCAATTTGCATCTTCACCTTTGTGTTCTCCACAACATTGTTGACTGTTTTGTGTAACCTTTGCACAAAGTCTGCATCATTCATTTGTTTATCCTTCAAAAGGATGCTGCTTTTAGTCAGATTCAGCTTGTTTGCCACCTTCTTCACAGCATCCCTACTGAATTGCTGGCTTTGACGATTACCAACCAAGAAGATCTGGGCCTTGTGATGTTGGTTTGAAAGCAGTTTGCACTCAGAGTCTAAATTGTCAAAGAACACAAAAATGGCTGCCGACGTCTGACACAAAAAGGAAAACTGCGTTTCAAATGAAGCAATGTCCCCACGAAGGTTAGCTACAGCTACCGGCTCACTGAAAACATCCATGTTTTTGTTTCCACAAGGTAGGTACCAGGTCATTTCAGTCAACCCATTAGAAATTCGCCTTGGACAGTCACCATTTGCCATGTTCCTGTGAACAAAGATGTCATGGTTCTGCTGAGAATTGCTCAGAAGCTTATTGAGGGTCTCTGACTTGGACAAGGAGCACTCACCCAGTCTCACAAAAGAAACCATTGGAAGTTTAGAGACAACAATTCTGTCTTCAATAAAGCCCTTGGATTCTGAAAGTGACAAAGGTCTGTATTTTTTAACTATGTCTCTCATGGCCCAGAGCATCAGTGAGCACTGCTTTGTGTCACAATTAGGAAGTAGAAGAGGCACAGAAAACTGACACATGGACATTTTGAGTGCCATTTCTTGCTGTACAAAACCATCCGAACACAGAAAGAGAGCAGTGATTATGTCAAGTGGGTTGAGCCTGTTATTTGAATTCAGACTGTCAGGACAATCATCAAAATCATCAAACCATGTTTCATCTGATTCAGCATCACAAGCTGATTCACATTCAGATGTAAATGCTACATTCCTAGCTTTCACATTTACCATCATTGTTTTCTTCAGAAAATACCCTGGCAGGTCTGAATTACACTTGGTAGGTTCATCAGTACAGGTCTTCTCATCAATCTGAAGTATTGTGCTCAGGGATAGCTTCTCCGTGAAGTGATGCTTCAATCCCAGATCCTCCAATAGGCTCTCCAGTTGTGTCTCTGTGGAAATTAACATGTTTGTTAACGAATCCTTGGTATTTTCACTACATATCAATCCATGTTCATTTACCTACAGAATTAATTCATGTGTGCTTAAATATCTGATAACACTGCCCTTTGCACATAGTGGCATCCTACATTTTAAGCGGAAATAAGCCACACCAAGATAAATTAAATATTTACATGTTCAACAAACTAATGTATAAAGTATGTAGAATAATTTTTAAATTAAAACGTTTAAGATAGAAAAGCTGTATCTTGTTTCGACTGATATTGAGTAGAGTTTCAGTGAAAATAGACAGGGTTTTTGTTTTTCACACAGAAGATAGAGGAGATGATAAGAGAGAGAAAAAGAAAGAGTGATAGAAGTCTGATAACAGCGTTTCATTGGTGAAAAAATGCACCATTCAGATCTGCTATACAGGTGATAAGACTTTTTGAACGTTATAGGCGTTTTCTGGAGTGATTAACTTTTAGACGTGATGTAATCATAAAATAAAAAAAATAGACAAATATGAGGAATTTTGCATGATTTAACTGAGGGTTTCATCAGACTTAAGTCTGATAGTGAAATTATACCCCCTTTGTTTTTGAATACTTATTTTTCAAAATTCACCAAATGGTGTTATTCTTCCCTTTTTTCCCCACTTTCCCTCACTCTAACTTACCTTACTCTAAATACTTTATTAATAGAAGCACTATTTCTATTTCAGCGAGGCAAGAACATTTTAGCTAGGGCCTGGACGATACAGGATTTGTTTGGCCGATAATTATATACCCTTTTCACACATACGGAAATCTCCTGAAAAACTCAGGAGATTACCTGGAGGAGCTGTATATGTGAACGCAACATTTTGCTCCAAAACTACCCCATGGCTCTTCTGACTTACATCCCACATGCAGTGACTAATAAATCTGACTAAAACTTAAACCTCTCCTACCACGCTATTGCCTCTCCAAAAACTGTGATTTACTAGAATGATTGTTTATATGTATATGTGTTTTTCTGTTGTTATTTTATGTACTCCTTCCCTCTCACCTATATGTCAGCAGAACACACACACACACACACACACACACACACGCACACACACACCCTCTCTCTCTCACACACACACACACACACACACACACACACACACACACACACCACCCTCTCTCTCTCACACACACACACACACACACACACCCTCTCTCTCTCTCACACACACACACACACACACACACGCACACACACACACACACACACACACTCCTCACACACACACACACCCTTTCTCTCTCACACACACATACACACACACACACACACACACACACACACACACACTCCTCACACACACACACACCCTTTCTCTCTCACACACACATACACACACACACACCAAGAAACCCTCAAACATTCTTACCATAAATCTAAATTATGGCTCCACTTAAATTCCTAAACTGGAACATCCGTGGGATTGGCTCCCAAGCTAAAAGGATTAAAGTATTCAATCATCTAAATAATTTAAAGCCAGATATATGCCTTCTACAAGAAACTCACCTGACAAAATCTAGCAACCATTTCTTAAATTCACCGGCATTCTGTCAGATATTCTCTGCTTTCTATAATTCCAGACAAAGAGGTGTATCCATACTGATCCACAAAAAATTATTACTAACTAATTCCTCCACCATCATAGACCCAGACGGAAGATACATTATCTTAAACACGTCCATCAACAACACTGATTTCACCATCGCAAATATTTACGGACCCAACACAGATGAACCCTCTTTCTTCCACAGATTCTTTACATCATTACATAACGTCACAAACTCAAAAATAGTCATCGGAGGTGACTTCAATACAGTCCTTAACCCAACAATAGACCGCTCAGGAACTGGAAGCAGAAAATGGAAATCAACGGAAACAATAATACAATACATGGAGGAGCTTGGACTTGGCGACAGTTGGCGACTTAATAACCTTACAGCAAAAGAATTCACATATTTCTCACCACTCCATCACTATTTTTCACGCTTAGATTTTTTTCTTGTAAGTAAATCAGTCATACAGGACATAACAGATACCTCAATCCATCCGATTATAATAAGTGACCACGCCCCAATCTCCTTACATCTAAACAGCAAGCAACTCCATAAACAACCAATCAGATGGCAATTCAATCTCTCACTACTAAAAGATCCAAACTTTGACATAGCTATAAAGGAAGAGTGGGCATCCTTCATGGACATTAACGACACTCAAAATAACTCACCATCACTTATCTGGGAAACCGCAAAAACAGTTATTCGAGGTAAAATCATTTCATATTCATCTTACAAAAAGAAAACTGAAATAGCACATGAACACAAACTAGAGCTTAAAATTAAAGAAACAGAAATGATCTATGCACAAATGCCAACAGAAGAGAATCTAAATAAACTTAGGAAATATAAATTAGAAATGTCAGACATAATAAATAAAAAAACACAATTTCAAATCCAACAACTCAAACACAAGCACTTTGAATACAGCAACAAATCAGGAAAATATCTTGCAAATCAGTTACAACAAAAAAAGGAAAAAAATACCATCCCAGCTATACAAAACTCAGCGGGGGAGCTTCTCATTTCACCAGATGAAATTACAAACACCTTTAAAAAATTCTACCAACAGCTGTACACACCGAACCCCATTCAAAATACATACATGAATTCCTTGATAATCTAGACATACCGACCTTAACAAAAACTCAAGTAGAAGCATTAGATAAACCACTCACAAAAGAAGAATTCTATTCAGCACTACAGTTAATTCCCCCTAACAAATCACCAGGACCAGATGGCTTCCCCGCTGAGTTTTATATACATTTCTGGTCAACTATCTCACCACTATTCATCAGAATGACACAAGAACTAATACATTCAGGAAAAATCCCTCCACATATGAACACTGCCAACATCTCAGTCATATTGAAACCAGATAAAGACCCTACCCTGACCTCCAGTTACCGCCCAATATCCCTCATCAATACAGACATCAAAATAATTAGCAAAGCACTATCCACAAGAATCGAAATGGTCACTCCATCCATAATCCACATTGATCAAACAGGTTTTATTAAAGGTAGACATGCAAACAATAACACACGCAGACTATTCAACATAATTCACCAAGCAACACAGACCACTGAAGATACATTAATAGCTTCATTAGATGCTGAAAAAGCTTTCGACCGCGTAAACTGGAGATTTTTATTTGCCACACTACATAAATTTGGATTTGGAAATACATTTATCACCTGGGTCAAAACACTATACAACTCACTAAGAGCAACAGTCACAGTCAATGGTCTAACGTCATCAAGCTTCACACTGCACAGAGGAACAAGACAAGGATGCCCACTCTCTCCCTCTCTATTTGCAATATACATCGAACCACTCGCTGCAGCAGTCCGCCAGAATATTCTCATTAAAGGCATACAATCACCCAATGTAACCCACAAGATAAGTTTATATGCTGACGACATCATACTCTACCTACAAAATCCACAAATCTCACTACAAGAAACAATGAATCTTTTTCAAAAATACTCCAAAATCTCTAATTACTCAATAAACTGGACCAAATCGACACTGCTTCCAATCTCTGTAAAGAGGTGGAACCCGGCAGCCCTACCACTAACCATTCCCTCCACCACTGATACTATAAGATACCTAGGCATCAATATCTCCCCCAAACTGTCAGAACTTATACACTTAAATTTCACTCCACTTATCAGAACTATAGAAGACGACACAACCAGATGGATGAATCTACCAGTATCACTCATAGGAAGAATAGCAATCACAAAAATGACTATACTCCCCAAAATAAATTACCTTTTCTCTATGATCCCAGCATGTCCACCCCCCACATGGTTCAGTTCCCTGAACTCTACAATAACCAAATTTTACTGGAAAAACAAAAAACCCAGAATAAAACTAACCACACTTCAAACACCAAAAAATACCGGAGGACTAGACGCACCAAACTTCTATAACTACTTCCTAGCAAATCAGTTACAAATCATAACCAAATGGATACACCCCACGGAACAATCCCACCCATGGCTAGACATAGAACAGCAACAATGCAAAGATATATCCATAGCAACCCTACCATTTATCAGCACTTCAATTAAACGTCATAACTCCTTCAAAAATCCTCTCATTGCTACAGCCTTAAAAGCATGGTGGAAAGCTCACAAAATAATGAACACAACACCCACTCCCTGTAAGAACACACCAATATGGAACAACCCAGACCTTCTTCAAAACAAAAAAACACTGAATCTCACCACCTGGAAGGACAAAGGCATCACACAGCTTCAACACATAATTCAAAACACAACCTTCATCCCTTTCAGAGAAATAACCCAAAAGTACAATATAAACAATACATCTCATTTTCAATATCTTCAAATCCAATCAGTCATAACACACAGGTTTAACCTCAAACAAGACTTCATCGAAAATTCACCACTAGCAGACACAATACTAAAACTTCCAAAACCCACTAAAACTCTATCCAAACTATGCAAACTCATAAACATTGACCACACAATATCTCTCCCCACAGCAAAATGGGAAAACGACTTATCAACAAAAATAGACCATGACACCTGGAACATAATCTGCAACAATACCTTCTCAATGACAAACAAGCCAAATCTCCAACTAATTCAGTATAAGATTAACCACAGAACCCATATCACACTTAAGAAAAAACATCAAATGGGACTTACTGATACAAATAATTGTTCAATATGCCCCCCTAACACCCTGGATGACTACATACATGCATTCTGGCACTGCCCACCCATACAACAATTCTGGAACCAAGTCACAGATATACTCTCGTCAACACTGAACTGCCGGGTTCCACTCTCCCCTTCACTATGCATTCTGGGTAACACGTCTTCAATCACACTTCCCAACAACCAAAAACACATAATACTCATTGGGCTCACTGTCGCCAAGAAAGCAATACTCCTCAACTGGAAAAGCAGAAAAAAACTAAACAGCTCAGTATGGATAGACCACTTTGTTGAACACATCACCATGGAAAAACTCACAGCATCCATCAACAATAAAACACACCAATTTCTGACAACTTGGGAGCCAATCCTCACCTCACTACTTCCCGAACAACACAGCTCAAATCCCTGATTCTCACTACCACAAACACAGACACATACAAACACACACGCACACTTACACATGTACACACACAAATACACTTAGACACACACAAACACACACAAACGCATAAACACACACACAAAAACACAAACACACATACATTCTTTTTTTTTTCTTTCTTCTTCTTTTTTTTTTCCTTTTTTGTATAACTATAACAATTTTTTTGTACATTTATTTTCCTCATACCTTCAATTTGATCTCCGTCTTGCCTGTTTGTTTATGATGTCTTTGTCTATGCTGTGCATTGTATTGTCTCCCCTGTATATTGCCTTGTCCCTCACTTGTCTTGTAATTTTCTGCATCACCTAATAAAAAAAACAAAAAAAAAAAACATTTCGCACGGACTTCACCCGGAGTTTCTCCTGCCAGACCCCTAGTATTTTTTTCCGCAGCAAGTCCAAGTGGGCTGATGGGAGAACCTCGTTGGATATTCTGGAGAACTCACCTCGAGCCAATGGTAGGGAGAGTGACGTTTCTATACTGTGACTGCTGCACGGTGCATAGAGTGTCTGCACGCGACCACTACGATCTCGAACTACCGACAGTAAATAAACGGCTGCATTATGTTTTCTGATTGCCAGTATGTTGTTCTTCACTCTTTTGTTGATGCTGTCATTCTGTTGGACTACACATAGCATTGATATAAAGGCAAATATTGTCATTATAGCGTTGTGTAGCGGACTCTGTTGCTTCACCCGCTACTTCTTTTTACATCACGTCTTACCTCAGGAGACCCCCTGCCCCCCCTCCCATCTGACAGGGATAGTCTCCCGCTGTGAGGAGCATATGTGAACGGCTAGGTCGGGAGAATCTCCGGAGCAGTCCTCCCTAAATTATGTAGATATTATCCGGAGTGCATATGTCAAAATGGCTATATTGTAAAAAACAAACAAGAAAAACGGAAGATTTTTGCAGGAGCCAACATATCAAATGATTCAATTCAGATTTCTTTTTCAACTTTTCATATTAAGGTTTGTGTTTGAATTTATCCACATTTCCTTATTAATCATAATTATTCCTAAAAACATTGTGCCAAAGTGAGTGCTTCAAAATCATGGGAACATTTGGGTGACTTATTGCATGATTTGATTCTTAAGAACAATGTTTTGTTTTACTCACTGTGTTCAGATGTTGAGGCAGGCTCAGTCATTTCTTCATTCTTTGGTTCTGTAGAAACCTGGATGGAGTCTTGCCCCCCTGGTGTTGATGTGGTTGTGTTTATTTCTTCCTCCAAAATGTCTCCTTCTGTGCAGTAAATCACAGTGTAGCTCTCCACTTCACCAGCAGGGGTCTCTACAGGCTGGTTAACTTGCTGGCTGCTGACATAAAAGACTGTCTCCACAGAAGGGCAGGGTGCTGTTAAAAAAACATTGATGTTGATGATAACACTTATAATTCTACTTAAAGCTACTTAAAATGTGAGCATTCAGTTTTCACTTTGTGTTGAAAGAAGCTGAACTTTACCTTCTCCATCACTCTGTTGACAGTCATCCTTGCTGTCAGTACGTGATGTAGGTGAAGTTTCTTCTACCTCACAGTAAAGTTCAACAAATAAATCGTCATCACTGGGTTCCTTTAAAAAGGAAAAGATATATTATGATGAAAAAATCTGCTCATGATCTCATATTCATTATGTTATAGGAAAGTATTTTTAAAATTATCTAATGTATCTTTAAGAATGTACAAACAAGTTCTTTACCTCCATTGTGTTTGTCCTGTCAGTCACCGGCAACCTGCGTAGGATTACTGAAACAGCTTCTCACTGAAAGTAATGAGACAACACTTTTAATACCAAAGTATATCAACATTTATCAGAGTTTAAAACCACAAAGCCTACTTACAGTAGGTGCATCATTTCACTACTGAAAGGACAAATCTGTGCTCATCCATTTTTAAATTACATGTAACATTTGAAAGTTTGAAACTACTTGCTTTGAAAGTGATTGCAACAACTACTACCACTATCATCACATTCATATGACATCTTACAAGAATTAAAAGTATTATTACTTAACCGAAAACGGGAATAGATAGATAGATAGACTTTTTTTTTGTGATCAAATGTTTTTTATTTTCAAATGGAGGCGAAATTGTACACAACAGCAAACCATCAAATCACCGGTTTCCTCCATTCTCAACCCCTCCCCTTCCTCCCCCCACCCCGCATAGAACCCAGGTACACATCCAATGAGAATGGCTGACGTTAGTAGTCAGCACACGAACATACAACACGTACATATATATACATTTACACATATATACACATACATACATATATACATACATACATACATGCATATATCATGCACCTATCAAATCAATGACAGCAATTACAAAACAAAAAGAGAAAAGAGAAAAAAAAATAAAAAAAATAAAATAAATAAAAAAATAAATAAAAATAAAAATGAAAAATAATAATAATACTCGTTCAACCAAAGGACAGCGGTTAGTAAAGAATATCGATTCCATTTTTTTTTTCTTTTAATTAATTAATTAATTAATTAATTTTTTTATTTTTTTATATTGTATGCTGCAGGTCAGAACAACTGAACTTCATCATAACTTATTGAACAGATTGTGTGGTATAATTTAAATTAATTTTCTCCAGAGCACTGGATAAAGTATGCTTAGAGCTATCCTTAGCACCATTAGTTCTTGCTATTGAAAGCTCCAAAGAAATTATGTCACGTAATAAAAAAGTCCAATGCTTTATCTTAAGCTTGTGTGGGGGCTTCCATCTTAATACTAAGAGCTTTTTAGCGACTGTTAGACCTAAAAGTAGTACTCTACGCTGTGGTTTTGAAATACTTAATGCAGAATCATCATTCAAGAGTAACAAGTTTGGTGAAAGAGGAATACTTATTCCTGTAACATCAGACAACACACGTGATATTCTCAACCAAAACAGCTGTACCTCTGGACAATCCCACATTACATGTAAGTAGGTTCCCACTTCATTACCATTACATAATGTACAACTGGGTGTGGGGCAAAGCTGAAATTGGAAGCGTTTTCTTGGAGTAAAATAAAATCTATGGATGAATTTGAAATTAATAATTTGATAATTGTAGTTTTCCAGTTTAATCTGTCATAGCGTGGCAAGAAAAAACTCCCTTTAACGGTCAGAAATCTTCGGCAGACCCGGGCTCATGAAGAACAGCCATCTGCTAAACTGTGCTGGGCTTGGAAATGGGATAGGGGGAGATGGGATAATTTGCAGGAAGAGGGATAGGATGGGGGGAATTGGTTGATTGGGCAGGCCATCCTCACCAACATTCCCAGCTTTAATTGCCTCGCCCTACTTAGAAATGTGTGTATATAAGCACAGCTCTGACCGTGCTTACGCACAGATCTAGTCGTAGAACATTACAACTACAGATAGAAAACATTACGAGTGTCACAGCACACATTAATCAATCTCAAAATCCATGTATGTTCAGAGTCAATTAGAAACACTCAATTAGTCATTAGGTGTAGTTTGAAACAGACACGTTGCCTTATTGGTCAAAACCTCAAAAACACAGCTGTAACGTTTCAAATAAAAAGATAAAAGGCAAGGTGATTTGCTTTTTCATTGTCAAAAAGAGAAACGTAAACAAATCATATGACTTTCTATTTCTATTTCGAAAAGGAAAAAAGAAATTAACTACAAGACAAAAACAAACAAAAAACGTTATATTTTGAGACTGGATGTTGTCATCAACAGGGCAGGAGCATGGACTGTAAATATTTAGGCTACATGCAGTCACTCTGGGCAGGAGCCTATCACATACAGTATCTGTCACAGAAGAGGCTTTTGACACGCCAGGGGCTTCTGCCCCGTTGCTGCAGCATACGTCGCTGAGGGGCGGGAAACATTGCCATGGTGACAGTGACCTCCACCAATCAGGGGCGTCACTGTGTCACTCCATGATAGTGGGTAGTGTAGTTCTTTTCCCCGATATAGCTAATAACCAATGATTTTCTTAAAACGAGGTTCATATCATACGAACTTGTGTCTCCTACAGAAGCATATATCATCGTTTCACACTCAGGTAGCTCGTGATAAGTCTACGTTGGATAGTTATGACTTTGTGGCTAATAATCAAATCCACTATTGTGGAAATGAACATTATTTTTACACTGTTGAGCCCAAAAGTTACCAAAAATAACACGGACCCTGTTAGTCTTCTACTTCTATTTCCACCGTCCTTTCATGGATATAAAACAAAACAATATCAGGTAGAAAACTCACCTTTGCAGAAGAGACTTTACAAACTGGACATCTTGAATGTATGGATTTTCTTTTCAATGCCACAGAGGACTCCACCCTAAAGCACCTCTCCTCGATGCCACCCACCCGCTGTCCATGCTCTTCCTTTTATACTGCAGTGCTTGCTGAAAACACTTTCACTTTTGATTCGTTTCCTAATCACGTGGTTTACTGGAAACGAGAGCCCAGTTAACGGCAAACTGGATGTTACATACAGATAGGCTTATAGTTAGGCTCTGAAAGCTTGGGCCTGTTTATTATCCTTCTGTGTTGTGGAAGATTTTTTTTAATTCCTCATGAGACAATGAGAGTCACATAAACTAGTGTCAATTTAGGTTTTACAATCAAATTACAATAAATTACTTTTCTTTTTTTTCTTTTTTTACTTAATTTGCTTCATAGGCCTAGTCTTAATAGAATTGCCAAACTATCATGCATATTTATAGGTTATAACCTCAATCTTAATCTACAATAGGTCTATAGCCTACTTGCACTCATGTAAATGATTTTGAAATTCTATTTTATATTCTGTTCTATCACTGAGCGGTTTAAAACTGTAGTTTATACAATATGGCAATAAGCTTGGCATCAAACATTTCTCACAATTCCCTTGCAGCCTCAGCTCACGGGATGTGAAATCTCTGAGGTTGCAGTTTTTTAAGTATTAAAGATCTTGGAATCGTAGAACAACATGAAAGGCACATGTTCAATTTCCTTTCTTGCACTGCTCCAATCACCAGGGAGGGCAGTGTTTTAATGAGGTTAAAGCCTCCAAGCTTGCTTAACCCCAAACATGTAAAATCTTATCTGTTTTGATAAGAGGGGTCAGTTACTGTATTATTATTAATATGAGTGGTGGTAATAGAAGTCTGAGTGGTACATCATCATCTGTAAGGTTATAAATAGTAAGCAGTTGAAGTGTTTGTGTGTGTGTGTGTGTGTGTGTGTGTGTGTGTTGGGGGGGGTCTCCTCAATATAGGGCACTGCTTGCTGAAAAAACACTTTCACTTGTGATTTGCACATTCTGTTCCTAATCACATGGTTTACTGGGAACGAGAGGACAGTTAACCGTACTGTAGTATGGGAGGCAGAGACCCTCTGTAACTCTAAGAACAGACTTAAATCTTTCCTTTTTCATAAAGCTTATAGTTAGGCTGAGGACTCTCAGGCTGAGGTGTGGACCAGCTCCTAGTTATGCTGCTATAGGCTAAGACTGACATTGAGCTCCTCTCTCTCTCTCTCTCTCTCTCTCTCTCTGTGCATTCACAT